>CM021105.1:423405500-423661361 GCA_007115665.2 Sequoiadendron giganteum
GTATTAAGAGGGTATGGGGGTTGATGGATTAGGGTTTAAGGGTTGAGGATTGAGGATTGAGGGTTGAGTGTTGAGGGATTAGGGATTAAGGGTTGAGGGTTGAGGGTTGAGGGATTAAGAGGATATGGGGGTTGAGGGATTAGGGTTTAAGGGTTGAGGGTTGAGGGATTAGGAGGGTATGGGGGTTGAGGGATTAGGGTTTAAGGGTTAAGGGTTGAGGGTTGAGGGTTGAGGGATTAAGAGGGTGTTGTGCACTTTTTGCACACACGCCCCACCAGAGGTGGGGACCCTCTTTTTCTTCTGCAGTTTTGTACCTTGGCTTTGTCAATTTCTGGTTTTTCTCTTCTTGGAGGTTATTTTGGGATTAAGTCCGGATTTGGTTTGATTGGGGTGGTATTTTGAAGCATTTTAGGGCCTTGGATTTTAGAAATGAGGATTTTTCAAATGAATTTTCAAAGTGATGTGTAGATATTTTTACACCAATGGATAGAGGATGAAAAAGTAGGCCAAGTTGCTTTTTGAACTTTTTGAAAATTCATCCTGGAAAAAAAGTTATGGGGTTTTGAAGTTTTTCTCCGATTTCTGGGTCATTTTTGGGTATTTCCACCCAGTCTGGATTTTGGCGAAATTTGCCTTTTTCAGGTATTTCCACCCGGTCCGGATTTTTTCGAGTTTTTGCCATTTTCGGGATTTTCCGCCCGGACCGGATTTTTCTGGGTTTTTTTGGCATTTTCGGGATTTTCTGCCCCGTCCGGATTTTGGCGGATTTCTGGCCATTTTTTAGGATTTTCCCTTCCTGGTAGATTTTTTCGAATTTCCTGTCACAATTTTTTTGAACTCCGAAAGGGTTAAATTTCCAAAATTTTATGACGGAGTTGAAATTTCCAAGGGTTTATTTATGCTTAATTTTAATATTTTTTGGTTGGATTTTCACATGTGGGCTATTAATGATTATATCTATTTTTCAGGATTAAAGGGAGGACTTGCATATGGATTTGTGCCAGGAGGAAAATCTGGAAAATATTTAAAATGTACCTGCATATGAATCGGTGCCTAGTTGTTCAAATGAACCCAATTGCATAAGAATTTGTGCCACAACTTGTCTACAACTAGAATATATGTTTCAAATGTGGAGTGACGTGTGATGCTGTTTTCACTTTCCAATCATAATTTTTATTAAAATCGAGGTGGAAGATTGTTGAAATTCTTATTGTTCCTGGATGTAACTACTTTTATGCTATTGGATGATGATGTACCACATTTTTAAGAACCCTAATGTGAATTCTTAGGATTTCTTGGGGATTAATTGCAGCCATTGGATTGAATTTAATCCTGGCCCTTGATTTAAAGATGTAATATCTATAAAAGGCCAGTGCCTTCTCATTTGTAAGAGGATTAGTAGAGTAGAAAAGGTTAGAGAACAGCTGGTTAGAGGCTGCAAAGCCAGAATTGGCTAAGTTAGAGGTTAGATTCTGCAGGTTAGTAGTTGTAGGAGAGGAGAAAGACTGGAAATTTTTATGTAATGCTGGAGAAGATAATGCAAACGGGTTGTTGATTTGGCAAACATTGTGTTATGTTTCAAAAGTTTTATGGTTTCTTGTTCTTGATTCTCAGTGTTAGATGTTAGTTTTTAGTTCTTTCATGATAATGGTGAAATGTTAATGATGTTGATCAATCTTTGGTCCATACTTTTGGCAATTTGTTGATTGTAAGTTGTTGTGTAAAGTTAGTCTGGGCTTTATTTTGTGCTAGGTTCAACTGTGGATACTTGTTTACATTGCGCCATTTATTGGGTATGTGGATGAATGTTCATAGTTTGAAAATCTTTAGTTTCCTCAGAAGATTGCACCATTTTTGCAGAGTTGCAGGCTTGTCCTTGATTAAGCAGAAAATGGTTTTATTGGAGATTTGTCTGTTTGTAGCATTCATCATTGTTGTGATTGATTTTAGGAGTAATTTTAATCTTAGGATCTCTTTTAAACTCTTATCTTTTGCTATTTCTTTTATTATCTGGGTTGCATTTAAGAATCTGAGTATCAATATATTGCAAAATCTGATAAGTTTGAAGATCCAGTATTTGTTTGTAAGGCCCCTTGTGATTACCAGCATTTTCACATTATCTCTGAGTTGTTTCACTGCATTGTCAAGACCTGACATTAGAGACCTTGGGGTTATCTCTTTTTCCATAGAGATTTACCTTTCAAGAGAGATAGGATATCATATTTTGTCTGAGTTGTTGCTGTGTAGAAAACACCATCAATAGAGGGTATGAGGGTTGATGGACTAGGGTTGAGGGTTGAGGGTTGAGAGATTAAGAGGGTATAGGGGTTGAGGGATTAGGGGTGAAGGGTTGAGGGTTGAGGGATTAAGAGGATATGGAGGTTGAGGGATTAGGGTTTAAGGGTTGAGGGTTGAGGGTTGAGGGATTAGGAGGGTATGGGGGTTGAGGGATTAGGGATTAAGGGTTAAGGGTTGAGGGTTGAGGGATTAAGAAGGTATGGGGGTTGATGGATTGGGGTTTAAGGGTTGAGGGTTGAGGGATTAAGAGGACATGGGGTTGAGGGATTAGGTTTAAGGGTTGAGGGTGAGGGATTAGGAGGGTATGGGGGCTGAAGGATTAGGATTTAAGGGTTAAGGGTTGAGGGTTGAGGGATTAAGAGGGTATGGGGGTTGATGGATTAGGGTTTAAGGGTTGAGGGTTGAGGGTTGAGGGATTAAGAGGGTATAGGGGTTGATGGATTAGGCCTCACTTATCTCATAATCCCTCTCTGTCAGGCCTCACTTACCTCCCACCCTACTTTCTTAGGTCTCTCCTTCTCTCAGGTGTCTCCCTCCTAACCTCTCTCTCTTAAATTTCTCCCTCCCACACCCTCTCCCTCCCCCCCTCTCTCTCCCACTCCCTCTCTCTCACTCCCTCTATCTCTCTCCCACTTTGTGTCTCTCCCTCTCTCTCTCAAGACTCTCCCTCCTATCCCCTCTCCCTCTCTCAAGTCTCTCTCTCTCTCACTCACTCCCTCTATCTCTAACAGTGGCTCCTATTGGGGATGAGTGATTTTGCAAACCACTACAAGAATCCAGAGTATCTTTGGTAGAGTAGACCAAGCAAAGCCATGAAAAATGAAGGCGATGATAGATGGAGGGAATGAATAGATGAATAATATGAAAATGGAGCAAATGGAGAAGTGGAAAACCCAAAAGTACTGTGCATGGAAGATAATTTTTTAAAGAGGCATTGCTTAGAATTGTCCATGCACTGGAAATCCTTAATCCTTAATCTTTAAAAAAGGGAAAATCATTAACGAAAGCATACATAGTTTTCACAATCTTTCTTTATCGCTCTACAAAATATAACTGAAAATGGTTGTCGAGAAGAGGGTTTCTAAAGCACGGTGAATCTAGAATGGTGGAAAGGGAAAAAAATCAAGAGAGGAAGGAAAAACAAGGAGAATAAATTCTACAAGAATAATTTTCCAAGTTTTTAAATCCTCTTTCCATTGTGTTTTGAGTTCAAATGTGTGAGCAATTTACTATATTGTGAGAAAGAGGAATTCTTCTGTTGAATCCCCAATTGACTATAATCTTGCATTTAGAGATTTTTAGGTCTACCCTCTACCCTCTATCCTCTATCTCTCTCCAATTCCCTCCCTCCCTCTCTCTCTCTCAAGTCTCTCCCTCCTACTTCCTCTCCCTCTTTTAGGTCTCTCTCTCACTCATTCACTCCTATCTCTCTCCCCTCTACCATTAACTCTTAACCCTCTACCCTCTATTGCTTTTCCACTCCCTCCCTCTCTCTCTCTCTCACTAACTCCCTATATCTCTCTCTCCTTTACCCTTAACTCTAAACCCTAAACCCTTAGCCCTTAAACCCTTAAACACTCTATCCTCTACCCTTAAAACTCTACCCTCTACTTCTCTTTATCTCCTCCCACCTCTATCTACCTAGACCTCTCTTTGTTTTTTCTCACCTCTCTCTCCATCCCTACCTCTCCCTCTATATTTTCTTTCATATCTACTTCTCTCTACCTATTTTTCCCTCTATACCTATTTCTCTCTCCCTCCTTGCCTCCTCTCTCTCAATATCTCTACCTTCTTTCCCTCTCTCTCTCCCCTCTACCCTAAACCCTAAACCATTAAACCCTCTTCCCTCTACCCTTAACCCTCCCTCCCTTTGCCTCTCTCCCACTCCCTACCTCTCTCTCTCTCTCTCTTTCAAGTCTCTCCATACCATCCCCTCTCCCTCTCTCAGGTCTCTCTCTCACTCACTCAATCCATCTATCTCTCTCCCATCTCCCTTAAACCCTATACATTCAAACCAATACCCTGAACCAATACCCTCAAACCAATACCCTAATCCCTCAACACTTAAACCCTTAAACCCAATTAAACTCTCTACCCTAATCCCTCTATTAGGTATGTCACTCACTCACTCCCTCTATCTCTCTCCCATCCCTCTCCCACTCCCTCTCTCTCACTCTCTCCCACTCTGTCTTTCTCCCTCTCTCAGATATCTCCCTCCCACTCTCTCTCTCCCTCTATCTCATGTATCTCCCCCCACCCCCTCCATCTCTCTCGAATCCCTCTATCTTGAGTACTCCCTCTCCCTCCCACCCCCTCTCTATCTCTCAAGTCTCTCTCTCTCACTCCTTGTATCTCTCCCATCCCTCTATCTCTCACTCCCTCTCTCTCCTACTCTCTTAGGTATCTCCTTCCCACCCCCTCTCTCCCACTTTGTCTCCCTCTCCTTCTCTCTTGGGTGTCTCCCTCCCACACCCTCTCCCTCCCTCTCTCTCACTGTCTCTCTCTATCTCTATGGATTAGGGTTTAAGGGTTGAGGGATTAAGCCTCACTTATGTCACAACCCCTCTATGTCAGGCCTCACTTACCTCCCACCCTACTTTCTTAGGTCTCTCCTTCCCACCCCCTCTCTCCCACTTTGACTCCCTCTCTCTGAAGTCTCTCCTTTTCAGAGGAACATATTTAGCGAGCGCCAAATGGGTTTTACCTTGAAATGGTTAAAATAAGGGTTGACCCCGTGATTCAGGCCCACATTCTCCTGTGTTTGTCTGGTTCAGCGCTTTATCCGAGTCAGAAATGCCTTTTTCTATAGTTGACTTCATATTGTACCAATCTATGCTTGATCCATTAGCTTTTTACCACCAATCTGCATGGTAGACAACGTAGAAGAAGATATTTTGAAGTTTCTACATCATTTTACATTATCTGAGGTAATATATTCATTTTGGTAAATTGAAATGTTTGTATTTAGTATATTTGTTTATTTTTGACAATATAAACTAAATTTCCTTAATGATTTTATTAATCATAACAATTGGACTTAGAATTCAACATTGAATTAGATGGGATTTGCATAAAAAAGTTCAATTTTTAGATTTGCATAAAAAAGTTCAATTTTTATGAGTTTGAAGAACAAAAAAAATAAAAAACATGACATTTACTTAACATAAATTTACTTATGAATTCTATTTGCATTGCTTATAGTAGTCCATTTCCAGCATGGCTAGTGGAATTCACTGTATTTCATTCTTTTTCCAACTAATTTGGAAAACTTTTATTTTCATCTAATTTGGAAAACCTCATTGCCAAAGAAATAGTGAATAATGATAAGATATAGCATCACAGACCCTTATTTGAATCCATATTCTTCATGACTTTGTTGAAAATCAAAAATTTGGTTTTGAGAAAAATAAACACAAGAGTCTCTAGTTTTCATTTAGGTGGCAGAAATTTATACCCTAGGTTTGTGATTCTCATTGATTTGCTATATTGAATGGTTTCCACCCCTCTCTGCATCAATTTTTTTGTAAAATGCATTACTTAATTTTTTTCTATGTGTGTTTGTGGACATGTAGCATTCAAGGTCATGCCGAGGAAATGATCGAAGCCTCTAACACCAGAAGAGTGTGCAATTAAAAATGTAAGGAGAAGAGAATCAAAAAATGTAGCTTGTGAAGCAAAGGAATTGCAGCCCATGCAGCCACAAACTTATGTGCAATCTATGAGAGATGTCAAATTGGAAAAACAAAGGGCACGAATGAGGAAAGTTTGTGGAAGGACAGGAATGAATACAGAAGTTGGGGGCGCATTATCAACCATAGGTGAAGCTCAATGCACATCTCTAGTTGAAGACAAATTGACAACAACATGTGGTTTTCCAGGTACATCGGAAATCACATCTCCAATTGAAAACACACCATCAAAAACATTGCATTTTGAAAGTACATCAGCAAACACATCTCTATTTGAAGGAACTCCACAAACGACATCTCAAGTTGGAGGTACAACATCGTTCACATGTCAATCTAAAGGTATGTCATCAATTGCACCTCTAATTGAAGGTACACAATCTATCCCCGATGTTGTTGACCTTCCCAATATTGACACAAATTTACATTTGAGAACTCCTCCTAGAGTTTTGCATAGAAAACCTACATTTTTTATTGATATTGATTCTAATTTTTTGAAATGGATGCCTAATAAGATTCCAGAACGTACATGTCAAAGATATGCAGAAAGGATATGGAGTTTTTTTTTGCGAAGCTAAGTGAGGGTGGAAGATGCCAACTATTTGTTGAAATGATGAGGCAACTCAAATTTAGGCCCACCATGAAGGCTCTTGGGCTAAGAGTTTTGAATGACTCAAGTGAAAATTCCATTGTAAGGAACTTGATGAGGGCATACGAGAGTGTGGGTTCCACCTCACGCATGAAGGATAGTTGTGCCACACAACGTGTGATGACAACAACACTGTTAAGCAGTCAAACAAGGAAGAAGGTGAACCTTACAAAGGAAAGTAAGTATTTGAAAATAAGTATATCATCTCTAATGAGAGCCAAAGGAAGGCATTAAAGAGTGGAGGATCCAAATAGCAATGAGTTATGCGAATTTTCAGGTAGAGTGCCATAGAAAGACACAAGAATTGCTCAAGGCTTGAGATATTTAATTGTGAATTATTGGAAGGATAACACAAGGACCTCTCCTAATCAAAGAGATGTTTTAAGAAGGAGATTTGGTAGTATAAACCATGAGCCACATCCAATGCATTATTTGGATACCACTCAAACCCAATTTTTAGTTGATTTTGTACAAAAGTTTCCTGAAATTAAAATATGTCAAAGGTATTTTGAAATGCTAAATCCTTTTATGTCAAAATAAATCACACATGCACTACTTGTTGTTGTAGGGTTCATATTGAGTTTTCTAACCATTATGATGTTTATTGACGTATATGTGTAGATATGCATACTGACAATGTTTTGCAGGAATGTAACATAATGCCTCCACCTAAATTGTCAAGGAAATATTTGTCTTCTATTTTATGTGAAAGAGAGGATGGTCAATTTTTTTTTAAAAAATCATGTTTGGATGGCACATGTGATCATTGTGGTGGCATGCAACATTTTCCAATTTGCCAACACATGGCTAGTACACACACAATTGGAGACAAAATTGTGGAATTTGGCAAATATACGACAGTGGCATATAGTCTAAAAGATGGGAAAGAAGCAAATAATTGTGAATTGGTTAGTGATAAGATTCCAGTGTATCAGTTTATGGGCATTTTTCATGATTAGGTGGTTTATGATTATGCAATGCATACACACAGAGCACAATGGTTGGACTCATAGTTCAAGTTATGCAAGGACACATTTCCACTTCATCATATCGTTTCAGTTGTCGAATTTTCTAAGAACTACACACTACAACAACAGAACGAGGTGCAATCACAGTACTACAACTTTGTGCAGGTTTCTATATTTGTACATATAGCATTCATTCATGCAAATGATAGTACAGAGGAAAATAGGAAAGTATTGAGGGAGTATCACTTTTACATCAGTGATGATCGCACATATTCTGCAGAGTTTGTTCAAGGTTTCTTTCATATGTTCTATGTTGATCTGGCTAGCAGGGGCATACCATTTAGTCAACATATCATATGGTCAGATAATTGTACATCACAATTCAAGAATGCCAAAATGTTTTACTGGTTGAGCAGGATGCATAGGATTAGTGGTGTTCAACATATGTGGAACTTCTCAGAGGTCGGGCATGGAAAGGGGGAGCATGATGGAGTAGGTGCATGTATCAAAAGAGCCCTAGCACGAGAAGAGTTAAAGTACACAAACAGTGTAAAGTTGATAGATGCAAGATCATTTGTCCAGTGGTGCAATGGTTCAATGGGTCCAGGTAGTGAAGGAAATTCTTTAGTTCATAGAATTTTTTCATTTAGTAGATGATACTAATATTGCAAAATATGAGGATTGTTGTACACTAACAGGATCAAGCGAGCTACACTCTTTTAGAAGCTCCAATGCAGGTACATGGACTATCCATACAAGGAAGATGGCATGCTTTTGTTATGCATGCAAACTTCAATCATGGAATGATTGTGAGTCAACAGAGTGGGTTGAGGAATGGTCTATAAGAAGTCTAACCCCACTTGACACTTATCAGCTTTCGACGGCTCTACAAATCATAGAGATGCAATCATCCATTGACTTTGATCATGTATCGGACCTACTAGAGCCAGGTAATATATCTTACTTACAAGTTTTATTATGTTGCTCAGTAAATAAATCTAACAAGATGAACATATCAATGCAGGGCATGTTTATGCGGTAATTGTAGATGAAGATAATGAAGAGGGTACAAATTATTACCTGTGTCATTGTATCGAGGCCAAAAAGAAATTGGAGTCTCTAGTTATAGATGGAGAAAACATAGAATATCTTATAGATTTGGTGGTTGTTATTGGAACATGGCTTCGAAGGTATCCAGTTAAGAATGTTGCAATTCTTTAGTATTCAAACCTTGTCATTGCCACCAACATTCATTTGATCAAATATAAGGGTAAACCTGAAAACAAGAACTTGTGGAAAGTGCGTGAGTCTGACCACGAGGAAATACTCGACACAATAAAGACTAGAGTAGACCCAGATGGTTCCCTAGATTGATTTGTAAGTATGCACTTTGAATTTGTAAAGCCATGTTATTGATCACTCTTTTGGACGAACACCTTGCAATAAGGCTTTTTCACAATTACTGTTTGATGTCATATGCATTTACGACTGTCGTTGATCCTTTTCTGATTGTGACTGTAGGTAATACTGAAGTTTGTCAAAGTATATAAGAAAAGAACAACATCGGTTGCTGGTGCAAGTGTTCAGTGGTATGAGAAACATTGGTTGCTGGTGCATTTTATGGTTGTCAATCTTCTCTTTCTTTTCCATCTCCTAGATTTATCGGATTGTTATATGCTACATGTTTTATGTTAAGCCTCTCAGTGAGAAATAGATGCAACCTAGGTCATCTCTAACATACCTTAGGGTATGACATTCAACAAAACAACTACTATGGTTCAACCAACTCGATCCCTTAAGGGTGCAAAGTGCAAAAGGGCAACAATATTTGAAAAGGTATTACTCGTAAATTGTGGTGATTACGAAATATATGTCTGAACCTATGAGTTCATGTTGGGCCCCTCTACAATAACCTTTCTCCGTTTTCGTTATCTTGGAGGCTTTTTTCTATGGTGGCGAATTTTCACTCGAGGAAAAAGTTATCAAATGCAAGTAGTTGAAAGTTGCAAAGTGGTGCAAATTTTGTTCTACAGCCCGTGTGACCAAACAAACTATTCCAACGCGTCTGGGTGGGTATGTTTATGCTAGGAATGGTCCTCTTTCACACCTAAACACGCAGTCGCTCTGAGCTACGTTCAACCGGATCAATCCTTTAAGGGTCCAAAGTGCAAAATGGCTGTGAAATTCAGCATGCTATTACTCAAACACCATGATCCTTAGAAACTTCTCGTTTGAACCTACAAGTTCTCAATGGGCCCCTCTACAATAACCTTTCTCATTTTTTGTTATCTTAGAGGCTTTTTCCTATGGTGGTGAATTTTCACTCGAGGAAAAAGTTGTCAAATGCAAGTAGTTGAAAGTTGCAAAGTGGTGCAACTTTCGTTCTGCAACTCGTGTGACCAAACAAATTGTTCCAACACATCTGAGTGGGAACATTTACACTAGGAATGGTCCTCTTTCACACCTAAACACGCGGAATCGCTCCGAGCTACGTTCAACCGGATCGATCCCTTAAGGGTCCAAAGTGCAAAATGGCTGTAAAATTCAACATGTTATTACTTGGACACCATGATGCTTATAAATTTCTCGTCTAAACCTACGAGTTCACATTGAGTCCCTCTACAATAACCTTTCTCGGTTTTCGCTATCTCGGAGGCTTTTTCCTATGGTGGCGAATTTTCACTCAAGGAAAAAGTTGTCAAATGCAAGTAGTTGAAAGTTGCAAAGTGGTGTAACTTTCATTCTGCAGCTCGTGTGACCAAACAAATTGTTCCAACGCATCCGGGTGGGTACATTTATGCTAGGAATGGTCCTCTTTCACACCTAAACACACGGAATCGCTCCGAACTATGTTCAACCGGATCGATCCCTTAAGGGTCCAAAGTGCAAAATGGCTGTGAAATTCAACATGTTATTACTCAGACACTGTGACGCTTAGAAAATTCTCATCTAAACCTATGAGTTCACATTGAGCCCCTCTACAATAACCTTTCTCGGTTTTTTCTATCTCAGAGGCTTTTTCCTATGGTGGTGAATTTTCACTCGAGGAAAAAGTTGTCAAATGCAAGTAGTTGAAAGTTGCAAAGTGGTGCAACTTTTGTTCTGTAGCCCGTGTGACCAAAAAAACTATTCCAACGCATCTGGGTGGGTACGTTTACGTTAGGAATGGTCCTCTTTCACACCTAAACACGCGAAATCGCTCCGAGCTACGTTCAACCGGATTGATCCCTTAAGGGTCTAAAGTGCAAAATGGCTATGAAATTCAGCATGCTATTATTCGAACACCGTGATGCTTAGAAACTTCTCGACTAAACCTATGAGTTCATGATGGGCCCCTCTACAATAACCTTTCTCAGTTTTTGCTATCTCGAAGGCTTTTTCCTATGGTGGTGAATTTTCACTCGAGGAAAAAGTTGTCAAATGCAAGTAGTTGAAAGTTGCAAAGTGGTGCAACTTTCATTCTGCAGCTTGTGCGACCAAACAAATTATTTCAATGCATCCAGGTGGGTACGTTTATGCTAGGAATGGTCCTCTTTCACACCTAAACACGTAGAATCGCTCTGAGCTACGTTCAAATGGATCGATCCCTTAAGGGTCCAAAGTGCAAAATGGCTGTGAAATTCAACATGTTATTACTCAGACACCATGATGCTTAGAAACTTCTCGTCTAAACCTACGAGTTCATGTTGGGCCCCTCTACAATAACCTCTCTCGGTTTTTGCTATCTCGAAGGCTTTTTCCTATGGTGGCGAATTTTCACTCGAGGAAAAAGTTATCAAATGCAAGTAGTTGAAAGTTGCAAAGTGGTGCAACTTTCGTTCTGCAGCTCGTGTGACCAAACAAATTGTTCCAACGTGTCTGGGTGGGTATGTTTACATTAGGAATGGTCCTCTTTCACACCTAAACATGTGGAATCGCTCTGAGCTACGTTCAACCGGATCGATCCCTTAAGGGTCCAAAGTGCAAAATGGCTGTGAACTTCAACATGCTATTACTCGGACACCATGATGCTTAGAAACTTTTCATCTGATCCTACAAGATCACATTGGGCCCATCTACAATAACCTCTCTCGGTTTTCGCTATCTCAAAGGCTTTTTCTTGTGCTGACGAATTTTCACTCGGGGAAAAAGTTGTCAAATGCAAGTAGTTGAAAGTTGCAAAGTGGTGCAACTTTTGTTCTGCAGCTCATGTGACCAAATGGAATATTCCAACATGTTAGGGTGGGTAAATTTACGCTAGGAATGGTCCTCTTTTGCACCTAAACATGTGGAATTGCTCTGAGCTACGTTCAACCGGATCGATCCCTTAAGGGTCCAAAGTGCAAAATGGCTACGAACTTCAACATGCTATTACTCAGACATCGTGATGCTTAGAAACTTCTCATTTGATCCTATGGGATTACATTGGGCCCCTCTACAATAACCTTGTTCATTTTTTGCTATCTCAGAGGATTTTTCCTATGGTGGCAAATTTTCACTCGAGGAAAAAGTTGTCAAATGCAAGTAGTTGAGGCATATTATCAAACAATTCACTGCCTTGTCTATGGCTTGTCATGGCATTCCATCAACATGAGACCACTTTTCTTTGAGGCATTTTTTGAAAAAGTTCAATGGCTTGTCTATGCTATTGCTTACTATTATGCTTTCCTAGATTGTTTCCAAGCATCCATAGCTTGTTCGAAAGCATCTGTTTTAGGCTTTTAGCCATAGCAAGAAGGCAATGAACTATTTGATAAAATGCTTTGGTAGACATATATGAAAAATTTCGTAGCATAGACAAGGGAATGAACAATTTGAAAAAATGCCTCAAAGAAATGTGGTCTCATGGAATGCCATGACAAGCTAAAGCAATTGGTAGCTGCTCCTAGTTATTAGTTATACAATGTGAAGTAATTGCATAACTGCTTAGGTTGACTTTGTCAAAAGCTATATTGTAAATGAAATTTTGTCATCTATCAGCATCTAGTTATTCGCTATGCAATGTGAAGTGATGCTTTTAGTTTGAAAGATGTGCAATGCATGAATAAAAACTACAAAAATCTATTTTCTACATTTCATTAGTTAAACTCTTTATTTTATTTTCTCTCTATATCTCTATGCTATGGAAATTCCTTTCAATTTCAAAAAAGATAGTGTTTATCTCTTGTTATACAATTTTTTATGTTTTTTTATCTCTTGTTATAAAAAGGAGTAGATATAATGTTAAAGAAGAGTGAAAGCACAACTAAATTTATCATTTCAAAGCAATTTTTTTGATGCATTTTTTCAAACAGTTCACTGCCTTCTCTATGCTATTGCTTACTATTATGCTTTTGATATATTTTTTGAAGCATCCATAGCTTGTTCAAAATCACTTGTTTTAGGCTTTTAGCCATAGCAACAAGGCAGTGAACTATTTGAGAAGATGCTTTGGTAGACATGTATGAAAAATGTGGTAACATAGACAAGGCAGGGAACTATTTGAAAAAATATCTCAAAGAAATTTGGTCTCATAGAATGCCATGATAAGAAAATGCAATTGGCAGCTGCTCCTAGTTATTAGTTATGCAATGTGAAGAAATTGCATAACTGCTTAGGTTGACTTTGTTCAAACTATATTGTAATTAAATTTTCGGCATCTATCAACATCTACTTATTAGTTATGCAAAGTGAAGTAATGCTTTGACTTTGAAAGATGTGCAATGCAATGTAATCAATGACATGAATATAAACTAAAAAAGTCCATTTTTTACAATTCATTAGTTAAAATATTTATTGTATTTGCTCTCTATATTTCTATATGATATGTAAATACCTTGCAATTGTAATTAAAAGGCTTAAAAGGTCAGTTAGGTGGTATTTGCAAAATCAAGTTGTGAATGAATGGTAATTAAGAGGAAAATTGGCAAATTGCCATCTTAGAAGTCTAGCAAAGGGTGATTATGGTGGTTGATCGGCTCAAGGGGTAGTTGGAAGGTGGTATCAATATATATTGTTGTAATACCCCGAGTTGAGGGTTGATTTTGTTCAGTTTTTAATAACAAAATATACTTGAAAACGCTGATCACTGGTTTTCTTTGTTTTCCTAAATTTTCTTTGCCTTACACAGGCCCATACAAGTCTATCATGACTTGAGGCTTTGTATACTTGGTTGCATATGTTTTTAATCTCTTTGCATCTGTTCTGAAGGTTTAAATCCACCATTGGTGTGTGTGGGATCAGCAAACTTGGTTACTGCTTTGTTTTTTGTGTTAGGGGTTTTGAGGGCAACACCATGACACATTAGCCAATCCACCTACTGTTCTGACCCTGTTGCTTAGTGGATTGGCCTGTACCATGATTTTTTTTGTTTATGAATACTTTGGAGGCTGAGAGAATGAATAAACTCAGTGGGGTGTGAAGTTCCAATGTTGTTCAAGGGTGTTTCCACCATGAAAGTAAGGAACTCAAGTACTGAATCTGAGAAATACTGAAAGGAATGGGATTGTGAGTGTCCTTTAAGTTAGGGCAGAGGTATTGTGGGGTGTTTGCACCTTTGGAAGGATTGGGGGAGGTTTGGAGTTATGATTTTCTTTAAAACCCTTCTTTTTGTGAAGGTTTAGGACGGTTTGTGAGTAGATGAATAGAACAAGTTCTTGGGGCTCTTAAAATGGTAGAATCCTGAGTTTGGTGAGCATCCCTAAGACTTTTTTAAGTTTCCTTAGTTTGGAGGTGAGTTTGTGAGGGGGTTCCTTTGGAAATTAGGCCTAATTATGAAGCCTAGAGCGGGGGAGGTGTATTGAAAGTTCATGTTGGTCCAAAAGAGTTACTATTGGTTTTGGCATATGTTGTGTAACCTTGAAAAGGGTATCTTAATCCACCTTTAAATGGTCAGGTGTTTTGGAAAGGTTGGGAGAAATTAGGCTTGGACGGGGTTTTGAGTTTGGTACAGGAGCACCTACACCACATCATCAATTTTTTTTAATTTGAATACATCAATAGGGAAATGTTAGTGTCTTTAGGTTTATTTTGTCTAATAAGCTTTGAGAGATCAAACATAATGCAAATAAATGGTGTTTTGTGTCTTAGAAGTCAATTAGAAATCACATAAGTTGTAAAATGCTGACAAAGCAACTTTAACACAGAAAAATGTAATTAAGGGACCAACTAATCCCAAGGTTGGTTATGGTTGTTGTAAAATTATTTAAAAATCCTTACCAAGGCTCGAATGAGAGAGTGGAAGAAGTTTTGTAATAATTTTACACAATAAACACCACAGTTTTGAGCAATTTTCTAGAAAAATATTGTTTTCTTGATCTTTTTGAGTGTTGTACGGGCACATACAGGTTCTTCATGGTCTAAGAATTTTAGAGGATGTGTCTATATGTTTCCTAATTCATTTATTTTTTATTTGGTGTCTTAACTCTTTGTTTGTAGAGAGAACCAACACAAACAGTGACTGTCCCAGTGTTGTTGAATCAAGGGTTTGAGGGGAAATTTATGATGTAACAATCAATCCACCCATTGTTTGCTACTGTATCTTAGTGTATTGATTGAAAACATGTTATAATAAGTGTGTCAACTCATTTTGGAATAAGGAGTCATAATTATGTGGTGTTTTTGTGAATGTTCTAAGACTGAACAAGGGTTTCCCAACATGGAAGTGAGGAACCAAAGAGAGGTTTTAAGAATTAATGCCTGTAAGGGTTATGTGAGGGTCTAATGAGTCGGTGCAGAAGTATTTTGAAGTGTTTGGGGCTTTGGAAGTGTTGAGATAGGTGTGGAGTTGTATGTTTCTTTAAAACCCTTGATTTTGTGAAGGTTTTGGAGGGTTTCTTGGGTTTTGTGAGTTAGAGGCTCTGTAGACACAAACTAATGAAAAAATTTGAAGTTTGGCACCATGACCTAAGACTGTCCAAGGCATTTGAATAGATACCTAAAGTTGGAAGGGTGGTCCCTTTAGAAAAAAAGGGCTAATTGTGAAGCCAAAATTGAAGTAGGTGTGTTGAAAGTCTATGTCGGTCCAAAAGAGAGACCATTGATTCTTTGGTATGTTGTGTAGCCCTGAAAAGGGTATCTCAATCCATCTTGTAATTGTCTAGTGTTTTGGAAAGGTTGAGAGAAATCTAGCTAAAACTGAGTTTTGAGTACTGCAAGAATAACCAGTCACAAATGTGAGTTTTGGAAACCTTGATGAATCTGACTTAGGGATTGTTGTCAATTGATTCAATTATCATTGTATGAATGTTGATGATCTTTGTAGGGCCTTGGTGGAGTCTTGTTGTTCATTTGCAAGGTTGAGGAGTTGAGACCCTTGAGGGTGGGTTGATGCCTATTAGACTGAATCATTATGAAGAAGAGTTCTTGATTGAGAATTGACATTTCCATTGTTGTGAGTCTTCTCCACCTTGGCTCTACATCAAAGTGCTACAAGGGTGGATTGTTGGGTAAGGTGTTGAATGAAGAGTTTGGTTTGATGGGGCTTTGAGGTTGTGTAGATTGCTCAAAATAGGTTGTATTAATCTTGTTAGGAGCCCCTTGAAGGCAAGTTGTCAGACTGATTGGGTTCGAGCCTCCTTGCCTCTGCATCGGTGAGGCACAAGTAATTGAAGCATTCCAAATGATACAAACCACCACGAATGGAGCTTACTTATACAAAATGCTTTAGATGGGGCTTATTGAGCATTCCACGGTAATTAATTAAGCATTAGATGTAAACAAAATCCATGCCTACAAAATTCAAGCATACAACTTACATGATACGCATGATAACATCATTCAAGAATGGCAATAGCAAAATAAGAGTTTCTTTAATCAAAAATCCGAAAGGCTATACAATGATATATATTGATAAAAGTATATAAATATATCCAAAAAAACCATATAGGCTTAGTACAAAGGAGTCATTTGGACAAAATATCTTGTATATATATCAATAGTACAAAACATATGTTCCAAAATACCACATAGGCATACAACAAACAACACTAATACATAGTCATTTCCCTCTAGGGGAAGGAAATAGATCTCGTGCTGCCTTCGAAATTCGGCTGGATGGAGTGACTGTTGCTTGTCTTGTCTTTCGAACACGCCCGCTACTCCTCCTCTCTTCACTCTGGACCTTCAACTGATACGATTAAAAGTAAAGATGTTAAAACATAGAAATTGAATTATGGAATGGCATATAACAAAATATAATCACTTACCACATACATATAGTCATCATGCACATTTAAAGCATCACCATGTCCGTGATTTGGAGTGACAACCACCTGTAGCAACCATGAAGATAGAAATTAAACTACATAAAATTATCGTGAAAAATTTCTATAATAGACCATAAAAAAGAAAATATAATGTCAAATCGACTAATCTATTCCATACCTCTCTTAATGGATCAGAACTGGCTATTGCTGCAGCAACTCCATGGTCCATCGTGCCACCAACATCACCAGGGCTATCTCTTGTCAATAGCTGAAAATGAAACAATATCTCAGGTATCATGTTGATATAGGAGAACATAATGTGACACGATCAAGGAATACTTGAATGCAATGTTTATGTTTCTCATCAATTTTTTAGATTTGTATATACGCAAAATTATGAAAACTAGCTAACATAGATTTACAACCCTATTAATGAATAAAGGCTACCCGAGTGTATGTTGTTTGAGGATATGAATCACGAGGTGTGGAGGAAGAAGGTGCACCAGGAAACTATTTGAAATCCGAAGCATGTTTTGAGACAAACATTCAAATATAACATTCAACTGTTCAAATGAAATAATAATATCTTTAATACTAGTTGCATACCTGTGGACTCATCGTCAAGAATCTATAAGGGTCTATAGGAATAGAGCATCCCTCATGAACAGTGCGACCCTGAAATTTCATCATATCAAAATTCTACTAATTTAGTTATTCTTAAATTTCAAAATATATTTTAATAAACAGCATTAAAATAACTTGCTAAATTTTACTTGAAGTTCAATGCCAAATGTATCATTCAAAATATCATCTATGAAAGCGATCACCTCTGTAACTAACGTAGGCTATGTAGCTGCATCATGAGCACCCTGATAATCATACGTGCAAACAACACCACAAGCACCACAATGGTGGGGTGGAGCTTAGGGCCTACACGTCTCCTCCACACCAAGCTCTACTAGAGGACTCGCACATTGTAAAATGGTTTGGGTGAGCGAGCCAATCGACTTCATCATGTCCACCTCTACACTGTCCTTAACAATGGAAGGAACAACGATATGCTCCACCATGGGTCTGCCCAAGGCTCTCGGTGCCAACTTTAGATTACGTCGTGCAGCAGGTCTATCATGTGTGGAGCCCCCACCTCTACCTTGAAAGTCTAAGATGTCAAAATAGTTTGGCATTTTATTGAGGACAAACTCGCAATAGAGTTTCCTCAAAAAGTATTGCGGCACCTCATGGTTATTGCATGGAGGTTGGTCAAATACCATCCACCACTACTCCCAAAATTTGTTTCTAATTAAATCATGGTGGCACCAATGGATGGGGAACCTCCTGAATGCATGGGACAAAGGTTCATTGGCTTTTGGGTCTTTAAATAGGGCACACAACTCGGCTTTGCTAATTTTTAGTTTTTTGACATCTGCATATGACAAACCATTAGCATAAAATTGCCTCATCTCATCTCTCTTAGTTGACCAAAAATTCATTTGCTCGCTCATTTCTCCTACATGAGTTAAAATTGACTTTAATGATTCAGAAATCCCTCTCCTATAAGGGTGGGTTTCAGCATGCTCGGTTAATCTTGCAATTAATTATTGAATGTCTCATTTCTTGTTTTCAATTTTATTTTGAATATTTTCTTGTGTTCCTTGAGGATGCCTATGAATTGATGGAGGGGTTTCGGGTTTTTTTTGTATAGGAGGCTCTTGATGAGGGGGTGATTGTGAATTCTCAATGTTTTGAGGTGAAGATTCATTCCCTGAGAATTAGAATAAAGTTTTATTATAAAAATCTATTTAAAGTTGCATTCCAAATCAAATTTGAAATAAATAGAATAAAAATACACACCTCTTTGCAATCTTTGACCTCTCCGATGTGTTGGCGGCGTTCTCGTGGAAAATAGAAAGCTAAAAATGCAAATAATGGAGGAGATTTGGTGAGCGCGAGTTGCAGACTTGAAATATTCCTTCTCAAGCTGCGGGTTGAAGACAAAATGAGGGTTCCAAACCCGACTTTTGCATTTTATGTCTAGAAATACATTTGGCGCACGCCAAAATGTATTTTTAGACATTTGGCATGCGCCAAAGGCCTTATTTCAGCATTTTTTAATTATTTTTTCAATTTGGCACCTAAATTGTGTCACGGATTGGTGCACTTACCCTTTCAAAGTTGGCTTAAAAATTGAACCTACAAACTTACTAAATCATTTCTATTTTGGGTTAAAATTGAACAAGACAAACTCACACTTAGTTTGGTGCTTAAAATGAACTCACCATTGCTTTGGGGGTTAAAAAGAACTAGCTCCTTCATTGTCTTGTGATTTGAAAATTGTCTTAAGGTGTGTATGCTCTTCTCTTGCACCATTTGGTGATCTTGAGAATTAAAAAAATCTTGTGGCTTTTGTATAATCACCCACACATTTGGTTTTGGACTTTTTAAAATGAACACCATGCTAGTGTAAGAAAAACACATTATGCTTTCTCCTCACACCTAGTGTGATCTTGGAGATTCCAATGCATTGTGTTTTTCTTGATTTTGTTTACCCTTAGAGGGGCCTACCTAAGAGACACATTCAAAAGGAGAACTCAAAGGTGACTCCAACCATTTTTTCACTTGAGCTAGTATATAAATGGATAAGACTAATCTATCAAGTCCTTATGGTATGTAGGTCTTAGTCGTACAGTGCCATTCAGAATGGGGTGCTGTCGTAAAATGTATAAGAGCCCCTACTACACTCTAATCAGATTATTATGCAAGAAACCCCCCTGATGGAACTTTATATCAGTTCATTTATTACAATACCTAATGATTTCAAAAGGAGAGAATGCTAAACATGCATAAACAAAAGAGAAAATGCAAACCTAGAGCATGAAAACTAAAATAGAATGCATGCACAAGACAAAGTTCAAATCTACCTCCTTGATAAAAATTGACCTCAGATCTGTGTAGAGGATTGAACCAGCTTTCCAATGCTGTGAGAATGGCGAAAAAAGGATCACGAAGTCAAAAGATATGCCCTCCGAAACAAAAATATCTGAGTTCAAGGACCTAAAAAATAAAATTGGAGCAAAATCAGAGAAAACTACCTCCACCACTGGATCATATCGGAATCATCTTTCCAACGGTATCTCGTTTACGAAAAATGGACACCGTATGCAAAAGTTACACCTGATTTTGTAAAAGTGCTCCAGAATAGCCAATTTGGCCTACAGGTAGCCCAGGGAACTAAAAAAAATGGCCCTTGGTCTTGTGCGCGACCAGGGGATGGCGGGTTGGGGGTTGGGGTGGAGCCCTTGGTCATCCATATGACTGTGCAGTGTCTGCAGGAGGCGGTCGGGGGCTGGGCGCTGTGAGCACGACCTTCTATAAAGGAACCATGAGGGCTAAGCTCGGGCCGACAGCAAAGGATGGGAGAGTCACCTGTGGTGGCAGCAGACCGACAGTCGCCTAGTGGCCGCCCGGTGGCACCTTCTTCTATGTGAGTAGCGCTTTTTGAAAAGCGATTTTGTATATATATATTTTTTTAAATTCAATTTTCATGAAAAAAACTACCTCGGAATGTGTGTTGGGGAGGCCGTACGACCTCCCTAGCAAAATGTTTTTGCCTCAGAAACTAATTGCTCCAAAATCGATGAAACGATAGGCATTCTTAGGGTTTTTGGCTGCTGCAAACGTGATGGTGACCTCCGTTTGTGCCCAAAATACTTTGAAAAATCAGCTACCCCCAGAGCTTGCAAAAAATCACCGAGCTTGAAACCCTCACATATTTCTTCAACGATGAACAAAATCAAAAAAATAAAAGCCAATCTTGACTTTTTATAGCACTCTGAATCTAATGGAAATGCTTGATCTGATCCGAAACACTGCATAAATGAACTCAAGGCATGAAACCCTCGAGGAATCCTGAACGAACTTTGCACTGATTTTCTCCAAAATATGAGAAGGGGATGCATATCAAGGCTCTAATACCATGTTAGAAACCAAGATCAAACATGCAAACCAGAAAAATCCTTCCACAAGAGAAAAACAATAAAAAGCAGAGCTTTGCATGCAGATGTGCAAATTGATATAATTCAGGAATTGAAAAATTACATGAGATGAATTGCTTTATAAAAGTAATGTATGCATAACCCTAATGTTGACCTAAAAACAACTCAACTAAATAAAGCTTACTTATTAATTAAGTAGAATAATTATTACCTAAGTAAAACCTAAGTAAACTTAATAAATTGTAATTAAATAATTAATTACACCAACAATTTCTTGCATCTAAAATATTGAAACAAACATTTAACAATCACCAAATTTCAAATCCTTTAAAAAGAGTGAATATCTTTGAAGATTCCAATTAATACTACTTGTCCCTAAAGTTCTCATCTTTAAATGCTTCTAAATACTTGGGCTCATATCTCAATTCGCTCCCTTCAAAGTCAATCTAGGGAAACTATGGCCTTGGCTCTTTGAATTTCACATAATGGACCTTGTGGAATGAAAAGAGCTTAGTCATAGACATTTAGTTTAAAATTTAAGCAAGACAAGTTGATGTGGTAAAAATAATTCATTAATCAAGATAAAATCACAATTGAACCCCACACATGTGCTTATCTATCTTTTGGTCATATGATTTCCCATACAAATATTGGTCTTTTGGTTTGAATTACTCATAGGGTAGAGAATGTTCTTCAACACCTTGATCTTGTAAACAAAGTCCTTCTAGGTTCATCTAGGGTCAAAATTCATCCATCCCCAAAATGTCTATCAAAATCCATACCACAAAAAACTTTAGAGCTTTGGAAACATCAATATTCTAGACTTTGGTAAATCATTAAACCAAATCAAAACCACCTTGTTTCATTAGGTGTGTGGGAATACATCCTTTCTCATACATTTAGTTAAATTAGCAATCCTTTGAACAAATTTATCCTAAGGTCACAAATCCATCTTAGGATTCACAAGTTCATTATCCAATCAAAACAACAAAATCAAACCCTAAGTCTAGTATTGACCAAAGTTCATAAAATTTCAAAAACCCATATCATTCACCCTTTCATCTCTCATCTCATCATTGGTACTAAATTCCTTAGAGGTCAACAAGGTCAAAACACAAGAAAAACATGTAATTTAAACTTGATTCATACATCATGAGTGATCTAAATCAGCCAAACTATCAAAGTCTTACAATACCAATTGATTTATAAAATTCATATGCGGGATCATTATATATTACAAACCTCAAGGATACAACAAATGTGAGTATACCCAATCTAAATTTTGGAACGCCTTTCCCTATGGTATATTTAAATCAAATTTGAAACCTACAAATATATCAATCAAAGGATCAATGCATGATTTTTCAACAAAACAACATCATCCCATCAAATCAATACATGTCAAATGTGAATATACCAAATACAAACTTACCAAACATGAACATATCAGGTCCACACTTGAGAAACTATGGGATAGATATGTTTGTGAACCACACCAGTGTTGTTCAAAATCCAAATAATATATTGAAAACTCAATGTATTGATCCAAATCAAGGTAACCTCATGCAAAATCAAAGTTACCCAAATCAAAGCAATGTGTTTCCCAACTACAAAATTTTTCAATGCCAACCTATAATGCAAAATATAAACATCATCTAAAATCATAACATTATCCAAAATCAATGTGTGCATGATCCCATACAAATACCACAAGTGTATATTACAAATATGCTTGACCATCAACCAAATCAACTATATCAAGAGTGTCAAAATCAATATCAATATCAAATTTTGTGACATTAAATTACTTCACTTACCAAAATAGTTGATTCATTATGCCAAAAGACATCTCCACCCCAAAATCTACACACTCCCCCATTGGTTAAACCATGTCATCAAAAAATTGAGTTGTGTCCCCAACCAAATCAAGAATAAAATCTTCAATATCAATGGATATCAAAATCAACAACCTCAACAATACGATCAATCACGACAAGAGTCTTCTCAATAAGCACAAACCTCACAAGATAAAAAAACATGAATATACTCTTCTCAACAAGCTCACAAACCTCACGAGATAACAAATGTGAATATACTCCTTTGGGAGAGCCAATTGAATTTGCATTACACAAGCTAGTTAATGCAGAACTCATCACTCTTCCAAAATTAAGTGCTTTCAACTCTTTCATAAACCTCCCTTGGAATAAGGGTAGAGCTTGTTGTAAGTATCATAGAGAAAATCTTCATAAAACATCAAATTGTATTCAATTCAAAAATCTCATCCAAGACCTTCTTGATCAAAGAAAAAATAACTATTGAGGATAATCATCAAGATTCAACCACTAATGATAGCAGTGACAATCTCTCCACCACAACTGTTGAGGATAGTGATCAAGATCTATCCATAAATGATCACCTTGAAGATGTTTCTATCTCATCCAAAAATTAAATCAACATACATCAAGAGACACATTTTAATCATGATCAAAACCCTTCAATAATATCCAACAATGATCTATTTCAAGGAGTGTTCACATTATTTGATCCTATTAACATAATCCAATATCCATCCACCAATGATCATGTTGGAAATGCATCTAAATCACCTAATGAGTTAGAAGACATGTCTCAAGAATTTATTCCAAATCATGATCAACATCTTTCACCAAAATCTAGCAATGGTCCTTTCCAAGACATATTGACATCCTTTGACCTCATGCTTGCAGATATTGAAGGAATATTCAACTCAACACTTGATCCAAATCCACTTAAACAACATGAGAATATTGAGCCACTTCCCATGCCTAATGAAGATATCCAATAACCCTTTGTAAGCAATCCTACATCCTTTGAAATTGACCCATGTCAAGAACTTGATCCAAAGCACGTCGAAAGCAATTCCAAAATTAATCAAGATCAAGAATTTGTATCTCCAAGATGCTATAATGATCAACTAAAGGGAACTGCCCAATCTATACAAGATGTCGCAAATGATGATCATATCCATATAGCACATACTCCTCCATCTACCCATGAGATGCTTTCTTTGGATGGACACATAGATGATCTTCATTTAGAACATGATTCCTTTACTCTTGACATTATTACACAAGAATAGGAGGTTATTGATTCGTATAGTCAGGATGCATTGTCAACATGAGGATTAGATATATCCCAAATTAAGTTTGATGACATCATGTATGAAGATATCCAACATTATCCACTCAAGGAAATAGGTTAGATCAAACAAGATATTCTAAAGTCAGCAGAGTAGAAAACTGAAATAACAACATCTGTAATGGTCATTTATCAGAGGATTCTTGCTAAAAAGGACATCTCAAAATAGGTAGAATAAAAGCATGAAGGTACTACTTCCATAGTACTGGGGGTAACTTCATCTCAAGCAAGCGTCAACATAGGGAGCACGAAGAATCCTTATGATGAAACCAATGCCATTACTACAACTAGCCACATCACAAATCTTCATCCACCCATCACCCCATCCACGAATTGGGACCAACATCAAAAGAAAGATTTGAATCAAAGCGCAAAGAACATTATCAAAGTACAAAGAACAATATGAAAGAAAAATAAGCTGGGAAACATAATGGACAAATCAAATACACATGGATACCAAAAAATAAAAAGATAGATCATCCCTATTAAACTCCATCAGTCAAAGAAACTATGGGGAAAAATAAAAAAAGGAAATATATCCATTAAAGATGTCCACAAATGAAAAATAATGCTCCTCAAGCAACATATAAAGTATCAAGCAGTTGGTCCTAATTCCAAGCACACTTTTGTATCCACCCATCATTTCCCATCTTCCCAAGTTTGGAGAGTTAAAGGTTCCAAACTGCCAACCAATCCAATTCTCACATTGACCATGCATTGGTAGCCACACTTCATCATAAGGATTCAAAAGGCATTCTATTGTGATGTACGCACAAAGATAAAGTTGACTTTGGTATCAACAAAGCAGAACAAAATTCTCAAAAGTTGCATTCAAGTGCACATATCTTAGCAAAATAGATTCTTCAAGCAAGATATCGATGGCACATTATGACAGAAGCATCTACATCATCACCACCAAGTGGTTCAACATGTGCTTAAAATCTCTCATAAAAAAAACAAAAGAAATCAAATAATCATGAAAATAGTAAAAGATAAAAATCGTCTTCCAATGAAAACCACTACGGTGGCACTTTGGGTAAGTACCATGATGAAAACCTAGCAAATAGACGTCATGTGTAGAATCGAGTATCTGTGTGCACTAATTTAGGTGAAAGCATCTTATCTCATCCATAATAAATCCAACATTCCATCCATCTTATTCATAATAAATCCATTCATCCATAAACCACTTATCCAATCCATTTTCATATATCTGCATCCATCTTCCAAATTATCTTGACCTTGACAAAAGTTTTGCATACAATTTGTACTTGCTTATGGTGAACATCTTGACATGGGTCGTTATCATTGATCCTATCCTACACAACATTATCTGAGCCATGAAGCATTATCCAAATGAGCATTCTTTATTCGAACACCTTATCTTGTCACAAGATAATCCATATCCATCCATCCATACATCTATCCAAGCATCCACCCATGGAAATCCATACATTGATAGACACTGGGGGCAGATATTTACATCTTGCTTTGGGAATAAATCTTGATCTATATCTTCCAACTCATGTGGTGATCCAAACATTAGTAAACGTGAAATCAAATTGGTCAAAACACTTGTGAGCAAAAAATCCAAATCACTAGCCCATGACACATTTTGATGAGAAGATGTTCCTCATCAAGCTTTATCTTTCATTGAACATCAATCCAAACAATCAATTAGTTGCATCTAATTTTCACTTCAACGTCACATCAAATAATTCAAAAAAAAATTGTTCCAAACCAAGCTTCAAAATATTGATCAATGAAATCTAATCAATCCATCATCATCTCAGGATATCCTTCCCAATCCTTGTGTTACTTAACACTATCCTTGCATTGTTGTGTATCCTCAACAATGTTATGATCATCAATCCATCAATCAGATCAATCAACCCTAGCTTTTTTTTCAACAAAATCTCAAAATATATCACAAATATCATTACGCATGTCCATATCCAAATCATAAAAATCATGCGAATTTTTTTTTCGGAACATCTTCAAAAAAATCCCAAAAAGCCTTCAAATCATGTTGAAATCCCAAAACATGTCAAAAAGTCAAAAAACATCAAAAATATGGTTGTCAAACTACATTGTCTCTAAGTTTAAATGTAGGAAAGGCCATCATTGATGAGCCCTAAGACACAAAATCCAAAAACATTCAAAATATTAGAAAACACAAAAACATTTGAAAACTTGAAAATTAAAACATTTGTAAAACAACCCAAAAAAATCCAAAAATAACCTCAAAACATTGTGAAAACACCAAAAACATTGAAATATTCCAAAAAGGTCCAAAATCACCCATTCCATTTTTCTTTCACATGCGATAATATCATCCATAATAAACTGATCATCACACTCACCCTTTCGTAACATAAACAAAAAACAAGTACAATAATCAGCAGAAGTAAAACCTTTAAACGTAAAAATCAAACACTTGATCATTCTCAAACATGTCGATCAAGCCTTATATCAATGGCCTTTCAAACAACCTATCAAATTTCCACCATCCACTAACATGTCCTAGGATGCATCCTTCCTACAATGGGAACTATCTTTGGCAATTACTTTGGATACTTATCCTAAACAAAACACATCCCTTTAGCTAGAGGTATGAAAAACATTGGCTTGTTTGTTTATTTTATCTTTTCAAGTATGATTTAACTTATTGCTCTTATTCTAATGACCTCTCGATGATGTCTATCAAAATTATTTAAAGAGAAAGGAAAGGGAATTGATCATTATCTTTTGATTGTTGTTCTTGTTGGACATTCTTGTAATATAACTTTGGTGAATATTTTCTTTATTAGGTGTGTATGGAAGGGGTTTTGGGTTACTTGTTTGATGTAGTGTAGGCTGATTTAGGATTTAACCAATCAATCCAAACTATTCCTCAAGTCTGCAAACACCTTTGGGTGATGGTTTCTTCACAAACTATCCCACTCACTAGTAGATCTCCACAGAGTTATTTTTTTGTATATCTTTTAGAGAAGGCCTAAAAAGGACAAGACCCTCACACTTTCAAGCACCCATTATCTTGTTCTTCAACATATCAAACTGATTTCTCATATTGTTTTGAAACAATCTCTCCTAATCTAACCTGCAACGCTGGTACTAGGCCTAAATAGGCCACTTTTACAAAGGAAGTGTTCTCAATTCACCTTGAAAATTCCAAAACTCATCACCAACATGCTTCACTAGTCATATAGGGTCATATTATACCATTTTTTTCCTCAAAACTTCATAAAATTTTGTTTTCCTAATCAATACCTATCATAACTAAGCCTAGCACATTGAGATGCTAGACCATGACACGTGCAAAATCCATCCAAACACCACCACCCTGCTCTACAACTAATAAAAACATAAAAAGAAATCCTACAAGGCCCATTCCACCAAGTTTCCTAATTTTCCTAGAATGGAATGGCCTTCTTTTACATTATTTTCTTCAAAACCCTAGAAACCCTACTTTTAAGGACAAATTACAGAAAAATCATTTTTTCTTCATCAAAATCGAATGAAAAGAAACCAAACTGGATTCAAATGAAATTTAACTCAAAGCTACAACACTGCACATGAGTTTCACATCGTTATGTTGTTGTACGGGGCTGTATATAATTTGAAAGCACAAGAAAACTCAGGAATTTCACCAAAAAATAGAGTAATAGTTTGCTTCTTCACCAAAAAAACCTTCAACAACCATACCTCAAAGATGTTATAGGCTTTTAAACATGTTTCCATCCGAAATCCAATGGTCCCCAACTAAATTTGAAAGGGGTGACCGTTCACCTTCAATTACCATTCAAAAATGACAAAGTTGTTAATGCAACTTTTACAACCTTACATTATTGTTGACAACTATTAATCAAAAACACCCACAAGACCCTACATGACCTTGATTACATTAAAATTGGTCTAATAGACCTTATTTACATCATACTAAGACAAAAAACAAAACAAAACTCCAAATTGCATCATCTAGCCAAAATTATCAAGGTGCTCATATACCATACAACTGGGGTGGAAAAGATTTCATCCTCCTGATGAAATGAGTTTATGAACATAGACTCCATGTTTCTTTATATCCTCCTCTAACATCCATGTAGCATCTTCATTTGGTAGGCCATTCCATTTGACCAAGTATTCATTATACACTTTATTTCTAGTCCTCTTGATCTCCCTTATATCCAATATACTCTCAAGCTTCATTGGTTGGCTAGGAGGTAGGTCTTTAATCCACTCATCATCCTCAACTCCTGCAGCACCTGCATCATCCCCTACATCCAAAATACCCTTAAAAGGATAAATATTAGCAACATTACATATAGGTGAGATAAAAACTCCAAGAGGGAGTTCTATCTCAAACATTTTGTCCAAATTTGTGCACTATCCTGTAAGGACCAATCTTTTTCATCAGCTTGATATATTTTCCTTTAGGAAGCCTTTGTTTTCTGAGATGTGCAAGCACCATGTCTCCAACCTTGAACTGAACATCCTTCCTTTTCAAATCTACATTCCTTTTATATTTCTCCACACTCTTCTTCAAATTCTCTTTGACTTGCTCATGTATGTCCTTCATAGCTATGGAAAACTCCTCCCCTGATGCACTCATTTTCTCCATATCTTTCAGATCTTTGAGTTCATATATTCCTCTTGGACTCATCCCATATACTACCTCAAATGAACTCCTTCCTATGCTCTGGTTGATGGAATCATTGTATGCATATTCTGCTTGAGGAAGTAGGAGATTTCATGGCTGACCATGTTCTTTTGTGAGACACCTTAACAAGTTCCCAAGTGACCTATTTGCAACCTCAATTTTTCCATCCGTTTGTGGATGGTAGGCTAAACTGAATTGCAAATTGGTTACTAGATTTTTCCACAAGGTCCTCCAAAAGTGACCTATGAATTTGGAATATCTATCAGACACAATGGTCATAGAAATTCCATGGATCCTTACAATCTCCTTGAAAAACAAACTAGCTATGTGAGATGCATCATTTTTACTCCTGCAAGCAATGAAATGGGTCATCTTATTAAATCTATCGAAAACAACATACACACTATCATACCCCCTTTGTGTCTTAGGAAAACCCAAAACAAATTCCATGCTTATTGACTCCCATGGGAAGTTAGGTATAGGAAAAGGTTGGTATAAGTCTGCATTGGAGCTTGATCCTTTGGCTCTTTGACATATCCCACAACTTTCTACAAACTTCTTAACATCCACATGCATCCTTGGCCAATGATAGAACCTCTTAACCTTCTCTAAAGTCTTATCAAATCCAAAATTCCCACTCAAACTACCACAATGTTTCTCCCTTATTAAATTCACCCTCATGGAACACTTAGGCACACACAACTGAGCCCTTTTGAATAGCTAACCATCTTGTAACACAAAGTTAGATTATTCACTATGAAAAACATATTGAAACTGATTGCAAACAACAAATGCATCCTTGAAATCATCATCATCATGATACATACCTTTTGGTGCATCTATCCCCACACTTTGGAGTTGTACCTCTTGCACCATCATAGACCTCCTACTCAATGCATCAACAACCTTATTTTCTTTCCCTTTCTTATGCTTTATTGTAAATGTGTAGGCCTACAAATACTCCATCCACTTCATGTGCCTATGATTCAACTTGTCCTGGGTATTCAAAAAGCTTAAGGCATGATTATCTATAAAAACCACAAACTCCTTTGGTAAGATATAATGTCTCCATTTATTGAATGACTATACCATTGCATAGAGCTCAATATCATATGTTGAATACTTCATTTTGGCATCATTAATTTTCTCAGTGAAAAAGGCAACCAATTCCCCTCTTGACTCAAAAATGCACCTATGGTAGACTCGCTTGCATCACATTCCATGGTAAACACCTTGCCAAAGTCAGGGAGTGTGAGAATAGGTTGTTGTTCCACTCGAATCTTCAAGTATTCAAAAATTTTATCTGCTTATGTAGTCCAATGAAACTTATTCTTCTTCTCACCCTTGATGGTATCAATCATTGGTGCACAAATGTGACTAAAGTTCTTGATGAAATTTCTATAGAAACTAGCTAACCCATGGAAGCTCTTGACTTCTCCAAATGATGTAGGTGTTGGAAAACTGAGTATGGCTTCTACCTTTGTGGGATCCATCTTCAAGGTCCCCTCTGAAATCACAAATCTAAGGTAACAAGTTCCTTCTTCATAAAATCACACTTCTTGAGGTTGATCATCAATTTCTCCTCATTGAGTCTATTCAAGACCTTATCTAGGTGCTCCAAATGATCCTATTTTGTTTTGATGTACACAAGGATGCCATCTAAGTATACTACCACAAATTTTCCTATGAAGTTCTTTAGAACCTCATTCACTAGCCTCATGAATGTACTTGGGGCATTTGATAACCCAAATGGCATCACTATCCATTCATATAAACCTTCATTGGTATTAAAAGAAGTCTTCCACTCATCTCCTTCCCTTATTATGATTTGATCGTATCCACTTTTCAAATCAATCTTTGAGAAGTACCTTGCACCTGCTAAACTATCCATCAAGTCCTCCATCCAGGGTATAGGAAATTTGTACCTAATGGTGATCTTATTTATTGCTCTTGAATCAATACAAAACCTCCAATATCCATCCTTCTTAGGTGCCAATACAATAGGCATATCACAAGGGATTAAGCTCTCCCTTATCAGTCCCTTGTCCAACAAATCTTGAACCTAGTTTATTATCTCTTCATTATGCCTAGGTGTCATCTTGTATGTTGCTTTGTTGGGCAAACTTGCACATGGTATAAGGTCAATATGATGACTCACATCTCTAATAGGAGATAGTGAACTTGGTAACTCCTTCACTCCTATTTCTTCATATTTGTCTAACAAGGCCTACTCCTCCTTAGGTATCTCTTCTTGATTTGTTGTTGCTAAATTAGAAATAGGCTTACCAACAATGGCATAACCTATATTTTCCTCCTCTAGATCTTTCAAAAACTCCTTCTCCTTGACTACCATCACATTTGGTCCTTCATGAACAACACCAACATCTTCTTGTAGAGGTGAAAGAGTGTATGACACTCCATCCTTCTCAATGACATACACATTCTTGTGCCCATAATGCTTGGCCTTTTTGTCAAATTTCCAAGGCCTTCCAAGGAGTAGGTGGCACACATCCATTGGAACAATATCACAAAGGATTTTATCTTTGTAGGAACCTATGTTAAAATCCACCCAAACTTGTTCATTGTTGCCCCTAATTGAGCCATGAGATCTTATAGGGCGTTGGGTGAGGGTTCCTTTTCATTTTAAGTTTCTCTACCATCTCTAATGATACTATATTATTTGTTGAACCATAATCAACTATCACTTTGCATACCTTTCCCTGAGATTTGCATGTTGTCTGAAACAAGGCCTTCCTTTGAGGGGGTTCCTTGATGGTTGGAACCTTGATTAATGTCCTTTTGATCATTAAGGACTCTCCTACCTCTGGAGTAGCATGTATGGAAGGTTAATTTACACTTTCTTCATCCACCTCTTGCGCTAGTTGGGTCCTCCTCTCTCCACCATGATAACTTGCAATTGCTTTATCCTTGCACTTCCATGCAAGATGTACAAATTGATTGCGGTTTTAACACCTTCTCGAGAAGGTATTAGACCCCCTTCCTTGTTTATTGAATCTGCCTCTACCACTTGGCATTCTTCCTCTGAAACTTCCCCTTGATTCACCACTTGATTCTTGATTTTCACTTTGTTCACCTTGTTCTCTTTGTGATCCTCTTCCATTAGGGGTTGCTCTACCCCTAAAACTCTTTCCTTTGCCCCTTGATTGTTTTTCTTGCCTCCTCTTTATCTTCTCCTCAGCCTTAGTGGCCAATTGAAAACACTTCTCTACTGTCCTATGAGTAGTGAGACTTATCTCATCTTGAATATTGGATCTCAAACCGTTCAAATACCTTGTTACTTTCTCCTTTTCATTCTCAATGTGTCCAGACCTTATGGTCAACTTGTGGAACTCCTCAGTGTATGTTGCCACATCCAATTCTTTTTGTCTTAAATTTTGTAACATCCTAAATGCTTAGATTTCATAATCTGCCGAAAGGAATTGGCTTTTCACCTTAGCCACCATCCTATCCCTTGAACCAATCTTTGGTTTACCTTTCTTTGTCCTCTCCTCTTAGATATAGTTCCACCATGTCAATGTTGGTCCCTTCAACTTATTTTTGGAAAAATTGACCTTCTTATCCTCTTCCACCTCCTTGTATTCAAAATAATTGTCTAAGGCATCTATCCACTCAATTACCTCTTATTCATCCATCTTTTCACCATACATAGGTAGTTCCATCTTTAGTTCATGATCCTCTCCCTTTGCAACCTTGAGCACCTTTAGAAACTTCCTTTCTTTAGGATCCAACTCCTCTTGTGGTCCTTGTATAGGGTTCTCACTCTCCCCCTCTTCCTCATCCTCAGGGTCACTCACATGTGCAATACCGTTATCTCTTCTTTCTCTAGTTTCCAGTTCTTCCATCCTAGCTAACATAGCTTCTTGTGACTCTCTTAGGGCCCTAATCTCCCTAGCAACAATTGAACCACCTTTTGGAGGCATCTTGAATGCTTTACCTTGCAATTTCTCTTCCTCAAACTCAATTCCTTTTCCCCACATGATCTAAAGCCTAAGCTCTGATACCACCTGATGCAGTGCAGGGTGATTTAAGTTTTAACCAATCAGTCCAAACTGGTCTTCAAGTCTGCAAACACCTTTGGGTGATGGTTTCTTCACAAACTGTCCCACTTACTAGAAGGTCTCCACAAAGTCATTTTTTTGTACATATTTTAGAGAAGACCTAAAAGGACAAGACCCTCACACTTTCAAGCATCCATTATTATATTCTTCAACATATCAAACTGATTCCTCGGGTTGTTTTTAAATAATCTCTCCTAATTTGACCTACAACGTTGGCACTAGGCCTAAATAGGCCACTTTTATAAAGTAAGTGTTCTCAATTTGCCTTGAAAATTCTAAAACTCATCACCAACATGCTTCACTAGTCACATAGGGTCAGATTCCACCATTTTTTTCCTCAAAACTTCACAAAATTTTGTTGTCCTAATCAATAACTATCAAAACTAAGCCTAGGGCACGTGCAAAATCCATCAAAACACCACCACCCTACTCTACAACTAACAAAAACATAAAAATAACTCCTACAAGGCCCATTCCACCAAGTTTCCTAATTTTCCTATGGTGGAATGGCCTACTTTTACATTATTTTCTTCAAAACCCTAGAAACCCTACTTTTAAGGACAATTTACAGAAAAATCCTTTGTTCTTCCTCAAAATTGAATGAAAAGAAACAAAACTAGATTCAAATGAAATTTAATTCAAAGCTACAATACTGCACATGATTTTCACATCATTGTGTTGTTGTACGGGGCTGTACAAAATCTGAAAGCACAAGAAAACTTAGGAATTTCACTAAAAAATAGAGTAATAGTTTGCTTCTTCACCAGAAAAAACCTTCAACAACCATGCCTCAAAGATGTTAGAGGCTTTTAAACATGTTTCCATCCAAAATCAAACAGACCCCAACTGAATTTGAAAGGGGTGACTATTCACCTTCAATTACCATTCAAAAATAACAAAGTTGCTAATGCAATTTTTATAACCTTGCATTATTGTTGACAACTATTAATCAAAAACATCCACAAGACCCTACATGACCTTGATTACATTAAAATTGTTCTAATAGACCTTATTTACATCATACTAAGACAAAAACCAAAACATAACTCTAAATTGCACCATCTAGCCAAAATTATCAAGGTGGCACCATTGTTGACTATTACATTGTTAGGTTATGCCTTTCCATGTTTTGGTCTGAGTTGTTTGAAACTTCTAAAGTAGATCCTAGAAATGTTTCATGTGTCAGGTGTGAACAATAATACTCCTATTTTTTTGCTAAGCCAAATTCTATCGCACTAGATACCACACCATCCTGGTTGTCTATACCTTGACGCATCATATCTACGTGTTTTATCAAACATGGGGAATAGTGTTTCATTTGTTTCTCAATCCCTGGATAAGTAAATCATCATCACTAATCACCATATATAATAAAGTCTTGATGACTCATAGACTTGTTGGACTTCTGAATCTTCTTGGAATCAAGGATTCATCCATCTTATTCTTCTTATTCGTCTATCTTTACTAAAATTTCTATCCAATTGTGTGATATATCAAAATATATACTAGGCTACCCATGGACAATGACTGTCTATACATCATGAAAATTATCTACATAAAATATCTGATCTTTCTAAAGAATTATCTTTTGTCCTCTAATAAGTGGAACCACTCTTCTTGCATTTTTTATCGTGATCTCGATCGAAAAAATTAATTAATTGCCTAATCTCTCAAGGGGGCAGTGTAGTAGTGTAATTCCTTCCACTAGGGCAATAGTGGGGCATCTGAAAAAAAAAAAATATATTTATTTATTTTGGCAGCATTAGTCTTTGAACCAACACAACATGTAGTGGTACATTGCTTCAAAGAGAGGTAGAATGTAGACACTTAAAAAGTCTTGATCATTATTATGCATCCAATTCTAATTGATTAACATCACTTCCTCCTAAATCACTTCTGCACTAACCAATTAATTAAATAATATTTATTATTTAGTTAAATTCATCAACTTCTGCATTAATCAAATAATTAACTTAATCTGATTAATTCATCCTCACTAGGTGACTAATGTTCATCCTATTTAATTAAATCCCTAAGTATTCTCATTTGATTAAATAAATCAAATTATTTAAAACAAATGTCATAAATCCCCTAACCACTTGAGTTGATTAATTTTGTATTAATTAATTTTAATTAACATCGTAATCTTCGTTACCCATTTCTCTAGCTTTTAACTCCACCTTGGTCAAGTAAACTCCAGGTCAACTAACCAAGTTGCACATGAAAACCATTTCTTTTAATTAACTAATTAGCCTATTTTCCTCACAATGACATATTCTTTGAAATATTCCCCTCAACTACCCATTCATCAAATTTCCTTCCAAAGGCTTTTAAAGCCTCTTACAAATTCCTTAAATGCCTCTTACAAAGGCATTCAATTCTCCTTAATGCCATCTTATCCCTCTTACACCCTCAACCATATTCACTCAATTCTCTTACATCCCCTTACAATCTCACCTACATGCCTTAACTCTTCACATTATTCAAAATATGCTCCACACATATCCCCATGGCTTTCATTAGCCTTGTGACAAGTGTCACAATGCTATTTTCCTCCATTTTAGTCCCACATCCTCCAATTTCATTTTTCAACCCTTGAGTCCTTTAAATAGAGACATTCTCCATTGAATATGGATCGATCATATCATGCAAAGTCATTATGCTCATTTCATCCATCAATCATCCAATTTCTATCACTATCTTTGAGGGAAATTTTCATTTATCACATCCATTTGATCCACAATCTCATGCAATCTTACTATAGGCATATTCACTCGTAGCAATCACTCATTTTCATGACATTTTAGCTTGGTTACTATACTTTTACATCATTTCATCATCTACAAATCAAAAAATCTTGGAGGTTAGCAAAGGGATTAGGAAAGGGCCATTTTCCACATCAAAGTGACACAAATCCCCCTATGGGATGAAGGTTTGATCTATATAGATAAGTTTATATGTTCATTAACTTGTGTTATATGCTTTATTTCATATTTTCTTCTCTATGTTTGATCAAGAATTTTATAGGGAATTCTTTGTTTGTGCTTTCTAACATGACTAACCTTGTTTGTTTTGTCGCTTTTTAGCTAGTTGCAGATTGGCATTCAAAAGAAGACGCCATGAGCCTTAGGGAAAATCCTACTATGAAGAAGATAATGATAAGAAATTATAGCAATCACATTGTTAAACAAGTCTACTAAAGATAACTTGGTTCAAGGCTAAAGTTACAAATATGATAATTATACCATTTGGAGAGGTAGATGCAAAGAATCTTGATCATTGGTTAGCACAAATAGAGGTATATTTCAATATACATATTTCTATTCTAGAAAAAATTATATCCTTTGTTAGTTTGAGAATGGAAAAACATTCTTTAACTTGATTTGAAAGTCTCTTATATTTTATGGCTTTGAGAAAATAATGTCTTATATTAAAGTTCTTAAGATTAGTTTAAGAAATTGATTAAGAAACAATTTTAACCAATATGTCATAGAGAGGAAAAGCGTATAGAGTGTCAATTTTAGAAATAAAAAGGAGGACAAATTATCCAAGAGTACACAAACTTGCATTCAAAGAAGGATTTTCCAAATAGATAAGGATGTGCAATATGAGGAGGTGTTGATTAAATACTAAGATTTAAAAGGTACCTTTGTATCACTTGGGCATTGCTAGATCAGGAAAAATATTTGTGTTTCTATGAGATTTAGCTAACCCTTTATGTTAATCATTCACCCATTTGTATTTCCATTAGTAAGAAGGATTTCAAATTCTATATTATTTTTCATTATTTTAGTTATTTGAATTTTCTTTTCGAAATTCAATTCACCTAGTAAAAACTACAATTGAAATAAAATTTATTGTTATTGATTGGGCACTTTTCACTCATGGTTTTATGTAGGATTGAGGTACATATTTAAATGCTGGAGAAATTTGGCACTTTATCATTTTCCCCTATTTCTATTATGAATCTAGTCACCTCTACTTCATTGGGTTATCATTTTGAATTGGTGCTATCCCTAGTTCAACACCATGATCTACCTTTAGTCTCTATAAATAATTTTCTCATGTTCATAAGCGATTTCTCACATAATAGAGATGGGCATATCTAAGCCTTTATTGGTTCATGTGATATTATTGGGGTTTCACAAAAATATGTAGCTATAAGCATTTTCTTTGAAATACTTATTGGAGATGTTGGTAAGTGATTGAACTAACTAAATGGTGCTTACATCATAGATTGGAATAATTTAAAATTTAATTTATAAAAAAACGTAGACTCACTAAAAGTAAATATGAATTACTACTCCAAATATCTCAAATTCTAAATAAATAAGATTATCCCATAATATAATTCATAAATTACTTGAAAAAATATTGAAGATGGTCATTTATTTTTCTCAACTAAGTATTTGTAATATTTATTTTTCTATAATGTTATACTACATTTAGAATTCAAATTCATTGAAGAGAGAACCAAATTACTATAAATTATAGATATAAAAAATGACATGATACTTTCTAATAAATAATACTTTCCATTCTCTGATATTACATCTATAATTCAAATTTCATCTAAAGAGAATACAAATATCATACATTAAAAATATAAAGAATGACAATAATATTTTTCAAAAAATATGAATAATATTGTAAAACATACACTAAAAATATTATTTTCTATTAAAACCCACATAAATAAATGGCATTTTTAACCAAGCACCATTCTCTTACAATACATAAACCTTTAAGGAGAAAAAAGAAGACACCTTCCACTATTTTCTCAATTGAATAGGTTTGCATGAAAATCTATGTGAAGAAGACATGTTTGAAGAAAAAACATAAGAAATTTATCATAAGTATCACATGTTCTATATTAACAGCGATGAAGATTAGCTATCCAGCTTTATAAAGATGAAAATAGTTCTATTGTTCATATTTCTATCATCTAATGGGCAGGACCTTTAATGATATTCAATTACATGGTTTAGGCTATACTTCCCTTTATTTTAATATTTAGATCCACATGAGGTTCCTTCTAATAGAAAATTTAAATAATTTTATCATGATAGAGTATCTCAATGTCAATATTGTTTAGAAATGGAGGCTTTCATGAGGGAGGATAAAGTGTTTCCTCGAGAGTTTGACATGATATCGTAGTTAAAGCAATTCCTTTTTCAAGAACTATTTTTCTCTTAATCTTACGTAAATTCCTTTGTACCATTGGAATCATGTTTGATTATAAAAAACAATGTATTTTCTATGGATTTTGTAACTTTTAAAAAGTGTTAAATTGAACATTTCTACATTGAATGTCAAATAACATTCAATAAGAAGGGTGGTTATTGGGTATTTGTCTTAAATCTCTTCCTACAATATTTATTGTGTAATGACTCTCTATTTGTCAACACATGCTTGTTACAAGCATTTAAATGAATGAATGATCAACACATAAGCATTCAAATATATTATATGTAAGAGCGACTTGCAGTCTGAATTGTTGTGCTTTCAAGTAAGCGTTTTTTTTTTTTTCATTTTGGTTTAAACAATACATTTTAAGTTTTGATTTGTTTAGGTGGCTCATTTGAGATGATACTAATAGTAAGGCTCTATTGGAGAAGCTAGTGTGATTTCAAATGAACTAGCTAAGAAAAAAAAACGTAACACACCGTTAGGCTTAAGCAACACAATTTAGGTTTTGACTTGTTTAGTTGGCTCATCTTAAATCACAATAATGTGACTCCTATTGAAAAAGCGGATGTGATTTCAAATGAACCATCTAAACAATTCAAAACAAAGTGTATTGTTTAAGTCCAATCGTATGTTATGTCTATTATTTTTCCCTCACGCTTTTTCTTTTTGCATAGATTATGAACCATTATCAATGTGATTAAATGTGAAGAATACTTGTAAAGATCTCATATGATGCTCTAACACTATACTTCTAATATATGAAAATAGATTCTATATGCATTGGTCCCACCAAAAGTGAACACTTTCCTATTCATTTTTTAACTAAATAGTGGCATCCCACTTTCTTTTTGGGAAATACCAAGTGTTTTTCTAAGTTCAATAAAAAATGGTCTTCCTCATGATTCCTAAGGTTACCTTCTTCCATTCTTGACCTTCAAATTAATAGGAAAATACTATTATTTTTCTTGGCATATAAAATAGATTTGTGTAAAACATACCTTCTTTGCTCTTTCATTTGTGAATAAATGAAGATGACTAAGCAAGGCCTGAAAACCCTGAAAATTGTTGTTTTTAAGGTGTATTGGGACTCATACGCCAAAATAGGCAATTTAGTCCTAGTATAGGGTTTCTAGGCAAGATCTGCAACTTCCTGGTGAGTAGTTTGGATTTGTTGAAGATTGGTAAAAATGGTGTATTGGGACTCATACGCCTAGACTGTTGCAAAGTGTCTCATTTTATTGCGAAGTGTCCCAGGAGAAGAATTTCAAAGCAAAATTTTGTGAGCCTATGAAGATGGATCAAACAAGCACTTTCCCACTGGTTTCATGTAAATAGGTTGGATGTCTTGCTCTAGATCTGAGTTTTTGTGAGCCTTGACAACTTTGACAACTTTTGCAACTTTTTCATTTTGGTACTTTTGAAGGCTTCAAATCCACTTTTTTTTAACCTATAAACTTGCAAGCACACAAAGAGAGAAAAAGTGTTGTTTTGTTAGGGAATGGGGTTTTGTCTTGGTCAAAATTCATTTTGGTAATCAAACCTTAATGAAAAATGAAAGATGAATGGAATGGAACATGAAACATAAGATGAAACAATAGAACCTTGTTTGAAACCTTGTAGATCCTCAAACAAGCATGAAGTGGCCTCAATGGATGTAGATCTTGATCATGATTCTTGATGAAGGATAATGCCTTTGAAACTTGAATTGATATTGAACAATACATCACAGAATTAGCTCAAAACCACATGCATGATGCATCAAGCCTTTGACATGATAATGGATCTTGAATTGCTACAATAATCTTCTACAAATCTGCCCTTGAATGCTCTTGAAATGCTCTTGAATACTATATAATGCTCTTGTGAAGTCTTAGGATACTTGACTCAAAAATTGCTAGGTCTTGTTAGGAGAAATTATGTGAAATAAGCTAGTATTTATACTTGTTTATGCCAAAATTCCCAAAATTACAACACTACAAGCTAACATCAGATCTAGGATGATGAAATCCCACCAAGAATTGAAGTCAAAATATGTCTTGGTTAGAACAGGACTCATATGCCAGTTGTGGCGTATGAGTCCCAGTGGCTTAAACTCGAGACACAGATTTCTAAGAGTGTCGTGTTCAATGTGCAATTTGAAATCAGGTCCCAAGACCTAGCTGGGACTCATATGCCCAAGGTGATGTATGAGTCCCAGATCACCAGATCTGGAACACATGTCCCGAAACATTGAATTATGATTGGTTATTTGCTAAGTGTCGGGATTATCCATGGAAAGATGCAATTAATAAGGCTTGTGGATGCAAAATAGGATCAAATAAGGCATAAATAAGCCCAATTAATTAATGAAGCTCTAGATTAGTGTGAAAGTGTAAAGATACACTTTACAACACCCTAAATAAGGTGCAATTAGGTCCATTTAGTTTAAAAGAGCTCTAAACTTAATGTAAATGTGTAATACACATTACAAAACTAAATCAAGGTGACCTTAGGTTCAATTTAATACTAATTTTTCCAAATTAAGTGTGGAAAAGGGATACTTTTTCCTACACTACATTTATCCCCCACTTTAGTGAGAGGAGGAACTTGCTTCAAACTCACACTAAAGTAGGCATTCAAGAGGGTTCCAGGGGTACCAATGTGGATGGTCTAGGATAACAAAGATCACAGGAGGTGGTCAAACCCCCAAGATCCAAGATCCTACATCAAACCAACATAAGCACAAAGTGTATTATATACAGCATTGAGATATACAAATACACAATGCCAATGATTAAAAGAGAAAAACAAAAAACAAAAAACAAAAAAAAAGCGGGGTGGATCAAGCTTCGACCATTTGTCTAATGCGATGTGGATCAGATCTAAGTTGTTTGTCCAAAAATGCATGCTCACTTTGAGGCAACAAAACTTCAGGTTGTCCCTTGGGTGAGTATCCAAAGAGGTGAGACACATACACATGTGGCAAGTATGTGCTCACACACAAGCAAGTGGCTATGGGAAATTTATGCCTAAGTTTGGCTCCCATACGCTAACCATACCAAAGCTATACCTTCTGATAACTTTGATAAGGCGCCACACAACATGAACAACAAGATACATGAGGCAAGAAAAACTTCATATGCTTGAAACTCATGAACATACAGGATGGCTCCACAGGCAAGCAAAGTGTGTTATGCAAGGTGGCCATATAACAGTTATTCCTAAATGAAAAATAGTGTAAGGTACGTTCAAAGGGATTTTTCTTAATTCATGTAAGGTCTCTTCTTAGGGAACATTGTGCCTAATGTCTCCAAGAGAGGACAAATCAAAGAAACATCACACTCTCGGAGGAAATCAAACCCAATGACACCACCAAGAAAAGGATGCATCACAAGAATAAAGAAAACAACACAGTGAAACATGAGTGTCGATGTATGCCCCCACTTTAAAGCGGTTGCTAAAACCATTATTGTGAGAAATTTCTTTAAAGTAGAAGACATGAGAGATTATTTGAAAATCCCTATGCCAAGTCATATGTTCTCGAATGAAACTACATCATGGATAAGGGGTTTCCCCTAAAATGCAATAACTAAAGATAACTCAGTATGTTGCATGCAAGCCAACTTAAGGCATGTCGTCCACATCCCAAGCTTGCTCTTATATATACACATGGAAGGAGGTCAAATAGCCAAACGAGACAATGATGAGTGCCATATGAGGACAAGGCTACCTAACATGTTATCCCCACTTAGTGCAAAACAAGGATGAGTAGAGGTGATTGGCTGAAAAACGTGAAAATAAGTATCAATTAGAGGAACTAGGTGTCTCAACACAAGGAAGAGCACCGCACTCCTTAAGATGTTGAATTTTGTTACTCAGAGCTTTACATTCATTAGTAGAATGACCATGAACTCTATGATATGCACAAACTAAATTCTTTTAGTAAAATTTCGTTTGTGTTCTTGGAGGGAGAGATATCAAACAATCTTGGAGGAGTCTCAACAAGATACCCTCTTGATCAGTAGTAGAAGATGTTCCTTTATTTTGCGACAAAGATATCTCCTACTTAGTACAAGATGTCATACTTACACAAAAGTCTTTATATTGCAAGATTTTGTTCTCTTCTTTAAAGGAAGGTGTAAAATCAAACAAACTCCAATCGTTAGTGTTTTGCATGATGAGATTGATATTAAGCGAGGATTTTTTTATTTCTTTCAAAGGAAAATAACCAAGACCACTAGTTTTATTAATTCAGGATGCATTAATGTTAAAGTTGGCTTAGAAGAAACTTTTGTTAGAGTGTTGATATTAAGTGAAGGCTTGTTTATTTCTTTCAATGGACAATAACCAAGACCATTAGATGTTCCTTGCATGTTAGGCTCTATAGGGACACAAATACCTTTTTCTCTAGCACCACATCCTTTTCCACTATAACCAAGTTGTTTCATAAGTTTATAACCTTTTCCATAAAGCTTCTTCATTTCTTTTGGATTTGGTGGTTGCTCATGATTAGCTTCATCAAATTTTTTCATGTATGCTTTATTTTCTTCTAAAGTGGTTGAAGTGGATGATTTCGAAGGGTCTTCTGGATTTTGTGTTGACATTACCGCTTCTTATTTTTCCTTTTCAGAATCTTTTGTTGTGATCTTGTATTCTCCCATGAATGTTGTGAAATCTGAGGAACCGCAATCATCTTCTAATACCTTCGTGATTTCCTCAATATGTTTTTCTTTCTCTTTTTCTTGCACGGGTTCCACATGTGTAGTTGGTGTCAATGTTTTCAAAGGATTTTCCTTTCCTTTCTCAATGTTCAAACAACTTTCTAGTTCAGGGTCTATTTCAATTTGGTACACTTTGTTGTTATAGACATATTTCATGATACGATGAAGAGTTGAAGGTACTACATGCATCTCATGAATCCAAGGTCTCCCTAAAAGGATATTGTATGAAAGATCATGAGGCATTACGTGGATGGGAGTTTGTAATATGGCCTTTCCAACTATAATAGGAAAAGTTATCACACCAAGCGGTTATTTTCCTACATTGTCAAATCCTCAAATTGATAAGGAATCAGGTTCAATTCTTGATTTATCCGCACCGAGTCTATCCAAAAGAGTTACACTACACACATTAAGGGATAAGCCATTGTCAACAAGGGTTTGATTTATCCTTTTCCTATTATATATAGCTATTATCATGAAAGATTCATTCTATTTTTGCACTTCCAAAGGAGGGAGCTCACTTTGGTGGAAAACAATGTTAGCATTCATTCCTTGAATCATGGCTGCTAGGTCATTTGGTTGCACATTAGGGGGGGTAGGGACTTGTTGTAAAGCACTTTGAATCATGTTATGATAATGAGGAGAGGCTTGAATAAGGTCCCATAATGATATGTTAGTAGGAGTGTTCTTAAGTTGTTCAACAAGATCATACTCCTTTCCACTTTTTAAAGGAAAACGAGGAGGATCGGGTAAGATAGGGTTAGGTAATGGGAGGGATGTTGGAGTTGGTTGTATTGGTTGTAGATTGTTCCTAGTGATATATGTATAATAAATGGTGTTATAATTCAATTGATGCGAAACATTATTCTTAGGTGGTTTGAGGATGGGGACGGGTTTGTTTTGAGTTTGAGGTTTGTGTGAAGATGGGGAAAGGATGACTTGAGGTTGAATAATATTAACTTCTCTTAGGGAAGGAGAGTCTAATGTCACTTTGTCATATTCAACTAAGGAAGCCACATTACTATTGTTTGAAAGACATGTCAATGTTGTCATTTTCTTCCATCATGATACCTACCCTAGTAAGAGATTTTTTAGGAGAGCTACAAACTAGATTCTCATGACATTCAATGTTTGGTTCTTCAAAAATGACTTCATCACAAGTAAGGGAGTTATCAATGGTTAGATTTTCTTTCTTATCAATGATGGCATTCTCTTGTTCAATAATTTTTTCCTTAGGAGAAGAGAGACAAATAGGACTCGCATAAATCTCATTGGTTTGATCTTCTAACACCAAAATATCTTCTTCACAACTAGGAGAGATATTGGGAGAAGGCCGAATTTGATTGTCATGATTATCCACCATTTCTTTCTCTTTCACTAAAGCATTTTCGTAGGTGTGGGGAATGAACTTTTTTTGGCATGCTTAGAAAGATATGATACTAACATTGTTTGACCAAAAGTGAAAAATACTTCTAACCATATTATGCAATGCTTGAAGAATGTAAACAATGTATATCCAAAGATGAAAAGTACTTTTATCCAATTTATAGAAAACGTCAAGAATGTAAACAATGTGCATCCAAAAATGAAAAGCACTTTTATTAAACTTATGAAAAGCTTTATGAATGCAAACATTGTGTATGCAAAAGTGAAAAGTATTTTTATCCATACTATGCAAAGTTTAAAAAATGTAAACATTTTCAGAACTAATGGTTTTTGCTACTGAAATGATTTAGGAATGATTCAAAAATGACTACACTAAATGGATGTTTTTGACCTAAATGCATAAAACATAAGTTCCTGAAACTTTCCAAATTGATAGTATAGGTTACCAACAAAATGAAACAAAATAAAACTAGAAAAAGAGAAGCCATGTTATGTTCATAAAGAAAGAAAAGTAAACCATAACTATAAATGATAAATTATAGGAGGAACTTGGCCTTTTTATTCAAAAATCCTATCTAAGTTAGGATTCCACCTACCTAAAATTGGGAGGTTGCAAGAATGAACCGTCAAGCTTCTTTTTCCTAGCTTGTTGGATCATGACAACCACAAGCTCTTCCATCATAGGCTTCATGTCTCTAGAATGAAGCTTCACACACATTCAATCTGTCATTAACCAAAAATACAATATACATGCTTATGTAAAACTCTCCCCATCAAATCTTTGTTAGAGAAGGGTCTGATAGATAGTTGCAATTGATAAAGCTTCAAAATTATTACAGAGTCTTGTCTGAAGAGGCCCAAGGAAAAATAAAGGTGACCACCTTCAAACTCTTCTCCTCCATCTCCTATCATGGTTCAATGAAAATGTAGTCACGGTCCTTTCAGCAAATGGAAGAAGCTCACAAATGGATCTAGTAGTGTCTCTAATGTCACAACCATCTTGAAAAATGGGATTTTGAAGAGAGACGATTGCATGCTTTACCTATGTCAAGTTACCTCTCCCAATATCTTCCTTGAATTAATATGTCTATTTGAAACATTTGTGTCTTGCCAAGAACAAAATGTAGAACACACAGCCTCACTAAAAATATATATGGCATAAAGAAAAGATGCAAGAGCTACCAAAATTTCCTTTGTTAATGTATCTATCATGTAAGTATAATTTTATATACTAATATTAAGTGAGGCACTTTACACATGAGTAATGTTGATGAGATCTCTTACAATTATTTTATCTTTTAATGCAATTTATATATAGAGGGCTTTAGGTTTAGGTTTTAATGAACACAAATATTTTTTACTATATTTTATTTAAAATAATAATATATAAAATAATATTAATAAAATTAAATTTTAATTATAAAGCTATGTATTATATGAATTGTGAAAATTAGATTTTTTTTATTTTTTATTTTTTGATATCTCAGGGTATCCCCACAACTCAAGCCCATCGGGTTCCCTTTATGGGGCGAGCTTGAGGCGAGACTAGTCCCTGGGGCCGTGTGGTAACCAACACCCATCCCAAGTGTGCACAATGAGGTAATTCATGGGGCGAGAGTCAAACCCAAGACTCAAGCCAACTCTACTACCCTATGCGGACTAAAGGTTGTATGGTAATCCTAGCTATTTTTACCCTGGGTCAGTGGAGCTGGCCTAGTCGTAGCATAATGACCCCCACCTTTTCCACTACGAAGGTAATTCAAACCTGTGTCCTCGAGGGAGTAAATCCCAAGACCTGACCAACCCATCTACAAGTGGCGGCTGTGAAAAATAAATTTTTAAATAAATATGTATAGGAGTGAATTTGCATGCTTTTTGTGAATTCCCCTTTTACATCCTCCATCTTAGAAAATCAAATCTGATTAAGTAAATCCACGTTCGCATTCCATACCCCATCCACTTGGCACTTGGTTTTTGTGTTGGTGGGAAAAATTTTGATCGGGGACGCATGTGCGGCATGCTGCCATCCCTGACAGATTCTTGCCTCTGAAATCATTAGAGACATTACATTCTCCATTGGCGATGAATTGTAACCCCTATGCGCCTTCTTGCAAACTAAAAAATGCCTCTTTCCCTCCTAATTCTTCTTCATATGCCTAACTTTTATTGGGACTTCAACTTTGTAGCAATTCAATCCATCTTCTTCACAATTCCACGCGCTAGCTTGATCTTGCTTTCCAATTCTTGAGCTCCTATGCATCTTCTCCACTTCTTGTTGCACTTTTGCCACCTTTGGAGTTGTGACTTCGTATCTTGTGGGTTTGCTTCTTCATTGTTGCGATAGAGTAGACTTTACCAAGCTTGCATCCTCCTCTACGTGCTTGAGGACACCTTGATTGAGAAGGTGATATTGTTTCATTTCTCCATTTCCATAACATTGTCACTTGATTTACGTAGCATAGTGTTATTGTTATTGTTTGATATCTTTTTTATTATTCACTTTATCATATTTTCTATCTCATGGCTTTTCTAGCTATCTATGGAGGTGGAAACACCAAAGCGAGGGTTTGACTAAGGCAAACCCCTATACAACCCCAAAAAATTTCCTCTCTTGGATGTGTGTAGGTATACGCTCGTGCGGAGCTTGCTGGCAAACTGGACTCATAGTGAGTTATTCTTCATCACCTTTGCTTTCCTCATCTCCTTTATCATATTTCTAGTTATTGTGTTCATTCTATCATTTACCATTCTATTTAGTACTTTAAACTCTATTTTCTAGACTGTTGGTTGGTTTTTAGACCTTGTACTATACTTTGGTAATTTTTGGTCGTATGGACATCTGCACCCCAAAGAGACGCCAAAGCGTCACACTGTCGTCCTAGACCCACGTTGTTTTCCTCTGGCAAAGAGTTGTCTGAGGTACAGTTCGAGTTCCAAAAGCCTACTCGTTTAGCCCCATCAAATCTCTCAGGTTAGTAGAGTGATAGAAGCACTTGGGAATGCTCTTCATTCTTTATCCTTGAGTTGAAACACCAACACAGTTGAGGTAGATTAGGGCAGCCCTCTGCTCTTGGCTCTTTGTGATCTAGATCCTTGGTGTGGTTGGCTCCCCTCCTCTACATTTTGGTGAGCCCGACGTGAACCATTTTGGTTTCATTAAGCAATGTTGAAAGACCCTTTCCTTGTATCCTAAGTGTGTTGTGGGTGTGAGTGTTGTGAGGCGCTTAGCCTTGCAACCCAACCTATGATGCCTAGTGGCATAGTTGGAAGTTTTTGTAAGCATCATAGAACGAAACCTCAATTGGGTCACTATCTAGTTGTGAAACCCTTGGGGGATCTTGTGAAATTTTTTTCCAGTGTGTGAAGAAATGACATCCCTTTTACATCTGCCCATCCTATTTGCACAACCTACGAGTGGATCCCTTGGCATAAATTTCACCTCGCAAGATTTGCTGATGAATTATAACAGAGAACCATCTCCCTTATACATCCCTGCATGAATAAATGGAAACACCGTAACATGTGGTCTTGTTGACCCTATGTGTTGGATGAATGTCATCACTAAGGAGATTATGCTAATTAACTTCTTACAAAAAGATGGGTATGATGAATCTACAAGTACCATCCATACACACGATGGGATTTCCATACCTCCCATCAGCTGCATCATCTTGTTAGTCTTGGTTGGACCTAAATCCGGAAATGCACTCTTTGACATAATCTTGGGGTCTGAGCTCTTCAACGTGAAACTAGGCATCCCTTGGTTGGTTGTTATGAACGTAGTTCCCTTGGTGGTTCATAAGTTTATGAAGTACTTCCATGAGGGTACAATGACTATAGTCCACGACATCGTCTATAAACCATCGATTGCGCATGGTGGCTACTCACTAGATCACTTTTAGACTACGTTTGTTAGTCTGCTTCCTCCTAGGACGAACCTCTTGTACCGATCCTATGTGAAGTACAAGAGTGGGGGCACAACGCTTAAGGTGAGATACCCTCCTTCACCCTACCCATTTCACATAGAGCTTTTCTCAAGGCAGATAGAGAGGCTTCCTTGGCTTGAAAAAGGGAAGAGGAGAAGCGCACCCAACGCCCTTCTAATTCTTCTTCTGCTATCTCTCCTATCGCTTCCTCTCGCCTCGTTGTGGTGCCATTGTCTTCTTCTCCTCGGCGCTTGTTGGATAACCTGATGGTTCTCGCTTGGTGAAAGCCCAAGCGTGTGGCATTTGAACTTCTTGTCTTGCCCATGGTGCCCCGACATAGTTGATATGGTAAGGGGAAGGGTCCCCACGGGGAGTCCTTTATGTCTTGGCCTTTGCGACCTCCTACTACTCCTACCTATAAGGCAGTGAATGAGAAGAGACTCACCGCTAAGGTGTTCGAGTTGACTCCCCCCACTGTTGTTTCATCATCCAATCAACCTCTCTCTCTTGTTCCCATCTAGGAGTCTCTCCCTCCATCGGAAATGGTTGTGATGGATACTCTGATGGTCGAACATGAGTCTTCTGTCTCAGCTTCCGGCCTCTAGCTTCTGGAGTCATAGGAACTGCCTTCCCTGTGAGCACAAACATTAGAGAAAGGCTCTGGCCACTAATCAAGCCACCCTATAGAATATGGAAGAGGAGTCAAAACTTTCCGCTCTAGCACCTTCTGTTGTAACCTCCTCTCTTGTCCCCTCTACTTTAGTTCCTTCTACTTTCGTTCTGCTTCCGGCTCCCGGGCGGCGAGCGTAAATGATCCTCACCCGAAGAGGGTGTAGGTGTTTATTGCTCCTTTGGTTGAGCTTCCTTTTCTGGTGTCTCTTCCATACATCTCGTTGTTTTCAAAACCTATGGACATGCCAAATACCTCGGTGGTGTCTACCATGGTTTTCTCCTCTTCCTCTACGCCTTTTGCTTCATCCATGGGGATCTTGCATCCTCTAATGAAGTGGAAGATGGAGGATGACCTCACCAGAAATGGGGTTCAAAAGAGGGGTTCACCTTCTTTGAAGGGTGATTTTGCATTAGCTTGCACTATCCTAGTGATGGGAGAAGTCTGGACCTCCCCAGAGTTTGTCATTGCTTCCAAGTCTCTCAGTGAGCCTAAAAGTTAATCTCAGGCACCGCCTCCCTCGCCAGTCGAGTTAACACATAGCACTCCCGTGAAGTGCATGTTCTATTCTCTAGATGAGGTCCTGGCCTTATCGATGATCTTTGTGAAATCGCTGACTTTCACCCCACAAGAATTGAGTAGAGAAGACCTCGAGGGGCCTTCTTCCTGGGCTCTTGTTGTGGGAGGGTCAGAGGGTTCCCCTCTTGATATTCTGCCCTTGCAGGCTCATCTACCTTCTCCTTAAAATGATATAAGCTAGGAAAATGATGACCTCTTGGTTGATGAGGACTAGGGGGGCACCTCTTCTTTATTTGTAGAGTATATTATGTGTGTGTTTGTGTTCCCCCGTGCTTGTGTTATATTTTCCTAAATGACCCTTGTCACCCCTATAGGTGCTTGGATACATGAGTGTTTATGTGTTGTAAAAATTCCTCTATTTGTCACATCATTCTTCCTTTGTTGTGTATTGACTTTCAACAATTGGGGATGATGCAAAGTTTTGGGGTCATTTAGGCTTCCCTTCCATGTTGACCCAATTTTTTATTTTTATTTTGTCTTCTCATGCATTCTTCATATGATTTGATATAGTAGGGGGTTGATGACAGTTCATTTATATATATTACTATCTATTTATCTATATTTATGAGAAGCTCTAACCTTGAAATATCAGATCACCCCTGTGTCCCTTGTTCGTAATGTTATTGTTTATCTTCTTACTTTTTTTGGTTTCATATCTTTCATGCTTGTTTGGTGATGTTGTGGTTATCATGTGTGACAACATTACCATAGTTACATCTCGCTATGTTCTGTGGGCCACAACATCACATTCTTTTTCATTCTTTCTTTTCTCTCCTTAGGATGTCACATGCCCTTGTGTTTGGCATGTACCATCCTAAGGGAGGGCTATCATATCACTCCGATTTTTAGAAAATGTATTTAGTGGCCAACGAATCTTTTCTTGAAAACATTTTCAAAATATTTTTCAAAAATTGCATTCCTCAACAAGGATCCCTAGCAGAATATTTTTCCTTCATCATGGGTTCGTAAAGAGAGAATTTGAAACACCTTCCTTTGAGGAGGAAGCATCTTCTCCTGTGGGTGAAGTTTGACCTTCCCCTTGCGAGGAGACCTTCTTCCTTTCAAATTCCTTGATAAAGTGAACATCTTTCAAAAGGATTCCTTGATGTTGAATTGATTTGCGAAAAATTCTCTTGCATTTTCAAACCAAGTGTTCCTTGAGTGGACCCCTTTTCTTTTGAAGGGTTCCCGAGGGACCCCTTTGAAAGCTCTTCTTTCAATTTTTGACTGTCTGCTTGCTTGTCTTCCTATGTGGCTGCTTTTTGTTTTCTAACATGTTTTTTCTACGGATTAATAGGTTGCTTTGCAGGTGTACCTGTGAAGTTGATTTTCAGTCTGACTTTGTAGAGTCCCCTCACACTAGGATTCCTTCAGGAGAGAGTACCTAAGGGAGCCTTCTTTTTAGGTTCGAGGACCTATGAAGCGCTTGCATCTTACAAGATTTGTCCATTGTTGGTTTGTGGGCCTTCGGTGTACTATGTTCGAACCTCCTCAGGAGAGAGTACCTGTGGAGTTATTATCCTACCCCACACTTTTGAGATTTGCATATTGTGAGCTACTTCCTCAATAGTTTTGGTATTCATTTCTAAACTCTTCTACTTTAATGAACATTCATTGGCACTCATGCTTGGTAAAGTGGGGGAAAAATGTATAGGGTTGAATTTGCACCCCTCTTGCAAATCCCCCTTTTAAATCCTCCACCTTTGAAAATCAAATTTGATTAAGTAAATCCACATCCTCATTCCATACCCCATCCACTTGGTGCTTGTTTTTTGTGTCGGTGGGGGAATTTATGACGGGGATGAGTGTACAATGTGTGAATGTTTACACAGCGCACTGTCATCCTTGAAAAATTCCTGCCTTTGGAATCCACAAAGACATTACGTTCTCCATTGGTGATGATGTGCAATGCCTCTATGCCTTCCTAACGACCTGAGAATGACTCTTTCCCCCCTAATTCTTCTTCATATGCCTAAATTTCATTGGGACTTCAGCATTGGAGCAATTCAATCCATCTTCCTCACAATTTCACATGCTAGATTGATCTTGCTTGACAATTAGTGAGCTCCTATGCATCTTCTCCACTTCTTGCTGTACTTTTTCCACCATTGGAGTTGTGACTTGATGTCCCATAGGACTACTTCTTCATTGTTGCGACAACGTAGACTTTACCAAGCTTGCATCCTCCTCTACGTGCTTGAGGGCACCTTGATTGAGAAGGTGATATTGTTTCATTTCTCCATTTCCATAACATTGTCACTTGATTTACGTAGCATAGTTTTATTTTTATTGTTCGGTATCTTTTCTATTTTCCCTTTATCATATTTTCTATCTCATGGATTTTTTGGTTGTCCATGGAGGTGGAAACACCAAAGCAGGGGTTTGACTAAGGCAAACCCCTATTCAACCCCAACATTTTTCCTCTCTTGGTTGTGTGTAGGTATACGCTCATGTGGAGCTTGCTGGTGAACCAGACTCATAGTGAGTTAGTCTATCACCTTTTCTTTTGTCATCTCCTTTATCATCTTTCTAGTTATTTCATTCACTATGTCATTTACCATTTTGTTTAGTACTTTAAACTCTATTTGCTAGACCGTTGGTTGGTTTTTGTACCTTGTATTGTACTTTAGTATTTGTTGGTTGTACATACGCCAACGCCCCAGAGAGATGCCAATGCACCATGTTGTCGTCCCTTACCCACGTTGTTGTCCTCTGGAAAAGAGTTGTCTGAGGTACAGTTTGAGTTCCAAAAGCCTACTCATTTAGCCACATCAAATCTCTTGGGCTAGTAGAGTGACAAAAGAACTTGAGAATTCTCTTTATTCTCTATCCTTGAGTTGAAACACCTACGTGGTTGAGGTAGATTTGGGAAACGCTCCACTCTCAACTCTCCATTACCTAGAGCCTTGGTGTGGTTGGTCCCCCTTCTCTACAAAATATAATAAGATAAATTAAACAATGTAATGGTTTTATTCAAGACTAATGAAGAATTTATCCTGTATGAAGTAGAATTCTCAAGAGACTAAAGGATGCCAACCTATTTGACCAACCTCATACATTTTAGCAAGTTTTACAAATAAATTTTCTAAATTTTATTCATGTTTGAACTTCAACATGACCAACCATCTGAACAAATTCTCCACTCTAAATAACACCTAAGAAATGGTTCCTAATACTTCCATTGAAACCCTTGTGGCTTTGATTTTGTCATATCTCTCTATTAACTAAATAAGCTATATTTAGTTGTAAAGTTGAATAGAGAGAGCATAAGAGAGATAGAGAGATGGACAAGGAGAGGGAGAGATATAGAGAGAGGAAGGAAAAAATAGATAGAGAGGAAAAATATAGAATGATATATATATAAAGAGAGAGAGAGATTAAAAAGGGAGAATGATAGAGAATGGAAGAGAGAAATAGAGAAAAGAGAGCATGAGAAAGAAAGAGAAAGAAATAGACAAAGAGAGACAAAGGAAGAAAGTATGAGAGAGGGGGACCACCCACTACAAGACCCTAGGTCACGAAAGGTCAAGAGCAGAAAGGCTGCCCTAACCCACCTTAGTTTAAAGGGAAGTTAGGATGACGAGGATGAGAATGATGAGGATTATGAATCCTTCGATCACTCTGCAATCCGAATGTAGGAAGGGGACTAGGTGAGTTGACCCTTTAGGATCATACCTGTGTCTCAAGCAACTCTCTATCTGAGGACAGAAGCGCGGTTCTAGGACAACAGCGCGGCACACTGACATCTCTCAGGTGCGCTGGCGTCCGTATGACCAAAGAACCGAAAAGACAAGATTCAGACTTGGAAAGGAAGACTACTAGCCTAGCCTAGGAATGTTTAAAATGATGGAATGAGATTAAGATAGATGAAATACAAGTACGAATGTGATAAAGGAAACATATTACCACCAAGGTGACAAAGACGATCTCGTAGAATACTCTCCTTGCCAACTTACTCCTAGCTCTCTTTACCCACACACACAGAAGGGAGAAGTTGTTGGGACTGTATAGGGGCCTGCCTCAGTCAGACCCCCGTCTTAGTGTTTCCACCTCCACGGATAGCCAAGTTTGGAATAGTGTAGAGAAATGATAAAGGAAAGAACTACAAGCTACGTACACAAGAAACACTACAAAATAGTAAAGGCTTACTCAATCAAAAGAAAAAGGAGAGAAGAGAGGAGCTTTATTGCCTCCATCCAATGCACTCAAGGCTTGTGGAGGAGCGAACGAGAGAGACTCAAGCCTCTTTTTCCACAGTGTATGTCTTGTACTCGCCCTATTGGAGTGACAGAGTGTTGAGTTGTTGCAATAGAGTGAAGGATGTTGCTACAAAGCTTGGAATGAATGCAAAATGGTGGAGAAATGCTCAAGTGATCTTGCGAAATTCTCTCAAACCTCTGCTTTTATTTGCTTTAAAAAATACAAGGATGGAAGAGTGAAGAATATGAAGGGATGAATGAAAAATGGCCATATTCGAGTCAGCCAACCGAAGAGGGGCGTTACTCTTCCAATAAAAAATGTAACATCTCTGCAGTCTTAGCCACAAGAATCTATCAGGGATGTAAGCGTGTCGCGTGGGCATCTACGCGTCGTGCAAGCATCCTTGACATAAACGCCCCTACCGACACGCAAAACAGGCACCAAGTGGATGCAAGCAGCGGGCTTAAGTGGAATTAAGCCTTCGCCTTTGATTTTCTAAAGTGTTAAGGGTCAAAATGAGATTTGTGTTAGGGGTGAAAATTCATGTTGATACATTTTCCCCCCACTTTAGTGAGCATGAGTACTAGTGAGTGCTTCGGTAAAGTAGAGTAGTAAGAAAGTAGCTGAGTAAGAAGTGTTTACCTAAACCGACGAGGAAGCATAACACAGTTTGGTGAACCCGGAGGTGCAGGAAAGGACTTCATAGTTCTGTTGAACTATAAAGCTAAAGTATGAAGATACCTTACAAGCTCACGGTCCTGCAAGGGTGGTATCCTTTAAGAACTCTCACATGAAGGAGACCAGGGAAGTGCCTTACAGACCCGCAAACCTGCAAGGAAGGTATCTCCCAAGAACTCTCACATGAGGGAAACTAAGGAAGCGCCTCACAGACCTGCAAACCTACAAGGAGGGTATCCTTCAAGAACTCTCACATGAAGGAAACCAAGAAAGTTCCTTACAAACCCGCAGACCTGCAAGGAAGGTATCCTCCAAGAACTCTTACATGAAGGAAACCAAGAAAGTGCCTTACAGACCCATAGACCTGCAAGGAAGGTATCCCCCAAGAACTCTCACATGAGGGAGACCGAGTGAAGAACCTTACAGACTTGCAGATCTGCAAGGAAGGTATCCCATAAGAACTCTCACATGAGGGAGACTGAGAAAGGGGGCTCCGCAGAGTCAGAAGTGGTGACATGTTTGCCCACAGATAGAACACATTAGGAAGCGGTTGCGCAGGCCAGTGAACAGAAAGTCACGCAGACCATCGCCAAGTTGTAACACTTTCAAAGGAGTCCCTCAGGAACCCTTCAAAAGGAAGGAGGGTCCACTCAAGGGATGCGTTGTTTGAAATGTAAGGTCTAGTCGGGCTGCCCCTAGGCTAGATGCAAGGATGCGGAGATGGTCTAGTCGGGCTACCCTCAGGCTAGACGTCAAGATGTGAAGCAAGTCTAGTCGGGATGCCACCAAGCTAGATGCCATAGAAAATGTTTGAAACTTTGTGAAGGGCTCCCTTGGGAACCCAACGTGAAGAAGAAGGGTCCACTCAAGGGACACACTATTCAAAATCTTAACATCTTCCTTCTCGAATCAATTCATCGCCAATGAATCCTTTTGAAAGATGTTCACTTCATCAAGGAATTCGAAAGGAAGGAGATGTGCTCATGCGAGGGGAAGACTAAGACCCTTCCCGCTTCAGAGGAGAATTCCATGTCCTTTCTTTACGAACCCTTGATGGAGGAAACATGTTTTGTTGGGGTTCTAAGCTAAGAATGTAATTCTAACAAGGAAGTGTGTGGAGGGTCTTCGAAAAAAGGTTCGTTTGGCAACAAATGCATTTTCTAAAGACCCTCTGATGTAGAGGATGCGTTGTCACACACGAAAGGGACAACTCAAGAAAAGACGAGAGAAAGATAAAGTGAAAAGTTAAGAAAATAGATCACACATGGAGGTAACAGGGGGATCTAGTTATGCGGGGTCAGATCTGCCTTTATTTATATATACTAGGTAACCCCGGTAAGAGGCAAATGATCATCAATCCCCAACTAGATCAGGAAGAATGCATGACAGACAAAGTAAAATCAAAATTGGGTCAACATGGAAGGAGGTCTAAATGCTCCTGACGCCTTGCATCGTCCCCAATTTACCGAAAGTCAATCACAAACATGGAAGAATGGTGACACATATAGAGGAATATTTACAACACTAACACCACACCTATATACACACACGAACAGGGGTGACGTGGCTTATCCAAGCACATAGAACATGATCACGGGGGAACACATGTCACAACATGCACACATCTAATCTAAAGATCAGGAAGAGGGTCTCCCTTTAACACTGGTCGACCAAGAGGTCGTCAACTTCTCACTCTAGATCATTGAAGGAAGGAAGATGAGCCTACAACGGTGTAATGTTAAGGGGAGGAGCTTCTGATCCTCGCGCAACAAGGGCCAAGGTAGAGGGACCTGTAAGATCTTTGTTGCTCAACTCTTGTGGATCTAGGGTCAACGACCTAGTGAAGATTGTTGACAGGGTTGGAACTTCATCTACTGAGATAAACATGCACTCAATAGGAGTGTCATGTTTCACCTCAGTAGACGGTGGAATTCGCACCCGAGGTTTACCGCTAGGCTCACCGAGTGACTCGAGAGTGGTGACAAACTCGAGGGAAGCTGGAGTTTGTTCCATGACTAGGTCAATAGAACAAGTCAATTTGGGGCCACCTTTCGAAGAAGGTAGGATCTTCTTACATCCTCCATTACTGGAGGGACCAAGTTCTACCTTCTTCATCGGAGGAGGTGAACTCCCCATAGATGAAGCGAGAATCGAGGGAGAAGGGGAAAGAACTGCAGTGGACACAACTGAGGTGTTCACCATGTCCATGGGCTGTGGAAAAGGTAGGACATCTGGAATGGAATTCAACAAGGGTGGCTCCATAGAAGGAGCGATAAACACTTGCACCCTTCCAGGTGCAGGTGTGATCACAATGGGTATTTGAAAGAGGTGTGGAATTAGGTCAAATAGGGACAAAAGGAGGGAGAGAGGAAGACACTGCAGGAGGTGTAGTCTTCTCCTCCTCTTTCTTCTATAAGGAGGATTGCTCGGCCAAGAGAACCTTTCGTCGGTGCTTACACTCATGCACAAGGTAGTTTCTATAACTCTTCGCACCAGAAGCCGAAACTTGTGAAGGAACAGAAGGATCCTGCTCAACCATGGGAGTGTCCTCTATGCAGGTCTCCAAAGAAAGGGCATTCTCCTAAATGGGATCAAGAGGAATGGGTTCGGAAATGGCAGGAGGAGTTACCTCTACCACCTTAGAGGTGGGCCCTTTTCTGTTCGGGGGAACAAGAATAGGTCGAGGAGCAAACTCTCTTCGTGAGCCTTTCTTTCTGCCATATAAATAATACCAAGGCCCTGGAGACCCATTAGGGAGGTTTGATATCCTGATCTTGGGATTTTTCCAAGGAGGCATGATCAGACTCAACGGATATATTCTAGGCTTGTTCATCTAGTACTCTTCCCAAGAGGGAGGAGCGGATGAGTCAGCTTGAGAGGGAGCAAGCTTCTCCTTTCCCTTTCAGGATGAGGAGGCAGCTGGCTGCTCAGCTATAGGAAGGGTCAACTTTGGCTGCCCCTTACCTCTAGTCTTGTACGTCACATAGTTCTTGTAAAGTAGGTTTGTTCTTTGCAGGAGTGGACCGACGAGAGTAGGCCAGAAGTGATCTAATGAGTATCCTCCACAGGATACCACAAGCTGATATCCAAAGTCATGCACCACATGCACGACACCTTTGTGGGAAAACTTAAGACACTTATGAACCACAGAGGTGATCCCATTCATGGAAGCTAGCCAAGGTATGCCTAGCTTCACTCTAAATAGGTCCGACTAGAGAATAACATTGAAGACCGTGTCTACGCTTCTGGGTCCAAACAGGTTGGACAATGTTATCGATCCATAAGGTTTAAGAGAAAGTCCATCATGTATACGGATGATGGATTTTTTTTTTTCATATTCTTCCCTTTGTAGGGAATTCAAGAGTAATGTCTCCTCCATTACGGCATTCACTCTACTCGTAGGGTCGACTAGGACCCCTGTCACAATATTTCCATTGAGGCGAGCGAGAATATACAATGGAGAAGGTTTGTTGTTTGCTAAAACATCTTGCGAGGTAAATGTACCATCTGGTGAGTCGGTCACAAGACGAGGAGAGGGAGTAACAGTAACTACATTAACATACACCTCTGGGTGAGAAGTAGAATCAGTGGGATCAATAATCATGTTGGCAAAATGTGACAGAAATGGATCTGTGTAAATCTATAAATCATTGTTGTCTTTTGCCACTGATTTGTTCGTATTGTGTTTACTCCCATCAAGATGGATAGTACCGTCCTCGATGCGGTCCTGTATTTCATGACGCAGGTGCATGCAGCGTTTGGTATAGTGTCCATTAACTTGATGGTATTTACAATACGTGTTCTCGTCATACCAGCTAGGGTATGGTTCTCTATTTGGTTTAGGAGTAGGCAAGGTAAGGATCTTATCCTTCACCAACTTCTGCAAGATGGAAGAATAAGATTCTGATAGCTTCTTGAACTTCCGGTCACATTTGAGGTCGTTGTTGTCCACAATGGCTACTACATTCGCGACGGATTTTCCTCTTCCCGAGATTGACACGATGGATCTTCCCTCTGAACGGGAGCACGAGGAGGAACCCTCGAACTAAACCACCATCTGTTGGTATTCTCATAGAGCTGCACACAGATGTATGAAAGAAGGGTACTTCATAAGGGAAAACTTCTCTTGCCAATGTCTCTATAAATTCCCTATGAAGACCTTTTGCACATCTGAGTCGAGTAACAAATACGAGATTTGTGAGAAGAGCGCTTGGTATCATGTTATAAAGTCTATAACCTTTTCATTGTCCCCTTATTTGCATCGAACAAGGTCTGAAAAGGTCATCTTCAATCCGATATTGGCTTGGAACTATCACAAGAACTGGTTCACAAGTTGATTGAATGTGAAGATGGAATTATCAGGCAAAGAACAATACCAATCTAGTGATGTATCTTTGAGAGATCGGGGAAACAGTTTATCCATTAATGCATCATGAATCATGATGGAAGAAATTTGTGCCTAGGGTGTTAAAGGCAGACACATGTGTTTGCGGGTCCCCTTTACCACCGTATTTCTCAAATTTGGGAATCCCTATCCCTAGCGGGAATGGAGTGTTTAAAATTGCAACCGACAACAGGTTGTGCCAGGAGAAAGGTTGAAAGATAGGTTGGGTTGAGGCCTGGGACAGTTTCGTCAACTAATTCTGCATCTTCCCCATATTCTGAAGAAGAGTATTCAGGATAGGGTCATTAGAAGACAAAGAACCACCGAAACCATTGCCAGAGCCACCGCCGAAACAACCACCAATGCCACTGCCACCGTTGTGGCCTCCGTCGACACCACCACCGTGACCACTGCCAGAGCCGCTACTGATGCCGCCACCACCAGTGTGACTTCCGTCGGAGCCATTGACAGAGTTGAAGCCACCACCATGACTTCCACCGGAACCGCCTCCGCCAATGCCACCTCCACTTCGAAAGTTTTCGCCGCCAAATCCTCCACCATCAGAGGCGGAAAAGGGGGTGAAGTGGAAACCCAAAGGGTTTTTGTTTACTTTGAAAGTGTCTAAGGTTTCAAAAGTAGAAGGTATATTAATCGAGGGGACTATGTCAATCATGTACATGAATATAGGAGGCATTGACATCTCTAGCTGCCCCTCACATTCTTTGAAGAGGCCACCTCGTATCGAGCGAACAAAGCTCGAGGGGGCACATGCTTCGGCTAAACCGGAGAGACTAGCTAAGAGTTCTACACTTGTTTGGTTCTTTTCCACCATGTATCTTATTTCACCGATCACCTTAGCAGCCCTAGCCAACTTCGAGTTGCCTTCAAAGTGGTTTTCCAATGCACCTAACCCCTTATCGAGACTAACGAAGTATTCATAAGGGATATAAATGGCCTCATGCTCGTCCACAAATGAGGAGGTCAATGATGTAGGAGTAGGGACGTGATCAATTTCATCAAGAAATCTAGATTTGCTCATGTGTAAACAGACCAACTGCAAATCCAAAGAAAAGGCTGGTAGCGAAGTTAGAGGAGACCTTCATCTTTTCCATTGGAAGGTGTCGCAAAATTCTTCTAACAATATGCCCAGAGGTTGTAGACTAGGTCGTGAAGCTCATAAACTTTCACAACACACCAGGGTACAATGACCAAGAGGTATATGAGAAAAAGTTCAGGATGCCGACAAATGGATAGACATTGGTTCACGTAAGGTTCACCAAAAATGTGAGAGAGGGGGACCACCCACTGCATGACCCCAGGGCACGAAAGGTCAAGAGCGGAAAGGCTTCCCTAACCCACCTTAGTTTAAAGGGAAGTTAGGATGATGAGGATGATAATGATGAGGATTATGAACCCTTCGATCACTCTGCAATCCGAATGTAGGAAGGGGACCAAGTGAGTCGGCCCTTTAGAATCAAACCCGTGTTTTAGGCAACTCTCTGTCTAAGGATGAAAGCATGGTTCTAGGATGACAGTGTGACATGCTGGTGTCTCTCAGGTGCGTTGGCGTCTGTACGACCAGAGAACCGAAAAGACAAGATTCTGACTTGAAAAGTAAGACTACTAGCCTAGCCTAGGAATGTTTAAAATGATAGAATGAGATTAAGATAAATGAAATACAAGTATGAATGCGATAAAGGAAACATATTACCACCAAGGTAACAAAGACGATCTCATAGAATACTCTCCTTGCTAGCTTGCTCCGAGCTCTCTTTACCTGCACACACGAAAGGGAGAAGTTGTTGGGGCTGTATAGGGGCCTGCCTCAGTCAGACCCCCATCTTGGTGTTTCCACCTCCACGGACAACCAAGTTTGGAATAGTGTAGAGAAATGATAAAGGAAAGAACTGCAAGCTACGTACGCAAAAACACTACAAAACAGTAAAGGCTTACTCAATCAAAATCAAAAGGAGAGAAGAGAGGAGCTTTACCGCCTCCATCCAAAGCACTCAAGGCTTGTGGAGGAGTGAACGAGAGGGACTGAAGCCTCTGTTGCCACGGTGTATGTCATGTACTCGCCCTGTTGGAGTGACGAAGTGTTGAGTTGCTACAATGGAGTGAAGGATGCTACTAAAAAGCTTGGAATGAATGCAAAATGGTGGAGAAATGCTCAAGTGATCTTGCAAACTTCTCTCAAACCTCTACTTCTTTCGGCTTTAAAAAAGCCAAGGATGGAAGAGTGAAGAATGTGAAGGGATGGATGAAAAACGACCATATTCAGGTTAGCCAGCCAAAGAGGGGCGTTACTCTTCCAATAAAAAATGTAACGCCTTTGCAGTCTTAGTCGTAGGAATCTGCCAGGGATGTAAGCGCACCGCACAGACGTCTGTGTGTCATGCGGGCATCCCTGACAGAAATGCCCCCACTGACACGCAAAAGAGGCGCCAAGTGGATGCAAGCAGCGGGCTTAAGTGGAATTAATCCTTTGCCTTTGATTTTCTAAAGTGTTAAGGGTCAAAATGATATTTGTGTTAGAGGTGCAAATTCATGTTGATACAGAAAGATAAATTTAATGTAAGTGGATGAACTCACAATCTAATACTAGAACTTTCCCATCAAGTCCTTGATCACACACACAACTTCATATGATTAATAGCCTACCAATTGACCTCATCTATTGCACAAATATATGTAAAAAAAGAAAACAAATTGCTCTTTAGCATACCCATTGCACACCAAGATGCTATTGCTAATTGGAAATTGAATTCACTACATCTTTTGCTTCCAAAAAGTTGACCAACATGACAAATTATACCTTAGAGGAAGGGTTAATGCATCTCACTTTGGTGGTTTTCCTTTGTTGAAAATCTCTAATTATATTTTTTCTCTATTTTTAGTCCCCTTCTAATGTGTCAAGTCCATTCATTCCATCTCAAGTCTTCTCATGTGATAAGACCCATAAGCCCAAAAGAGCCCCTTCATTGGCACAAACCTAAATCTTGGTGTGTGGTGATCATTTATTAGTGAAAACTTCTCTATTTAAGGCTTTTGGTTTCAAGCTTATTTGGTATTTATTTAAAGATAAAATTAGTCTTGAGGTAGAAATTTGAGGCCTAATATATAACACCAATGACTCTAGCCATACATTTCTATGGGACGTCTTTTCCATGGGCTAGTGGTTTGGAATTTCCCAAAATCCATAGAGACCTTATCCTAAGAATTTGACATTTGGAAATAAAGAGAGAAACAATATAAAATTCCAAAGATTCATAGACTTACTACTAACCATTTATTATGAAAACATAAACCTAGTTTCATTTTTTTTATTCAATTCACAACAACTACCCACTTAATCAACCACCATCACGGCAACAACTCCACACCACCCCTCAAAATCTTAGACTAGAAAGTGGTAAGCTCCCAATGTCAAGGTCATCCCTAGACCCTAACCTAAACCTTGAAGGTTCATTTAAGATGACCCCACCTATGTATCCCTCTTTGGGTATCAAACACTTTGTATTTTGTACACTAATGATAGAGAGAACTCATTCTCTCTTCTTGTATGAGATCTCTTATCTCTCTTGTAAATTATGACTATTAATTAAGCTTAATATTTTAGTTTAGTTCCACTAAAATAGAATGATAACAGATTTCCATCAAGTGTTCGTTCCATATTAGTCAATACCAATTATTAGTGTACAAACACACAAAACAACATAGGGTTCAATTTCATTCCAAAATCCCAAATTCACACAGTGATTGGCTTGAACATACATCACTTAAACATAGAGTGACTAGTTCATACACACATCACAAGTACAATAGTGACTAGCTCATACACATACCATAACAACGACTAGCTCATACGCACATCACAAGTACAAAAATTACTAACTCATGCATATCACAAGTACATCAATAACTAGCTCATATATACATCACAAGTACAATAGTGACTAGCTCATTCAAACATTACAAGTACAATAGTGACTAGCTGAAGCATGCATCACATATTTAAATAAATAACAATTGGCACCATGAAAGTAAATGGAACCTACTATATACATCATCCCACTATCTGGTTTACTAACATATAAGCTCGCAAGTAGATATCATCTAGAAAAGGAATGTCGATGCATCCCATACTACAATAGGGTCTCATCCTTTTCCTAATCCACTGTCGCTTATGATGCCAATCAAACATCCCACAATACTTGTTATCATTGGAAAGGGCATTAGCATAACAATTTGCACAACAGTTGAGACCATTTATACAATTACATAGTGAGTGACTAACACCTACCCTTTTGGTGCATCCCAACTAGAGAAATGAATATTATTGTATCCTATACTATACCATGGATCCTATCATCTTCCCTAGTCTTTTGCACCAGTTGTGATGAGGACAAGTATCACATACTACTTGTGACCATCACCGAATAGAGAGAGTGTAACAAACACATCACATAAGGCCATTAACAAGATTTCTATAGCCCATTGAACCATCAAGTCAATGGATTTTTATGTCTATTGTCTCAAGGCCACCAACAATGAGTTTGTCCACCTAGAAAGGAGTAGCATCCGACATATACCACCTAGTGACCTTGGTGATATTGTTAATAAACCCCTTCACAATATGGGTAGAACCTAACATTTATTACCTTAGTGTTATAGGTGGTTTCTTGCTAACCATTACAATACAATGGTTAGCTCTGATTTCCATCACCTACATAGTAGGGGTAGCAACCAACTCAATACCTCTAATATCACATATAGAATAGCCCTTGGGAATCCTTCACCTTTGTGATACAAATGAATGTTGACTAGTCTATAAGATAGAATAGTAGCTCTAGATATCCATCATTGGCACAATCCAATGACAATCTACTAACTGCTCCAATATCAAACTCGCTTCTGACATATGGAGGTCTTATAGCCATGGACACACAATCTACACATTACAAGGGATTCACAAGTATTGTTCAAGTGGACCTAGATATATATATCACAATCAAGTGATTAGGAGGCTATACATAGTCCTATGGGCCTAGAGTTGAATTCTACAACACATAAGAATCATATTGCATCCACATGAGATGGGCTCTACTCAACATGTACACAAAAAATACTGACTAATAAAGTAATCAAACCCACTCATTTTATTCAAAATTTTAATCAAAACATGCTATTAAAAAACACATTCTTTATTAGAAAGATACAAAGGGAAAATATCCAACCTTATTCAATATATTTTTTTCTTATAGATAACAAAGACAATCCTAAGGAAAGTTATCCCAAGCTCAACTCAAAATCAAGCACATAGCTACAATGAGTGGACCATTCATAGTCAATAAGAATACCCATGGTTCACCCCATTAAATCTTATTAACCTAATTTACATCATTATTAGACATGAGTTATTGAGTTTCATTAACTCATTCATAATCATCTAATACAAATTTCAATCTCAAACTAAAGCCTACTAAAGAGGGAAGGTTGAATAAGTTTTGGAATAATCCCAAACCTTGGAGTTATCCCCTAAACCCTCCCCTATAGAATTGAGGTCACAAGGGCATCCTTCGCCCAAAGACTATCTTCATACCCACTTCCAAACAGGATCAAAGTCACATGTAGTTCTCCTCACAAGGTCTCTTTCAAGGAATACATACTTAGAATTCCTACCAAAAAAACATCTGTCTAATTAATAAATACGGGCAATATAATTTTCTACCTAAAGGAGTTAATTAAACCTTAGCAAACTAATATTAATTTTTCCTTCCAAACACAAGGTTCTATACACATTAAGATTCTCTTACATGGGAGAATAAGGGTTACCTAGGTTATGTCAAGAATATTGTTATCCAAGATATATCTGTCCAAGCATGGAGATCCAGCATACCTAGGTACAAGGTTGCTAGGCAATCTAGACTCAATCTAAGAATATGTCATTAGTAAAGAGTGTACGTACCTACCACGTAGTAGTCAAAATATTGTTATCAAGCATTAATTATGCAAAAGCCTTGACATGGGTTTGAGTGAGTTCCCCCCTACAATATGATTCTATAAAATCAAATAGAGACTTCCTCATAGGTGGAACCCAACATAGATCAATAAGGCCACATAGATTTATCCGAGAACTTGAAGGCTTACAACAATACTTATAAAATTGCCTTAAGCATAATCAATGCCTACGTAATATTGAAGACAATGAGACTAGTGTATCTGTTAGATCATCATATGAAGATATACATATACCTAATGATTTAGGAATAGTAATTCTTATCCTTCTAATTTCATTTGCCTTAAGGTGTGACCCAATATTTTCATAATAGTCTAGTTCACTAGATAGATAGTATTTGTACTTGGCACCCATGAATAAGTGGTCTATCAATGGTCAGTAATAAGTGATTTTGTATAGTAGTAATTAGTTTACAAATCAACCCTAAATAAGCATATTTCAATGCTCATAAGATGTAGAAACATCACAAACTCACAACACATCTTTTAAAATCATATATCATGTGACTATCAAGCAACTATATACAACAACGATATAGATGCAAGGTCTTTAAACTCAAAGAACAATCATCATAATTTAATGCCTACAAATGGTATGTCTTGCTGAAGAATCACAAAATCACCAAAAATATATAGCATCCACTACTAATTGTAAACAACATTCTTATTTTGTGGGATAATCACCTTTCATCGTGTTTAAATTAAATGAATACAAAACATTTAGAGAAAAATATAAAACTCTCTTTGGGGTGTGATGACCTCTCCTTAATCACCTCTTGATAAAATGCAATCGTGGACAAATCACAAAGCACGAGGATTAAATGTATTAGTCAAAACTATGACCCACAAGTATTGATTGCCTTCAAATTCAAAAAGAAATTTCTCATTGTTCCTAGGTATCAAGTAGGAGAAAACAAACATCCCAAACTTCATTTTGAGCCATTAAAATGGTTGGTTTCTAAACATAAGCATCTATGATAGTTTGAGATACTTACAAAGAGGTTGAAGCTTCCAACACCTCCACATAAACACTATGCAAGGTACGTCCTAATATGATTCACAAAGAATAAAAAAAAGGAACTACTCTCCTAGTAGCCCACATCATGTCAAAAAATCATTGAAATCTTATTGAGAGTGCAAGGTCTTCACCTCAGTGGTGCCCATCCAATGATCTGATTCATCATTGGTGTAGATCGTGACTATTGAACCATCATCAAGAAAAATATTATGTGTCCCCAATGACATATCCCAATCAAGGCTAAGAATATTCCCATCTTTATCTTCTAATCAAAAGGCCCCTTTGGTATGTAATACAAACACTTTTAATAGGCTCTCTAATAGCTTCAATTGTCCTCTAATACCAATTATTTTAGAAAAATCTCCACATCTAACAACAATCACTCTTCCACCATAACAAGTCTGATGCTCATTGTCATGCAATGGCATCCCTCCAATTCCATGGAGGCACACCATTGAGAGTAGCTATGTTTGTAGATGCAAAGGCCAAATGATGTCCATGATCTAATTTGAGCTCCATATTCCCCGCCATCCCCTCCCCTGTGGAATGTCATAGTTTGGTGTGTTTTAAACAAGTTAATCACCCTTCTCCTTAATTTGACAAATTTCCTCTGTCCTTATACTTTGATGGATGTTCATGGCCCGTTTGAAAGCTCTCATTTTGGCACCAATAGAGAGCTCAGATGTTGACAAAGGTCATGAGTTTGGTTTTTCACCCACCAATTGTGGTTGCTTAAAAGTTTCTAAACCTTTTCAACAAATCGGTTTCATACATATCATGCAATCATGGTATTCCACGAGAATACATTTCTTTTGATGGACCTTTTCCCTTGCCCTCACAAAATTTTTCTATCCTTTATGCTTCGATGCGTGTCCATAATCTATTCACAAGCTCTAGTTGTTGCACGGGCAAGGAGGATGCTAGCAACAATTGTAGAATTTAGCTTTTCACTTGCCAATGGCCTTTTGCTCAAAATTTTCTAAAGCATTTTCATGAATCCATTTTGTGCATATCTTCATTTTCCTCGTCCCTTCCTGCACACTAGATAAATGCTCAAAGGGTACACCATTCCTCATAATGGTATTGCAAGCCCCTTTCTTGGCACCATACCCCTCTTTAATTGCAATTGTAGGTCATCTTGTCCATCCATACTCTCTTCTCCCACACGCCTTGCCTTTTGTCCATCTTTTCACGTAAAAAATGGACAAATATGGTGAGGATGCCATGCCTTATTAATGACATGACACTGGCTAATCCCACAATAGTGGTTTACAATTTTTGGCCAAACTAGACACTGAAATTATTATTTTTAACTAAATCTTCACATTCGGACACCTATAACGGCTAAACCGTGAGAAATTTGAAGATGATGCAAACTAGAGTCTTGTCACATTTTGTCTGTAGATTCTAAAAGTATTTTTTTCAAAATTTTTGGAATCAGATTGCACTTCTTTTTCCATCTCCCACGAAAACTGGTTTTTTTCAAAAAAAACATTTTTAAAGAGTGACGCTCACCATATACAACATAACTTTTTTGTATGAAGGATAAAATTCTAATTTTTTCAAATTTAGATTTGTAACTATGATATCTAGCACTTTCATTTGGTTTTATAGTGTTTTATTGAATATTTTTTCCTTAATCAAGTTTCAAAGTCAAACCAATTACAATTCAGACGTAGGCGGACCGTATACAACATAACTTTTTCTGTATGTATCGAATTTTATTTATTTTTAATGGATCAAAGACATCAATATCCAACCCGAACATATTTTTCAAAATTTTATTTTCATAATCTACTATTTTTCCACATGTGGATAACAGAGAGTTTGATTTTCGGTGAAAAACTTATGTTTAATAAAACTAAAAAAACACATACATAATAAAACCAAAAGATATTAAAATTATATTCGTTGGATAGCTCGTTCCGAGGACTACCATCTTCCAGTTGAGTTTGTGAAGTCTCCTCCATTTTCATCCTCAACCCAAGCTTCGAAGGGCAAAAATCTGGAGTCTTTTTGTGTTGAAGGGTGGGAAAAGGGGGATTCGAGCGAACCCCCTTTCCACAATGGGAAATGCGGGTTCCCACATGCAAAAGGGTTCACTTGAACCAGGTTCCCACATGCAAAGGGGTTCGCTCGAACCTTGGTTTGAGCGAACCCGTTCAAACCTTGAGTTCGCTCGAACCCCTCAAAACAATTTTTTTTTGCATGGGTGAATTTTGTGGAAGCTTTCCTTTCTCACTCGAATTGTAAACCACTTTTGTGGGTTCACCCCACCCCTTCAACCTTGATCAACATTCCCTCCATACTCCACGAAATGACGAGTTTCTTGGTCAAGATACACAATAGAAGAACCGACATCGAAAGGAACTTGAAAATGGGTTAATGTTGTGTTTGTGGTCCCTTAGACCACTAGGTCTCGTGGACATCATTAAAATTCCTTCATTCATCATTCATACACCCATGGTCTTCCATCCTTTTTGAATGACATTTCAATTGTACTTGTTTGTTTTTTTTTCCTTGGTCATCCACCATGGAGGCAACTAACATGTGAATGTGACAAGTAGATGTGACTATCTCTAGAATACAACCCAAGAAAGTTGTCATCCTTATAGCTATTTTATGTGTTTGATGTAGAGATATTAATAGTAGCATAAATTATAGACATTCTTTACCTTAAACAAATAAATATTTACAACTACTACACACAGGATAAATGTTCAAAGGGAACACCATTCCCTCATAATGGTGTTGCAAGCCCCTTTCCTAGCACCATACCCTCTTTTATTGCAAGTTGTCTTGCCCATCCAAACTCTCTTCTCCCATGCGTCTTTTCACATAAAAATTGGACAAAAAATGGTAGAGGATGCCATGCCTTATTAATGGCACGACACCTCCTTCAACCTTGGTCAACATTCCCTCCATACACCCATGGTCTCCCGTCCTTTTGAATGACATTTTAATTGTATTTGTTTGATTGTTTTTCCCCATAGTCATCCACCATCGAGGCAGCTGAAATGGGAAGGTGACAAATGGATGTGACTATCTCTGGAATAAAACCGAAGCAATAATTCCGGGAAAGCTATCCTCCTTACAGCTATGCCATGAACTTTTTTTCTGTGTTTGATGTACAGATATTGATAGTAGCATAAACTATTGACATTCTTTACCTTAAACAAATAAATAATTACAACAACCACACACCAAGTTCTAAGATCTTATCTCAATTATACTTTGGCAAGAACTCACCCTTTGTGATTCCAAGAGATGAAACGACAGGAATAATAGAAGAGCAGTGAAGATGAATAAGACGTAGTCTCACCATATTGGTAAAAAAGACAAGCAGGTTGAAATTCAGAAGAAAGGGATAACCTAAGACGTGCCACTATAATTGCTCAAAGGACATGAGGATCAAACTTCATAAGAATTTATTGTTTAAAAGACCAAATTCAAATTCCAATTTATTGGGATATTTAGGCCATATTCTGTTAACTCTTCCAGTGAGTATTCCATACACAGTTATTCGCAGAAAATAGCCACATTAATGTTTATGGGCTACTCCTCTTAGATAAGTTAGACCAAATTTGATTGCCAACCCAAGAAAATGCTTGTTTGCACTGCAGGCATACACAAATATGCAAAAATGAATCAACTGAGCTGAACTAAATAATCTTTAAATGGTGAGCCATTTTAAGGAAATGTCTGCAACAACTTCAACAAAGTGATATATAAAGTAGATAATCTGTCTTTTCCAAATAGATAGTCTAGCTCAAAGTGGTCCGATAAAACAAGAAACGTCATTAGCCTGCTACTTTTTTAACTTTTGTGATATTTGTCACTGAAACCAGTGATGAATGAATGTGGACTGAGGAGATAACGTTGATTACCAAAAAAATACAGATGAGTGGATTGTGACAATGCTATAAATTTTGTAATTGCGGCATTATGGACTCATGCCAAGCAGAAAGAAAAATTGTCCAAAAACACGTATCAAATTGATTTTCTACTCCAAAAGTATCTGAAAAAGAAGCAAAAGAATTTTAAATATTCAAGTATAGGTGTCGTGCTTTCATGATTTGACTAAGAAGTGAACTGATGTTCACAGAATTTCAACGTAGGAAGCGGCATGGCTATTAAATCCTGTCGAGGGCATCTCAATTATTTACATGGTTTAGAAGATTACGAATGAACAAATGCTTTAGAATTATATAAACTACTGGTTAGGCTAAAGAATCACCAAATATTTGTAAATTACAAAAATATAGAGTTCACCAGAATCATTTCCTTTTAGATACTTTAAGAAAGTTTATTGTATATAATATTATACAGGTGGACTGGGTATGTCCAGTATAAGCCAGAATCCAGCACAAGAATCTGAATCTAGAGATTCTTGGATAGCTAAGAAGTGCAGACCGCCACATGCTTTTTTGGCTGCTTCCCAAGCTTCTGCTTCCTGATCTGTTTGTTTGCTTTTCTTATAAAAAGCATACCGCCACCTTTTGGAAACCCCAGCTGACAAAACCAGACAGGCACGCTGTCGATCTACATCAATGGAGGCTATTTCCAATGAATTGGTAAAAGCTGTGTTCATCAAGAAATAATTAGATACTAGAAAATAATATCATTTAGACCATATATGTAGCTGCAATCATCTCACTGTTATAGGATGGAAGCATTTGTAACATTACAACTGTGAATAAAACTTTATAAAACAAATATTTTAATAGGTTAAAAACTCAAACATGTCTCAATTATTGGATGCATATGGTTAACATTCGATCAACGATGAGCACTACACTAAAATAAGCCTTGAAATTTCTAAGGAAAAATAATTACAATTTGGGAGTCCAAGCTCCTCCCAAGCTAGAAATTAATCGATGTACGATTTAGGCTGCAGTTCATATGTATTTGTTTCCTTGTGTTACATTCCAAATTGTGAGGTTACTATTTACTATTACTGGATGTGGTAAATGTGAATGTGATGTAAATTCTGGAGATGAATTAATAATGCTTGTATCTTGTTATCAATATGAATGTTATATCATTTGACATTTCATTTAATGATGGTATTCATGGTGAAATACTGCATATATGAATAGATGGTTATTCTAACTTTAAAGATGTTTATATATATGATGTTGCTAAAGGTATGTGCTAGTGATTGCAGGAAAAGGTTCATTCTCCAGGGGGAGGGGAAGTATCACTCGGGAGAGGAGCTTGGTCGGTTAACCGGTAATGTGAACCATCTGAGCATACACACACATCACTAAAAGAATTTGGAGAAACCAAGTCAAATAAGTTGGTCTTGATAAGTCATCCATAGGCTATAGGAGTCTAGTTTACTTCTTTATGCTTTGTGAGGATCACGTGAATGGACATAAGTGAATAGGTTGAGTGGGTATGTATACACATGTATATAGTATGTACACTGAGGTATATACGAGTATATACATGTGTATATATACACTCGCTACCTATTATTTGTGGATATTATTAATATCATTATTATTGCATGATGACTTTACATAAAAATGTATATATATATATATATATATATATACATATATATATATATTTATTCATATATCGAGTTGCCGATTGGCTCACGATATTTTTATATAATTGTTAAATATATAAAATCGATTTTTACTTCCTTGCATTATGAAATAAATCAAATGTTATGAGGACTTCTCTTAAGCTGAATTGAAATATTCGAATCATAAACTTTAGACTTAATAAAGTCATTTTGGAAATATTTGAAGTTTCCCGTGAAAATATGAAAATGGAGAAAAGGTGAAACGCGTGACTGGAGAGAAGCGCTTCGCTTGGATGAAGGATTCAACGCTGCTAGAATGTAGGGGCGATGCAGCTCTGAGGTGTAAACTTGTTGCAATCTCAAGCAAGACCTTTTCTCAAGCAAATGAATTACCTACTTGTTTGAAGCCATATTTGGGGAATTCCTGTAAGTGGCGATTTCTGCTGATCAGTTGAATAATTCTTGTTTTGCTGGCTCTTAATTAAGTCGAATCACTTCTTAAAATGATGAGTAAGGGCTTGGAAATCCGCCAAGTTACCTTTGAACAATTTTGGCTGTGTGTTGTCAATTCTCATGCCTTCCCATAAGGAAATGCATTGCATTTCGGGGCTCTATAAAAGGCCTTTGCCTGCTATGAATTATACACCCATTCATTCTTAGCATTCGTGAGATATTCATTGTGCCTCATTAGGATTTTAACCTGCTGCATTTAATTGCTATCAAGCTTAGTTAAGCCGTCACTCTGTTTTCATCAGATTATCAATCTAAATATCACTCATTTCTACATTAGACGGTGGAGTAATTTTATCACAGATTTAGTAGTGTATTTGCAAAGATATTCAATGAATTTTGTGAGTGGAATTTATGCACAAATCTGAGAAGCCATTCTGCTGTGAGAAGCCATTTTTCTATGAGAAGCCATTTTGCTGTGAGAAGTCATTTTTCTGTGAGAAGCCATTTTGCTGTGAGAAGTCATTTTTTTGTGAGAAGCCATCTTACTGTGAGAGCATTTTCTTTGAAACAGTATTTTGCTGTGAGAGAGAACAGAGAAACTTTGTAGTCTGGAGGGCAGACCGTCATCATCTGAGGGAAGCTTAATCCAGGCATGGTTAAACTATTCTCATTTCATCTTTAATCTTTGAGAAGTCATGTTAGACCAATGAAGTTATTATACTGCTCTTTTCATCTTTAATCTTTGTGAAGTCATGTTAGACAAATGAAGATATTATACTGCTATATGATGTTTGCAATTGACTATCCAAAAGTTGCATTAAGTGAATAAGTCATAGATGATGCATGTTTGTTTAAAAGAGTATTTATCTGTCTTGAAAGGTAGACAATGCATTTAGTATTATTGCTTGTTTGTATATAAGGAGAATAGGATTGTATTAGTTACTAAATACTAGGACGGAAATGAAGGCATTATGTCAAGACCACAGCTTAAGTTAATAGGTTAACTTAGACAGCTTGATGTACTCCTAGGATGAAGATGTCCAGTTAAGGAGGGGAATTTGTGATTACTTGTTATGTTATTTCATTTCTAGTAGTTTAGTTTGATGTAGGATGTTTGGGGTACGGATTACCTAGTGAAGGACAAAGACCTACGCGTAGTGTAAGATAGCCCTAAGTCAAATCAACCCTGAATAGTGTATATGATAGATGACCTTCATTCGAAGTACTTAATGAGAACACTTTGGCCAAAGTAGTGAAATGTACGACATCCACTTAGACTGTGCGATGCTTGAGACTACACTGTCAGTTCATCGTGATCCCATATTACATGCTAGAGCGAGAGTCTGTCGGATGCACAGGTTCTAGTTATGTAGGACACACCACTATGCTCAGTTGGTAAACAGTATCGGTTACCCTACCAATCTCTTCGTTGAAGGGAGGGCCATCTATCGAATGATAGATGTGTGGGGGACTGCATTATAAGTCCGTGGTTGGCGGAAAAGTGCCTGAGTGATGCTTCTCCTCCTCTGAAGGCTACTGAAGTACCAAGATTTGAAAGGCGGATTCCTAGACCTTCTTACTACTATTTGTTCTAAAGCTCATTGGAGCTATGTTAGTTAAGGTACGTTCTATCGTTACTTGTACTTGTGAAGTTATTGTAATGAAATGGAATCTTTATTGTAATTTTAATATGATATCATGTTCATATAGTATCAATAAAGGAAAGAAAAATTATATTGCAATGACTTGTTAGAACATTTATTTACTCTTTTGATGTAAATTGGAAAAAAATTATTTTACTGAAGGATCAAGTCGTTACACCTTGAATTACATGAAAGGATATCAATATTATGAAAAAAATACAAAACAGTTTAACAATAATTAAAACATGAGAAAATAACAACACAAATATCCTGAAAAATGATTAATATTTAGCCTAAGCACTTACATGGTTAACTTGCACATAGGCTTAGTCGTGAAATAAGTCTAAACATCTTTCTACACCAAGCTTAAAGATGGATTATTGAAAATTAAAAGTGTTGTCACAATTTATAAAATAACCTATAGACGCCAGAAAAACATTCATACACCTATCTTTCAGAGCCACTTTACTGTGGTCATAAAAAAGTGCATAGACATGAGTATTAAAATACCTAATGAAGTATAGAAGTTGCCAAAGAAAACAACAATCATTTAATCCAACAAATGAGTGTTAAAATATCTCATGAGGTATGTATGTTGCCAAAGATAATAGGAATCATTTAACCTAACAAGTGTGTCAGTTTGCTAAAAGCATAAACAAGGGTAAAACAAAGATGATGAATAATTCAAGTCCATAAATCCATAAACTGTTTCCTAGTTTCCATAACTCAGTTGCAAAGAGAGATAGAAAGATATGCCAACCATATGTTTCTAGCTGCCAAATAGTAATTTGGCTAACTCTGATAGTCTCTTACCAAAATTCTCATTTCATCACAAGCAGTGAGGATGGCGCCAAAGGTTATGGACTCTTGATTTACATTTGCCAACTGCATTTTCTTCAAAGTTTTTGAAGGCTTTTCAACAACATCTCGTGAATATACTATTGCCATGGCAAACCACGAAACCCAGTTTCTTAACGTATTTTGTCCCCATTTTATGTTGTCTCCCTCATGCATGCTCTCTCCTATCTTGCCACACACAGACTTCTGCCCTCTCCCATGTGGTTTCTCCTTCGTTCTCCTCACGTTTTCCCTCTATTCACTCCCCCATGCCCTTTCTCTCCTTCTCACACCATACTCTCTATTCCTCTCCTAAAATAGAGCCTAGATCTCTTACACCCTCTCACTCTCTTTTTCATCACAAGTAGGAAGGACACTAGAAATGGTTGCGGAGTTTGGTGTTACACCTTCCAATTGCATTTTCTTGAAAATTTATTTGTTCTTTCTCCCCTGATTCTCTCCATTTCCCCCCAATCTGTCTATCCTTTTATGCTTTTATCATTGTCCATGGCTTGTTCAAAAGCTCTCATCGTGGTGTGCAAGCAAGGATGACATGGTCGAAGAATGAGGAGTCTCGCATTGACACCTCCCAATTCCTTTTTCTCAAAATTTTCTCCCATCTTTCCAACAAATCTACTTCGTTCATATCTTGTAATCATGGTACTACACGGGAAGGCACTCTTGAATGCAGTGAAGGCTACCTATACCCCTCACATGGTGCCCATGTCTTTGCATTAATTATGTCTTCATTCCTTCCTTTCTTTGTTCATATCCTGTAATCATGGTACTACACGGGAAGGCACTCTTCAATGCAATGAAGACTACCCATACGCCTCACATGGTGCTCATGTCTTTGCATTAATTATGTCTTCGTTCCCAATTCCTTTTTCTCAAAATTTTCTCCCATCTTTCCAACAAATCTACTTTGTTCATATCCTATAATCATGGTACTACATTGGAAGGCACTCTTCAATGTAGTGAAGACTACCCATACCCTTCACATGGTGCCCATGTCTTTGCATTAATTTTGAAGGAGGGCAGTTTGAATGGGCCTTTTGAGGAGAAAAGACTCCACAAAATGGCAAGTTTCTTGGTCAAGATACACAATAGAAGAGCCAACATCAAAAGGAACTTGAAAATGGGTCAATGTTGTGTTATGTGGTCCCTTAGACCGCTAGGTCTCGTGGACATCATTAAAATTCCTTAGATTGCTTAATTCTCTGTCAACTACATTGTTTCCCTTCATGCTACATTAATTTGAAACATTCTCTCAGTTTATTTATTTATTTGACTAGACGATGCCTAACAGGAGATAGTCTTCTTCGCGGATGTGACACATGACACAACATTTCTTTTTTTAGCACCTCTCAAAATAAATCATGCTTCATAATATGCCCATGATTACTAGGGTATTAGATGAGTTATGCAATCAGTGAATTACTTCTCTTTGAAATTTTAGCTTCTTTAGGTTTATGTTATTTTTTGGTATTTTTTATTAATTTGTATTTTAAAAATTGAAATAATAATGTTAAATATTACTTTAATAGTTGCCCTCTATTGTCACACCCCTGAAGCTTAGAGAAACATTATTGTGTGCATGTGTGGGCATGCGTATGTATCAGGGAAACTTGGGGACACGTACCCCCCCTAAAATGGCCCGTCCCTGCCCCCGAGACGTCCCAGGTATAGGGGGGCGGCTGGGGGATGGTCCCCTGGTGTCCCCTTTTTTTTCCAAAAGCTGGGAAACGTCCCCGAAACGGGGAAACGAGGACGGTTGACCGTCCCGGGGACAACCAGGGGATGCCTAAGCCGTCCCCGACCGTCCCAGGGATGCATCAAAGCATGTTTTAAAATTAAAAAAAAAAGTATATAATAGCTTTTAGAGATATATTAAAATAACAAAAATTTATTCCAGAAGTGTGTAAACTTTAATTTATTTGCTTAATGTTCACTAACAGATTTTAGAGACAGACTTAGGATTTTGACGTTTTTAAACAGTTCTTCACAATTGGAAATAGGCTGAATATAAAGGTAATTTGATGCCCAAAACTCCTTGAGTGCAGCAATTGTCCCAACATTTAACTGCTCAAATCCATATCAGACAATACACCAGCATTGAATTTACTTCCAGTAGTCCACACTCCCACCAAACTACAATAATTCTGCCTTTAGATGCCTCAGCTATTCATTATTGTTCTATGCCAAGTAATCAATAACCTAGGTGAAACAATCTTCACTGTAATCACAAATGTTTGCCCAATTTGTGAGCTGGAAATAACCTTATGTAATTTGATATAAGTTTATAAATTATAACTTGGAGGTTGTATCATGATTCATGTATGTTAATTCTGAATTTTCAATGCATATTGAGTATTGACAAAGAATGTTGAACACAAATGTTATATGTTAAGGTTCTATAATATATATTATGCATGATTTATCCATGTTTTCATATGAATATTTAAAATTTCCCTATATATTTTAAATTTTCCCTATATTTTATATAGCTGTCCCCCCGCCATCTCCAAATTTGGCCTAAAAAATCGGAAACTTGGGGGCTCGTCCTGCCGTCCCTTGTCCGTAACACTGGTATGTATGTGTGTGTGCATGTGTGTATGTATCCTTGTGTACATGTGTGGGCATGTGTGTGTTTATTTATATATTGCAAATAATTCAACCTTATTACTTTTTGGAGTGGGGTCAACTAAGATCCCTAATGAAATTGTTAAGGATGTTCATTGTGTGCTTAATCTTTCTTGTAATGTGTTATTTGTATATCAAATTAGTCAAGAGAACATGAAAGTCGAATTTTGGTTCAATACTTCATTGTGAAAATATTTCTAACTACTTTCCAATAGTTGCCAAGGAAAAATTTGATGATCCACTCAAACATAGATCTTCACTAGATTTGATGATGATGGTCCTAAAACTCAAGGACAATTTGTATTTGTAGCTGAAACAAATATATGTTAGTTATCCATGGCATATGAAATTATTTCATCCCAACTCTCACATCATAATGTTAATGGACAATTCAGGATGATTCATTGGCTTCTCTTGTCACATCAGCAAAAGGGATTTGTGAAGGATATATTATTGGCAAACATCATAGATAAGTGGTTGACAAAGGCATAGCATGGCATGCAAGGGCACACTCGGAACTTGTACATTCAAACATATGCACAATCAATAATCCTTCCATTGGTGATAATAGGTACATTCTAACATTTATTGATGACCTCTCTATACAAAAATGGGTATTTTCCTATAGAAACATCTTCTACATTTGAAAAATTAATTAAGTGACAAGCATTGGTGGAGAGATAATCTAGGCACCTGGTCAAATGCTTGAGATATAATCACAGTGAAATTGTCTGCAATTCAATCGAGGCATTATATTCCAACAATTGCATCATATGGAAAGGTACTATGGCATACACTAAATAGAATGGTGTAGCTGAAATCAAGAATTGGATACTAGTCAAAATGGCATGATGCAAGCACCAAGATAAAGGTATGCAAAATATGTTTTGGGATTAAGTTGTGAATTGTGTTAGTTACATTCTATACAAAGTTTCTACCAGTATTGTATAAGATGTTATTCCATTTGAGAAATGTGGAAGCTCGCAAAACTATTTTTTCACTTGAAGATTTTGGTCATGTGATATGGGCCCATTTTACTAATGAGCAGAGACAAAATATTAATCCAAAGAGTCATCAGTGTATCGTGCAAGGCTACTCCAAGGAATCAAAAGCCTATAGCTTTTGGGATCCTATAAACAAGAAACTTATTATGAGGTAAAAGCATTTGAAGAAGTAAACAAAAAGTTACAAGTAGTAAGGAAAACTATTATAGACTGCAGATTTCATATGATCCCAGTTACCCAAATTATGAGGGTGTGCACCCAAGATTGATAAACAGGTTCTATTTATCATCACTATGGAGGAGATAACTTCAAAAGATTGTGAGAATATTTCCTTTGCCAGGGATGCACTAGAACTTGCAGAAGTTCTGAATGAAGAAGAGCATATATGAGACATTGACACATGTCTATGATTGAACAGATAATACACTCCATGAGCATAAGAAAGAACACCAATAAGTGGTGTCCAGAAACACGAAAAAGAAAAATAATTACTTTATTAGATAAGAATGGAATTGGAATGAACTGGATGAAATAGTGAGAGGAATAACCTCTATGTATGCACCACAAGCATATGACACGAGGATAGGCCAACCTGATAAAGCACTAACCTTAACATAATAAGTGTAAGTTACACATGTAGGCCCATTAAGAAATGTAGGCTCACTAACATGAGTAAGTTCACTAGCACATAACCCAATAGTCTACCGCAAATGTCAGTAACCTAAAAGAACACAACAAGATGGCTTTCCCACACTATTATACCCCCTAAAACTCAACTTGGTGGGGTCACAGGAAGGTGGAAGTGAGGCTGATCCTTTGTAAGTAGAGAGGGCATCGACATCCCCAATAATGACAGCTTCTAGTGGATTGAGTAGTTCCGACATCCTTAAGAACTAATCATCTATCTACACAAGTTTGAAGTCCAGCATGTTTCGCATCTTCTCCATATCCTTGATGGTCTTGGCTTTCAAATTCACCAAACTGATCATGAAGGCAACTTGTCCTGTTATCTTCTACTCCAATCCTTGATGGGGTATCTGCATTCTCTCATTTTCTTCTGCTTGTTTAATGGCAATAGTAGCCCATCTAGGTCTATGAGCTTACCCTAGAAGAAGGAATCTCTAGAGTTGCCTCATACATGGAGCTATTACTACCATTGGGATCATCAACCCCCCTCGCATGTAAAGCATCTAAAGCCTCAACTGATGCACCCTCTCTTAAAGCACCCTGATCATGTTCTTAAGATTTCTCAATTATTAAAAACAAAGATCATCTGACCTGCAAGTGAGTGTCACATCCTCATCATTTGAGAAATACTCAACATTCAAAAAGGTGATTAGTGATGGGGTTTGGTTGAGGTTTCTCATGCTACCTGATTATTGGTCAATTGATTGTTGGGGGTTTGGTGAGATTTCTCATCCTCCTGATGCTTGATGATGGGGTTCAATTGGGTTTTCCAAATTTTCCCATTCTCCCTTATGAATGATTTAATGGAGTTCATTTACAGTAGTTCATACTCCCCACTTTGTTATTAATCAGGTTCAAGTGAGGTTGTTCATGTTCTCCAATGATTGATTTGTTTGGGAGTTTCACATCCCCAAAGATAAATTGTTGAGCTCAGTTGAGGTAAATCATATTCCTAACTTTGATTGTAGGATCCAAAAGAGGTCTCTTGTGTTTCAAAAATGGTTTATATTTTTGTTGAGGAAGCTTATGGGCCATCAAATCAATATTAGACTGATTACTGAAAAGAATCAGTCTGTTGAGACTTGGCAAGGACTTGCAAATCCACGTCCAAGTCAGGTTTGGCGAGTCTGCAGCTAAGATGTGTACTCGGCCAAGTCTGACGGTGTTGAGGATGCTCATGAGCTATCAAATTAGTATTAGAATAATTACTGAATAGAATCAGTGTTTTAGACTTTGTGAGAACTTGCAGACCCAAGTCCAAGTCAGTATCAGCAAGTTTGCAGCCAAGATGCAGACTTTGCCAAGCCTGACTGTTGATGTATACAGCAATGTCGAATTACTTCCTAGAAGAAATAAATTAAATCGTAGCTTGAAGGCTATTTAATTTATTCAAGTTCGAATTAACTCCTAAAGAGGCGCTTCTTATATATATGCATTTTAAAGTGATTTATTAATATTAAATAAATAATATTATATTAAGGCAGACTTCTAGAAAGTCACGATTTTCTAAAGAAGAAAGACGTCTCTTTAAAGGCCAACTTAGAGATTTCAAAGGACACGTCTTTCTTGCTTGGGCCGACCTCATGTTCTGAAAGACACGTCTTTCTCCTTGGGCGGGTGTATAAATACAAGGTGATCATCATTCATTTGATCATCAAGTTCATTCAGCATAATTCGTATTTTTGGAGCAGCAGTTTGCACTATTACAGTAGATCAAATTTTGCAGCAGCAAATCGATTCAAGGAGAAACATATTATTTGTATCTTTGCATCTAGGAGAGGTGCTGTTCATTGTATCGATTAGGCATTGTGTTGTGCCTGAGTTGTAAGCAGATTTCTGCTCATATTTAAATAAATATATAAGAGATATATTGGCTGGGTTTTTCTCCCTCAGGCTGGAGGGTTTTCCCAGGGTATCTTGTGGTGTTCATTGTCTCATGTGTTACATTTTCTGATTACTTTCTGCTTGATTTATCTGATCATAACAAAACTAACACTGACAGCTGTGACTTAGAATCAGTCTTTGAGATTTGGCAAAAACTTAGATATCCTAGTCCGAAGCAGGCTCAGCAAGTTTGCAACCGAGATGCAGAGTTGGCCAGGTCTGATAGTTGAGAATTGCAAGTCTCAGCTGTCAGAATCAGCTGAATCTATAAAGAAAGAGAAAATCAACTTGAATTTCATTTTTTTAACATTAAAAACATTTTTTTCATATATCTTATAGTTTTTTAATTGCTGCATTTTGCCATGTTTTTCTGCTGAGTCCAAGTCTAATTGAATCTATGACGAAAGAGAAAATCAACTTGAATTTCATTTTTATTAACATTAAAAACATTTTTTCAAATATCATATAGGTTTTTAATTGCTGCATTTTGCCATGTTTTTCTGCCGAGTCCAAGTCTAATTGAAAGAAAAGATTTCTGAGTACTTGCTGAGTCTGAGACTTGATACCATCAATATAATTGAGATCTAATTGTTATATTTGTAATTCTTTCAGCTTACTAAGAAGAGGAACTTGGTTGGACTCCCAAATAGTTATACCTCATGACAATTAATATTAAGGGATGCTCATCTTTGGATACTAGCTGGTGATGGTCTTCTGCTAATCTAGACCTATAGGGTTTGATCACTAATGTTGCTGGTTCATGAAGTTTTTTTTTAATTCAAGAGATGCTCTCTTGCATTTTCTCACCGTATGCAGTTGCTTATTAGGGTGATTCCATAACTATCCATAACATTTAGTGTCTTAATAAATTATTAGAGTATTTATAATTGTAAATGTAATCAAATCTTTATCAAATAGGATCCTAATAAATCTAAGGAAACACTAAGGTCTGAAATTCTGTGTGTGAGAATTCTAAGTCAAAAACAATTTCCAGATTTCTTCTCTTTATGCTGAATGTGCTGATTGCAGAACATTAATAAATTTCGATGTTTTGCATATCAATGAGGAACCACCATAAGTACATATGGAGACCCGCCTCTAAGAGACGTGTCTCATGAGAGGACGTGTCCCTTTGAGCGTGCGGGTCCCTACATGACCGACTAACATTCGGTTAGTGCCTTAACACACACATAACCTTAAGTGGCGGATATATGAATTCCGATTTATTTAAATACAGAATTTTAACATCATTTATTTTATCGAATTTATCCATGCTTATAAATTCGATTTCACTTATTTTCCATAAATGTTTATTTTGAAGAATAGCCTTGATCACATATAAATGATGATGTTGCTTTTCAGCAATCATCATTTATATCTGACCGAAGCTACCATTCATCAACAATAATCTCATACCCTCTCATTCATCTAACTCCTTTGCTGGAGAACATCCCAGCCTTATACGTGTGTGCATTTGATTTCAATCATCATAAATGCATCATTTCCAGCATATTTCAGGTAAGTATAATTTACAGAAGGAAATAGACAATTTATTATATACTAAATACTCCATATTCAATAATGGAAATCTCTTCTTCCAAAAAATGTCAGAAAACCAATTATACCTATCAATGGTATGGGATTAAAACTAGGAGACACTTCCCAAATGCAACAATTGCTCTCTAATGCTAAACACAAAAGTTAACGTCCATTTATCCTTAGTGCAAGAAAGAGGATCATCACAATTGATGACTGAACGTTCAATAACTAAATGAGCTGCTAGAGGGATATTTATAGACTCTTTTTCAATTCTCTTTGTTGGATAAAAATGCCACTCTTGACCATGGACATGGTTGTTACTCTTGGTGCCACAACCCATGGATGGAAACTAGGGCCTGGAACATCATTTGACTGCTACCAATTGGGCCCTATTCCTCTTTAAGACATGAAATGTCTAGGACATAACATCTACAAGGAAATTTATTTGCATGTTTCCAGAAATCAATATCAGGGAAGTTCCACTACAAATCTGAAACTCTATTTAAGCTAAAACTGCATAATATAGTATTAATTGTTAAAGTAAATGCTCAATCGGAAAAATGATCAATGGGACTATACCCCCTATGATGTGAATGTATACCATTGATATCAGGAAGACAAGTTGGTTACTAATTTCATTGAAATTCATGCACAATGATATCTAATCCGACAGTGCTCAGATATAATGATTCATAAAGAAATTTTATCCACTAATGCACAAAAAGACTGTTTCAACATGTGAGATGAAATAATATTGTTTAAATATCATAATTTGGAATTGATTTGAGATCATTATTTGTAGATTAAAAAGGGGCTGTTGTTGGCATACAGTGACAACATGCAGACACCAAAATCATGCTAAGTTACCGGTTCAGGTACGGGTACAGATATGGGTATGGCAATACGGATTTTTTTTCCTTGGGTACGGGTATGGTATGCATGCATGTATGTATGCACTATGCATGTATGCATGTATGTATGCATGCATGCATGGATGTATGTATGTATGTATGTATGTATGTATTTATATGTATGTATGTATGTAGTACAAAATTTAAAATTATATAATAGAAAACAATGATATTCATAATTGCCGATAAAAAAAATATTTGAGTACTGTTGACGTATTTTTTATGACAACACCAACACAGAATAAAATGTCCAACGGTCACTCTATTCTCTCTTGATCAAAGTGTTCCGCATGCTAAGATTGCGTGAAAGTTCATGCGTTCGACTCCAAGGTTCCTTTAATGCGAATAGACTCAGTTGGTTGATGTGAATATGCTGGGTATTCCAAGGGGACTTACGTGAGTTGCTCACTCAGAAGAAAGGATTCTCAACTTTCGAGAGATTTATCAATGAAGCTTGGGTTCTTAAACTAACCGAATAATACTGAATGTAAAAGGATATAAGGACTAGAGATGCTATCATCTACTCCTAAAGGGTGGAGGACGAGGATCGGCTTAAACAATCTTCAAACCAGACTTTGCTTCGTCTCCCTTCGGACAACTCTGACAAAGTTGGTGCAATCTTCAAAGGATGAGTAAGATGTTCAAATTGTGATTCAACATGTGCACTCCGTCACAACGATGCAAATGAACACACGAATCACAACCGAAGTTAGGCCCTGATATTCCAGTTGACCACACAAGGCGAACTTACCATCAGCAAGCCCGCTAGTGGTATGGATGAAAGAAGATATGCTCAAACCACAACGCCACACTCCACAATTAACAACTACTTGCATAAAATAAAGTCTACTCTATTCTATCTACTTGAATTGGAAAGACGAACAAGCCTTGCTAGCTACTCACAATAGAAGATAGAACCACCAAACAATGATAAATCTTTATATTATGAGAGTGTTCACAACAACTTCTTACAAAGTCCTCAATGGGAAAACTTCCTTTCCTCTTCAATCTAGACTATGCAATCTATGCTATGCTACTTTTATCTTCTCTGACTTCTCGATCTAATCTAACATCTACTTTTTTAATTACAAATGAGGGGGGATGCCCCTTTTATAGTTGGCCCAATCCAACGGATGGTTCAGATTGAATTACAATAAAGGGCTCAGATCGAGCCACATATGCCCTAATTAGGGTTTTTGCCCTAAAAACCGCCACAGAGAGGAGTGGGGCAACGAATGCATAGAATATTCTCCACTCCTCTGCAGGAACCATTATCTGTGAATAACGCCCACTATCTTCTTCTAGAAGATTCTCGTCCGGAAACGCGTTCCCACTATTCTTCTCTGCCAATTCTGTTGCGTTAGGAGGAGGCAACAACACTTGGTTCAAATCCTCTTTGCAAAAGGTTCTTCTTCGTTAAGTCCTCCTGCTGCTTTCATTCCTGGATGCATTTCTCTCTCGTAACTTTCATGTTTCTTCAGCTCACTGCCTTGAGCGTATTTAGCTCCTTTTACACCACATTCTTAATGCCTTAGACAAATCTTCAATGCCTTTTCCTTTTCCAAAGTTGTAACGTTGTCCATCTTCATCACCTCAAGTCCTCATGCCTTGGCCTTGACGTTCATCCTGCAAAACAAAAGAAGAACATCAGAACATCTATAAGATAAAATCTCTTCACTTACCCAGTTTTCACGTTCTGATTGATTGATCCTTGGATCTGATAGAATTCATCACTTCCAGCAAATTTTCATAACTTCTCAGCAACTGGGTGCACGATGTTCATTTCATGAGGTCCTTTTCAAGGGCGCATCCACCACCTTGTGTTTTCATTTTTGTGACTTAGAATACTTTTCAAGTCTTGCTCCTTTCAACCTTAGGCGCATTTTGTATGTGTTACTTCCATCTTAAATACTTAGAAATGAAATTATCCTTTCAGCAACCTTGGGCGCCTATTCATGTGCTTACTTTCATCTTATGCCTAAGAAAATTGCCACGCCTTAGACAAATTTTCTCCCTCTAAGCTCCAACCTTCTTGGGAGCATTTGGAGTATGCAGCTGCAATTTTTTTGTGACTTAGAACATTTTATTCCCCCTTCTCAACCTTGCTGGGCGCATTTGCATGTGTTGACTACCATTCCACTCCTAGCCTTTCCACGCCTTGGGAACCTGTCCTCACATTTAGTAAATTTTTTTTTCTTCAAGTCCCAACTCCCTTGGGTGCATTTCATGTGGTGTGTAGGAATTTCCCACGCCTTGGGTGACTCTTCACCTTCCCTAGGCGCATATGGCATGTGCAACTTCCAACCTTGAGCACATATCACACATGCAAAAGGAAAGCGCCACAACTTAGTGACCCTTCATCTCCCTTGGGCGCATTTAGCCCATGAAACTTCCATTCCGACGCCTTAGAAACTTTCAGCCACCCTTCTCCCTTGAGGACGCATTTTGCAAGGTCTTCTTTTATTTTCACCACTTGAGAATTTCTTCAACTCATAACTTTACTTGCTGGGCGCATTTGAAGGTATGTGCTGCAATTTCTCTTGAGGGCGCAATCTGCATAGCCTACTCCTATTTCGTGCCTTAGAAATTTTCTAAGTGTTTGTCCCCTCTTCATCTCCTTGGGCGCATTTAGAGGGGTCAACTTCCATTTTCATCATGGGTGCATTTCCATGTGTTCACTCCCATCCTCATGCCTTAGAAAATTTTAGTCTTCTCTTTACCTTGAGGGCGCATTTTAGAGGTGGTACTTCTATTTTGTAACTTAGAAACTTTTCTCAAATGACCTCTTCATGCTAAGCGCATTTCACATGCCAAGCTTTTATTTTCCACACTTAGAGAATTTCTTAACTTCATGACCCTTTGGGCGCATTTTGAAGGTGAAGCTTTTGTTTTCCACGCCTTAGAGGATTTTCCAAGTCTTTGCCTGCCCTTGCCCTCACATTCTATTTTTAGTAAGTTTCGGAGGCTTGTGGCTTTTCGTGGAATTTCAGCTATTTTGAACTGGAAGCTGGTGGATGTGATCTCCGTGGCCTGATTGGCCTTCTCATACCTGTCGCTCATGCTTACCTGTTATCTTTAGCCTGCCTGTTATTTTTAGTAAACCCCTTGATTTTCCGACTTCCACAGCTCTGATTGACTTGAAATTTGCTAGGCGTGATCCTCATTGCTTGGTGAACTTGTTTACATCTGCCCCTCGTGCTAACTTGCTATTTATAGCCATGTTCCGGAGATGACTTACTATAAATAGTAAGTGCCCGGATTATGCCCAAATTTTACCAGTAGATTTCCTGAAGGGTGCTAATTGCAGTGGGATACCTTCGTTTCTCGAAATTCTGGCCTTTTACCCTACTTTTTAGGCATCGAAGATGGAAACCCTAATCTGACTTGCATGTGCCTCGAACGGTCTCCGTTTGACCTCGTTTTTTGTTGCATGCTGCTCTGTTCGTGATACTGACGTGTCGGGTGGTTGCCGAAGTGAAACTGCTATTTATAGTAAGTGTCCGGAAAGTGGTCAATCTGATGTCGGATGAGTTTGCATGTCACAGTGTTCGTGGGATCTCAAAAAACCCAGAAAAACCCAGAAAACTGGTCAACGTTCGGGCACTGGCTAAAAATAGTAAGTCCCTTAAAACTGACTCATTCCGTTTGCATGTCATATCACTGCGAAGCTTTCGCAAAACCCACATGGAATATCCGGACATGCATTGAAAATTCCTGCATGCAAACCCTAAAAATAGCCTCGGAAGGCTGAACTCTGAAAGTCACCATCTCGGCCTGCATGTTACACCATCGCAAAGGTCTTGAAAAACCCAGATCAATTCTCCAGTCATGCATTGGAAAATTATATGTTTGAACCCTGAAAATGGCCTCTGAAGGCTGACTTGCTAAAAATAGCCAGTTGTCTGAATCTGCTCAAATTTCATGTGTAGGCACTTGGAAGCTGCCTGAATGTGTTGAAGTAGTCAGAATCCCGAAATCTTGATGAAAAGCTCCTAGATTGAACACTTACTAAAAATAGTAAGTCGTCAGAACATGATGAAAATTCAATGGGAGCCTATTGGAAGCCTTCTGAAAGCAATGTTAAGCTCAGCTGTCAATTTACCAACTTGATTTAATTTCAATCCAGCCTGAAGAACAAAACCCCAATTTCATAGATTCACTTCAGACCTAGCCAAAATTTCAAATTAGGTCAAAGAACGGGGACATCTCCGGAAGGATAGAACGATCAGAGAGAGAGAGAGACGGAAAACGAAAGCCAAAAGACCAGAATGGAGCAAAAATTGGGGGTCCCCATTTGAATGGGGCGATGTGTGAAAAGGTCACAACAAGTACCTCATAATTTGAAAAAATGAAAATACTCATACATTCATAATTCAACGATTTGTCAAATGTCAATACACAATGAAAATTACAACCAATACGCATGCCATTTTCTCAATTTTGTCACTCAAGGGCGAAATTATGTATGCAAGTAATTTTTTTGTTTATAGAAATGTTTTAAAAAATTACTTTTTTTTGTTTTTCTTTTGGGGAACCCTTGGGTCCCCCTGGGTTTGGTTGGGTTCGGCCTAGGTTCTCCCAAGGTCCTTCTCAGGCATCGTGGGTTCTCGGGAAGGACCCTAGGAGAACCCAGAGAAGAACCAGCAAAGAACTAGGACCAAAACCATACCCACACGGGTACGGGGGGAAAAAGAGAAGAACCCGGTAACATAAAAATCACGTATGCACTATTTTTTGTAATATCATCTCATGTTAGTATTTAACACACTTTTTTTTTTTTGATAGGTAAATAGCTGCTGTATGGGGCAGCACCCTATATTAATCGAAAAAGGTTTTGTAAATTAGTATTTAACACACTTACCACCTCTTAGTCTATTAAAATAATTAACCTTACCCTAATTCCATTACTTTATTACAATTGAATTCATTAAACGATATAATTTGTTTCATTAATTTAAAATGAATCATTTCCCACCAAATGTTTAACTATACAATAAAAATAGTTACTTAAATAATCAATTTACCTAAACCACCAATCAAATCCATTGACAAACCAATCGATTTGGCTAACTCAAGATCACAAATTAATTAATAAATCAAATAATTATCAACTCAATGATCAAATGAATTGACTACCTAGTCATCTCAATCCAATTAAAAAATTGATTGCCACCTCTGCCCATCACATCCACCATTCGTGGATCTAACTCATGATCCAAAATTACATCTCCGCCGTTCAATTTCCTTTCTAAAATTCTATAAATTGGAACTTAATCCTCCATTTTCACCATCCCAAATCGAGCAAGCAGATACTGCAACACTAAGCAACAAAATCCCAAATCATTTGAGCACATCCACTCCATCCACAATGATGGTTTGCATTGTTTTAGCATTTGTGATTTTATTCATTTTGTTTTGATGCAAATTGTTATTGAGCTCAATCAAAAGGTGAGAGTTTGTGGTTTCATTTGGAGTTTGATTCTTATTGTTTTATTCTCCTTTTCATTTCTGTTTGATTTTACTTCACATTTTTTTGCACACCTAGTGGGACTCTGTCCCGAGCTAATTTTTCATTTGCAGGATCGATTTTCTGTTTTTTTTGCAAGTTCTGAGCGTTTTCTGGGAGGTGAACTTCTTAAGCTTTCTGACTCCTTTGTGCTGCAAATATTTGAAGTCTGATTCACATTTAGAGAAGAGAGTTGTGTCGGGTTATTTTGATTTAATATTTTCAGAACAAATTCCTTTTCAAAGGACACTGTCTACTTAATCAAACGTGGCATTACAAGAATGTTCAAGTGTTGGAATCACTGAGCCTTCAAAACAAGTCCATGAGGCATCATGCATTATTTGCTTCCTAGAGAATTGGGATTGATTTTGGATCTGCCGCAATACAATTGACTCAAGTTTTGGTGCCAATCAATTTTTCCAACATTGATAGTGCCAATTTGGAATATGTGACTAAATCTCTATGTCCCAGATGTTGTTCAAAGGCTTTTCCTACAATTATATAGTTTCTATCGTTTCTAATTTGTTTCATTTCAATTATTATTCCCTATAAATGTAATCAAATCTTATCAAATTAGGATCCTAAGAAGTCTAAGGAAATTCTAAGTCTGAAAATTCTGTGTAAGAATTCTAAGTCAGATTTTATTTTCTGTATTGTGAATGTGCTGATTGCAGAACATTTATAAATTTCAATGTCTCCAATCAATGTTTGCAATCATGTTATGTATCTAAAGGAGAGACACGTACCTCCAAGAAGAAGCGCGCCTCCAAGGAGAGACGCGTCCTATGAGAGGACGTGTCTCCACTCCTCTCATGGGATGTGTCCCTTGAGGGCACGGGTCTCCTACAGCCAACCGATGCCAATAGGTGGCTTTAACATAACCAATATGAATTACCTTCCAGCGATTTCATAATGCAAACTTAGAATATTTAATTTAATATTTCGAATTTTATTCATGCTCATAAATTCGAAATTCTTATTTCCATAAATATTTATTAAAGGATAATTTCGATCACATATAAATGATGATGATGCAATCAGCAATCATCATTTATATCTGACCGAAGCTACCTTTCATCAACACTCCCTCTTAGCTAGGGAAGATATTTCAAATCAAATAAGTGGAGATATCACCTTCACACGTGATATCGAAGATATGATATGTTTTCTCAATATTGTCAAGTCACATGACATTCTTCATAACACATCTTCATTATGGTATGTGCACTGACATCAAGTCACATGATGTCTACCATAATAATTCATGGCATATCCACGGATATATAATATCCACCATGATTATCTCTTAAGGATCACAATGATCTTCAAATGACATCAAGTCCCATGATATCCATCAAAGTGTCCAAGAGATACTATCATGACATGTCCACAAATATCAAGTCACATGATATCTATCATGATAGTTCAACTCATCATTGTAGATTCATCACTTTACAATGTCAGATACAAGTGTTCATTATTAGAAAGATCGTCACCTTTCAATAATGTACACAGGGGGAGTAGGCCCATAAGGTCATGGAGTCACACACATGAAAAAAGAGTTTACACATTAAACATCTTTCTATATTAGTACAACTTATAAACAGTTTGAATTTCAAACATAATATCAAATTACATTTCAACCATACCAAGTTTTTTCCTGAAGTGCTCACCTTGATTCGGGAGAGAGGTTTGGTGAGAATGTCTGTTGTTTGATCATTTGTACTAACATACTCCAACTGGATCACTTTCCTTTCTACCATGTCTCTTACATAATGATAGGGGATCTCAATGTGCTTAGATCTATCATGGAAGACAGGATTTACAGGGAGTTTGATGCAACTCTGATTATCACAATGAATAATTGTAGGATTCAAGGGCTCACCAAAGAGTCCCACAAGCAATTTACGAAGCCAAACTGCTTCTCTTGCCCCCATAGAGGCTGCAATGTATTCAACTTCTATCGAGCTTTGTGCTACTGAAGACAGTTTTCTACAAATCCAGGAGATCATAGCCGATCCTAAACTGAAGCAACATCCTGATGTGCTTTTCCGATCGATTACACTTCCAACCCAATCTGAATCAGAGTATCCATGTAGATCTAGTTGGTCATTTCTGTAAAGAAGACCATATCCAATAGTGCCTTGAAGATATCTCAATATATGTTTCACAGCCATAAGGTGAATTTCCTTTGGCTCACACATGAACTGGCTGAGAGCATTTACTGAATAGCAAATATCAGGTCTGGTGTTAACTAGGTACATCAAGGATCCAATCATTTGTCTATATAGGGTTGGATCTGCACACTTTGATTATGCTGCTGCTTCTTTCAGTTTGTGAAGGTTGGTTTCCATAGGTGTAGACATGGGTCTACAGTCCAACATTCCAAATCTCTTTAGAATATCAATAGTATACTTTCCTTGGTTTAGTATAATGCCCTCTGATTTCTGCCATACTTCCAAACCTAGGAAGTAGTGTAGAATGCCCAAGTCTTTCATGTCAAATTCGGAAGTTAGATCCTTCTTTCCTTGAGCAATGAGGTGATCTTCTCCTGTTATCAACAAGTCATCAACATATAAAATAATTATTAACATATCACCTTTGATTACCTTAAAGTAGAGATTTGGGTCTGCATCTTTCTTGGAAAATCCTAGTCCCAAGAGGTAGCTGTCAATTCTTTCATACCAGGCCTTGGAAGCTTGTTTAAGTCCATAGAGAGCTTTCTTTAGTTTGCACACATGTGAGTCAGGTTTATGTATCACAAAACCTTCAGGCTGTTCTAGATAGAATTCCTCTTCAATGGTTCCATTTAGGAAGGCAGTTTTCACATCCATTTGATGGATCTTCCAGCCTTTAGCTGCAGCAATGGCTAACACTGCTCTTACAGATGTGTAACGGGCAACAGGTGCAAATGTTTCTTCATAATCAATGCCTTCCTTTTGTGAAAAACCTCTTTCCACAAAACGTGCCTTATGTTTTTCTATACTGCCATCAGCAGCATGCTTGATTTTGAAGAGCCATTTAGAAGAGACAACAGATTTCTCTTTCAGTCTAGGCACTATATCCCATACATCATTCTTTAGAATGGACTGATATTTTTCCGTCATTGCGTCCTTCCATACTTGATGTCTAAAGGCTTCTGTAACACTGACAGGTTTTGAAATTATGATGTTGTTCATTAGAGCAACATAGCTAGAGAACCGTTTGGGTCTTTTACTTTCCCTAAACCTTCCTTTGGGTGCTGCATGATTCTCGGTTTCTTTGATCATTTTTCTAGCCCAAAGTGGCCTCTTTCTACCGTTGTCATTTGTATTCTCATCTGAAGTAGATTGAAGTTCATTTGGCATTTCCTCAGGATACTCCCTCTGAATCTCAAGAGCAGGTTCCATTTCAAGTACTCTAGGGGAATAGGTTTCTATCTCACTAGAACTTCTTGCCCTTTTGAATGCAATGTCTTCTTCAAAGATGACATCTCTGCTCAATTCAATTTGTTTTTGCCCGAGTATGAATATCCTGTAGGCTTTGGAGGTTTCACTATATCCCACAAATACCCCTTTCTTTCCCGAAGGTTCTAACTTGAATCTCTTCTCTTTGGGCACATGAATATAGACAAGGCAACCAAAAATCCTAAAATGACTAATATCAAGTTTTATGCCAGTAAAAGCTTCTTCAGGAGTTTTGTTATCTAGATGAGAATGAGGACATCTATTTTGAATGTAGACAGCAGTTCTAAAGGCTTCTGCCTAGAAAGAAGTTTCAATGTTTTGGTCAAGCAACATTGCTTTAGCAGCTTCTACAATAGTTTTATTCTTCCTTTCAGCAACCCCATTTTGTTGAGGGTTGTAGGCAACTGTGAACTCCCTCTTAATTCCAGCACTCATGCAGAATTCCTTAAAAATTTCAGAGGTGTATTCTTTCCCATTGCTTGTCCTCAAGATTTTTATTTTCGTCCCAAAGAAGTTTTCAGTAAGGGCTTTGAACTCCTTGAACCTTTTAAGGATTTCTATTGACTCTTTACACTTAAGGAAATAAATCTAGGTTTTCCTAGAGAAGTCATCTATAAATATGACATAGTATAGAAATCCTGCCTTGGAAGGTACAGACATGGGTCCACATAAATCAGAGTGAACCAGTTCTAATACATTTTGGGTTTTACTCAAGCTATTGTGAAAGGATCCCTTTGTATTCTTTCCTAGGGCACAACGTTTACAAGTTCCTTCATGAGATGGTTTTAACTTAGGTAAGCCTGTTACAAGTTTTTCCACAGAAGGTAGGGCACGAAAATGAAGATGTCCTAATCTTCTATGCCAAATTTCATTTGAATCAAAAGTGTCAAGGGTAAGGGCTTGCTTAGCCTCAGTGCATAGTTTGTAAAGAAACCCTTGTCTTATACCTATGGTTTGGGCTTTCTTGATAGTTGAGTTCTTAGGCCATGCTCGAACTTTCCCATCCATAAAGGTAACTCTATATCCATTGTCTTCAAGGGCAAAGATGGATATTAGATTCCTCTTTATTCCAGTTACAAATAAGACTCCAGAGAGTTGAAGAGAAAGACCATATTTCAATTTGATGGAGCAAGTTCCAACCCCTTTTATAGGGTGTGCAGAATCATCCCCAATGGTTACTTCTTCATCAGTCTTTTCAGTCATAGTGTCTAAGTGTTCTCTGAACCCTGTGATATGTCTATAGGAACCACTATCAATTACCCAATTGTGGGTGTTGTTAGATACTTGACTAGATAAGGCTGAATAGAACACAAAGTTCTCAGATTCATGATCTGAATTTTACTTTCCTACTTTAGCAAAAGATGCTTGTTGTTTTGATCTGTCAGGGCACTTCATTGCATAGTGGCCATATTGATCACATCTAAAACATTGAACTTGAGAGATGTCTTTCTTCATAGAAGATCCCTTTCCATTGGAATTTCTCTTTCTTTTAAATGATCCTTTCCTGTAGGAGTTTCTCTTACTCCTTTTATTAGATGTTGTGTTGAGCACATGAATGTCTTCATCTATGTTCTTTTGTTTATTTTCTTTTGTTGAGAGTCTTGTTTCCTCTTGAAGGCAGTCTATTCTTAGCCTATCAAACTTGGGGAGTTTAGATCTCGCACTTATTCCTTGAACAAATGACTCCCATGAGTTTGGTAGGCCTCCTAGTGCAATAAGAGTTAACTCTTTGCTATCAATCTGATATCCAATTGTGGATAATTGATCCCTTAGTTCAATGATCCTCATGAAGTATGCATTAATAGTTTCTCCTTTGTTTATTTGACATTGTTGATTTACCTCTTTAATGCAAGAGTCCTATTGGTGTTGTTGATCTCATAGGTGCTCTGAAGAGATTTGAACATTAGATATGCAGTTTCATGTTTTGCTAGGATGGGCCCTATATGATCCCTAACTGCATCTACTAAGATTTTCATAGCCTTTTCATTGTTTTATTTAATTTAATATTTCGAATTTTATTCATGCTCATAAATTCGAAATTCTTATTTCCAGAAATATTTATTAAAGGATAATTTCGATCACATATAAATGATGATGATGCAATCAGCAATCATCATTTATATCTGATCGAAGCTACCTTTCATCAACATTCCCATACAGCTAGTTGATTTCATCCATAGACCAAGACAAAGGTTGAGAGCATAGCTGTGAGTTTCATACTGTTGTAGCATCCCTACTATTTTATTGACACATCCAAATGTATGCAACTCCCTTGTCCATCATGATCATAGAACCAAATATAAAGCTCAATCTCATGGGAGATGCCATTCAAATCCACATGCTTCAGAGTGTTCTTTGAAAATATAAACCACATAGCTTACAAAAGAATTGACACTTTTAAAACAAGACTCAAGTTAGGAAATGCCATTTGTGGTCAGCCATGAGATTAATACAATTGACTAAGATATTAGGATAAGCATCACTATTGGGGGTGTGGAATTGATTGGTAGGAATTGGTAAATTGATTTTTCTTTTTCTTTTTTACTATTTTTTGTTTATTTCATTGTTTTCTAGGTTCATTGGATTCTGTGCAGGTCATTTTTTCTAAATGTTCCTGTAAGACAACATTTGAAATGCAGGTTTGATAGACAGACAATTTTTAAACCAATCTCAGACTTCATCTTGGATAATTTAGTATGAATCCTTCACACTTTACTTTGATGCTTAGTAATTGATCTTGTTTGTTGTGTTTTTTGTTGTTTAGATTAGAGTGTGTCGTTGTAATTGGTTGCATATGCTCTTTCCTTGCACCACAAGGTGAGATTGGAAATCAAAAACACCTTAAACTACCACTTTGTGCACCAAAAATGGGCTATGTATACTTTCCTCTTTCCTTGCAAGACGATCTTGAGGATCCAAAATAGCTCGCTCTTGTTTTTCTTGTGACTTAGACCTTATCACCAAGCATTCATATTTCATTATTTCTAGGTTTTCTAGTATATGGATTTGATCACCAAATCTAGTGAGAGCTTGTGTACAGATGAGCTTTACAAATTTAAGGAGGAGCTATTGTTATTGGCTATGTGGATATGTGTTTTAAGCATTGTGAAATGAGGTGCTTTCATCCTATGAATATGTAGGACTTAGATAACACCCTTGCAACATGGAATTGAGCCTTGCGTACCTTCAAGTATATACAGGACTACCTTAAATTGCTTATTTATCCTAGTTAGGCATCCTTTTGGCCGTCATAGTGCACCGATCTTCTGACTATGTAGGGAAGTTACTCATAGCATACCCCAATTGTGTCAGTAGTAGACCATGGGACAATCAATGCCAAGGAATTAACTACCCAAACATGTGCTAAGTTGGCAGGAAATCTGTTGAACCTCGGCCCAATAAAACAAGCCAAGGCTACCCACCTTTGGAGATATGGTATATTTATGAGCTTGCAAGGGGTGATACACCTACTTGTATAGCTTTGGCTTGTTCATGAGTATTGTGTAACTTTTAATGTTTAGAACAATGCTCCCTACTTCAAACTAATCCAAAGGGGAAGCTTATCCATCTTGAGCCTTAGGATTTTCTTTTTAGTTATGTTCTTTGTATGAATCACGTCTTGGTCTACAACCACAACTTTGATCCAAAGTCGAAAACCATAGTCACAAACTTGGTCCAAAACCTAAGTCACAACTTTGAAGCAAACTTGGTCCACAACCAAATTCATAATTATACTCCATCCTCACCCATAGTTGCCATTTTAGTCCAACATAACCCAAGCTCTTAACCAAACTAAACCATCATCCAAACTAGCCTTAGATCATTCAACCCATAGTCAACTAACCCCAAGATTACTCCACCATAGTGTAAGAACACCCCTGATTTATTTTGGAAGAAATATTGGTTGTCCAATTAAGTTTCACAATAAATCCATACAAGGGAATGCCAATGACTATTAACCAGTCACAACTTTAACCAGTTTAACAAATAACCAACAGGCTGCCATAACAGTGGATGCAATGGTAAAACTTAACATTCTATCATTACCCCTCATTGAATTATCACACTTGTCACGAAATTTTTACTTCATAAACAAAAACAAGTGTAAACATGATTAATAAATACCTCAATACAAGATGACAGAGAGCAATAGGCTGGCTGTAGTTGATTACAGAACTTTTTGGACTTTAACATCACCCAACACCAACATACTCAGCATTAGAGGCTCTTTCATACTCATAACATGTGTGTAGGCACTTAAAAATTCACCCAGATCTAGAAGGAATTCAAGAAAACTGCCAATAAAGGTCTGCAGATACCAAAACTGAGCGCTACCAAACTGACAGTGAGCTGTTACCGGTCTGTAAGTCTGAAAATGACTGCTACAGGTCTGGATAAACATTTTGTTGTTGTACATGAATATGTCAGTCTGATATGCCAGTTGTAACACATTCAAAGTGCTGGTTACAAGCACAATCACCTCCAACACAAGTATCTCAACTGGATCATCCTCCAGCCACACTTCAAACACACCCAGGCATATAGGTAAAATAGTTGCAGGTCTGAAACTAATGTCTGTTGCAGATGACAGGGGCTATTTAAGGTCTGAAATGACTGTAATAGCATACCAAACTAACCAAAACACTGTTGTACTATCTTCAAACAGCATACCCATTGAAATAGACTTTGTCAGTGCCCTAACTATGATGAAATAACACCTCAGCAACCAATCATGTAATGTCCCCATTTTCAGGTTCTCTAGCAGTGTAGTCGCTGACTTTCTAGGTTTGTGTCAGCATGTTCAAAGGGGTAATTTGATGTTACCAGTGAGCTCGGATGGTTTTAAGGAGTCATATGACACTTTCAAATGTTATTTTTGGCTTCTGGTTTTGGATCCAAGGTTCTTGGAGGGAGCGTCTATTTTTAGTAAGTCATCCAGTCGGGTCCGTTTATCATCTTTTATCATCAAGATCACTCCTACGCAATCAGATTTCAATTCCAATGTTTTTCGGCCATTTCCACTAATTGGATGTAATATTGAACTATATTTAATTATTTTCACTAAGGTTGCCTTTTTAATTAAATACATTTATCGGGCAACTCAGTGTTATAGCTCGTTGGAAAGAGGATGGAAAGTTTTAAACGATGGGTCGCTTAAAAGTGACTTTAAGTTCCGAAAATATTAAATTTAATCACTTTTTGGAGTTAAAAGGCTTGATAAATTAATAAAGTGATTTTTAAAAGGGAATTTTTGCAAAGCTTTAAAAAGCTTATAAAAAGAAGTTTGGAGCTCATTCTTGGATATGCTTGACTTGATATTTGGATATTCTACTTGGTTGGAGGAGCTGGTTCTTCTTCAAGGTTTCTGAGGACAAAATCCCTTACAAGCGACATTCTCCACGTTGTTGAAAGACAATCTGGAGGATTTGTGGTGGTTCCATTCAAGAGTCACATTGGAGCTTCTATATTTCAGTTTGGTGAAGGTTTGCCAGAGGTTTCAATGCAGATTTGGAGGGCATATTTCAATATTTATGATCAGCAGATTTGAAGGATAAAAAACACAAAATGCTACCTTTATGTTGGCCCTACCTATTCCCAAGCAAGCCGTGCAGCTGCAAAAAGGGTGTGTGGTTTTGGGAGCTGGTCGCTTGGGTTTTGAGCAGTTTCTTTCTGGTTTGGAGGTGTATAGGGTTAGGATTACCTTGTATTTCAGTTACAGCAGCAAGGACTTGCATTTCTGGTTGTGGCATCCAGTTTTTAGGAGCTTGCAAGAGCTGGTTGTGTAATATCCCACAATAAAATTTAAATATAATTCTGAAATTTCTTAATTTTTATCAAACTTAAAATTGAGCAAATCAAGTAGAATGAATTTTTCATTAAAACACTTCAAACTGAAACTGAATATTATGCAATTGATGTAGAATGTTTCATTTCAAATTTTGGCATGGTTTTACATCATTTTTGCTGCTAAATACATCAGATAACAACAATTAACATCTGCTGCAAATTACATCAATAAATCTTCAAATTGGAAACTCAAACACACACTAAAACTATAGAAAACTTCACACCAACTCTCCAAACTTTAAACCAAAGTATTCTAAAGCAAAAAAGCATGAAAATACAATCCAACAACAACAAAACCATGACCTCCAAGTTTTCCAATGGTTTACAATACCCAGAAAAGAAAACAACCCAAACTATTCAAGCTGCAACTACCCTGCAACACCCAACTTCTGGAAATGAAATACAATAACTTAGATCTGCACTATGGTAACCTATGAGTGAGATTACACTATGATGAACCTCTGACTCCCATCCTTAGTTCATCTGCAAACTCTCAAAACATCCCGTTCTTGAGCCTCCCTCTCCACAAGTTTGACAACCTCTGAAGAACAACAAATGCATCAACAACAATAATCTGTAATAATTTCCAAAATGAATCCCAACTAATATTTAAAATCAAAAAACATTCTAAGGCAGATATGGGTGCCTAAGAAACTCCCACAGCAAAAAGGAAAGAATCTTGGAACTTGCAATTAGTAATTGCTTCTCCAGTTGTCAAAATCCTCCAGTGAACTTTCAAGAAAATGTGCCAATTGCCTTGCAAGTAATTGAATCTCAAAAAGGCAAGTAATAGCAATTTTGGAAAACCTCTCAAAACCCACGACCCTCCTTGGCATATATGATTTTGAATTTTAATTTATTCTCTTTCCAAAATATCTAATTTGAATATTTAAACCATAAATAAAATATTTCCCAATTAATCCAGCAGGTCCTAATTCACTATTTTTGGATAACTAGACTTACTAAAACTAGTAAGTTCTACTTTTTAGAAAGGGGACATGACAAGTCCTCCCTTCCAAAGATTGCTTGTCCTCAAGCAATGAAGACTAGGTTGGCTGTGATCTTCTATCTCTTCCCAAGTTGCATCCCTTCCCAAGTTGCATCTTCAAATTTGATCAAGTACTTGGTGATACCTTGGTTTTTCAATTTTTCCTCCCTTGTTTCCAAAACTATTTCAGGTACCAAATTCTACTTTTTCTCATCATCTAATGGTGGAAACTCAGGAAAAATCATAGTTTTCTATCCCACCACTCTCTAGGAATGTGGAACATGAAAGACTTTGTGTATCCTGCAAGTTGGTGGCACATCTAACTCATAAGTTACTTCTCCTTCCTCACTGATGGCTTCATGAAGTCCACTAAACCTTCCTGCTCTAACTTTTTTCATGTGACTTTGATTACATAGCTGCAATCCAAGGAAGTCGTCAACTTGGAAACTATAATGCACACCCAAAATAGAGCAATCACCAACTTCAAAAACTCTCTCCGTTTTCTTCCTATCTGCATACAACTTTTGTTGATCTGGTGCAAGATGTAAGTTGTCTCTGAATGACCATAGGAACTCTTGACATTGTTGGACAAAGTCACTTGCTATAGGGATTCTACTTTATGAAAATAATGAATCAGAAAAAGAGAGTGCACCTTGATCATAGAGAGTCTGAAATAGGGACATACCAATGTACATATGATGGAAGGTATTATAACAATACTTCCCTATGTGCAACCATCTTACCCAAATACCATGTTGAGACTGTGCCTCTAACAAATCATCATGCTCCAACTAAACTCTCCTCATCAGGAACCCACAAAGAAAACACCATCCAACCCAATACTGAAATCCCTGAGAAGACTAGAATCAACGCTATGGAATATGTCCTGCCAACGTAACTCAGAGGACCACATTATCAAACTCACTACCAATCACAATCCTAGGTAGAATACAAGACATCTTGCTTAACCATAAAACATAATCCTTAGTATCAATGCCATAAATATAAAGCAAATCAATCACTATCATATCTTTGAGATCTACCAACCAAGAAATCCCTTGGTTGTTGCCAACTGGAATCAAAACATTGACACTTAACCTCCAAGTGTTAAATGGAAAGCTTTGGGCACACCGACATACCCACATCACTACAATCATTAAGCTATCATTTGGAATCATGCATACCATCTCCATGAAGTATTTGCAGTGACCATTGCTCACCAAAGTGGAAGCAATGAAAGAATGAACTATATCCAGAAAATTACTTGCAACCAACTGCCCAAAGGCCTGTCGATGCTCAACAACAATCTGCGCATGAAAAGTTATCTCCCTAGCCAACAAAAAGATGTAAGGGCAGAAATAACCAAACTAAAATCTAACTGAAAAAATGAGAGAGATGAATATGGGAGTAGCAATAGGATCATCCCCTATGGTCAAATTACCTTTATCATCCAACCCCAACCAAGAACTGTTCATCTGTTGGCCTAAAGAGACCATCCAATTCATCTGCAAATTGGGATCTGAGGCCATGTACATGCAGATTAGAAAGTGGGCAGAAATAATAATACTGGAGGTTGACCCAATACTCCAATATTGAGTTAACATCTCATAGCAAGAACTGCACCTGGGTCTTGAATCCTGTAATCAAGTCTAATCTCATCACTTCAATCGGTTAAATCTTCATTACCTAGCTTAAACAAAGGATTATCATGGGTTAACTTAGCATCTATCTCAAATAAAGGATCAGCAACAAGCTGAAGATTAGATCCATCCTCCTTGTTACACCCCATTGTTAATTTACCAAATACTTTAACCTTTATGTGCAATTATGGTTTTAATGCATGATTATGACATGATGATATTTGATGGTTGAATAATGTATTTGCAATGTGATGATACTTATAAATGCTTTAATGATGCTTAAGCTATATTGTGAATATGATTTATATGTTATCAACTAACTATGAACATGTCGTTCTAAGTTGAATGCAGGAAAGTTCGAACCCTCCAGAGGGGGAGGGAGAGTATCACCCAGGAGAGGAGTTGGTATTCAGAACATTTTGTATTGCTATCTGACTAGACACATACACTCACTTAGGTTAATTGGAACCTTGTCAAGTCAGTTTATGTTTCGAATTGGTAAGACTTAAACCTAAGTTGATAGGGTCACAAGCCATTAGGGAAAGTTATGCTCTTATCGTTTTTAATCCTCCTTGACCATCTAATTAAATTAAATTAAATTGCAAATATCTTTTGTGAAAAACATATGTATTGTATAAGATGCGATTGATTTTTTTTTGTATTGAATATCGTAGAAATAGCAAGCTTATATAGGAGTTCAGTCACAGATTTTTGCATCAGATGAGATACCCTCCCCCCCCCCCCATAGTCATACAATTACAAACAATCCCTCCTAATACATAGACAGCAAATAGCTGTTTTCAATGTAACAAAGCACGACCTGTACATCACATATCCAAATTTACATCACATTTACATTACACTATGAGAAACATCTGCAAAAAGGAGCTAGTGGGAGTTCACTATGCCGCCATATAGGACCACTATGCTACAAAAAAGGCCCTCTGCAATGCCAAAATGTGGAATCTCCAGCTTGTCTGCCAACTATGGGGTGCAAAATTACCATCCACATTGGTACCATAGAGAACTCTGTTATTGTCCACGCCCAAAAAAAACTGCCAGTTTTTTAAAGCATTGGAAGATAGGTGCCACTATTGAGCATATAGACCCCTGCGCCCTACACTTTTGAGCCTTAACAGCGAGCTTGCTGCATCAATTTCTTCCCTTGAGAAGTCTTCAATGCTGAGTACAGGAGGATCCTCTTCACCCTGATCATTCTTTTCCACCTTCTCATTGAACTCTTTTTGAAAGACCTCAAGGGCTCTAAGAAAGACCTTTGTGGAATGCTGCCACCCTTGTCCAAAATTTACCTCCTAAAGGCTTACCAAGATTGTACCATCTTCAATCCATTTTAGGAACTTTGCTTTAGAAACTTTGACCATCAGTTCAACCTGCATAGCAATATAGGAGATGGTGAGTCTTCTATAAGACTCAGTAAGTGCACGCTTGACCCCACTAAACTTTTCTTCATTTCTCTTTTTCCAAATAAACCAAAGAATTTCAGTTGAAATAAGAATCCAAAATAGCATTAGTCCTTTTCTATCTTTATTAAAAAACGACAACATAATTCTACCGGGTCTCAAGTTATTGTTTTTATCCCAAATACTTTTCTTATTACAAAGTAGGTTTCAACTTCCCTTGCAAAGAGATAATCAAAGAAGATATGATCCACTAATTCTGGTACTCTACAGAGGCTGCAAATCTCTATATCCTCAGATTTGCACTTAATTGGCAGCCTTTGCATTATTAAAAGCCATCGGAAGCAAGCTTTCTTTGGCTCCAATACTTTTGTCCAACAAATTTTGAAGTTTTTTTCCCATTCGCTCTTATTCAGCTTAGTTCTCCAAGCTTGATTTAAGTAGGTACAAATGTCATGATGACTGGTAAGGGTATTGTAAAACTTTTTGCACTTAATTTGGAGAGTTTGGAACTTTGGAACCATCACTCCACCTAAACTCTTTGAATTGATCAGAGTCCACTACATGGTTAGCCTTGTCAGGGATCTCCTTATAGGCCTCTTTTAGGACGGAGAATGTTCTCCATTAGTTGCGGGCAATTTGAATTCAATACTAAGCTGATTCCAGTCTCTCAGGCCCTCTTCATCGATGATATCAGCGAGATATTTGATGCCTTTATTTTCCCAAGCCTTTGTGGGTGCCTAGGGTTTTGGGGGCTCAAACTTAGCAGTTAGGGTTTGCAAATATACTTAGATTCTTTTGAATTCTACCAACTATCCGGTGTATATCTCAGCCTGATCGTTAGATTCATCAGTCACCAACAACTGGAGATCAAACAGAGGGCAAAACTTGGAGGGTCAAAGTTGAGAAAATGGAAATCTCATGGAAATGATTGTCTGGGAGTAATGGGTGCCCCAGGTAGCCAAGAGCGCCCAAGGATTTGAGAGCCTAAAAGTTGAAATTAGGGTTTGCAGTCTCTAGCAACTTTTCTTCAGATTCAGTTCAGCTCTTCAATGGAATCATCAAAGAGCTCATCAGATTTGTTAAACATCAGATATCGCAAACTGATCGAAGGGGTAAAATTGTGTGAAAATGGAAAAAGTCATAAGTGAAAGGTAAAAACACAAAAAAAAACTCTCTGGAGGAGATGAGTGCCCCAGCTAGCCAAGGGCGCCCAAGGATTTGAGGCCCCAAATCAACTTTTTAGAAGATAGCTCCCATTAGACCCTCCTCAGAATCAATCAAGCTATCCAGTGAATCTGACAGTCAGTTCATAGGATCAATCTGGCGTCCGGAAATCAAGATCAAATTGAGGTCAAAAATCAAGCAAAAGATGAAATTTCAAGGAAAATGGCTAAGTCTGCTAACCAAAGGCGTCCAAGTTTCATGCCTTAGAGAAATTTTCAAATTCTCATCATGCATCAGTAAAAAAGTGTCTACATTCAACGAATCTGGCCCAAGATTGGCTTTGAAAGATTTAAAGCGAGAGAATAAAAGCGGTTTATATCCTAAAAACCTATTTAAGAAGGCCTTAGCATTCATTATTCACAAATTTTTGCAGGTGGCGTCCAAGGCAAGAGAGGAGGAAACAAAGAATTTTCTTCATTTCAAGATTCGAAGGCTAAAACTTGGTGATTTTTTAGAGTTCTTCGTATTTTCCAGATCAACTCACACAGAGGCTTCCTTTTTCATGCGTTATTTTTCCAGGGCATCAATTTTCAAAAGAAGGGGGTCATTTTTTTTAGTTTTCAGCAATCTAGGTCAGCTTGGTTCATGATTCTCTACAACTTTGGAGAATTTTTCAACTTTCAAGAACCTGCTTTTTTCATGCATGTCCAAAAAATCTTCAATATTTTCAAAATCTGATTAACTGGGTCTACCTAGAACGTGATTTCGAACAAAACCCAACTCTCAACTTTTTTCAAAAAAATTTTAAAAAATAGGGTTTCTGCTTTTTCAACCAACCATCAACAATTTTCAAAATCGGACAATCTAGGTCTCTTTCCAACGAAATTCTACACAAAACCCATATCTTAGATTATTTTTGAAAAATCTATCTGTTTGAAGAAGAAAAATCAGCAAATTATTTTTTAGCTTTTATGTAGAACTTGTCCGAGCATAGTCGAGTTTACTATCAAAATTCGAGTTTTTCACCATGGAGTACTCTCCCATCGAATTCAAAACCAAGACGGTGTTGTCTCATGATTTCATCAAAACTTCTAAAACTGATTTGCATCATATAAAACTAGTGTTCAATTTGTGTGCTTTGGAAGACACAGGCAACGTTGCAATCAGACATCTTGGTCATTCTGGATTACTCGCAGCAGCTTCACTTCCGTCTCCATGCAAAGTCTAGAGTTTGTAATTGCTTGTATCAAGCATTATAACCCCGCAAGATGTGAAATTCAATCAGCAGATGGAAGAGCTGTTTGCAGTCTCAAGTCGGAAGTTGTTGAAAAGTGTTTTTCAATACCACCATGGACAGAAAGCATCATCATCTCAGTCGAAGAACGTGAAAAGGTGTGGTATGAGAAAAAGGACAAGTATTGGAAAAGAGTTGTACAATATTATTCCATTGAAAAATCGGGAGAAGTGTCAGAAGTATAAAAGTTGCAGAAGAAACGAAGGAATGTCAGAAGAAGGTCACACATGGGGTAAAAAAAAGATATGTTGAAACAAGATGATATATTTATAAAAGGTCATCACTCCAATTGCAAAGTCGCCAAGATTAGCAAGATTTGATAAAGAAGCTGAAGATGTCAAGGATTTCATAAGCGCAATTGCAGAAGGCGAGGAAATCCTGGAAAAACGAAATATTGCTATAGATCTAAGTTACCGGTTCGGGTTCGGGGACGGGTGCGGGTACGAGAACCCGGTACGTGGGTACGTGAAATTTTTTTTTAAGGGTTTGGGTACGTATGGGTACGTGTGTATATATATATATATATAAAAATATATATTTATTATATATATATGTATAATATATACAAAAAGATAAGAGAAATATATAGAATTGTAAAACTAAATCATTTCATAGTATGATACTTGATCATTGATCAATGCCAAATGCCAAAGATAAGTATTAAATGCCAATTGATAGTTGTATTTGATTGATTTGAAAGCAAATTGGGTACAAAATGGCATCCTCATGTGGAATGCGCTGATGTTGATATATATTAAACAAAATATATTTTACAAATTTACATCTTCCTCTTTCCCATGAAAATGAGGTGCGCCATGGAGTTTTGTATGGTTTCAGAAGCCTTAAATGCGATATTATAGATGAAGACTTGGAGGAAAACTATGGAAACTTGGACTTGGAGAGTACCTAGAAAATCAATTAAATTCAATGGGAGTTTGAGGGCAATGTCTCCAATGGGGTCGAGGGGCAGCGCCCCTCGTGGAGGTCTGGGGGCAACGCCCCTAGTGGGGTCAAGGGGCAGTGCCCCTAGTGGGGGGTCTAGGGGCAACGCCCCCAGCGAGGTCGAGGGGCAGTGCCCCTCGCGGGGGTCTGGGGGCAGCGCCCCCAGTGGGGTCTGCCCCTCGCGGGGTCCGGGGGCAGCGCCCCTGGCGTGCTCCCTGTTGCAGTACAGGGCGAGGTCGAGGGGCAGCACCCTTGCCGCTAGCACCAATTTAAGGCTTCTGAAACCATACAAAACTCCATGGCGCACCTCATTTTCATGATTTTTTGAGTGGCAAAAAAAATGCTGACAAAGCCCAATTTAAGACCTTCAAAACCACACAAACCGCAAAAAATATTGGGTTGTTTTAGGGTTAGGAGACAAAATAATAATAAAAAAATTGTATTTTATTTAAGTTTGGGCCCACTTTTTAAGTGTTGGTCGTGGGTTCTTCCAGGTACACCCAGGTACATGGCTGGTACTCCCAAGTCCACGAACCATTTGGTTGGGTTTGCCTTGTGCGCACCCAGGTGTGCGCACTCGAGAGAACCCACAGGGCTGGGCGCGCACCCTGTGTGTACCCAGGGCGTACCCACAGGCAAATGCGTACCGAGTTCGTACTCGGACCGGGTTCGAGGCCTCTGGGTGCGAACCCTGTAACTTAGCTATAGATAGTATCAATGCACCTGACAAAGAGGCAGTTACCATCTTTTTGGTGGATTTAGTTTCCCAAAATACCAATGGATGAGTTATCTACTCAGGACAACAAAGATCTCAAAAGATAGATTTAAAGCAATAGTGAACTTGAAGATTTCTCCAAGCTTTCTTTCTATTCTTGTCTCATCCTTATCCATTCTTTGTGAAAGAGAAATAATCATGATGTAATAGTTGGCACTTTCCCTATTTTATTTTATTTTGCTTTCATAGGTTGTTAGATGCTTATCTTGTTTTAGTTTTAGAAATAAAGCTTGCATGTTGGCAAGTCTTGGTTGTAAAAGCAAGGAGATTTTAGGGTTCCCTACTCCTCTGCTTGTGTATAAATAAGGGCAGCCTTGCCCATTTTTCTTTAACAGTTATTGTGATAGAAAATTGTTGAGCCTACTTTTGTCTGCAAGTTGTCATTCAGTGTCAGTTCAATTGTGTAAGAGCAAGCTTGCATGCCTTCCTTTTGTTACAAGATATTGTTCAGTTTATGTGTTATTTGTGTCAATGTATTCTGGTTGATCGCTAAACCGTAAGCCTTTTATTGCTACAATCCTGCTATCCCAGAAGTGTAATCTTTGTTATTTGAAATTTGAGAAAAGGAAATCTTATGCCTGCTTTGCTGCTTTGATCTATTGTCTTAGGTTTCTGTTTTATGTGTTTCACTTATATAATCTTTAATTCAGCTTGCATCTAAAGTACAATGAGTCTTAAGGTGTGCATTGGGAGTGAGTTTATGTGAGTTTTGTGTCAAAGAATCAATTCCTTGTTTACTTTTAACTCTCAAGCTCTGAATTGACTTGATTTGTTAAAAGTGCCATTAGAGTAGGCATTAGAGTGAGCTTAAGCGTAGTTGAAGTTCAAAAAGAGAAAATCTCAGCAATGGCGCTAGAGTTTTATAACCTTGTGCTCTCAGCTGAACAAAAAGATTGGCAAATTAGTTTTAGTTTACTTTCTTTAAGCAACATCAGCAAAGAGGGAGCTTCCCCTCCTAATTTGAAGAGCAGTTAATCTATGCATAGCTGTCTGTTTCTAATCCGCATTCCAAAGGTGCAAATTGAAACGCCAACATATATATATATATATAGTATATAATGCATATAGATGTATCTATGTAAATATGAATATGCATAGATATGTTTAATATATTTACGTATATTCATTCGTACATGTGTACATGTATATGCAAGAGATAATTGGAATGTATATATATATATATATTGATATATATTTATAAATATATGATATATTTTAATTGGTTTAAAAAGCCATATAAGTGTTGTTATGCCATGCATATACAAGGCATATGGTAGATATATTTAAGAGTAATATGGTTGCCTAGCTTAGGCGCCACCATATGCAGTTATCAATTTAATGCTAAAGCCACGTAGTGGCTGAATGTTGCACTTTTAAAGTTTCTGAAACAGCCACTATAAAGTAGCGACATGGAGACTATTTAGCATGTGTTCCTTTTAAAAGGGAAGCCCGCGACTTGGGCAGAAAGCAAATAAAGAGTTGGTGTGGCAATATAGCTGCCAACGTGCCATTCTCAAGACTTTTTTTCGAAGCCTTAAACTGCATTATAGCACAACATTAACTTGCCAAGCTTGCCATGACAATAAGAGGACGAGTTCGATTAGTTTTTAAAGACTATTTCAAACAAAAATTTAATCACCTTGTAACTGCATTTTTCAGTGGTGGAATTTGAATAGCAATGACTCAGTCAATTTCCAGTGGTGGCAATATTATGCGCAGCATAGATGATTATCTTGTTTGGTTTTTCTCACACTTGGCAACATAGGCAAACTGTGGCAATTGTGGAGCTATGCGAGCCCCCAACTGAAACTGATTTCTATCTTTAGTAAAACCATTTTTAGCATAAATACAGACCTGCTGCTCATTCTAGAGGTTATTCTTGAATTGATAAATTTTGGAGAGAGCTGACGCAAAAGGCTGGCGTAGGAAAAGTCTGAGATAGGCATGAGCATTAGAAAAGAGAGAGAGTCTTAAGAAAGGTCTTTTTAGCTAGTTATTGTCTTGCCATTGTGGAAACACAAAGGAAAAGAGCTGAGAGTGAATCTTGAAGAAGATAGCATTAGAGGAGAAGCATTATTTCTGCCAACTGAGCGCTGAATTTGATAGGACAGCAAGTTCAAGTCTGAGTCTAAGTGCAGAATTGAAGCAAGAGACAACAGTTTGAAAGCATGGTTATTCTTATTCCAGGCATGTTTTAATTATCTTCTTCTATTCTTCTCAAATCTGAGAGTTTTTTTTCTTCCATGTTCTTGAATATGAAAATACCTGCATTATATGCTATTCTATGGTTGTTTGCAACCATTTACGAAAGTATGTTCCAACATGAAAAATATAGATTATTTACAAGAAAATATAAGAGATAGTAAAAATCAGAATAAATCAGTGGATTAGGCTAAATTATCTCATCTTTAAAAATATTGTTAAAATCGTGTTATTTTTATGTGATATTGAGTTAAATTACTCTAGAGAGCTTAAAGAGAAAGATTAAGACTCTCTAAGCTGTGTTTTACCAAATGACCAGCTTATTAAATTGAATTAGTGAAGAATAGCTAAATACGAGAATATGATATTTACTCCAACAAGACAGTGTCTTATATATATTTTATTAAAACAAGTTTATGTTGTATTTCAGTGGTAAGGTCTGAAAAACATAACACAAGTGAAAATGTCTTTATTATCTTTTGAAAGTTATCATCTTATATAATAGACCAAGAGTCATTATTTTTACTTATTCCTGGTAATTTAATCTTGAGTAGAGGACTTTACATTCTCGACAACTCAAAGACCATAAAAATAGGAGAATAGATTATTCCCTTGTGACTATGTAAAATACTTGAATAAGAGGTAGTTGTCAGACCCAAAGTGTTGAAAGTACATAACAGGGTATTCAAGTTAGATGAGTTAAACCCATTTGGTCGAATAATCCACACTAGTGAAGTCATCACTTTTGAAAGAGATTCTATTTGAGTTAGTTAACCTTTGGGTCAAACCAAAAGTAGAGTTCAACTCATCACTTTTATCGGTCAAGATCATGTTTGCAAATGCATCATCAAATCCATGTTCATGCATAAGTAAGATTTTCCATATTTTATGTTTATTATCATTTTGAGTACTAACACATGCAAGACCTTCAAACAACTATCAAATTCTCCATGTATGAGATGTGCCAAATGACTTCAACTCATCAAGGAATGCAAATTTGAATGGTAAGTTGCAGCATAGTGATTTATCATTCCTTTATATCCATTTTCCTCTGCCTAACCTAGGCTAAGCAGTCTTTATCCAACATCATCATAGCTATTTGTGGAGGTGGAAACACCAAAAAGAGGTTTGACTTAGGCAAGCCCCTATACGGCACAACCCTTCCTCTCTTCTCTTTCTTGCAAGTTACAGATCTGAAGTGGATTGTAGAAGATTGAAGATCTCAAGGCATCAAAATCTAGATCAAGCATGCACACACCTTTTTTCATCAAATTAGGGCAAGATCAATTACTCATTGACTGATGAAGTTCCATTGATTCTAGCAGAGAAGCACCTACAGAGTGTGATGCTCCTATGCAGATCTTGAAAGTCAGAAAACCCTCATTTTCAGACTAGGGTGCCCTCTCCCTAGTCCAGCCAATTTTGCCTCAAATTTGAATGCTAGGTTCAATCATTCCTACAATTTTGCTTCCCTGCTTTCTATTTTTGTGCATCAATTCTGTATTTTTCTGAATTTGTGACAGTTTGTTGTACTTGCATAGTTTCACCTAGTTAGCATCATCAAACACACACATCACATCATTCAATCCATCATCCCAAAACAAAAAGGGGACCAAAACCCTAATCAGCCATTATGGCTCTTCCTTGTGGATAGTAGCCAAGTGGTTTCTTTTGATTGTTTTTGTGTCCCCTGAATGTTAATGATGAGAAGTGTGATTTTGGTTAGTGATTAGCCCTAGATCCATTTTCCTATCTTTCAGTACCTTGATTAGTGGTTTGGAAAACTCTCCAAAACAACACCTACCTCTTCTATGGTATTATGATCTATACCTTTTGACACCAATTTCCTTTGGTCCTTCAAGTTTGAAGATATTGTCGCCTCTTTTTCGATTAGACTTAATATGTCACACTCTTGGTATCAAACCGAAGAACAACAGTTGTACATTGGTCCCACAATATTACTCTAGTTTGGACAACTTGACTATCACTATCTCAATATCATGGCAACTTGAAGACGAGAGACACCTTGGTTGTTTCCATTTTATCATGCTCGGTTTGGTTCCCACAACTTACTTCCACAAGGACATCATAGTTTCTTATACAATGAATATTCCTTGAGGTTATGCTTGTTGGGGCATTTGGGTTTTGTCTTTTATCTTTGCTTTATTGTTTCAAGTTAGTTCTTTATGCATAGTGAATTGTCATCATGATCTCTTATATCATGTTGCATAACACCTATGCAAAATAAAACTTGTTGCTCAAACACAAAAGAATCTCCTCGTAGGTTCTCAACATATACCTAAGGTTGAATACTTTGAGACAATAGCATCATCATCCATATCCATCTCCATCATCCTAAAGCTCCAATCCAGCCATCATACACCACTCATTATCCTATCCTCTAATTCCATCCCACCCCATTCTTACCATGTTTCTCATATCTACCATCCTAATTTATTTTCATCATCCTTACTATTCTCCTCTTTTGCTCCATCTCTACATCATTCTACTCTCAATATTCTCCCAACCTTCATAATATATTTCCCATCCTACTTAATCACTTATTCCATCATTCCCATCATATCTATTAACCTCCATCTAAGTTGCCAAATCAGCCAATTCCGAGTACGATACGTCCCAAAATCAGGTACTACATAGAATCCCTCTAGAATCAAAAAGGGTTTGGGATTTTGAAGGGTGAAACATTTTCAATATTCTCTTGTTGAATCCGAACGAATACATTACAAAAATGGCATTTCCAAGAAGATTCTAACACAATTTGAAAGGTGCACAGTTTTCATAAGAAAATTTCCCACCTTTTCGAATGGGTGAAAGTGAAAACCCTAACCCATTGTTTTAAAACGTTTCTTTTTTTTAAAATGTTTTATCCTTCATATGGCAAAACAAATAACATCAAAAATCTAAAAGAATTTAAGAATAGTAGCAAAGGAAAAAAAAGAATGGTTGCAATGTTGATTGTACTCCCCTACTCCTAAAGCAAAGTGTCATAGGCTTTGAGGCACATACATGACCAATATAAATTTATGATTTATTTTTAATAGTTTAAGTTTTACAATTTAATATTGAAAAATTAAATATAAGTGAATTGATATTAATATTAAATATACACATTTTATTACTAAAAAATATTAATTAATATTTTATATAAATTTTTAATAATAAATATTAAATAAATGATGCAATAGTTTAATTTATATTTATTCATTTATAATTTAATTTATAAATAACAAATGTAAAAGTTTAATTATAAATATTATATATGTTGCAGATAATTTAATAATTAATTATTAATATTGTATTATTAATTGTCATATATTATATAATATATAATAGTTTATTTTATATTTATTATCTATAATTTAAAATAGTTTAATAATTACTTTATAAAAGTTTTAAAATTTAAACTAGTATATACTATATTAAAATACTATTTATTGAATTATATATTAATAATAATATAAATTTAAAAGTTATAAATTAAAAACTTGTATATGCTTTATAACATTATTAAATATTAATATATTTATTTTTAATTTATATAATTCAAACTTAAAATAAAAAGTCCTAAACTAAAATTAAAAATAATAAATACTATAATTACACAAATTTTTTAATAATAAATTTAATATTAATTTAAAATTTTAAAAATAGTATACAAATTTAAATATTTGACATTTATTGTTCAATAATTGCATTTTGAATTTGTTGTAGAGTATAATGACAACCAATACTAGCTCCATTGGTTGGCCCATGGTCCCACCTACAAAATAGACTCAAATTCATGTTTATGGAGGCATATATAAATGATACAACAAATCTGAGGTGGTGGAACATTTGTTTGGATATGCAATGTCTATAATGTGAAGTATACTAACTCATATAGTTAGGTGAAAGCCCACCTCATCAAATAGAAAAATATATTAGAGAGAAAAGGTAAGAAAATGTAATTGTTGCCATAGTGCAAAGTCCATAGAAGCATAAATCGGCAAAAAATCGCCAAAATCGCGATTTTTAAAAATCGTCACTCTTGAAATCCATTGACTAAACAGAAAATCATTGAAAATCGCGTATTTTTTTTCAAAATATATATTAATAGAATTATATATCAATATATATTATTATATTAATATACTATTTTTTTCAAATCCAATTTTTTGCTGATTTTTTCCCGATATTTTTCTGATTTTTTCAAAAAATCCTGAACTTTTGGTTTGCCGATTTTTCCCCAAACGATTTTTGCTGCTATGGACTGCAAACCATCCTTTGAGGAGAGGATGGTGATCACAAAGGCCCCCTACTTCTCCATTTCACAATGTCTTCCCTAATGTTGTAGTAGAGAGCCACCCATTTTTGGGAATAAATGAAGAAGAGCCTGCTAAAATGAAGAGAATGAGGAGGCCATTAAGGAGAGCATTTCAAAATGGCACTGAAAAGATCGTAGATCAAACAAGTGCAAGATGTCTCTATGCAAATGGTTTGTCCTTCAATATTGTTTCATCACCATATTGGCAGGATATGTTGAAAAAAGTAAATGAGGCTCCACAAGGGTACATAGGTCTAGGTTACAAGGTGTGTAACACCTTACTAGCAAAGGAGGTAAAAAATGTAAAACATTCCATTGGCTCCCTTTAGCAATTCATGGAAACAAAAAGGGGTGTCCATTGTTTTTTATGGATGGAAAGATATGAGAAATCATCTATTAATAAATGTGATTGTAGTTTCCCCTAAAGGGATGGTGTTTTTGAAAGTCATGAATTGTGAGGGGTAGGTGATGGATGCACAATTTATTGTTGACATCCTTGTACAATACATTTAGGAAGTGGGTCATGTTGTCCAAGTAGTAACAAACAACATGAAGAATTGTAGAGCAATGGGTATGTTCATTGAGACATGGTTTTCACATATACAAACACCTTATGTTGTCCACTCACTCAACCTCAGGCTACAAAAGTTGGGAAAGAAAATAAATTGGAGCAAACAATTCTGTGTTGAGGCTATAGAGATCCAAATGTTCATCACAAACTATCACATGTTGCAAACTATTTTTAGATCATTCTCACACTTGGAGTTGTTGAATATAATTGAAACACTTTAATTTTTAAGTTTTGCATTTCACTTAAGTAATTACTCAATTCCTAATTTATTTTTTAAAATTTAAGTACGCTTTCTTCTTTGTTTTTTTAACTCTTGAATAAGAGGCTAAGATCCAATTTATATCCAACAAAATCTTCTTGAGAAAATTTGTGAAGGTGCAAGAGCTACTTTTTAGCATGATCATTAGCCAAAGTTAGTCCCTATGGAGGCAATCCAATAGTGAGAGGGTAACAAATCTAAAGCGGATGATTTAAGATGACACTTGGTGGGATCAGGTGGAATATCTTCTTAGTTTCACTGAGCCGATCATGAGAATGATCCATTTCACTAACATGGATAAGCCATGTTTGGGAGAGGTATACAATGTGTTGTACCCAAAATAAAAAAATTTGCTTCAATAAGGCATTTTGATTAAAATGGTCTAAATCTTGTAAAATTGTTGTCAAAAGTTAGTTTTAGGTCAAACAAAGCATGGGCTTTCTATGGGTTTACTATCCAGAGGATACTAGCAAGTTTTGAACATTTTGAAAATTAGGGTTTTTGGACCCCTATTTTTAGGAAAACCCTAAAATAGGATCTTCCTAGAATTGACTAAAAATCACTTTGATTGGCTTGTTACACTTCACGATGACATTGATCAAGTCAGAATCAAGAAAAAGTCAGTTTAGCTCTAGTGGGTCTACTTCATTTTTTCAAGAGAAAAGTTAGGACCTCTGAGGTCAACAATGGCAGATGGCCAGATACCGGGTGTTGAAATCTAAGCCTCAAACGCATCACAGAAGATTTTATGGCGAAAGATGCTTCGTGACGAAGGGGATTTTTGAAAGGTGAAAATGTTTGAAAAAAATTTAACTCTGGAGCATAAAAGCGTCCTTGCTAGCCAAGGGCGCCCAAGGTTTCAAAGGCACAGATCAACTTTTCAGGAATTGTCACTTCCAAGAAGTCATCTCTAGAATTCTTCTAGATCCATAATGAACCTGCAAGCCAGTCCAGGAGATCTATCTAACGCCCGAATTTGAAGATCAAATGAAGAACGGAGAAAGATAAAGGGAAATGAAGTTAGTCAAAATTTGACTAACACTGATGGGGAAAAGCTCCCCTGCTTGCTAGGGGCGCTCAAACTTTTGAGGCACCAAATATAACTTTTTGAGTAAATGACATCTAAGATGTTTGTCTCAGCCTTGATCAGGCTTTGCAATGTTTCTGTCAGGGGATTAATCAGAGTTGCCAAACTATCGGAATCAAGAGTCAAACAGAAGGATTTAGTCATGGAAGTCAAAGTCAAAATTGTGAGTTCAAAGCAAAAAATGCCCCTGCTGGCCAAGGGCACCTAGGGTTTTGAGTCCTCAAATGCAATTGCTAGGGTTTGCTAAAGTATTCATCTTGTTCAGAATTCTTCAAGCTTTCCATTAAATATCTCAGCCTGATCAAAAGAATTGTTAATAGCCGGCAGCTACAGATTGAATGAAGAGCAGAGCACGAAGGACAAAATTAGAAAGTTGTAAAAATGGTTGTCTGGCAATAAAAGTGCCCCTACTGGCCAGGGGCGCCCAAGATTTTAACATGCCAAATGCAGTTTTTAGCGTTTATGCCCTCTAGAAGATCATGTTCAGTTGTGTTCCAGCTTTTGCGACGAGCCTATCAGCCAGCTCAGAAGATTTGTCAAGTGCCAAGAAATGCAGATTGAAGGGAGGTGAAAATCAAGTTTGAGATGGTGAAAATCCTTGAAAATTGTCTGATGAGAAAAAGTGCCCCTGCTAGCTAGGGGCGCCCTGAGTTTTGATAATCCAAAAGTCAAAATTAGGGTTTGCAACCTCAAGAAGTTCCTTTTCAGTTTTGATCCTTCTCTTCAACGAGACTGTCAGCCAGTCTGCTAGATCTGTCAGTCATTCAGAAACAATGATCAAACAGAGGCTTGGGTGATGTTTGCAAAGGCTAAAAAATTATGTTTGGGAAAGTTGGCGTCCAAAGTCAACTTTGACTTGAAGATATTTTTGAAGTGAAGTGCATGCCTTGGCCGCCCTAAAATTTAGGTATTTTTCAACTAAACTTAAACTAATGATAAGTCTTCAGTTCCACCTCCAAATTCAACTGCAAGTTGCTCCATTCTTCTTGTTACCTGTGCCCTTTCTCTCATGCATGATAATTGATGCCTATTGAAGCTTTGGTCTTCACTCTGTTGACTAAATGGAGGTCCAATGAGGTCGCTTCATCCTAAATTTAGGATTTAACTGCATGAGGTGCCTCTATTCATGAAAATTATTTAAATAAGCATTTGGGCGTCCATTTTCTTCATCACATGTTGAAGAGGAGCTCATATTTTCCCATGTAAACAGGATTTGGAGGCACTACAAGAGGAGTTTTTTAGCGTTCTTCGCAGTTCCAAGTTCAGATTGCACAGAAGAATATTTTTCCATGCTTCACCTTTCCAGTTCATTCTTGCCAGGAATTCATCAGATTGGGTTTATACGAAGGCGTTTTTCTTGAGGATTGAAAGAGGCAGTTGATATCTTCTATCTTCTCCCCCTCACATTTCTTCTATCCTTGTCTTAGGTTTTCTCTTGCATGTCCAAGTAAACAGCATCTTTTTCAAAATTTGGTCATTTGGTTTCATTCAGCACAGCGTTGGCAACAAAACCCATGTTCCAGAATTTTTCAAGAAAACTGCCCCGCCACCCCTTATTTTTAGGGTTTTCGAATAAAGTGATCATTTCAGAAAATGGAGAAACTGGGTTTGTTTAGCTCTTAGGCGCCAACAAAATCCATGTGCCAGATTTTTTCGGAAAAAGAAAAAGAAAAAAACTTCTACAGCCCCACTACCCCCTAGAGCTTCTACTCTGAGAGGTCATTGCATTCAAAGGAAAAATCACTTTTTTGAATTTCTGATGATTTGGACCGGCTTAGAAATACATTGTCTACAAAAATCACATCTTAGAAATTTTTGTGAAAATTGCCCCTCGACAGGCTATTTTTAGCCTCACCAGAAGCTATTTTTGGCCTCACCGGAAAAAGTTGTCAGAACATATCTACAATCAAAAGTCTAGTTTTTCATAATGCAATTCAATCCAATTGAATACAAGACCAAATTGGTCTTGATTCATGACTTCTTGAAAACTTTTGACACTGACTTGTGCCATGTTCATCCAATGATTAAATTGGGCACTTTGGAAGGCGTAGACAGTGCTACAATCAAGCATCTTGATCGTTGCGGATTGTTGGCAGTAGCTTCTATTCCCATCACAGTGTTAGATCTCGAGTTTGTCATTGCATGCATCAAGCATTACAACCCTTCTACACGATAAATTCAATCAGCATATGGGTGAGTTGTTTGCAGCCTCAAGTCGAGAGATGTTGAAAAGTGTTTCACCATTCCACCCCATACAGATAATTGCATCATAATCATGGATGAATGAGAAAAGATATGGCATGCAGAAAAGGATAGATCCTAAAAGAAGGTCGCTCAAAGGTGGTTGAAAGAACAACGAACCAATTTGCCGAAGAAGCTTGGGCATGGAGAATTCAAAGATGAGATTGCTCTCCTAATTACCTTGCTCAACCGGATCACGGGCCAAGAAGAAGCTAATATCTTTCGGCCATGGATGTTTTAGCTTTTATGTCATCTCTCAAATTGTCAATAATAAAGAACATAATGATTGGGCAATGTTGATCAATGAAGTTCTTCACCAGCAGATCACGAGATTTCTTAAGCTCCATGAGTTTCATATGGTCACATCTTGTCTATCTAATTGCTTTCCAAGGAAATTTTAAAGTCTTGAAAACCATTGGAACTCTTGGTGTTCAGCGTGTGCATGAATACTTCCCACAGTTGGAGTTCTCGTGAGCTGAACAGGATTTCAAGCAGGTGAATGATCATTTTTTGATGAAGACAATGAGAGATCTTAACAACGAGATGCGCATAAGGATTTCAGCGGATGCCAAATCAGCAATGGTGAATTGGGCTGATTGGTTTATCCAATTTCCTAAATTCACCTATATTAGAGTGTATGGTTTCTCAAGAGAACCTTTGATGCTACCAAGATACCCATCTGACAAAGTCTTGTTCATGGAGTTCTTGAGACAAGTACATGAGGTTCATTCTTTTCTACACAATCGGCATAAGACAACGTTCACTTTTCCATGTGGATTGGGCATATACAAATGCAAATCAGCAACCGATTGCAAGTTGATGAACAACAAATTGTCAAAACTTCATCTCAAGTACCTCAACGAAAAAGCGCTCATATGATCCTTTGGGCCTCTTTGCAGCTCGTTTGGAGCGGAATCATTCACACAAGCCAGCACTTGAAGACTTTTGGGTCAATTGTGAGAATGAATTCGAAGTACGCAGGCGCCATTATTGCAGACTCACTCTTCCTCAACTTGCTGAGTTCTTATTAGAAGATGTTGAAGGTTTGTCGGATGATGATAGAGAAGTTTTACTTACTACAGTCATCAAAGATCAAGTTGCTCGTCAGCCGCTTCGACAACCAAATTGGTATGCCAAAGAGAGCAAAGAGAGCACTTCAGTTGAGGATATATCAAGCCGAGTTGTCAAGACCAGTATGCTTTTCTTGGACAGCAAGAGGAGGCGGAAGGTAGTACCAATTTCAGAGCTGTCAATTGTACATTATTCACTACCTTCCTCTTCCAAGAGAAAATCTAGACTCAGGACCATGAGCAATCTGCTCGAAGGTGTCGGGGTTAGCGGAAAGATGAAGAATTTGAAAGGAAATGCAAGTCAACGAGAACAACTAGAAAAGGAGCGAGAAATTCCAGCAGCACAAGCTGAAGTCGAGTCCTCATCTTCTGGCCCGCCACTATCTCCTCAGCCTCCTCCCATTCAGATAGATTCAAAATCCGAATCGCCAGTTCATGGAGTCTCAGTGCCAATTAATTCATTAGGAGTTGACATAGCTGCAGTCGTTTCTCCCAGAGAAGTTAGCGTAGATCATTTGTCTTGGCTTGAGAAAACTTTGGGAAAGCCTTCCTATCAGCTGGATCTTTCAGAGTTTGGCAATCTCTATCAAGACACGTCAAATAAGAAGATCAAGAAACAGGTGCACATAGAGCAAAATCCTGATGCAAAGATTGTCATTGAGGTTGCTACATTGCCAAAGGGCAAGGGACTGGATGAGATTGAGGTTGGTGATTTCACCTTTGTCAAAGCCAACCTTGGTAGAAGCACTCAACACGTGGACATGAGCCTCTTTAAGGTAGTTGTAGGTAATCTTCAGGAGTGGGTAATGAAGGATGGAGAAGACAAAGCAATCCTCAAGGCTGAAAATAAGCAGCTGCGATAATATATCTCAAATCTTCTTCATGGGACTTCAAACGTTGCGGCTATTTTTCCACATGTTCTAGAATCACCTGCAGATCAACAACGGCTAGATCAATTGGTCAATTGTGGAAAACTTTTGGAAGACTGGATCGAAGATTTTGTGACCAGGGGCAGATACATTCTTGCAGAAATGTACCAATTAAGGTACAAGGCTCACGATCTTTGTTCAAGAATTTAGCAGCTTGAGTTGAGTGTGGTGAAAAACAAACCAAGGAGATGAGATCATCATTTCTCACTTGGCAATCGCATATGATGTTGTTGTAGCAAATGAAGACAAAAGGAAGCTTTTTGCTTGGAGAGAACATCTCTTCAAAGTAGAGACTTATGAAAGAGTGTCTACAAAGATGGCTGAAATTAAACAAAATATTGTTGGTGCTCTCAAGCTCGTAAGCGGATTCATCACATAGATCCCATGCCATTATCTTCATGATGATGGTACCTACATCGATCTCGGTGTCATGCAAGCAAAATTCCAGAGTTTGGTCCGTGATGGCTTTCATGGTGATTGTAACAACCCCATCCTGGGTAATTAAAAAAAATTCTACTTTCACAAATAATAAACAAGGAAAACATACATAATGATAAAGTAAATAAACTTTTCTTTTCTTTTCATTGCAACAATTCATTTTAAAGAAACAATTGATACAATACATCATTACTTTCCTTTCCAAGTAAACAACAGAGTAAGAATACATACAAGTATAAAACATAGCTCGAAAGCTTTTGAGCAAATAGGAATAAGACGGTCCAGGATCTTCCCTTTCAAACCTTGGTACTTCAGAAGTCTATTGTGGAAGAGAAACAACACTCAGGTGTTTTTCCGCCAACCACGGACTTATATTGCGGTCCCCCGCATGTCTATTGTTAAATAAACGGCCCTCCCTTCTACGAAGAGATTGGTTGGGTAACCGGTTCTGTTTTAACCAACTGAGCATAGTGTTGTGTCCTACATATCTAAATCCTTGTAATCCCACAATCTCAATCTAGTATGCAATTCTGGACAACAGTGAACTAACAGTGTAATCATCTCACAGTCTAAGTGGATGTAGGTGTACCACACTACTTTGGCCAAAGTGTTTCAACAGTATAAAACTGACGGTCATCTATCACATGCACTATGTCAAGTTCAGTTTGACTTGAGGCTGTCTTATCCTATGCATATGCTAAGTCCTTACCATGGGTAGTCAATCACCCCAGACCCCCTACAACAACCTACCTATTTAGGAAATGAAAAACAGTCAACAAGTGTCCCTCAAGTAACTCCTATTCCGGAAATCTTTATCCACGGAGTACTTAGCTTCTCACAGTTAACCTACTAACTTTAAGCTTTAGACTATACTTGGTATTGGTTTCACCCTGGTCCTAGTAATTAATAACTAGTTTCCTCGTATTCTCCATATACGGAGATCATACAGTATAGGCTACGTACATGCAAAATGCAATCCATCTTAATCACATTCATTCTTTAATCCCTTATACTTAAAAATCCCATTTTTAAGCGAAGTAAGAACAACAGTTTCCCTTTCCCTTATAATTATTTTGCAATCAAGACATTTCCTTTAGTCAATGCAATTATAAACAGAAAACATAATTCTCTTTCACTAGATTGATCCACCTATGCTTTAATTCAGTCAATGCATAAAAACATACACAATGATTTCTTCTACTTTTAAAACAGAGATATTTAAGAAGGTTTTCCTCATGCCTGTTTCCTTAACCTGGGCCTTCTTGCTGCCTTTGAATGCCCCTGATCCAACTGGTAACAGCTCCTCTATTCTTTTCCCTTAAAGAAACTCTCTCTCCTAAGTGTCCTACTCAGATGCTAAACTCTTAGCAAAAGCTCTGAATGATTGAAAATCAATCACTGGTAATGCTGGTTACTGTTATTTCAAAATGGATACTACAGCAAGTGTGTATATAAGAATATGAAGCAAAATGATAACTCGAGACCTTACTTAGAATGCTCAATACTAAATCAAAGTATTTCAGAAATAGTGAAATTGAAAATTGTGAATTGCAAAAAGCAAATTGCAAATTGGTACGATTGATAGGTAAGTGAGCTCCTATTTATAGAGTTTGGATTCTCATGCCATACTACAGATTTGGGATGAGAATCGACACCTCTAACAAATTGAAAATGTCAAACACATGGTGGCAGCAAGTAAGAACCTTACTCAGCAAAAATAAGATGAGTCGACCCTTCTCAGTGAAGAATAATTCAAATGGCACATGATGAAATTGATTCCATCGACACCTACAGGCGTCTTCTAGCAATGGCGCAATTTATGAAATCTGGCGGGTGTTTATTCTCAGTGGAAAAAGTCCCAGGTTAATGGCAATCCACCTAGCTTTTGTTCCAGGCTTTTCTCAGTACTTCAGGAGCTGAGTTTTGCATTTCAGCGACCTGGTCTCCTTCTCGTGCGTGGATTTGCAGTAGCGCCATTTATATTTTCTAAAGTTTCAAACTTTATTGTTAGATGAAATATTTCCTCCTCAATGTTGGCGTATTTTCCCTTAAAAATGCGTTGCACTTTATGGTGAATAAAATACTTAAACATTTCAAACGAATTCCATAGTTTATTTCCCATTGTTGTACCCAAACCAAATTTTTTGCTTCATTAAGGCATTTTGCTTAAAATGGTCTAAACCTTGTAAAAGTGGGGTCAAAACTCAATTTTTGGGCAAATAAAGTATGGGCTTTTAGTCAGTGTGATGCTAGTAAGATACTGGCAAAATTTGAAAATTTTTGAAAATTAGGGTTTCTGAAATCTATTTTTAGCTCGAAACCCTAAAAAATAGGAACTTGTCAGAATTGGCTGAAATTAATTTTGATTGGCTTATTTCACATCACGATCACAGTGGTGAAGTCAGTTTCAGTTAAAAGTCAGTTTAAGGCTGGTGGGTAGTTATAACTTTTTCAGGAGAAAAGTTAGGACCTCTGAGGTCATTAATGGCAGTTGGCCAGTACCAGGTGTTAATATCTAAGCCTGAAACTCAAAGAAGAACGCTCTACGATGAAAGATGTTGAAAATTATGCTTTTTGACGGAGGAGATTTTCAACGAGGTAAAAATACTGTAAAATTGGCTAAGTCTGGATTGAAAAAGCGCCACTCTCAGCTAGGGGCGCCCATCATTATGGAAGCTTTATTCAACTTTTTGTGAGATTCTCTACCAAGATGATTTCTCTAGTTTCCTAATAGCTTCGCAATGAGCCAACCAGCCAGTCCAACGGAGGAGTAAAACGCCTGAAAATGAAAATTCAACACAGAACGAGGGAGATGCAAAGTAGACAACTTTGAAGAGAAAAAGCGCCCCTGGAGGCCAGGGGCGCCCATCTTTTTGAAGATTCAGATGAAGTCTTTTGATCAAGTGACACCCAGGAAGTTTGTTTCTATTTTTGGTCCAACTCCGCGACGCATCTGTCAGCAGGTGAATCTGAGTTGCCGAGTTGCCGCCATCAGTGGTCAAATTTGAGGTTTCAGAGTGGATCAGAGATTGTTCAGAGAGGACAAAAGCGCCCCTGGAGGCCAGGGGCGCCCAAGGTTTTAAGACCTTTAATGAAATTTGTTTGATGATTTCAGATGTTCGTCTCGTTCGTGTCAGTTCCAACTTTTCGTTTCCTGTCTCAACCGGGTCAGAAGATGTCTTGGCAATCCGTAGCCGGAAGTTGAGTAATTTTTGCCAGTTACAGTAATGGATGACATTGGTTGGGAAAAGCGCCCCTGGAGGCCAGGGGTACCCATGATTTAGGAAGGTTAAAAGATGTTTTTATACAAAGTGCTCATCAGGAGCCTTTACTCAGAATTCAGCCTGCTCCGCAGTGAGCCAGTCGGCGCGTTCTGAAGTTTTGTCAAATGCCGGGAAACGTCAAGTGAAATATAGTCAAGTTATCAGTGAAAATAATGAAAATGCCTGAAAATATTCTAACACTGAGGTCAAAAGCACCCCTAGCCCATCTTTTTGAAGCCTCAGATTTGTGAATTTTGGATTATCACCTCAAGGAATCTTCTTGTCAGATTTGGTCCTGCTCTTCGATGGAACTATCAGCCAGTTGATCTGACGTGGCAGTCAATCAGAATCAGTGATCGAACGTGAGCTTCATTTGTGGTTTCTGGATTCAAATTTTCAGAAAAATGTCTAAGTATGGAAGGACGCCTAAAGTCAAAGGTTGACTTTTCAATATTCAAAAATAGAAGTGTGCATAGAAAGAGTTTTCAATTTACTAAATTTAGATCTTCAGTTAAACTCTTAATCAGGTCGACTTCTATTGAACCTATTTTTAGTCATAACTGGCTAAACTTAGTTTGCATGCACTAGTTAACTGAATCTTCAAAATGGCGCCCTAACTTGGGTTGGTTCTACATCTAATTAACTAAGTTTGAAGCCAAATATAGGCCATGCGTGAACTTTGAAGCACCAGTTGTACTTCAAGCGCCATTTCCAATGCTTGGCATGCATTTCACACGCCTTAGAAGATAGTTTTCTATATATTTTGCTAATGGCGTCCATTATTCTTCATCAGAGTTGACAAGAAACATCTTTTCTTGAGCATAAAATTGATCTGCAGGTGCTACAGGTGTCAGATTTCAGTATTCTTCGTAGCTACAGATTCAGATTGTTCAAGGGAAGATTATTTCAGACTTGGTTTCTATTTTGCATGCAGGTTTTATCAGTTCTACTTCAAGCATAGGCGAATTTTTACAGAAGAAGAGAGAAAACAAACAAATAAAACTTCTATTCTTCTGTCTTATTTTCTTCTATTCTCGTCTTAGATTTTCTTCGCATGTCAAAGAAAACGACAGATTTTTCAGAAAAGCATCATCTGGGTTCGAGTATTTCAGCATCAACAACAAAACCCATGTCTTAGATTATTTTGCGAAAATTGCCCCGCTGCCTCTTTTCTAGAAGCACTGTGCTTTTTTCCAGAATTCTCTTTGCATGTGGGCCTAAATCACGTTTTTTCGCAAATCTGTTGATCTGGGTGGTTTTAGGATTCATTCCTACACAAAACCCATGTTCCAGATTTTCGCGGGAAAAATTGCCCCCAGTACCCCTAACTACCAGTTCAAATCTCAACCGAAAACCTTTTGCATGCAAACCTAAAACCCATTTTTTCGCAATTCTGACATTCTGGGTTGTATTAGAGTTTGATTCTACACAAAACCCATATCTTAGAATTTGTCTGAAAACATTCACTTCCCCTTGCTATTTTTAGCCTATCCCCGAGCTTTTTCAGTTTTTCCAAAGTTGTCCAAACATACCCGACTTTACAGTCAAAAGTCTAGTTTCTCAGAATGCAATATAATCCCATAGACTATAAGGCCAAACAGGTCTTTCTTCATAACTTTATGAAAACTACCGATACCGACTTAAGTCATGTTTTTCCCATCGTCAATCTGAACTCATTGGAGGGTATCAGCAATACTACAATCAAAAATCTTGAACATTCAGGGATACTTGCAGCGGCGTCCATTCCTATCTCAGTCTTTGATCTTGAGTTCGTACTTGCTTGTGTTAAGCATTATGACTCATCTACCAGACAAATCAGATCGACAGATGGAAGGATTATTTGTAGCCTTAAGCCGAGGGATGTAGAAAAATGTTTTTCTATTCCTCCACGTTCAGATCATTTCGCTGTATCCATTTCAGATTGTGACAGAATATGGGAAGAGGACAAGGATAGATCACAGAAGAAAGTAGCTCAACGATGGTTGAAGGTTCAAAAAACCAACATGCCAAGGAAGATTGCACGTGGGGATTTCAAGGACGAGATTGCTATTTTGATAACTTTCCTTAACCGGTTAGCAGGTTCTGAAGACGCAAGCGTTTTCCGAACATGGATGTTCTACCTCATCTCACGAGTTATTGATAAGAAGGAAACATTTGACTGGGCCATGTTTATCAGCGAGTGTCTTCACCAGCAGATTACAGAGTTCCTAAAGATTCACGAATTCTATATGGTAACTTTTCTGGTTTACTTAGTTGCATTCCAAGGCAGCTTTAAATTATTAAAGACCGATGGAGTTCTGGGTGTTCAGCGAGTGCACAAATACTACCCTCAGTTGGAGTTTTTGAAAGTTGAACAGGACTTTACAGCGGTGAATGACCACTTTCTTATGAGGACAGTCAGAAATTTAGATAACAAGATGCATGTGAGAATTTCTACAGAGGCACAATCAGCAATGGAGAGTTGGGCAGATTGGTTCATCCAATTTCCTACTTTCACATATATTCGTGTATATGGATATACAGGAGAGCCTCTGATGCTACCGAGGTACCCATCGGATAAGGTTCTTTTCATGGAGTTCATGAGACAGGCACATGAGGTTCACACTTTTCTTCGCAATCGACATAAGCCAGCTTTCACCTTTCCGTTTGAGTTAGGTATTTACAAATGCAAAACAGCTGCTGATTGCAAGTTAATGGCACACGAGTTAGAGAAACTTCAGCTTGGGTGTTTTCCTCAGAAGCGTGCCTATGATCCGTTGGGTCATTATTCAACAAGGTTGGAGCGAAATGTTTCACATTCGGCAGCGCTTGAGGACTTTTGGGTCAATTGTGAGGATGAATTTGAGGTGCGCCGTCGTCATTATTGTAGGCTTACTGTTCCACAGATTGCTGATTTCTTGTCAGAAGGATGTGGAAGGTTTGTCTGATGATGATGGCGAGATACTTCTTCATTCATTCATTAGAGACCAAGTTGCTCGCCAGCCACTTCGCCAACCTGATTGGTATGTCCCATTGAACACTTCAGTGAAAGACTTATCCAGGTCTGTTATCAAAACCACCATGTACTTCCTTGAGAGCAAGCGGAAGCGAAGGGTGATCCCAGTTATAGAGCCGCCAGCAGTGGTGGTTTCTTCTTTACCTTCTACTTCTAGGGCTAAACCTCGAGTCAAGGTTACTATGAGGCCGCCTGAAGGGGTTAAGATGGGAATTAATTCAAAAGGAAAAAGTATCACCAAAAGGAAACAGGTTGAGAAAGAGCCAGAACTTCCAATTGAGAAAGAGCAAGCATTTCCAGTTACAGAGACAGTACTTCCAGAGCCAGTTATTTCATCAGAACCAGTTATTCAAACTGAGGCCGGTTTGTCATCTCCAGGTTCACCTTTTTCACCACAGTCATCTCCCATAGATATTGATTCGGAGCCTGAGACTCCAATACATAAGACTTTCATACCAGTGGATCCGCCAGCAGCTGATACAGTAGAGACGGTTCCACCTCGAGAAGTCATTGGAGAGGGAGAGGCGTATGCCTTCATATAATCTTGATTTATTTGAATTCGGTGAACCCTATCAGAACAGGTTGAATAAGAGAGCCAGAAAGCAGATTAACATTGAGAAGAATCTTGAGGCAGAGATCGTCATAGAGGTTGCTATTCCTCCAGAAGGCAAATACTTGGATGAAGTTGATGTTGGTGATTTTACCTTCGTCAAAACTTATCTGGGTAAGAATACTCGACACATCGACGTGAATCTATTCAAAGTCGTCGCGAGTAATCTAGAGGAACGCGTCATGAAGGATGGTGAGGATAAGGCAGCTCTCAAGGCTGAAATCAGGCAACTCCGCATGTATATCTCGAGTTTACTTCATAGCAGCGAGGGGCAAGCACCTTTACTTCCACAATTTCGAGAGACCGCCACAGAACAGCAGAGGATTCAACACTTGGTTAATCGAGGAAAGCTACTGGATACCTGGATTGAAGACTTTATCATTGCTGGTCGACACCTCCTCACAAAGCTATATCAGTTGAGGGTTGACACACATAGTCTTCGCTAGAGAATTCAGGAGCTCGAGATTTTCATGGCCGAGCGTAAGCCGAAGGACTTGATTTTGATATCACAGCTTGCAAGAATCTATGACGCCATTGAAGCAGATGGAGATCAAAAGAAGGTCTTCACTTGGAGAGAGTTATATCTTTGCAGGGTGGAGACATATGACAGAATTTCTGCTAAGATGAGCATGATTCAGGAAAAGGTTGTTGCAGCTCTTCGTTTCATCAGCGAGTACATCACTCAGATCCCATGTCATTATCGGCATGAGGATGGTACATACGCCGAGTTAGAGGCAGTTCAAGCTGAGTTTGAAGAGTTAGTTCGTGACAACCTATGTGGAGGGTCAGAGGCGTCCAAGATGGAGGAGTTTACAATGCTAACTATCAGTTTCAAAAAGGTGACCACAGAGGTTAGAGATAGTCAGAGGGAGATCCAAGATGGAGACAAAGAGTCAGACAAGCAGTTAATCATCGTGGACAGCGTCAGAGTGCCAGATGATGATACTATCGATAAATTCTTGGAGGAGATGATAAACTTGGAGTAGACTTTCAATTAGACCATGCAGTTGCTTACAACGATGAGTCATCAGAAGTAGTTAACTCGAGGCTTCTTTCCGAGTTAACTTGTTGTTATACATTGCATGCATGTCTTTCTTGGAAACATCTACATATACTTGGAGATTAGATTAGATTTTTCAATTGACTGATGATAGCATTCCAGTTGACTTGCTTTCAATAAGGACGTGCATGTTGCACCTTGTCCATTTAGATTAGATGTTACAGTTAACTGATGATAGTTTCCCAGTTAACTGTATAGTTTCATTCAATTAGGGTTTAGGAATAAGATCTTGCATGCATTGCAAGACTGTAGTTGACTCAAGGTGATTTTAGGGTTGCCTACACCTTGAAGTCTATAAATAAGATCATTCAGCTCATTTATAATTTAACTTTTGCTTGATAGCATACATGTTGCGCCTACCTTGGCTGTAGTATTGCTATTATTGTATCTGTTCAAGGAGCTTTTACAGGAGATTAATATATGTTGCGCCTACCTTGCCTGTAATATTGTCTTTGTTGCATCTGTTCTAGAGTATTTGTTTTGATAATGAATTGTTATGCCACTCGGGTTCCATGCAATTATTATGATGAATGCTTGCCTTAGTTAGATATAGTGGCTAGTTCGATCGTAAATTGCACGTGTGTCTCGCCTATGCAATTTGCTGTCCTAGTTGGCTATCTTTTGTGTTTTGTTATCAATAGGCCTATTCGAATTAAGCAAATAGTTGTGCCCACCTTGCCCTCATGTTGAGAATTCGTACTTAAAGCCTATCGTATGATGTGTGTCATAATAAGCTTATTCAGCCGAGCAGATAGTTGTGCCCACCTTGCCTTCATGTTGCAAAACTGTACCCAGCTTATCGTATAAAAACCATTCCCGCTCCATTTCCTCATGCTCTGTTTCTTGAGGGAACTGGATAGATTTTAAAGAAGTTAGCTTAGTTGTAATTACATGATCTGCGAAACCAGAAAATACTTAGCTGCAATGTTCTAGGTTTTCTTAACCTTGTGCCTCTACCAGCTGAGAACAAAAAGATAGGACATTAGTTTAGTTTTCTATTCCATGCATTCCAGCACAACGAGGGAGCTTCCCCTCCTAATTTGAAGAGCACTCATTACATAGTGTGCATAGTTGTACGTACAAACTCACACTCCAGAGGTGTTAGTTATTACACCAACACCCATGATGAAATAATCGATATTACCAAATGACTTAATAAAGTTAAGTCTTTATTTTCCAAATAAATTTTTTTTATTTAATATATATATTTATATATATATATATTGTATTATTTTAATATATATTTTATTATAGTTTTATTTTTCTTCAAAATACATATATGTATATATATATTTAAATATTTAAATATACCTATATATTTATTTTGGTAAAACTATAATAACATATATATTTGTATAATATTATATATTTATATATATATATTTACATTTATACATATATATACACATTTACATAATAATTGATTAAATACGTGTATTGCGAGCCAGTCAGCACACTTTCAATATACTTATTCATGTATATATGTGTATATATGTATATATGCAAATTCAGGATAATATAATAATGTTATATTCACAGATAATAGGTAGCGTGTATATGTTTATAGATGTGTATAGCCAATTATACTGTCATGTATATGTATGTGTATGTGTGCCATGTCGACACATACGTATGGCATATTAGTTTGCCCATCGTATGTCTGTATCGCCATGTCATACATATAGATACATGTATACACATATACACCCTGCCTATGTACATATATCCAATCATGTTTCACAACCAAGGTCACAGAACAATAAGTCAGGTTTACAAGTAACACCACTCATAAAGCACAAAGAAGTAACCCAAACTCCTAAAGCCTCTGGATGACTTATCAAGACCAACCTATTTGACTCAGTTCCTCTAAACCTTTAGTGAAGTGTGTGTATGCTCAATTGATTTACTTTACCGGTTATCCGACCAAGCCCCTCTCCCGAGTGATGTTTCCCCTCCGCCTGGAGGAATGGTTCCTGTTCCTACATCCATTGGCACAAAACCATGATAGTTACTTGCTCATAACATTTTACAGTATATAAATCAATATTACAAAAAGCAAGACTAATTATCCTCCTTTATGCATTGTTTACCCAAGAATAACATCAATCAAAGAACATAGAATGAGTCAATCATAAAATGTAAAAGATTCTTAAATTGATAACAAGTTCAACAGAATTTATTCATTTTTATTCTTCCTTACAAGCAAAATGCTCAAAGCATTTCTAGAATAGTAGCTATACAATTTTGGGGTGTAACAGTGATCTTGTGGCGTCCAAGTTGAATCATTTTTCCATGATGTCAACAAGTTTTGACAAGCAGCTGAGGAGGTCAAAGAATGTCCGAGATTGACCACAGATGGAGAGAAGACGTTGAATAAACAGACCATTATTTTGGATGGTATCAAAGTGCCTAAAGAAGATGTAGTTAACGATTTCCTGGAGGATATGACTGCTCATGATGGCTTGGAGTAGATAGTCAGTTAGATCCCACGATTTTCTCCAAGGATAGAGTCAAAGGAAGCAGTCAACTCAACATCACTCTTGAGTTCAGATTACTGATTTCATGCATATTTATCTCTTCCTTGGGAAACTCTTTTGGTGGAGGTGGAACTTTCAGTTAGGTTTCAATTAACTGATGTTGGTTATCAGTTGACTCTCATATCAAGAAGACTTGCATGTTGCCAAGTCCAATTAGCTTTAGTTTTAGACCAGTTAATTGAAGTAGTCTTTCCAGTTAACTGTTAGGTTATCTTTGTTTAGACATAGGAATAAATCTTGCATGTTGGCAAGACTGAATGTTAACTCAAGGAGATTTTAAGGTTCCCCACTCCTTTGAGATTCTATAAATAAGAGCAACCTTGCTCATTGTATTTTAACTTTTGCTTGTGATAACAAATTGCTGAGCCACTCTCACCTACAATATTGCTATTCAGTGTTGGTTCACATTGTGTAAGAACAAGATTGTATGTTTGTTTCATCATGCAAATCATTGTTTAGTTTATTGTTTAATGTCATGTTATAAAGTTGGTTTGATCGTCTATTGTGTGTTTGTTTCATCATACAATTTTGCTGTCCCGGATGTACTATTGTTGTTTAAGGAAGCTTTGAGGAAATAAATCTCACGCCTTTGTGCTTTGATCCAATGTCTCATTTCTTTTAGTAATTGTCTTCCGTAAATCTTTATTTCAGCTAACAACCGAAAGTATAATGAGTCTTTGGGTGAATGTTTGATGCAAGTTTATTTGAGGTTTTGTGTCACAAAATCATACTTGTTTACTTTTAATTTCTCTTGCTCTAAATTTACTTGAGAAATTAGAAGCATTTTAGCATAGGCTTAGTTGTAGTTGGATTTGTGAAACCAGAGAAAATCTCAGCTACGACACACAGAGTTTTATAAACCTTGTGCTCTTAAGCTGAGAACAAAAAGATCGGCCATTAGTTTAGTTGTTTCTTTTAAAAAGCATAATCAACAAAGAGGGAGCTTCCCTTCCAAATTTGAAGAGCAGTTTATCTGTGCATAGTTGTTTGTTTCCAATACACACTCCAGAGGTGCGAATTGAAACGCCAACACAATGGCATTGACTCAATAATTGAGAAGATAAAATTCATTATCAAAAAGAGCAAGATCCTCAAGGAAATTTCTTCAAAGAGGTGTAGACAATTTGCGTTAAGTAGTGGAACAAATTGACCACCCCACTATATTTTGATGCCTTTGCATTGACTCCCAAATTTTATGATGAGATTCTTGTTATGCCATTAAGGGTGCCACCACGTGAAGATGCAAGAGTCAATGAAGGGTATAGGAAAGCACTTACTAAACTCTTCCCTGATCCTAAAATGAAGGATTTAGTTAAAAACGAATTTTCTAAATTTGTAGCCTCCGATGATCAAAGTGTTTCCACTCTACGTGACAAGCATAGGAAGGATGTTCATGCTCGCTGGTACGTCAATGGCCATACATTATCACATCTCTAGACTCTTGCAATAAATTTTATCACAAGTAATTTTTTTAATTTTTATTGCATTCTCTAAATTTGAATTGTTTATCTTTTTTAAAATAACAAATTATTAATTTCAAATTTAGAGTTTGATTTACAATTTTATATTTGTAACTCTCTCGCTTTGCTTCAATAGCTTGCTAGTTCCTCTTCATCTGAGTAGAATTGGAATACATACTCCTTCATCCACTCAGTGAAACACAACCAATTGGCAGTAAGTAAAGCAAAAGAGCTAGTTTATGTGAATTCCAACTTGCACCTCAAATAGAATGAATACAAAAAAGGGGCCTAAAGTTGTGGGATGTCAATCTAGAGCGAACTAGTTTAGCTTTTTCAACTACCACACAATCTTCACCTTTTGTGGACTTGGATACCCAACATACTTTTAGCGCAAGTGGCAATAGGGTTGCATGTGGTTCTTCAAATCTACTTGCACCATCTAATGTCCATGATGATGTTGATGTTGGTCTTCATGATAACCCATATGACGCTGATTACCAATCGTGTTATTTTAATATTGAACCAATGAACAATGAATTCAAAATATCTATCATGACATTCAAGTTTTGACAAATCGATATCGAATTAGTATATTCTATTTCAAACTTGTAATATTTATGGTAGTTTTTCTTAGCATATTCATGATATGTGGTATTCTAAAATTAATTCTTATTTTTAGGCTGCAAATATGATGAATATATTTAAGATTTTTATATTTTTTTTACAAACTTACTCAAATGTACACAGTCCCGCCAAAAAATTATGACATACTAGCGTACCATACCCATGTACACAATAACCAATTCCAATTTGACAGCTTAGACCTCCATTCATCCCTCCCATCTTTGCTAATATCATTCCATCTATTTCAAGAGCACACCCAAGTTCTTCTAACCTGACCGTCCTCTTGAGGGAGGCAGCAACATCTCATCATCTAATTCAATCCCAAAAATCAAATCAACATTTTGAATCCAAAATCTATTCACATTAGAACATCCTTCAAATCCAATCAATCAATCAATCCAACCAATCAGACCTTAACCTTTGATGCTTGGGACATTATCTCTCATCAATGTTAACACACCTTATGTCCATATCTACCTTTTCTGAAATGACATTGTTTCTTCTAGTCATATTGACATTTCAAAGAGAAGCAAAATGTAGACATTGAAAACACGCATAAACTGATTTCCGTAATACAATCTCATGTTAACATTTAACACGCTTACCACCTCTCGATCTATTAAAATAATTAATCTTACCCTAAGTACATTACTTTGCCACAATTAAATTCATTAAATAACATGACTTTTTTAACTGGTTTAAAATAAATCATTTCCCACCAAATGTTTAAATATTTGAATTTAAATCTAAATTATCCATGATTAAATTAATTGAAATCTTAAATTACACCTCATGGGTTAGCTATCCAATCAAAATAGTTAACTAAATAATTAAATTAGTTAACTCACCAATCAAATCCATTGACAAGCCATCAATTTGGCTAACTCAAGATCACAAATTAATTAATAAATCAAATAATTATCAACTCACAAATTAAATGAGTTGACTCCCTAGTCATCTCCATCCAATTGGCGAATTGATTGCCACCTTTCCCCATCACATCCACAATTTGTGGATTACAACCATGAACATTATTTTTTACAAGTAATAGTTGTAAAATTACATCTTGTATATGCAATACCATAACATTCATCATTTTACAGTTCTAATCCAATGAATTCATCTGTCTTCATATTGTGTTATCATAGACCAATATTCAACTACCTAGTTTGTGGGATAAAATAACATGTTTAAACTATTACAGAAAATTAGATAGTTTATGGAGTGGAAAAATTTTGTTTAAATTATCATCAAAGATTCAAGAATTATCAATGTATACATAATGTAATACCGTTTATGCAAGATCATAGAAAATTGGATAGATGATTAATAGCTAGCAACTTTCTAAGATATAGATGTATAGAGAAATATTAGAGCATTAGTATTTACATTGGAGACTGCATGCATAATTTGGGAGTCCTTCATGAGAGACTTCCAGGCTTCATATATCGAAATTCCTTACATGTTGGCCAAAATTCAATGCAATACTCTCTCTACATTATTTGTTTGATTGATTTATGTATTGGAATCAATAAGACATCCCTAATGTTTGATGTTAAAACAGAACAATTCAGCTCTTGAATTAAACTCAAATAGAATATGTTCAAAAAGTGGATTGTCCATTGCCTGACGAGTATCCAAAATGATCATGATTGCTAAAAATATATGTACATGACTTACAAGCTCACACACGTCAACCTACCTGCCAAAGCAATAGCTCGCGAAGTTGCAACAGCAACACCTGGTATCAAAGTATCATCTGAAAGATCAATTCCAAGTACGTCCAAGTCTAGAACACTTCCAAAAGTGGAACCTTCTTGAACAATTTCCATTTCCTCTTGTATCGCTACAATGCAAAGGAAACAAGTTATTTCACTAATAAATATATTACAAGTGTTTAGGAAAGGAAAATTTTGAAATTTTTATGACAGCTTGTTTTAAGCGCCATAGAGTGCTTCATATTAAGAGAAATGAACTTATAATGGGTAAAAATAGCATCCAGACCCATAAAATCCTATATGTCATACTTAAGGGAAACTAATTTTATGGGTCCATTTTATTTTTACTTCATAAAGAATCACATAAAACCTAGACATTAGTATAAAATATGAATATATATTGCCTTCCCATTATGTACTTGTAATTTACTGAGATCTAGCAATCCTTATTTACGGGGAAGTCACACAGATTCTCAAACAATAAGGGGTTATGACTGATGCAAGCCCTGCAAAACTTCATGGATCTCATCAACTTTTTTTGAAAAACACAACTTCACACAGACTTTGAAAAATCTATTGCAGCTGTTGGCAGTTAACTTTGCACAAGGAAGTGAAAGCATGGACAGACCAGTATCATATGTTAAAACCAAAAGGCCATGGTAAACTGATGCATGCATGAATATTATGTTGGGTGGATATAAAATTGCAAATCCAATGTTTAATTTTGACAAAGTGAACATGATGCCTAGATAGATCAATGTGGGAGGCATTGGCAAGCCCACATTAAGGTATAACCTAGTCACACTGAGTCTAGAAAACTATTCAAAACTGTGACCCATTGGTAGATTCAAAGATGTTGAAACAAGTTGGCTGATTGATTCTACGTAGCAGCTATGAACTCATAGAAATGTAGACAGCAAAAACATATTACCCTATGTTTGTTAAAAAAAGAGGCATATGACAGAAAGATGCACATAAATACAATAGATCATCTCTGTTTGCATTTTAATTTGTTCCTTTCAACATGACAAAATGGAAAAGATGTACAATAAACTGTACTATGAATTATGAGGGGAACCTCACTTTTTGAAAGAGTAGAGGAAATGATAAATTCTCCTACACTTTGAATTTATGAAACCTATAACATAAGTATGGGATATAAACAAAAATTAAACTAAAACTTTATTTTTATTCTCAAGCTAGGGTACAAGGCAATTCAACACTTCTACACTAGACAGGAGATTTAATATTTTACAGCTATCTACTGCAAAAGAAAGATACAACTAATGAACGCTTGCAACTTTCAATTAAATGCAGTTTTTGAAAATTATAAGTAAAACTCGAATAGATTGAAATAGACACAAACACAAAGGACTATGAATTAAGCATGAAGAACTGCATACAAAGCCACAATAATTCCTCTAATAAAATTTGTAATACAAAGCTTGCATTAATCATTAGATTTTACCTAATTCACAAGGTAATTAATTCAAAAGACAATAACATAGTGAACAACAATTTCAACAAGTAGGAATGAGAATTACTATTAGAAATCTAATAAGTGCAAATGACATTTATAAGGTTAATAAAACTTTGCATGAAAAATAAACCAAAAGCTAACTACAACTTCTACTCTAATAAAACTTTGTATGAAAAATAAACCAAAAGCTAACTACAACTTCTACTCTAATAAAACTTTGCATGAAAATAATCCAAAAGCTAACTACAACTTCTACTCTAAGAATAGTTTGATTGCATGCAATGTAAGCTTTGTTACAAAATATAATCTATTAATACTAAATTTGGACTCAAGATAATCTTCAATCAGACAAATATAAAGTTTACTACAAACTAACAATAGAATTTCTAGAACTCACATCTCTTGCATGATCACAAATTCAAAAAGACTTGAAAGAATAAAGATTCCTCATAAAGCACATCGAGCTAAAATTAGAGATATCTATAAATAACTAATCATCATCCCACTGGAAGACCTTGGTTCTACAGAATTTTCTGAATATTCTGAAGGAGCTAATCAACTCTAGTTTCACATAGCACCGACACTGAATGGAAATTCTTCCCCAATGCACTTGCAATTTGACAAACCCTAGACCCTAAACTCTACTCCATGGTGCAAGCACTCTGCATAGTAGCGCACCCGCATTGCCAAGTGCTACAGGCACACCAAGAGTAGTGTAGGCACCTTCTGGGCTGATCCACCCTATTTCACGCAAGTGCAATGCCATGTGGCACAAGCATCCTCTAGGTCTAAGTAGTCAATATTAGCATTTTTGTATCATCTATTAGTGTTTCTACATCTTGTTTAGTGTTTTTGTACTTCTTAAAGTACCTAATCTCTAGATTTTATGTTTTTAATCATTCAACACATGTACTTTTTGTAATAGTGTATATGCACTCTTTGTGGCATATGCATTTTATGTAATAGCACATCCACTCATAGTTATCCATTCTTTTGTGTTTTTGGATTTTTCTTTCTAGTCATAATCATTGTAGGGGTCCACTTAGACTTTTTGTGTCATTTGTTAACCCCTTGTCATAAGTTAATTTATTTGAAGACCAATCGTAGCTTCAAACTGCTAATGGATGTGTTGTAGGTTTGTTTGACCAAGAAACAGCTTTAGACATCTTTTGTGTGTTTTCATTTGCTTTATTTGAAGTAAATTAACTTGTTTGTTTAGCTGGTGTGTTCCAAGTTGTGTATGCTCTTCCTACACACCACAAGGTGACCTTGGAAATCAAAAGCATCCCTTATGCGCATTTGTCTTTGCATATCACATTTTCAATTCTAAGGTCAACGAACTTCTTTGTCATGTTTGTGATTTATGGGTGCATATACACTTCTCTCATGCCTCAAGCTGACCTTGGGAATCAAAAACATCTTTTTAATAACTTTTTGTTTTCCCTAAAAGGTTAATCTTGTGTATGCTCTTTCCTCATGCCACAAGGTGATCTAGGAAATCAAAAGCAATTACTCTTTTCTTTATTTATTTTTAACGGGCTTGGCTTGGATTTCATCACCAAGTGGCAACCTGAACCCACATGTTCCTGTAGGGTATATAAATTGGGAGAATGGAGAGACTTCTCCCTTCAAGTTGCATTTCTTGTTCAGGCCAAGCTTACAAGAAACTTTATAGCTTAAAAACTGGAGGGGGAGAGTGGGTTAGCCTCTCACAATAGGCCATTAGACATACACCTCATTTCACAAATTTGAGCCTTATGTACCTTCAAGTATATTGGCGACTCCCCATAGAAAGCCTCATTCAAACCTACCATAGTGAATCCATTGGTCATTAGGTCTTCGTAGTGCACCAGTAAGTAGTTAGCCCTAGGAAGTTACACCATACCACCGAAAATGGAATAGTAGGCCAAGTATGCTCTCCCCTCACACCCTAGTGATACCTTGAAGATCAAAAGTAATTAGCACCTTGAGATGAATAGGCCATACTATTCACGAGTAGGTCAAAGTATATTTGTAGGCCTACAAAACCAAATACTCCCCCTTGAATAGCTAGGGTGTTCGTGTGTCTTCATCATCATTTTTCTTATGCTAAACCCATGCAAAAAATTCAATTGAACCTTTGCAAAATTTAATCTAATCACAACAAGAAATCATGATCCCTTTTTCCAACCAATCCAAAAATTCCTTTGGCAGTGATGATGATGATAGCCCTATAGATCAGGATGAGTATGATAATGATGATGCTCTTTTGGATCAAGACCAATCTACCAATGAACACTTTGACAATATTATCTTGAGCAACCTTTCCAAGGCCTTAATCCCCCTCTGGACCAAGAACACCCTAGCACTAGATATCCCTCACACCCAAGTCAAATATCTATTGGTTATCTCTATGACAAGGGAAACACTCCACTAGATCATGTCTTATCACCAAACAAAGGTTCCATAGTCAAATACCTCATACACACAAGATCCAGGCTTCCCCCAAGCTATAGCCATGAACATTTACAAAGGAAAAATCTTCTAAATAAAAAACCATACATGGTTAATCGTCGTCCATCATATGCTTACCCTTCAAGCCATCGATCAAAATACCCACTATCCATCCATATAATCCTATCTTAAACCAGCAATCTCTCTAAATCCTAATCCATTCCTCACCCCCTTTTAATCCTAACACCTCCAACCATCCTTCAATCCCTATAGTCCATTATCTATTAGACCCTCCATCTATCCATACTAATCCTAATCCATCAATCCCCATAAGCCCTAACTCATCAACCAATGAAGCTCCTAACCCAAATGACTCATGTGTTAACACTCACCAAGAAGAAATTATTCTAGCATGAAAGGGTCCTCCATGTCAAAACCAAGATGGGCTTGACCAACTCCATGACTCAAACACACATTTTGTAGCCTTATCCCTGTTGATGGTGGTTTTAGCACACCCAACTGCCAAGTAACAATAAATCACTACTCTTGAAAAGTAGGGGTTTCTACTCCAAGGTTCCTTTTAAGCCAGGTCCTGAGTGATGGATAGCTTAGTGGTTTATGTAAACTGTTTTAAACAAGGGGTCTTTGTAATCTAGAATTCCAGAGAATACATTACAATCATGCAAGATCAGATGAAATGCACATATATCTTTGATAACCTCTTAAAATTCAAATTTATTGCATTTTATCCAACGTTGCATCATTCTTTAGTAGATCTACACAGTTAATGTTCTCTTCAAAGATTAAAATAACCTAAAGATTTAGTTCAAACAAATAAAAAAAAGATTGAGGTAGAAAGAGAAATTGAGAATAAATTAAATTAAATGGGCAATGATAAATCCCATTTTATCCACCAATTTTGAAACGGTTAAGAAAAATCAAGAAAACCGATATTATAGCAATTATTATTCACACAATCACAAATAATATCAATGCAATCATCCAAGGGAAATTCTATATTCATCTTTTCAAGCCACATCAAATCAAATAACCATATTGCATGTGCAGATTTGAAACAAGACTCTATTCATTACCACTGTTAAGAAATTGATTTCACTAATTTGTTCAACTTAGATGGACAAAATGGACATACCATCACCAATGATCAAGAATTCATATCCATGCAATAGACGCAATCCTTCAAAATTATATAAACTGTTCACAAAATGCAGTAGGAAAATCCACACTAAAATTGTATCTGTTTCTTGCATACAAAAAAACTTTGGATCCTTTACAATTTCCAAAAAGCCAAAATATATGACTCATGCATCCCATATCTTGTGGATCTGAAAATAGTTATCTGAAAGTTCAACTTGGGCGACCAACCCCCTATCTAAAAATGAACTAAACTAAACTTAATACCTAATACCTAAATTGAAGATCAACTAAAGAATTCTGCCAATTGGAACGTTGATTTATTACAAATAAATTAAAAGACTAAAGTTTTAAACACTTTATCACTTAATGTCTGGGAATCTTTCTAAATTAATAACTTCCTTTAAAATGCCCATGTTTGGTCCTTTATGATATTGTAGCTTGATTCTTTGAGAAAATGTAGAGTTCTTGAGTTTTTCTTGTAATTCATCAAAATTTGCAAAATCATCATGAAAACTTTGAATATCTCCTTTCTACTGCATCATTTGATCGATTACACCTTGATTAAGGTGGCCATGGAGAGGCTTTTCAAACTCTCCAATCATCTTGGTCGAGGAAGCCACCAAGGACAGGCTTTCCCAAAATGTGCAACGCAAACTTTCTACAAACTATTCTATTTTGACCTTTGCTTGATCAGCTAGTCCTTTGTTCCTGCTCAGTTTGTCCTTGCACTTATTCAAGACTTTGACCCTCAGCTGCCCAGCCTTCAACCATTCTTTTGGTTTATCCTAATCCTCTTCTTCAATTACAACTGCTTTTATGAAGTCTTCAGTAGCAGTGGCTTTTATTCTTTGCAAGATAGGGATATAATCATCCCAAACCAATAAATCTTCATTTATTTGACTCAGTTTGGTGAGCCAAACTGGCTTCATCACTAATACAGTGATAAGCCTTTATTGCCTTTCTCAAAACTCTACTCCCCAATGCCTATAGGTTGTCTCTCCATTCCCTTGCAGCAGAGGGTAGACCTTCAGGTTCTGGATGTTGGGCATCCTTATTTAGTGTTGCCTATAGAATTGGGGCAGGGGCAACTGAATCAATAGGACCAATTAAATGGTGACATACGTTGTCAACTAAGACACTTGGGATTTAAGCTCTTCTTTTGTATTCTCATCTTTCTGCATCCTACCGAGAATAATAGAGGCGGCTATTTGTAGTGACTGCTTTTCTTCTTCTCTAGTCTGAGCTCCCAAGTTTATCTGTTGCAATTGATAACCTTCAAGCAACATTTCGAATTTAGGCTTGTCCACCCTTTGAATAGCAATTTGTTCTTTTTTGTTTCCCTATTCATCTATGGTGGTGATGGACAACCTCCTTGATCTTTTCTTCCTTCCTGTGGGTGCTTGAAAGGCCTCAGCAAGAATAGCAAAATCTTCCCCTCTTCTTGGACATATGTTTGTTTCCTTTTCTAAATAGTACGGTTTAACCATACTGGGAGGGTGGAAGTAACTTCATGTTGAGGGGAAGGGATGACTTTTGTATCATGTGAAGCCTAAGAATCTTCATGCTCCATTTCAGGTTCTTCTCTTTCTTGCTTTGTCTCTTCCCTTCCAAGTTCTTATTCTTCTACACCTTTATTCAAAGTTTCCTCTTCCATAGCCTATAGTTCCTCCTACTCAAGGGGAGGAGGGCATGTCATGTGGAGGCAAAGGGGGAGGAGAAGGAATGTGAGGTGATGATGGAGGAGGAACTACAGAAGTGGGAATATGAGGAGGGGAGGTATGAGAAGGACTAGGAGAAGGGTTTTGAGGCAATGGAGGAGTAGGTGAAAGGGATGTAAGGGGAAACTCATGTGGAGGGGAAGAAGAGGGAGTGGATAAACCAGACTCCCGGATGGGTGATACGGAAGTGGATGGAACCTAAGAAGAGCTTTGGGTTCTTTTCTTTCTTCTTAGAGGATTTTCTTCCTCACTCTCCTCTTCACTTGCTTCAATGACTATTCTTTCTTCTCCCCTTTTTCTCTTTAATCCAGTTGTTGAGGATGTTGGTTTTTCCTTCACAGTTGTAGTAGTAGAGGGACCTTTGACCTTCTTTGGTTTTTCAAGTTGAGGTTTAGATCGTGGTAACTCCATCATGGGGAAATGGGGTGCCAACCATCTCTTTGAACAAACTATAACACTAGCTGCTCTCACTTCCATGTTTGTATCTTCTGCAATTGAGTAGTCCACGTTGTAGATTGTTTGTACCAGTGATCCTCCAAAGCAAGTTCATGTTTGTAAAATGAACCAATGACCTTACAAATTTTCCCAATTGGATCAAACTTAGTCCTGGGGTCATTGTATAAGTGCATTGTGTACAACGCCAGTTCTATTTTTGCAGTCTTTGCATTCTGCATGTTTGCACAAGAATATACACCCACTTTAATGGGGAAAGAGTATCCTGACTCGTTCTTTCCAACAATCATCTTATGAATCTCTATAACTTGTCCGCATAGTTCCAATATTATTGTATCACTAGGGTACCTTGGCAGCTTGAGAGGAGTTTTGTGGAACCCTGCCACCCTGATGTAGGATAAGTTTTGAATTGGATATACCGATTCCCCTAGTTCTTCAATTCTCCCATTGCTTGTAGTGACATTCTCTTGCAAAATTCATTCTCTAATCCTCTAATGATGGCATAGAGGAAGGGATTATTCACTATGCAATAGTTTCTATTACTGGCATCCAACTCCAACTATGGGTAATGTTCATAAACTTTTGTTTCTCCTAGCTGGAGTGATCCTATCCTTGTCAACCCTAGGAAGGTTGCCAGATAGACAAACAGATACACCAAGTAGGAGGTCATGTAGAATTTTCTTCTATTAGATACATCCTTTAGTTGTGCATGTAGTGTGTTGTTGATTATAGTGGCCTAGTCTATTTTCTTGTCTGACACCATTGTCAAGATGTACTAGCACATCCATGGGTGGAAGTCTCTGGCATGTGGGTAACCATAGAACATGTTGAGGAGTGTGATTTGGTCCTTGGCATCCTCCCAAAATTCACTCTTGTGTTGCACCTTGGCCATTTTGAGTGCTAGCTTCCTGGGATTAAGCAACATTTGAGTGTTGATGTCAAGGCATGTAATGCCCCCTTCCTAGCCTACTCAACAGTTTGGCAGAGTCAGCCTATTAAGTCGTTCTCGTAGGCTAACGGAGCGTGGTTAGGGAACTTTGGTGACCGTTTATCTAGCATGGAAAAGTTGGGAGTTTCATATTGCCTTTTTCTGGAGTGTTTTTGTTGTTTTCTCCCATACTATTTTTAATAAGTCAGTTTCGGGCGCCGCAAAGCCAATTGTCAATCTTTCTATTTTTAGTAGTGTCGATGAGAGCACTTGACATCAATATTTCAATGATTAATGGGTCCAGTGCAATTATTTAAAATAACATAATGTTATTAAAGTTAAATTAAATATTTAACTTATGTTATAAAGTTACTTTATTAAGGAGACCATGGGACACATAAGGGAAAATATAAAGTCAAAAATTTTACAACTTAAGTTGAGCGCCTAGGGAGACATAAGGGGGGATTATAATTTAAAAAAGAAATCTTTGTAATTCCAAAGAAGGGGTCGTTGGGTTTTGGAGAGGCTTTATAAGGGCTTTTGAGAGCTCATTCTTTCTTTTATGTCGGATGAAATATTGAGATGTTCTTGTTTCTTGGAGGAGATCATTCTTCTCAGGGTTTGTGAGGATGAAATCCCTTGCAAGCAACATTCTCTATGCTATTGAGAGATACAATCTAGAGAATTTGGCTGTGGTTTCATTCAGAAATCATAGTTGGGCTTCAGTGGTATTCTTTTCTTCCCTTCTTCAGTCGTTAGAGCTTCGTATTTCAGAGTTTATTTGTCAAGCAGGATTGGAGGAAGACATTTGGCGTTTATTGCTGTTGTAAACCCCAATTTTGCTGGCTGTACCTCTACACATGCTATCCGTACAATCTCAAGGAGGGGTGTGAGGGTTTGCAAGCTAGATGCCTAGGGTTTGGAGTTGTTCCTGGTGTGTTGTGTGGTACCTATGGCTGAGGAACACTCAGCAACCTCGAGGACAGCAGAGGCATCATTTTGTGAAGGTCAAATCGGTCTTTTCATGGCTTCTAAACTGCTGGTTTCTACTGCAGCACCTTGACAAAGTTGCAAACGTTTTTTGGGTATGTTAGTCCTAGATATGTAAAGATATTTCATGATCTGGGTTGCTGTTATTATCGAGGAAAACTCGATATTTCGATTGTAATAGAAATCTGGAATTTTCAGCTCGTTGTATCATTGAAAGAAGTGAAATTTTTTATTATTTCATTGCTGCAAGTTTGTTATTTTCTGCACTTTATTTCTGAAAGCATTCAAAAACATTGGCAAAACAAAAACAAATCACTTAGCAAAAAAAAAAAAAAAGAAGCAAACAAGGCAGCATACTACAGTGGTATCAGAGCAAAGTATCCTACCATCTTCAAGGGGTTTGATGATATAAACTTTTCATGAATCAGGAAAACACTGAGTATATCACTTACAGGAGAGAAAGATATAGGGGAGCTAAGAACCTGTTTGATTCAGAATCGGAAGAAGAGGAAGAAACAGGTGACAAGGAACAACCATAGAAAGAACCTAGCACTAGGGACATATTGAATGATCTGGCTAGAGGATAGCATGAAGTGCAACAAAGTTTAGTGCAAATGATGAACATAATGAATCAATGGTTGTTTGGGGATAACAATAACAATCAAGGGAATAATGCTAGAAACAATGGTGGGAACAATGGAGGTAACAATGAGGGCAACAGAGGGCACGACAATAACATTGGCAATAGTGAAGATTCAATGAATGACAGAGGCACAAATCAGAAAGGTAGAACCCGAACAACTAATTACAGGCCCTTAATACCTAACTTCCAGCCAAGAGTTAATCCTCGGGTAGAGGACGAGCCCACCGAACAGGAGCTTCAGGATTAGATTTTACAAGATTGGAGAGATTCAAGGTTGGAGTTTCAGGCTGAAATGTCCTTCCGTGACTACATGGACCTCAAGTTGAAGCATCAACCACATAGGGGTGGTAGACAACATCATCAGGAGTTACAACGGAAGGTGGGGAAGCTATCCATTCCTTACTTTGATGGCTCAGGGAAGACCACAGTCAGAGCATGGGTTCAGAAGTTGGACACATATTTCAAGTTCAACCTAATGCGGGAGGACAAAGCTATCAAGTATGCAACTATACACTTGGATGGCAGTGCGCATGAGTGGTGGCATCATGGCATGATCACCTTGGGTTGTGACCAAATTGATTCGTATGTTGAGTTCATGGAGAGGTTGATAGAAAGGTTTGACCGGAAGGATCTAGAGTTGCACTTCAACGAGTTGGCTCAGCTCAAACAATGGGGCTTTGTGGAGGCGTATGTGGCGGAATTTCAAAGACTTTCAGTGTTAGTCACAAAGATTTCAAAGAGGAGGCTTATTGTGCTTTTCATGGATGGTCTTTTAGATCCCTTGTGAGGTTGGATTAAGGCTTGTAATCCATCTTCATTGCAAGAAGCCATTAAGAAGGCCAGAGATATGGAGACCTCTACTCTTGAAGCAAATTTCAGTCTAAGAGTTTTCCCTAGAAGGACAAAGATAAGAAACCTTTTCATAAGGAGGTACATCAACCATGTCATGAGACAAACAAGTTAGATAATGAGCAGTTAAATCACCTTCAGAGGAAGAAATTATGCTTCCATTGTGTTGGCGTAAGAACTAACACCTCTAGAGTGTGAGTTTGTACGTACAGCTATGCACACTACGTAATGAGTGCTCTTCAAATTAGGAGGGGAAGCTCCCTCGTTGTGCTGGAATGCATGAAATAGAAAACTAAACTAATGTCCTATCTTTTTGTTCTCAACTGGTAGAGGCACAAAGTTAAGAAAACCTAGAACGTTGCAGCTAAGTATTTTCTGGTTTCGCAGATCATCTAACTACAACTAAGCTAACTTCTTTAAAATCTATCTAGTTTCCTCAAGAAACAAAGCATGAAGAAATGGAGCAGGAATGTATTGCACAATAAACTTCAGGTGCGGGTTCGCAACATGAAGGCAAGGGAGGCGCAACTATTTGCCAATCCGGGAAGAAGTTTATTAAAACAAACGAATAAACGGTAAACTTGGTACAACTTCACAACATGAAGGCAAGGTAGGCGCAACTATCTGCTCGGCTGAATGAGTCTACTATAACACACATCAAACAATAAGCTTTAAGTACAGTTTTGCAACATGAAGGCAAGGTGGGCACAACTATTTGCTCTTCTGAATAGGCTCATGATAAACAAAACAAAAGGTAAGCAACTAAGACAGTATATTGTATAGATGCAATACGCATGCAATAACGATCAAACCAGCAACCCCATTTAACTAAGATCAAATAAACACCATGACAATAACATGAAGGCAAGGTAGGCACAGCAATTTATTATAACAGCAATCACTCTTTGAACAGATACAATAATAGCAATACTACAGGCAAGGTAGGCGCAACATGTATGCTATCAAGCAAAAGTTAAATTACAAATGAACTTAAAGCTCTTTATTTATAGACTTCAAGGTGTAGGTAACCCTAAAATCACCTTGAGTCAACTAGAGTCTTCCAGTGCATGCAAGATCTTATTCCTAAACCCTAATTGAATGAAACTATACAGTTAACTGGGAAACTATCATCAGTCAACTAAAACATCTAATCTAAATGGACAAGGTGCAACATGCACGTCCTTATTGAAAGCAAGTCAACTGGAATACTATCATCAGTCAACTGAAAGATCTAATCTAAGCTCCCAAGTGTTTGTAGATGTTTCCAAGAAAGACATGGCATGCAATGTGTAACAACCAGTTAACTCAGAAAGAAGCCTCGAGTTTAACTCTTGTGTCTAATGTCTATCTTGGAAAAGGTGGACGCCTTGAACTGAAGTTCACTGGCCCTGATCTCTGGCAATCAACCCATCTACGAAGTTGCCGACTGCATCACCCTCTGGGGAACTGAAGCTCTGGCGGAGAATCCTATGTCTATGCAGCATGTCTTCTCCACTAGTTATCTGACACTGGAACTCACCCTTACTCCTGGTCGCTTCATCAAACAATGTTGACATGATTGTAAGCTGATTCAACTTGCAGCCAATGGTCTCACCACTGAAAATATTGTGAATTAGTGCTTGGAGCTCTAATTGAACATTAGTAAGCTCAACATAGTCACCACCCACATGTTGATACAAACATGGTAATTGAGACACAAAGTTTCTCACATAGTGGAGTGCATTAGTAACATGCACCCTACTCTCAGCCACCTCAGATGCTATCTTTCCTTCTATCTCCACCTTGAAGATCAACTGTGTTCTCCAAACGTAAACATCTTCTTTATCTTCTACATCTATGACTGCATCAAATGACATTCCCAGGTTAGCAATCAGAATCTCATCCCTGGGTCTAGTGATGGCCAAATCACGCTCCTCCTCCTGAAGTCGTAGACGAAGCTCGCGTGCATTATACCGCAATTGGTACAACTCTGTAAGTACAAGGCGGCCTCTAGTAATGAATTCCTCCTCCCACTCATCCAACCGCTTGCCATATGCAACCAAGTGATCAATCTGACCCTGTTCTGCTGGTGGTTCTAACATATGTGGAAGCGTGATGACAGCATCCCCTATCCTATGTACAAGGCTAGAAATGTATTGGCGAAGCTGCTGTATTTCAGCCTTGAAAGCTGATTTATCTTCACCATCCTATCCCTGGCACTATCTGTAGCAACCTATAGGAGGTCAATATCTGTCTGACGAGTAATTCTACCGAAGTTGACTGTGATAACTTCGAAGTCTTGTGCTTCCATCTCGTCTAGACTCTTATCTTCAAGAGGTGCAGCAGTCTCAACAATAATCTCCTTCTCTACATTCCTTTCAACGTGAACCTATTTCTTGATCCTCTTGTCAGGCACATCTTGATGGTCATGATCGAAATTTGAATGATCAAGCACATAAGATGGCTGTCTCCTTTTTCTTCCCAGTTGACTCTCAAGCCAAGATGAATCTCGACTAATCCCACAGGAATGATCTGTACTGTTCATAGGATCTGATGAAAGTGAATGTGTAGAAGGGGCACTGTGAGGAGGTGAATTCACGTCCAAATCAATGTGAATTGGAACTGGAGGCTGCTCTGGTGTTGGCGACGGTAAATGCGTTTGAACCTCAGGCTGTGGTGAACTCTGCATAACTTCTACAACAGGCTCTACATGTGCAATCGCAACAGATGCCTTTCCCTTTGAATTACTAGGCACTGGATTCTTCCTAGCAAGGTTACTCCTCTTCTTCTGCTTCGGCTTTGATGAGGAGGGTGGTATATCTCCTTCTAGTGGCGGCTCTGCTCTAGGCATGGATGCCTTTCTCAACCTTCTGCTTTCTAAGTAAAGCGTACTATTCTGTATGACCCTGCTCGATCTCTCCTTCACTGATGTGAACTCCTTGGCATACCAATTCACTAACGGCAGTGGTTGTCCATCAACCTATTCTCTGTAAAATTGAGGAAGTGTATCTCCCTCATCTTCTGACAATCCTTCCACATCTTTTGCCAAGAAGACAGAAATCTGCGGAAGAGAGAACTTGCTATAGCTACGTCTACAAACCTCGAAATCATCATCACAATTCACCCAATAATCTTCCATCGTAGGTTTGTGATAAGAGAGATTACCAAGGCGAGCTGCGTAATGACCCCAAGGATCATATGCGCGTGTATCACTTAAGTACTTGAGTTTGAGATTTTCTAACTCTTGACCTGTAACCTTAGCATCAACTGCCATCTTACACCAATACATCCCGAACTGTAAAGGAAACTCAGCAGCTGGTTTACGCTTGTTGCGCAAATGTTTGTGAACTTCATACAGCTGCCTCAGGAACTCCATGAATATGATTTTATCCAAAGAATAACGTGGTAGCATGGCTGCTTTTCCTGTGTATCCATAGACACGGATATAGGTGTAAGTAGGAAACTGAATGTACCAATCTGCCCAATTCTTCATCGCTGTTCTGGCAACTGTTGAGATGCGAATGTGCAACTCCCAGTCCAAATTTCTCACTGTATATGTCAAGAAAGCCTCTTGTACACATTTAAAATGACTTTCAGCCTTTGTGAACTCAAGCTGGTCATAATAACGATAGACTTTCTGTACACTGAGTATGCCCATCGTGTTCAACCCGTTAAACTGATTTTGATAAGCGATCAAGTACACCAGGTAAGAACACATGTGAAATTGATGTGCAGCTAGGAAACCGGTGATTTGCTCGTGAATAGCATCGCTGATGAAGGATGCCCAGTCATAATGCTCCTGCCCTGAGATGATTCTACCAATGATCTAATACATCCAAGGGTGAAATTTGTTTGCATCGGCATGACCTGAGACACGATTAAGCAGTGTAATCAAAATACCATATTCATCCTTGCACTCGCCACGACCCAAGTTGTTTGGCAACTTGTTCTTCTTTTGTTTTAACCACCTCTCCGTCATCTTATTCTGACATTTATCCAAATCAGCATTGAATGCCTGTTCACTCTGACTCATGGAAATAACCAGCCCATCTGGATGTTGAGGAATATCCAAACTTCGCTCGATATCAAGGGGTTTGAGACTGCATATGACACGTCCATCTATTGACCGTATCTCTCGTGTAGCGGAATTGTAATGCTTGATGCAAGATATTACAAACTCCGCGCAATGCACTGAAATAGGTATGGAAGCAACCTCGAGTAGACCGGATTGCTGAATATTCTTGATAACTGAATCCCTAATCTTCAGTGGATCCAAAACTAGTTCCGGCAATACCTTATGTAGATTTGTATCAACCATCCCGATGAAGTTATGAGCTATGACCGACTTGGTCTTGAATTCGAGCTGAGTGAACTGCATTCTGAAAAACTCGCCTGTTGATTGTGAACACGGCTGTATTCTGACAACTTTTCTGGAAAGCCAAAAATAACCTGCTAAGGCTAAAAATAGCTTGTCGGATGAGATTTTTTACGAAAAAATCTAAGATATGGGTTTTGTCCAAAAAATAATTCTAAGACAACCCACAACGTTAGAAATGTAAAAATATGCCCTTTACTCAGCCATGCAAAAGAATTTCGGTTAAGAAAATTAAAGCTTCAAGAACAGATGTTCTGGAACAAATTTTCCTGAAAAATTCTGGCACATGGGTTTTGCTGAGAAAGCTCTTCTGAATCAACCCAGATACTTTCTATTGCCAAAATCTGCCAACACTTCGAACATGCGAGAGAATTTAAGACGAGAAGATGGAAGAAATCTAGAAGAGAAAAGACGTTTTTTATTATTTTAATTGTTTTTGTGCCTTCTTCCTTCAAAATCGCCACTCTGTCTTTGAATTTGATGTTGAATCTGGACTTGAACCTGCAAAAGAATTTACCTATCACCTTCGAGCTTGATTCTTTGATGAAAATTCACTAATCTCTTTGAGGAAATTCGAACTTTCAAAGCTGTGTGAATGAGAAAAGAGGCCATGCTTGGTTAAATAGATGAAATTGTACCCTCATGCATGCATGCTGAAACCCTAATTATGAAGAAAGAATTCGATTGGCCCTTTACCAGTTGAACTGCCACTCTCTCTGAGTCTTTAGACTAAAAATAATATTTTAATTTCAAAACATGCAAAGAGCTAAAAGTGGTGCCAATATTTATCTTTGAAGAAATTCGTCACTTTTAATGCTCTGCATGCAAAAAATATTTTTTTATCATTTTGCCAAAAATAGCCTCTTGTTGTGCTCAACACACTTCACTGATTCTAAAAAGTCAAATTTTGATTTTTTTTAGGCGTCCATCTGCAAGAGTTATGAGATTTTTGAGAATCTCCTATTTTATAGCTGACTACGAAATTACATCTAACCATGTTCAACTCTGATTTCTGGATGATTGAATGATCTTGCGACCATGCTGAGATATCCATTGTGAGGCCTGTATGACCAGGATGAAATGTCTGCTGGGAGTAACAACTGCTAAAATCATCATCTAACACTTTAGAAAATTAGGCGCCTCTGATTAAATTGATGCATCGATTCCAGACAGCCATTTCTCCATATTACCTTCTGATGCTTCAAACTGCTATTGATGGTGAATGATGAGCCCTGCTGACTAGATAGTGGATTCATTGCGTGACTAGAAGTACTCTGCATCCGATGACTGTATGTAAGGTATCTAGAAATTGTATTAGGAACCCCAAAAGGATGGGCGCCCCTATTCTGTGATAGCTCAAATACCATTTTGACAAAAGTGTGATTTTCATCCGAACACCATACTTTGACGCTTGATATCGGGAGCTGGAATGCTCTGATTCGTGTGCCGCTTGTCTCTCTGTATAATTTGGTCAACTTGCAAGAGATGTTCTTGGAGAAGACACAGCCAAAAACCTGCTTCTAAGGCCCTCAAAAGAGAATCGCCTTTTTCAAATAAAATTCTAGCCTTATACTTAGTCATTTTTTGAGCTGTCTTCAACCACTTCCACTTCACAGCATTGTCACCTTGACCTCGCACGTACGAGCTCTCGCCAAATCCCGGAGGCTGTCGGCTGGACTCGTTGAATGGCTGGAGTAATTGCACATAAGTCTTGTGAAGACTGCAATTGCAAATGACCCCATCTGGCAGGCCTAAAGGCTGGTCGCCCCTAGCCTATAGATGTGTAGCTTTGTGTAGCTATGCTTCACCATCCTCTGTTTTATGTGCTCGGCAGAATCTCTATTATGATCACTCAGAGTGCCGGATCGTCTTGTGAACAGGTGCATCACGGAGCTGGACTGAGCTGGTAAAGATCTCAAGAAGACCTTGATTGCAAATTCATCCATCAAACCAATCATATTCAAGATCACCCCTGAGCTACAGGGGAGCAGATTTGCATTTTTGGAAACCTCTTCTAACATGTATCCTGCCTGCAATTTCCACTTCTGACGCTGATAACTGGAGTTTTGTACTGGATACGCTTCCGCTTGATAGCTCGTTGAAAAGCCAACTAATTCTGCAAAGACTGAAACCATCAAAATACACATGCATCTAGATCTAGGCCTTCAAAAAGAAAATCACCCCTAGGCTAGAGGGGAGCGGATTCGTATTTCTAGACTGCCTTCTTGTGGAAAACACTCTTCGTAACCTCTGCTTCTGTCTTCGTCTGCCGAAGTTCTGTAACTCAGATGATCTTGCTCCATGACTATTCGGAAAGCTAACTGAAAACATAAAACAATGAATGTGTTCTTAATCCAAAACAATGAAATCTTGACCTTCAAATAGAAGGGCACCCCTGGGCTACAGGCGAGCAGATTTGCTCTGAATTCATTGATTTTCACCATTTTATACTTTGCAAACGCTGTATCTGCTGCTTGAGTTTGACCATGTTGACGTGCTGTGACTGCTGAGGTGTGTGTACGACTATACTTTATCATTTTCACAAGTACGGACACTATAAGGTTGATTTGCACGTTGATTGCGCAAGTGTCTACTACGTTACATAGTGAAAAGTTCCCAAACTTAGAATATTTTAGCACTTTTTGCCAATCTGAAAATCCCCTCCGTCAAAAAGCATTATTTTCAACATCTTTCTTCGTAGAGCATTCCTCTTTGATTTTCAGGCTTAGATATTGATACCTGGTACTAGCCAACTGCCATTGACGACCTCGGAGGTCCTAACTTTTCTCCTGAAAAAGTTCTAACTACCCACCAGCCTTAAACTGACTTTTAACTGAAACTGATTTCACCACTGTGATCGTGATGTGAAATAAGCCAATCAAAATTAATTTCAGCCAATTCTAACAAGTTCCTATTTTTTAGGGTTTTGAGCTAAAAATAGATTTCAGAAACCCTAATTTTCAAAATTTTCAAATTTTGCCAGTATCTTCCTGGCATCACATTGATTAAAAGCCCATACTTTATTTGCCCAAAAACTGAGTTTTGACCTCATTTTTACAAAGTTTTGACCATTTTAAGCAAAATGCCTTAATGAAGCAAAAAATTTGGTTTGGGTACAACACATTGTAGGGAGCCTTGGGACCTATCACATAAGTGCAATGTGAAGGTAAAAGCAAAACAAATAGAATATTTTTCTGTTGATGAAACAACATCAGAAAAATCAAACCAGTAGTCTGATTCGGAGAGGAGTGATGAGGAGAATTCATCAGAAGAGGAGCCAAAGAGTGATGGTACCATTGCCCAACTCTCTAGCATCCAAAAAGCAGTCACATTCAAAGTTAGAGGTACATTGCAAGGGCAGCGAATCATAGCACTTATTGATACAAGAGCCACTCATAATTTCATTGATGAGGGGTTCGTGAATAGGAGAAGGCTACAAATGGAAGAACATAAGGGGTTTAAGGTCATGGTAGCTGATGGGTACAAACTCTCTTGTACCCATAAGATCTCCAATTTCAGTTTGCGATTGAGAGAGTATGAGATGAATGATGAGTTCTATGTGGACATTGGAGATCCCAATATGGTGTTGGGAATGCATTGGATGAAGTCCCTTGTGGAGTTCTCTTTTAATTTGCAGAAGATGGAAATGAAGTTTAAAGCCAATGGGAAGAAGATAGTGCTCTGAGGACTATCAAATGGGGGGCCTAGAGTGGTGTCTTTCAAAAGGATGGAACAGTTAATCAGACATGAGCAAGTAGAGTGGGCAGCGGAGTGTCTCATCATGCCTACAGTTACAGATCAGCAAAAGAACAATTACCATCCGGACATCCATAAGTTGATATCCCAGCATAGCATGGTATTTGGGAGCATTCCTCTTGGAGTGCCACCAAAGAGAGGGATCGAGCATGTCATAGAGCTAGAAGGGGCCAAACCAGTGATTACTACTCCTTATTGACATCCCAAGAGACACAAAGATGAGATAGAAAAGGCAATTAAGGAGTTGTTGGAGATGGGGCACATCAGACCCAACAAAAGCCCTTTTGCATCAGCAGCGGTGTTGGTGAAGAAAAAAGACGGAACAATGCATATTTCCATTGATTACAGAGCTTTAAAAATAACACAATAAAGAACGGGTATCCCATTCCTAGGATAGATGAGTTGATCAACGAGCTACATGGGTCTTGTTATTTTCAAAGATAGATTTGTGGTTTGGATATCATTGGATCAAGATGAGGAAGGAGGATATAGAGGAGACAGCTTTCTGATGCCACCTTGGACATTTTTGAAGATGCCTTTCGGGTTAACTAATGCGCTAGTCACTTTTCAGAGTTGTATGAACCAAGTGTTCAAGAAGCAGCTAACGAAGTTTGTCTTAATATATTTTGATGGCATCTTGATATTCAATAAGACTTGGGAGGAGCATTTGAGGCATCTCGAGGAGGTCCTGAGTATTTTGGAGAGTGAATCCTTGTATGCCAAGGAGTCCAAATGTGACTTCGGCATGACATAGCTCCTTTATCTTGGGCATATCATCAGTGCAAAGGGGGTGAGAGTTGATCCTAAGAAGAACAAAGCCATTGTTGACTAGCGTCCTCCAACGAATCTCACTCAGCTCAAGGGATTCTTTGGTTTGTGTGGATTTTATAGGAGATTTGTTAAGGGGTTTTCACAGACTATAGCCCCACTCATAGATTTAACAAAGGGGGCATTTGAATGGTCTGATTCAACATAGAAGTGTTTTGAGCACTTCAAGTAGTTGATGTCCTTATGTCCAGTATTGGCAATACCGGATTTCTTGAAACCATGTGAGGTGGAGCGTGATGCTTCAGTAGAGGGCATTGGGGCGGTGTTGATGCAGGAGAAGCACCCTATAGTATTTGAGAGCAGGAAGCTGAGAGGTGTGGAGAAGAGTTATTCTATATATGATAGAGAGATGTTGGCTATCATGCATGCATTAGCCAAATTCAAACCATACTTTGTAGGGGGCAGATTTATCATCAAAACGGACCACAATAACATCAAGTATTTTATGAACCAAAAGGATCTTAATCATAGGCAGCATAAGTGGGTTAGCAAACTACAGGCATATGATTTTGACATTGTTTATGTGAAGGGGAAGAAAAATGTAGTTGTTGATGCACTTTCCAGGAGGCCAAATTTATGTTCTCTTGTGGAGATATTTTCTGATTGGAAAGAGTTGATTTTAGCAGAGTATGCTAAAGATTCTTGGGCAGTAGGAATCATAGAGGGCACTACTCATAATGACAGGTATACAGTGCTCAATGAGTTGATCAATTACAAGGGGAGGATCTATTTGGTGCCTACGTCACAGCTTAAGGGGAAGATAATAAGGACATTTCATGATGCACCCATGGCTGGTCACCCGAGTTTCTTCAAGACCTACAGGCAGATCCGAGAAAGATTCACTTGGAAGGGACTTAAGAATGAAGTCCTCAAGTATGTTAGGGAGTGTCTTATTTTCTAGCAGAATAAGAATGAGCACTCCTATCCAGCTGGATTACTTCAGCCCTTGCCCATTCCCAATCAAAAGTGGGAATGTATTACATGGATTTCAACACAAGGTTGCCTAAGGTGCAAAATAAGGATTGCATATATGTAGTGGTTGACTTAACCAAATTCGCTCATTTTTTTGCTATTTTAACGACATACACTGTTGCACAGATGGCTGATTTATTTTTCAGGGAGATTTTCAAGTTACATGGGATGCCTAGGAGTATAGTAAGTGATAGGGACAACAAGTTCCTAAGTCAATTTTGGCAGGAAATCTTCAGGTTGAGCCAAAGCTCACTCCCAGCACGAGCTACCACCCACAAACAGATGGACAAATAGAGATAGTCAAGAAAAGGGTGGAGGGGTATCTCAGGAATTATGTATCAAGGCAACAGAGAGTGTGGATCAAATGCTTGCATCTTGGCAAATACTGTTATAATTCTACCTATCATATGTCCATCGGGATGTCACCTTTCATGGCTCTTTATGGATATGAGGCACCTAACTTTCTGGATTTGCTATTTGGAGATAGTAGAGTGCCTAAGGCCAAAGATTTGTTGCAAAAAAGTCAAGACGTCATGAAGTCTTTGAAGGAGAACCTGCAACATGAACAAAGTCAGAAAAAGTTATATGCTAATCAACATCGTGTCGAGCATACTTTTGATGTTGGGGACATGGTGTATTTGAAGCTTCAGCCTTACAAACAATCTTCTCTCAGAAGAGTGGTGCAAAGAAGCTCAAGCCCAGGTTTTATGGTCCTTTTAGGGTGTCCAGGAGAGTTGGGGAGGTCGCCTATGAGCTTGAGTTACCCGCTAACAGCAGGGTCCATAATGTTTTTCATGTATGCAAGCTTAAGAAAGTGCTAGGACACAATGTGGTTCCTTCATCAGAGTTGCCACCCTTGGATGAGGAGGGTAAGTTGATTTTGATTCCAGAGGCTATCATAGATTCTAGAGAGTGGACTCTTCGGAGGAGGGTCATTAAGGAGTATTTGGTCAACTGGAGGAACTTACCAGTGGAGGATGCAACACAGGAAAATGAGCAGATTCTACCACATCCAAAGTTGAGATTGCTTAAGGACAAGGAATCTTGGGAAGGGTGGACTATAATGTCCCCTTCCTAGCCTATTCAGCAGTTTGGCAGAGTTAGTCTATTCATTCGTTCCCGTAGGCTAATGGAGTGTGGTTAGGGAACTTTGGTGATCGTTTATCCAGCATGGAGAAGTTGGGAGTTTCGTACTGCCTTTTTTTGGAATGTTTTTGGTGTTTTATCCCATACTATTTTTAGTAAGTCAGTTTTGAGCGCTGAGGGTGCCAGTTGTCAATCTTTCAATTTTTAGCAGTGTCCATGGGAGCAATTGACATCAATATTTCAATGTTTAATGGGTCCAATGCAATTATCTGGACTGATGTCTAATATCACTTCTCCGGATGGTCCCACTATTTTTCTTTGTTTATGATTGTAGTATTGAGCACATGTCAATACTAGTTCAAAGGTTTTCATTGAAATTGGGAATGCAACTACATCCACTAGTCCTAAATTGGCCAAAGAGGTAGCCATGGTTGATCTATTTCATTCATGTCCACCTTTCCCAAATCTATATCTCCAATGTCCAAGTACAGGGAGAACATCTTGGATTGAGGGTGACATCCTTTGTATTGATACTTCATCTTGGCACCTTCTCCTTGCATACTTTCTACACATTCAAACATTATCCATTAGAACACAAAAGAAATCAATTGAAAATTGAATGAACATCCCATCAGGCCCCTGAAAATTAGCTATATTGTGCTCTATTACAAAGTAAACTTTCAGATCCATAACCACAATTTTGCTTTATCGGAGATCAGGTCTCGGGAGTATTGTCTATCACTTACTAAAAATCTTAGGCATTCTAACCAAGCTTACCCCGAACACTGATATTAACCAAAAGATATGCTAAATTGTCTTGTGTTATCAGGCGTTGGAGTTCGAGGATGTTTGTTTCTTATTCTTATCAAACTGTAATGATTAAGGTGAACATTTGATAGTCGATACCCAAAAGTTGGTAACAGAGTAAAAAGGATTATTGTCGAGGATCAAAAGTCGAGAGATACCTATATTGTCATTTCATTTTGTAATGGTAAGGTTCAAGAGATATTCCCGGTCTCCAAAAGCCAAAGAACATCATCTTTTGAGATCCTTTGAAAATTCATCTTCTTCGAAGGGAAATTTTGATAATTTGGGGATCTAAGACACGGTCTATGTAAGAAGAGATCAAACTTAGTAATAGATATTCCTAATAAGAGAAATCTGAAAAGGGTTGGGCATTCCATCTTTTGATGTAAACAATCAAGAATCGAAGAGGTAACTTATGCTTTACAAGATCATTTTGACAAATGGTAGAGTGTAGGTCTAACACCCAATTCCAAAATATACGAATGATTATTCAAGGAACCCCTTTTGAGGGTCATGAATCGAAGAGTTATCTTATGCCTTAAAATGTGTTTTCAATCCTATATATGGTTTACTCCTAATTTTTGATGACCAAAATAAGTCTAAATGAAAATATGAAGTCTTTGAGCTTCGAGAGTTAGCAATCAGACTTGACCTTTTCTAAATTTTACAGATAAATGCTAAGGAACATTCCCGATACCCGATGTCCGAAGACACCCAGCCAAATTTCATAAGTATGAGTCATCAAGTTTCAAGGGTCAGGGATGTCGCTTGGGTTCTTCTAAATGATTTTAGTAAACGTTAAAGGGGATATCCGATCTCCAATTACCAAAAATCTTTAACCAAGATTTCAAAAGACCTTTGGGATGTGTCGGGTGTCAAAGATCAAAGATGCTTGCTAATCCTCTTTTCAACAAAGAATCAAAAGGGAAGACCGGCACCCAATGAGGTGTGATGGCGACATCACAAACAAACTCGATCGACGTGTCAGGGCAAAACAAGACTCGATGAGCAAACAAAGACAAAAGCCCCACAACGAACAACCCAAAAGAGAGGACGAGAAAACAACAAACAAGGAAAAGAAAAAACAACAAGAAAAACAACTCAACCGAATCCCAATACGAGGCAACACAACATGACCATAAACAAGAAAACCAAGGATAAAATTCACATTTTAAAAAGTATCTCGAGTGTTACCCAGAAATTGTGCGGAGAGAGAAACGAAAACGGAAGCACGGACGATTGAGGGAGAAACACACGAACACTCACACAGCAAACCAGACACGAGCAAAAGGTGAAAAATTCACCCAAACCAAAGTAAGCACCAGCAATCGTGAGCACGTGGGTTCGTTCGCAAGAAAGCCTTTGAAGGGAATTGCAAAGCACACAAAGAACTCCAATCTCACAACGTTCAAAAGATAATTAAAACTATGCAAATCACCCCTTTAAACCCACTTTAATTTATACATTAATGCCTAAAAAATGTGAAGCGACGCAATTGAATGCTCTATCAAGCGAGAGAAACGAGATGACAAGACGTTGTTGCCATCAAGCATTGGGAGCCAGGGATGCTACAAAATGATGGTATGCCATCACAAGAAACCCCAAAACCTAGATGAGAAGACAAAAGAAAAGGGAAGAAGGGAGGAAGAAAAAAAAGGCCAAAGAAAACAAAAGCAAAAGAAGCAAAAACAAAAAAGAGGAAGAAAAAGAGGGGGGTTATAATGTCCCCCTTTTTACACCATGTTGCTTCGTGAGTATTGGCCAGTTTCCAGGGTTTTTGTAGGCTTCTAGGTGAGTTGGGAGAGTTCCAAAATCTTTGGAGGATTCTTGTTAGCACTTTCAGGAGTTTATGTAGAGAGTTTTCTAGGTTTTTTTGGGTATTTTTTGGGCCTTGGTGGGTAGTATTGATATTTTTAGCAATATCTATTTTTAGCACTTAATATTTTTAGTAAGTTTCAGTGCATCTCAATTTGCACCAGTTTGGAGTTTGGACACTATTTTTAGCAGTTTTTTGTTTTTAGTAAGTGCTATTATGGGCACCTTGCCTTGGCAACAGTCCAGTGCAGAGTTTCCAATTTTGGCAGTGGTTGGCAGTTTTAGTTTGGTATGATCTCATATTTTGGCATATTTTTCATTCCCCATTACTTAAGTCTTCGAAAAGGTAATATTATGACTTAAGTTATAAAGTTTAAATTAGATCCCCCTTGTACCCCCATGCCTAGACTTGGTAACTTAATGTTGATTTTAAAGTGGGGACTTGCATTTCCCAAGGTGGACGCCAAAATGAAGGGGTTAAGTGAAAGTTAAAATAAATTAATATTTCCTTGAGTTGGGCATCCCTTTTTGGAGGGAAAAAGATTTCAAAATTTTGGAGCCCTAATCTCTATTTAAGCTCACCTTGGGCTCGCATTCTATTCATGCTAGTTTGATGATAACGAATTGTTGTCAAAGTGAGGATTGAATTCCTTCAAGGGCTTTGGATACGTCAACCTTCAAAGTTGCTCTAGTTTCGGAGTTGAAAGATACTCCCTAGCTGGACATGGATGTGGCTTCATTACAGGAGTCACCATTGGAGCTATTGATGATGGTGTTTCAGTTTGTTTTCAGTTATGGCTTCCTTTGATGTTTTCTAGCTATGTTTTGGTGTGATATCTGATTTTGTAGAACTTGGGAGTGTTTTCGGAGTTCCATGCTTGTTGGTTGCAACTTTCCAGCCTACACCGTACCATCTAATTTGTTCATGCTGATTGAAGGATTGCCAAAGTTTTTGTGGATATTGATGCATAAGGTTTTCTATCCTGGGGCGCCCCCTTGTCCAAAGTGCAAATTTTTTAGTGAAGAATTAGATTTTTGGAAGTTAGTCGCCCCTCTAAACTAGCCGTGCCATTTAGGGTTCTTGTGCATTGGGAGTTGTGACGAAATCTGCCTTCTTTCCTTGTTGTTCAGTTTGTTTGGGTGGCGCCATGATCAACCTATCACCTTGCAAACAACTTGGATATGTTCTTTGATGTTTTGGAGATTTCATACTCACCCTATTGAACAAGTCGTTTATTTCAATAGCATTTCATTGTAAGCCTTGCCACCATATGCTCTCACCTTGCCCACATCGAGATCTGGGTGATTAGAAAGTGGAAGGTAGCTTAATTTAGTTATTTATCATTGTTATTTTGGCTAACACTAACAACTGCAAAATTTGAAAAAATTGGGGTGGATATTGAAATGGTATCAGAGCTAGTTATCCTGCCAGCGGATGCCTAACATTGCTTGCAGCTGCTAAAACTTTTTTATGAGTGATAAAGAAATTAGATATTATAACTGTGAGCAAAAGAGACAATTGTTTCAGATTCCTCAAACTCCAATTGAGGAGACCTTTTCAGAAGTTCTTGAGAGCCCACTAGCAGCCAGTAGTTGACAATGATAGCTCAATTCAAGTCATGGCAAAAAGGGATAAGGGGACAGCCCAACCAGACAATCCAAATTCCAGAGCAAAGAAAAAATTTGACAGTATGCTTGATATGTTGTCACAAATGTTGGGGAAGTTGAATCAAGGGATTCCACAAGTTAACCAAGTGCCACAAGGTGAAACTAGCTTCTCTAACCAGTCAAACACTGGAGAGCGTATTGCTATTGTCATCTCAGGGTATGTCTCTATACCATTCCAGTCCACCTTCACACGCAGACAGGAGCCACAAGGTACTCCAGAGGAATAAGTACCCTTTGTAGATGAAGTTAGAACAGCCTATATGGAGTGTGTTTCCCTACCAGCTAAGATTCATGACTTATTGACCCTAGATCAATACCTCAACCAAAAGAAGAAAAAAGGTGGCAGAGTAGAAAACAAAGGGCCACCAGTGTAGAGAGATTTCCATAATGCTTTGGGAAAGATAACACTGGCACACTTTGATGGTAGTTATAAGTGTACAGTGAGAGCGTGGGTTCAAAAGCTGGATAGTTATTTCACTTAAACCCATGCTAGAGGATGAGGCAATCAGGTTTTCCACCTTTCATCTTGATGGAACAACTCACGAATGGTGGTATCATGGCCTTATCACACTTGGCCATAATTTTGATTCCTACATATGATGAGTTCACTAACAAACTCATCAAGAGGTTTGATAAAAAGGATCCTGAAATACATTTTAGAGAGCTTACGCAATTGAAGCAGTATGGCTCACTTGACACTTACATTTCAAAGTTCTAGAGACTCTCTGTTATGGTTCCTAGTATCACGAAGAGCAGACTTGTAGTCCTTTTCAATGAAGGGCTAATGGAGCCATTGAAGGGATGGGTTAAAGCTTTTGACCCACCAACTCTTCATGAGGCGATAAGGCAGGCAAGAATGTAATGTCCCTTTTTTCGGGTTCCCTTGCTTTGCAATTGGCGCTAACTGTATCGGTTTGTGTCGGCATGTTCAGAGGAGCTTTCAGGGTTTTTCTAGGATTTTTCTAGTGGTGACAACTATTTTTAGTAACGTATTATTTTTAGTAATTTACTATCTTTATTAACTTACTATTTTTAGTAAGTTCTAGTCGAGCTTCATTTGGACTAGTTTGGTGTTTTGACTCACTATTTTTAGTATCTGGTCTCGGCTCCATTCATTCAATAGCTCAGTGCAGAGTTTCTATTTCTAGCAGTGATGAGTTATCTTGGTGGTTAGGATTAATATTTGTTATTTTGCCACTTAAGTTTATAATGTTGCTATTTTAACTTAGGTGAGGAGGGTGTGGTTCATAAGAGGCCCCCTTGGCCTAGTCAAGTAACGTTGCTTTTAGAAAGGGGCCAATGTTATTTCATGTGATGCCTAAAAAGAGAGTATATTTATCATTTTTTAAGGCTAATGTTATGCCTCATAAGGTGGGATGCCTAGTTTGGGCTTAATGTCAATTTTAAAGAAAAAATGAAAAGTGAAATTTTGGAGGCAAAAATTTGGACGCCCCTCTCGAGGTAATTTCATGTCATTTCATAAAGTGAAATGAGAGAGAAAAAAAATTCAAATTCAAATGCAAGTTTCCCTAACTTTTCCCTCACTTTATAAATATGAGTTTTAGCTCTCACTTGCATATGCATATTTTGACAACTTAAGGAGATGTTGTTGGAATGAGCTTAGGGAGCTCTTCTTTTTCTAGTTGAGGACAAAAACCCTCTTCTTGGTTGCTGGTTTCAGTGGTGAAACATCCACCCCAGCTAGTTGGTGTTCTTTGTTTGATAGTGACAGCGATTTTGGCTTGATTTGGTGATTTGGGTTTGAAGAAGATGAAGATTTAAGAAGTTTTTTGATATGTGTGTTTAGGTTTTGGTGTGATGTGAGCTTCCTTGGAGTGTTGTTCAAGTTTGGTAGTGATTTGATGATTTTTTAGGGTGATGATGTGTTTTTCCTGTGATACTGGAAAAACTAAGTTTGTCCATAACTCAATGGGACTGCCAAGTATCATTCTGGGTATTAATTCATTACATTCCTCTTTGTTGGGCGCCATCTTTTAAGCCATCGCATGTGGGTTTGATGAAGAACTGAATTTTCTAAGGCAAATTGCCCTCAAGGCAGGCACCATTCTTCTTTGGACACGTGGGTTATGCTGGTCACACAAATCTGCACTTTTTGGGCATGGGTTTTCCTATGTATCAATTCCGCACTGATTGGTTGTTGGCTCTAAGTTATTTGGAGGAGTTTGGAGAAGTTTGTTGATCATCTAAAGGTCCTGAAAAATACACATTTTGGCTTTGTAATCAGGTCTGCAATAATTTCTACAAGTTTGATTTCAATTTGTTAGTTTAATGCAAATCTGATTTGTAATGGTGTTCAATATGATTTGATGCAAATAACTGTGTATTCTCTTTCTATGCAATGTTATTCAATGTATGCAACAAACATGATGATTAAAATTTGAAACAAAAACATTTTGCATCTCCATCTTATTCTATGAAACAACCCCCCAAAAAAATAAAAAGAAATCAAGGATGTTCATTATAAAGAAGCAAGGAGCTTGCAGCCCCAAAGAACAAATTTCCACTCAAGACCTTCCCGCATGATAGAGACAAGAATTGTGATGGAAAGGAGAAAATTCAGCCCAAAGAAACACCCTCAAAGAAGGTGGAAGAAGACTACAGAAAGGAGCTCAGGAAGAAGAATCTTTGTTTCACATGTAAAGAGACATGTGCCCTAGGATATAAGTGTTGGGAAAAGAGGAAGAATCGTCAATTGGAGGCATATTCAGCTGATGGATCAAAATCAGAAAATTCAGACCAGCAAGCTGAAGCAAAGGAAAGTGAAGAAGAAGGTTCAGAAGAAGAGACTAGGGAAGTGAAGGAAAGTGGCGGCACTCTAGCCAAGATCTCTAGCCTTCAAATAAGTAATTTGTTCAAACTTTGAGGGTTGTTGAAAGGGCAGCAAATTGTTGCTCTAATTGATACAGGTGCCACGCATAACTTCATTGACGAAGACATTGTAGCACAAAGTGGGCTCAAAACTAGGAAATTTGGAGTTTTAAGAGTCATGGTTGCCAATGGCAGCACAATGTCTTGTGTAAGGATGATGTCACAATTAAGAATCTTGTTAAACCACTAAAAAGTCAATGATGACTTTTATTTTGTAAATACGGGAGATCACCTTGAACCTAAGATCCATGGAGCTGAAATTTCAGGATGGTGATAGAAAAGTGATATTGAGAGGAATGACTAACGGGGGATCTAGCACTGTTACGTGCAAGATAATGCAAGGAGCATCCAATTATGATCAAGGAATAAGGCCCAAGCAAGAAGGTGAAGACAGTCCAAACTCGCAATAATCCGCTATTTGATATGGAAGCAGAGCTAACGTTCCCTAATCCTTTATTGAGATGCATGAAGACAAGGTGATAGAAGAATAATTATCTTTAGTTGATTTGCTTCCTATGGTGATACATGATGGATTCGACCCTTATGATAATGGGGTTGGCCTTGTGGATTCACTACAAGGAGAGGAGTATTATGTTGAATTGGATGATGTTGGAGTGGTGAGCCCTTGTGTGGAGATTTCAAATGCTAACACATTTCCTTTTGATATGGCTCATCAACTGATGGATTGTGCACAACCCCAACATGGTGAAGACACATTGGGGGAGATTTTCCTTGCCCAAGATGGTAGGCATGGATTGTTGGGAATTAAAGATGATGGAAGAAGCATACAATGGGAGGTTTCAAACCAAAAGGGGGATAGGAAAATTGTTACCTTTCTTTATAGTCATCCTATGAGTCCATTTGTGTTCATACAAGTGGATTGGAGAGAGATCTTGAGCAAAATTTGGTACGTTATTGAGTTGTTGACTCTTGGGGAGACATTACCACCCAAGAGAATTGTAATATCCCCAATGGAATATTTTCTAAACTTTTGCAATTGACATAAATAAACATACATGCTCTAATACCACTATAAGAACCCTTGCCTATTCTACCCTAAATTTTTCAATTTGTGATGTTTGACATTTTGTCAAACACTTTGCGTGCAATCTAATTTTTTGAGTATGCTGATGGTTTTGGATGTTTGTTTGATGATTTTTGCCGGTTACAATGAAGTACTATTGGACAATAAGAGCAATGATGTGAAGAAGATAATGGTTGGATATGAACTGATTTTCTGAGTGTTTTCAGACCAGCAACTCCAATGCAAATCTGGAAATGAAGCTCAAAATAATGCCCTTATCAATGTCCACAACTCCTCCAATGCAAATCGGCTAGAGAAAATATTAAACCCTTGAAACCGCAGACTGAAAATAGGTCCAAAAGATGTCGAATGTAGCCTCAAAACCCTTGCACCTGCAATCTGAAATAATGATACTAAAATCTGCAACTCCTCCAAAACCCTAGTCGCCCAAAATAGAGGAAAACTCATATAAAATAAGGCACAGCTCCAAAAATTCTAAAACCACCTTCAAATGATGCCAAAAAGTCCCAAGATATGGTCGTCCAAGATAGAAAATGCATAAAAATTCTTTGGCACTCCAAATCTACAATTTAGCTCAAAAAAGGGTTCAAACCCTAGCTGGAAATGACCCCAAACTGCTCACAAATCTACAAATATGTCCAATAGTGTGAAAGATACCCTCTCAATTTTTTCTTGATTTTCAATGACAATTACAAAGTAACCATGCACCCATTAAGGTTAGCTCCAAACCAAAAGGATGCGGAAAAGAACTCTAACCAATAATGCGCCCTAAAACCACTTAAGGAGGAGGGGCGGGCATATGGTCAAGGATCCCTAGGATCTACTTAATCAATAACTGAAATGATTACAATTGAGAGAGAAGAACTAAACTCAACACCAAGAATGTGCACACAAGATCCTTTAGAAGGCGAGGTGCAAACATATGGTGGAGTACTAATTACAAAACTAAAAGAACTTAGGCGGATAACCAGCCATGAGAGATTTTCCACACTTCCACTAAAACAATGGGGGGAATGAAATTACAAATAAAACAATTCATCCGCTGCGGCAGGCATCCACTCAAAAGTGGGGATTCACCACTTGACAGTGGGTACAAAAAAGCTTAAACAATTCGTTTCTCCACACTGGCGGTATACCATCCAGGGGTGCTTAATGTGAAATTAAGTAATAATTGCAGCAATAATAAACTGGAACAGTACTACTATTTAAAGTTTTACAATATGAGAATGAGCTGCAAATTACATGAATATTACAATGATTTCAAAGCACCAAAAAACTGGATGATTCCACGTTAGACATCAACAATAATTGATGAAGAAAAGACTGGAAATTCAAACTAAAACAAGTCTGATATAAATCTACAATTCTGGAAATGAATAACCAACAACTTGTAAACTCACTTAAATGTTCATAACTTCACCAAATTACCTCCGAATTGACTGAATTCTTTTGCAAAGGCTCTCGAGGAGTATAGCGCCCAAGAACAAAACAGAAAACAGCATCAAAAGCCCCCTTCATTTATTTGGCACGAATTTCAATGTGCTCTAAGAGGGTACGACCTGGCTGCAAGGGCAATTTTGCTCTTAAAAATCAGGTTCTTTGAATTTAAAACTCAGCTTCCATGGAAAGGGTCGCCCAATGTTACACCCCGATTGTATAGCTACTATTGTATAGGGCAATTGATTGTAATGTTTGAATCATTGAGATGAATAAAACATGTTTTTGTTATCAAAATGAATGTGTTCTATTTAAATGATTGTCTCATTTGATTGATACTTCTATTGCTGTAATTCTTGTTTAATGTTGCATGCAAGTTATGGACTAATGAATATCCTAACTTAAGATGTTTTGTATACTGTTAATGTTGTGAACAAGTAACTACCGAGATTGTATGTTTATGGGTGCAGGTACATGAACCATTCCTCCAGGCGGAGGGGAAATATCACTCAAGAGAGGAGCTTGGTCGGGTAACCGGTAAAGTAAATCAATTGAGCATACACACACTTCGCTAAAGGTTTGAAGGAGCTGAGTCAACTAGGTTGGTCTTGATAAGTCATCCATAGGATTTAGGAGTTTGGGTTACTTCTTTGTGCTTTGTGAGTGATGTTACTTTTAAACCTAACTTATTGTTTTGTGACCTTGGGTGAGAAACATGTTTGGTTATATGTGCATAGGCAGAGTGTATATGTATACACATGTATCCCTCATATACACGTATCTATATGTATAGACATGGCGATACAGACGTATGATCGGCAAACTAATATGATATACGTATGTGTCGACATGGTATACATACACATATGTGTACATGACTGTATAAATGTTTATACGCATGTATATAAATATATACGCTACCTATTACCTGTGAATATAATATTATTATAATATTATCTTGGAATTTACATATATACATATATGCACGTATACATTGATAGGTATATTGAAAATATGTTGACTGGCTCACAATATACGTATTTACCAAATAATATGTAAATGTTTATATATGTATAAATGTAATTAAATAAGTATATATATATATTTAATATTATATATATATTATTATAGTTTTACCGAAATAAATATATATGTATATATAAGTATATTTAAATTATAACGTTTAAATATATATACATATATAAATATTAAAGTAAAATAAAAGTATAATAATATATGTATTAATATAATAGAATATATATATATTAATTAATTTGAAATAAAATAAGAACCGATATGTCTCAAAGATTATATCTTTTAAATAAGACTTTATTTTAACTATGGAAAAGTCGATGAATAAACCAAATTCATTTGATATCGATTTTAACTATGGAAATCGATTTAAATCAATATATTTTTATTTGCAAAGTATGCTAGTCATATTGAATCGAATTTTATAAGGAATGAATCACGCAACATTGAGGGAAATATTTCCCAAGTGCTAAAGTCCAAACTTTTAAAAAAACAAAAATGGCGCAACTAATAAATGCGTGCACGAGAAGAAGACCAAGTCTGAGTAAGCAAAATCGCAGCTTCTGGAGGTTGCGAAAATGTCTGAAAACAAGGATAGCTGGGGCACCATTGAGCTAGGACTCATTCCACTATGGCTAAACTCTAGCCACGTTGCAAAAATAGCACCCTTGCTGGAAAACGCCTGTAGGTGTCATTCTAGGCAATTTCTTCATGTGTCTTTGAATTATTCTTCTTCAAAAAGGGCCGACTCATCTTTATTTTGCTGAGTAATGGTGTTCTATGCTGCCAGCATGAGTTTGACATAATCAAAATGATAGTGGTGTCAATTCTCATGCCAAATCTGTAGGATGGCATGAGAATTCGACCTCTATAAATAGGAGCTCACTTTACCTATCATTTCACCAATTTTTCAAGTTATCAAGATTGCAATTTGTTCTCTGCAACTACAATCTGCAATCTTATCTATTCTGAGATTATTCTGCAAACAGAGAAGTTACCAGTCAATTACCAGTTTTCTCGGCCAATGATGTCGTCTTCTTATTCTATGTTACAACAGAATGATAGATCATAATTGTTTCTAATATTGCCAAGGATACAGAGATGTACTTAGCTTTTCTTCTCTAGCTTTCCATGGTTGTTTTATATGGATACACACCCAAAAATTGTGATAGAGTATATCATCATAACATCATTAGTAGTCCCATTCAAGATAATATATTAGCAATATTGTAATAGTGATATGCATCCCCCAAAATGACGATAATAAATAATATCAATTAAACAAATACTATTATGTATTCATTAACCACATATAATATTTTTATTGGTCATCATATATATTTATCAATCATATTTAGATATGTTTATTAACCACCAATTGGCATTCAAATTCCCTATTTGTTTGCCCAAAATAATATCACTGTTCTTATTCAAAATCTCACAATTTACATATATCTTGATAACTATGATGAATGTTAACAGCAAAGTAGGACATACCTCATCTACACAAATCAAAATGTGTTTTTGTATGTTATAGAATATACCTTCTTCTTTTGCAAACACTATTTTCACAGGATGGCAGGAACATGCTCTGATACCACTTGTCATGACCCCTTTCCGATTAGCCATAATTCTTGCTATGATTTTATGGAGATATTCCTTATGATGGTCTAGTGTTCAGATTGTATTCTTTTTCTTCTTTTCCTGATTAATCATAGGATAAAACATTAATAAATCTATTCATTTTTTCTATCAAAGAATCGCGATTACCTATAAGACTCAATAATTGCTGCAAGCATTATTATTGTATAATCCTATTATAAAATATGTCATATATATATATATTCGTTCATTCCATCGCTCCAATCTATTTGATCCTCATTTGATGACCCTTTTATACAGACTACTCCCAAAATCAGGATGCAATGAATTAGTGGTGTCAAGGAATCACGTTCCCCTGCAAGTCTTTCCTTGACAATACTGGCGGCAACAATAATGAGCTCCATTGATTGTATCCCCCCGTCCAGTGGTTTGCAGTATTCTGATTCCCTTCATTTTTGGCGGTTGTGTGAATACATCGATGGTGTATAAAATCCAGCAGTGGATACATGTATGCTCCAGGTATCGGGATTTCTCTAAATACCAATTGCTATGTATTGCATCCAACACAACCATACTCCCGCAGTCACTATGTAATGTGATATCTTCGTATTACGATTACAATATCTTGTGTTGACCCTTCAATGATAATTGGATGAATACTTCAGTCGGCATAAAGGTGACGGAAAGACCCTATTCGCTAGACACTCCCTCCCTGGATATTCCACGACCAACGCCTCTTAAATATCCACGATCTTTGTAGGGAGTCATGCCCTTTCTAGCCCATGGGTTCCTTGGACAGTCGTGGCCTTTTATTTGTGTTTGGGGGCCCACGCTTAATCTTCTCTAATTATCGATGCCAATATATCATTGATCTTTAAATCGTTGTTTTGGTATTCATTTACGAATTATTCTCTTTGACATTTGTAGCTTTGGGTTTGTATTATTATTTATAATATTAGTGGGTCATATGATAATTATAATATCAAGATGATTATAATTATAATCGGTGGTAGTCAACATTTACGTTTTAATATTTATAATATTATATAGATATAATAATTATAATTATAATATCTTCTACTAATTATAACTATAACAATATTCAAATTGTATAATATGTTTGTATCCATTAATATCATATTTATTATAATATTTAAGTCGTTAGCACTTGTTATTTTGATAATATAATTATAATTATAATATTGTCTCACAACAATTATAATTATAAGGATATCGAAATAATCGTATGGATTACTTATAATTTAAATATGTATTTTGTTATTTACTTATTTCGAGGGTTCTCTAATTTCAAGGACATGACATTACAATCCGCCCTTCCCAAAATTGCTTGTCCTCAAGCAACTCAATTGGCATTCCAAAATCACCATGCCAAACCAAACTGGAACTGAAGTTGATCCCAGGGCCCCAAATCAACCGAGGAGATCGATAGTACCGATTGATGGAAGTACTGCTCTGCAAACTGCCAACACAAGAGACCTCCTGATTAAGACTAAACTGAAACACCATGGGAGAAAAAATCTAGAAAACCAACATGAGCTTTCCCATCTTCAACTGCTAAATTGTAAACCCAAGTGATTCTAGGATTCCAAATCATTCTCAAGAACACTACTCCTCTAATCCATTGCGCTACTCTAATTAAAACACCTGCAAACCAAAAGTGGAGCAACATAACTTGGTCCATAAAAGACGATGCACCAAACAAGTTAGTGCCCGGGTCCCAAATCAATCTATAGAACCTCCAAATCTCACTGTCATAATTCTGATCAGCATCATAAATGTTTTCAAACACCCTTCCAAACCAATGCCAATCATAAACAGTGCTCCAAACTCCATCACTGCACAATGCTCATTTTGAAGCAAACTGATTTCCCTGAGAGAACTCCAAGAAATTCACATATATCACAACAGAAGTTCCAATTTGATGAATCAAATCAGCTAATAGCTCGCTGCCCCAAACAATAATGTATGAATTGGTAACAAACAATCCACTGTCAATCATCAATGAACTACTCATGTCAGAATTTTGAACATTCTGAATCCTTCTTTTGCTTATATGAGGCATGCATTCAGTCCAAATATGAGATGGAGAAACCTGAAAATGAGATAACCAGCTATCAAACAGGTCTGAAACAATTATCTTGAGATCTGATTTTTGGGAAATCAGCATCCAAGAAGGTAAACAGCAGTTGCAACAAAAGAATTTCTCATTAAAATTGGCATAGCTGCTCATGAACAAGGCTGGTGGCTTCTTCAATAAAGGTCCCAATGCCACCACAAACCATCTTCCAATCATATTTCCATTCCAGAACACCAATTTATGATCAGAAATAAAAAAACCAATAACAGGAAAAGAAGGTAGTAGCAATCATAGAACTGAAATTTTTACACTTATCTCTCCAACCAACCTTCTTTTTATGCTTACCATTCTTCATTAGAAAATACTTGAGATCCCAAATACTAACTTTCAATCGGAGACAAGTCCCAACACAAGAGCTGATGATCTCAAAAACATTTTGAAAACAATGTGCTAGTTTATCCCTTTTAGAATTTTCAATATTATATTTTTGCCAAGAAATGTCAGGATCCCATACTATCAACAATGAAGTACCATTTCTCAGACGGAGAACTGTTCTCACATGAATCCTCTGATTCTCTCATTCCATCTGGATAAACATTTCTTGAAACTCCAAGAAGTATTCAACAAACCTATGTTTGTTGAAGAAATTGAACCCAAAATCTTTTGTCATGTATTGCCGGAAAGATTCCATGAATCCTTCATTAAATTCAATTCTAGAATCAATCACCCCAAGAGATGATGAAAATGTACTAAAATCTGACAAGAGTCTCATAAGCATCCTCATCAAAAAATGAATAAAACCTTCATCAACATGCCAATCATCTCTTTGTTGATGAACAATAAGAATGTCTTCATTTCTTTGTGATCCAAGAGTTACCATTTCTTGCTGAATGGGTGCACTTAGAGCAGCAATAGATCCAACTTCATGCAACTCACGTATCAACTCTCCAATGCTAGAAGACAAACTCGAATTTCCTCCAATAATCTCTAAAGCAATTCCTTCATCATCTTCAAAAAGAGGATTTACATAAACCTTACTGGCATCTTCTTCGTACAAGATATTATCAAATGCCTGAAAAACTTGTTGAAGAAAATTTGAATGCTCCGGTTTCTCAAGACAACATTCCAAATCATATGTTTCTTGTATGAGATCAAGCTCATCAAGAATTACCTGAAGCTCCTCTGCTCTTCTTTTGTTTTCTTGCTCCCATGAATATTGAACAGCAGAAATTTGATTCTCTACTTCAATTAGAGTCTCATGAACTTCTTGCAACTTAGCTTTGGTAAGCTCGTTCCTCTCTAATGCCTTGTCGGCAATTTTCGCCACTTTGTCTTTAACACGAATGATGTGCAAAAGACTTGATTTGATTTCCTCCAAGGCAAACTTAATGAACTTCATATCAGCAATGGAAATGCAACATACATCTTCTCCTCTAGGCACAACATAAATAAAATTTTCAACATGCTGATGCAATTCATCAAGCTGTGACAAAGCTTGAATTCCATTTTCAGCAGTCTGTGAACTTGAGTTGCAATCTTCATATGCTGGCTGAAATGATATAGACCCACTTTGATGGATAAAGATTTCGAAAATGGTTTGAGCTATACTCCTCAACTTGTCTCGCATGTGATGAACATTCTTCATCATTCCATCCATAGTGCCTTCCAATTCCTTAGCTTTTTGTCTTAGCTTGATTTCAGATGAAGAGAAATCTGCCTTATAACTACTAGAAGCTTCACCTTCCATGTCTTCTACACATGATTCAAGGTAATTGATCAAATCAACTTTGAAGTGCGAAGTGACTTCAGCTTCCCCCTTCTTCTTCTCCTCCTTGACTTGACTTTCAAACCAGCATTATCTGGAATTGTGAGAAAACAATTCGCTGGTTGAACACATATCTTCAACTAACCGAACTTCTCCTTCATTTGGATCTGCACTTATGGCCTCTTCATGCATCTTTGTTTCAATTTTTGTTTCCAAAAGTTCTTTCTTTAAATCTTCAACATGAGGCTTCTTAACATAAGTCAACTCACTCTTCTCCTCTGTAGAAAACAAGAGTACCTCACTAGTCTTCAAGGCTTCCACTAACACATTACACTCTTCTACAGAATGCTCGGATGAGTGCAAATCCATAGATACCCATTGAACTTTTGCAATGTCTTCAAAGGGATTCCAACTTTCATCCTCTTCTTCAGCTTCGGAGATCTCCTCTTTATCCTCAACAGTCTTCTTCAAACATGGCTTCAATTTTTCTTCACAATGACTGAAAATTTCTTTAACTAACAAATCAGCAATTAGAGAAATCTGCTCTTCTCGTTCAAAGGCATTCTTAAGAAGGACTTGAAAACTTTCGGGAAGAGTACCAGCTTCTTTGATGGTGTCAATTAGAACATTTTTAACAGCTGCAAACACCCCCTCTTCCTGTTCACTCCAAGTTGAAGTGAATAGATAATCAAACAAATGGTAAATCTGATTATCCATCTCCAATTCTATCAGAAGAATGCAAGTTCTTACTTCTGAAAATGTCTTTAGAACAGCAACTCTTCTTGGAAATAAACCACTCCCAGTTTCATCCAAATCTTGAAAACTTTCCACTATCATTTTTAATATGATCTTCATAGTTTCATCATCATATGGCAATTGGGGAATTACAATTCTTATTATCTCCATGAAACAAGAAGAAATCAGCAGCTTGGTTTCTTCATCAGGATGCCCCAACCAATAGGGCTGATTCAAAAGATTCACTGCAGGAGCTAAAGCCAACTGTATTTCCTCCAAAGGAGCTGGTTTCACTTGTCTCAGACATTGTTCTAACAAATGAAGAATATTCTCTTCACTTTCCCTTGACTGAAATTCTTTGCCAAGTCTTTTTCCAACCAAAAAGGGAGTCTCTGCCAACTTCCTCTCTTCTTCATTAGCCATACCTTAGTCTGACAAGACAAGGTTTCACAAAACCTCTGAAAAAGTGTCAACTTCAAAAACTTCTGAAACTGAAACTAAACTCTTTTGCTTTATGATGTAGTATCGGTCTTTTCTGACTCTCATCTGATAATTCAAGCGCTGAAACTCACAGGATGGTAGGAAAACAAGCTCTGATACCACTGAAAGATACCCTCTCAATTTTTTCTTGATTTTCAATGACAATTACAAAGTAACCATGCACCCGTTAAGGTTAGCTCCAAACCAAAACGATGCGGAAAAGAACTCTAACCAAGAATGCGCCCTAAAACCACTTAAGGAGGAGGGGCAGGCATATGGTCAGAGGATCCCTAGGATCTACTTAATCAATAACTGAAATGATTACAATTGAGAGAGAAGAACTAAACTCAACACCAAGAATGTGCACACAAGATCCTTTAGAAGGCGAGGTGCTAACATATGGTGGAGTACTAATTACAAAACTGAAAAAACTTAGGCGGATAACCAGCCATGAGAGATTTTCCACACTTCCACTAAAATAGTAGGAGGAATGAAATTACAAATAAAACAATTCATCCGCAGCGACAGGCATCCACTCAAGAGTGGGGATTCACCACTTGACAGTGGGTACAAGAAAGCTTAAACAATTTGTTTCTCCACTGGCGGTATACCATCCAGGGGTGCTTAATGTGAAATTAAGTAATAATTGCAGCAATAATAAACTGGAACAGTACTACTGTTTAAAGTTTTACAATATGAAAATGAGCTGCAAATTACATGAATATTACAATGATTTCAAAGCACCAAAAAACTGGATGATTCCACGTTAGACATCAACAATAATTGATGAAGAAAAGACTGGAAATTCAAACTAAAACAAGTCTGATATAAATCTACAATTCTGGAAATGAATAACTAGCAACTTGTAAACTCACTTAAATGTTCATAACTTCACCAAATTACCTCCGAATTGACTAAATTCTTTTGCAAAGGCTCTTGAGGAGTATGGCGCCCAAGAACAAAACAGAAAACAGCATCAAAAGCCCCCTTCATTTATTTGGCACGAATTCCAATGTGCTCTAAGAGGGTACGACTTAGCTACAAGGGCGATTTTGCTCTTAAAAATCAGGTTCTTTGAATTTAAATCTCAGCTTCCATGGAAAGGGTCGCCCAAGGTCATCAAACACATAGCATCGATACCCAAAACAAGATTAAATTTATTCAAAAAGCTGCTCACAAAAATCAACTTCAGCTGTATGAACATCAGCAACATAGAAACTGAAAATAACATCTAAATCTTCAACGATAAAATCTACAAATGCACAATTAGGGGCGCCAAGAGCATAGACATTGAATGATCGAACACACATAATGAAATTTAAATCATACTAAGAACTGCATATGAAAATCTACTTCAGCCATAGAATAACCAGCAAGCTGAAAACTGGAAATTTTCACCAAAATCAGCAACAATAAAGCTCAATATGCACTTCTGAATGAAGCACACTCTCAATCAACCATCTAAGAGACCATAGTTTTAGGCCCGAAGAATGGAGTAGAAATGCTAAGCTTTCCCTTAGCCGGATTCTGAAATTAATTCAGCAACATAACTTTACAACATTTTCAAAAATGAGAATGAATGAGCAATGGCCTGCTTTTATAGAATTGAAGGTGACTATTGGCTCTTCAACTTCCATCTTTTTTCCCTCCAAAAGGAATGCCCATTTCACTTTTGAAATATTTTAATTTTTAAAACATTATATTCACCTTTCTAGGCGTCCAAAATTTGAGGATAAATATTTACTTTAGAAATATTTAAATAATCTCTCAATGAGACGTCCACCCTCAAATGTCATCTTTTAAAACAACTTTGAGTCATTAATACTAGGCCAAGGGGGCCAATAAGAAATTATAACATTAATGACTTAGAATAAATCATTTTACCCAAAATGAGCCTCAAAAATGCTAAAAGCCAAATATGCCCAAATTGCACTGCCCAAAATGGAAACTGAGCTAACAGTTGATGCAACTGTCCAAGATGGCCTTGCCAAAAATAGAATTTACTAAAAATAGTAAATTCAAAAAAGTTGTTCGATGACTATGCATGCTATATCACTGCGAAGCTCTCTGAAAACCCAGAAAGAATCCACCATCCTCATTCATGCAAACCTTCTTCAGAACCCCTATAAAATAGGAAACCCTAATTTCACCTCTTACGAGCCTACGGGCTTCCGGGAATAGGCTATTAGACACTGAAGGGCGTATGGCTAAAAATGAGGACATTACATAGTGAATCCTGAATGAATCCACCTCTCAAGTAGAGTTGGGTTTTCGTCCAACCTAATCTCCAAGGGTTTTTGTCCTCAGAGTTAGCTGCAACTAAACCCTTAGCTAAAGATAGAGAAAAATCAAGTTTATCAAATCCACAATATGCCTGAATGACCAGCTCCCATTTCCTTTTAAAAAAACCCTTGATCTTCTAGAAAGATCCAAAATAGCCTCCATAAAGCTTCTAGAAGAAGATTTTAATATTTCCTAAAGTGACTTTATAATATTATTTTATTTTTCACTTAAGTCACTTTAAAATATTTAATAAAATGACTTTATAATATTTTATTCTTTTATTTAAATTAATTAAAATAAAGTTATCTTTATGATTTAATTTAAAATAGACAACTTTAAAATAATTAATTTAATTATTATTTCCTTATAACTCCATTATTTAGCTTATGGGAGTAAAATAAGCTAAATATTGATGTCTGTCATTAATTAGAAAAATGGGGACATTACAAGAATGATCAGAGATGTCATTTTGGCTAAGGATTTTTAGTGCTGCAACAGTTGCTCTTCTTCTTGGGTGCTGATTGTTCAAAATCAGACCACAAGTTGACCATTTCAAACTTGGAAAGCTACAAGTTTACACATTTTCAGTCCATTCAACCCCTTAGCAAGATTGACTTATGGCTTTAGATGAAGGGCATGTCAAGTTTGAGCAATCAAGGTCCATGTTGGAGGAGTGTTCAGGCACCAATCAATTGTTATTTTAATTCATTTACTTGCACTTATGTTTTGAATAGCAGATTATTTTTCAGTGATGTTGGAATGCAGTGATGTTGGAGTGCAGGAAGTTGAAAATGAGAAAGTTAGCATTAACTTTCTCACATTTACCTGTACGGTGCCACAGGTTTATGATTGTGGAGAGCAATTCTCCAAGGAGTTGATTAAGATCATTGTAGTCAGTCGTGAGTCGATGTAGTCGGTCGAGAGTGTACTTGGTCAGTTGTGAGTCATAAGTAAATAAAACATTAGTTAATATTAATAGTCCATGTACTTATGTACGTTTCATGTTGGCTAGTTGCCTCGGGAATTAAGTTCCTAACGAAGCAATTAGTTATAGTGAAGGGACGCGATGGTTGGTGCCTCAACCACCGCCAACGTACTATATGTACTTGAGTCATGTAGTCGGGAAACATGATGGTTCTACTATGCTATGCTATGTTCTGTCTGGAGATATTATGATGTAATTGCCGAATCTTGAATAAAGAAGTATATCTATGTTTTGTGCGATTGCCATGTGATTATTATATGTTGTCAATATTATTTTATATTTTCGTTTACTCCATACGTCATTGTACCCATAGCGAGTAAACAATCATGTTGAGATTGGTTGTTTTTTTTATGAGGGAACTTCAGAAGGTTACAATTGCAAGTACCCAGCAGTACAGTGTTCCAAGTAGGAGGAGCTGCAAATCCCCCAAACTTATTTGGTATCCTGGAATCATATTGTGTTTTATTCAGAATCAATCAGTGCATGAGCTGGCATTGCTTGGGGACAAGCAATCTTTTAAGAGGGAGGACTGTAATGTCCCCATTTTTATGCCATGCTAATCCATGAGTATTGGCTAGTTTCCAAGGTTTTTTGTAGGCTTCCAGGTGAGCTTGGAGAGTTCCAAGATCTTTGGAGGATTCTTGTCAGCACTTTCAAAAGTTTATGCAGAGTTTTCTAAGTTTTTCTAGGCCTTGGTGGGTAGTATTGCCATTTTTAGCAATATCTATTTTTAGTAAGTTTCAGTGCATCTCAGTTTGGGCCAATTTGGAGTTTGGACACACTATTTTTAGCAGTTTGCTATTTTTAGTAAGTGTTATTTTGGCCACCTGGTCTTGGCAACAGTGGAGTGCAGGGTTTCCAGTTTTGGCAGTGGTTGGCAGTTTCAATTTGGTGAGTTCTGATATTTTGACGTATTATTCATTCACCATTACTTAAGTCTTCAAAAAAAGTAACATTATGACTTAAGTTATAAAGTTCAAATTAGACCCCCATTGTACCCCCACACCTAAACTTGGTAACTTTATGTTGTTTTAAAACTGGGGACTTGCATTTCCCAAGGTGGATGCCAAAATGAAGGGGTTAAGTGAAAGTGAAAGTTAAAATAAATTAATATTTCCTTGAGTTGGGTGTCCCTTTTGAAGGAAAAAATAATTCAAATTTTGGAGCCCTAATCTCTATTTAAGCTCACCTTGGGCTCTCATTCTATTCATGCTATTTTAATGATGACGAGTGTTGTCGGAGAGAGGATTGAATTCCTTCAAGGGCTTTAGAGACATCAACCTTCAAAGTTGCTCTAGTTTCGAAGTTGAAAGATACTCCCTAGTTGGACGTGGGTGTGGCTTCATTGCAAGAGTCACCATTGGAGCTATTGGTGGTGGTTTTTCAGTTTTCTTTCAGTTATGGCTTCCTTTGATGTTTTCTAGCTATGTTTTGGTGTGATATCTGATTTTGCAGAACTTGGGAGTGTTTTTGGAGTAGTTTTTTGGAGTTCCATGATTGTTAGTTGCACCTTTCCAACCTAGGCCGTACCATCTGATTTGTTCATGCTGATTGGAGGATTGCCAAATGTAATAACCCCAACCTCTCAACCAAGATTATTATTGATTTCCCAGGTTTGACAATGTTATTTGTCAAACTAATTTTAACTATCTGGTCTGAAATGATAAAACTCCTTATATATGCAAGGGTAAAAATAATCCTGTTTTTGCACAATATAATATCTCCAAACCAATGACATAATTTCAATGCATGGAAAATATATATATATACATGTATTCAAATACCAAGAGTTGGAATTACAACAAGAACAATGTTATGCATACTTAAGAAATGGAAGCAATATTTCATTTATTCTCCATTGTAGGGACAATCAGCAATTTCGCAAACAATTTAATGGTAGTATTGTCATAAAAAGGTATATAAACCATTTATCACATAGATATCAAAAATTAATCATGCACCTGGCAATACGCACCAATTCACTAAAGAAAGGATAAAATATGGATAGTAAATATGAGTCCAAGCATGTGATTTCTCCAATACTCTTTATATTCCAGCAGTCCTTCGATGGCATTGAAAGAAGTCCATTTCCACAATCGAACAAAAATAAAGATGTGTTGCCAAAATAAATATAAGAGGATGTTTCCGCCAGGTCTCGCTATCTTTCAGCCAGCCTTCAATGGATATAGAAGCCTCATCTTCAGCAATTGATCAGTATAATCGGGTACGAGAGATGCCAGTAGCAATGTTCACGTTCCCACAACAACACATGTAACATATCGGTGCCAATGTTAAATTTGATTCTCCTCCAGATTTTGATTTGCTCATGAAAAATCTTTAACCAACATATGATGTTGGTGGAATAGAATGAACATGCTCAATTGTATATAATTATAATCTCAATCCTCCAGCGATATATCGGCTCCCTTGTATTGATTAGTATCACCAACACAATATGCCACAATATTCACACTGGAATAGTAAAACCGATTCTTTGTCTCTTCACAAAGGCTCGATAGTCTCTTCTACCTTCATAGCACCTCCAGGTAGACCCGATAATATCAAAGCAAGCACAACATTATCAAGCAATGGTTTAGAATAACTATTCATGAACAGAGGCGGTAGCTACGACCAACAAGTGATTTATACGCATATATTCTTGACTGCACTCACTATCTTCAGCAACTCGTGATCACGTTTCTCATTGGAAATCTGTAAGCATCGCTAGTAATAATGCGATGATCCTGTATAATGAAAGAACCGGACAGCATAGAAGAATATGTCTATCAATACCAATGGTAGCCGCCATCTGCTTAGAAGAATATGTCCATTGGGTCTAGTGAACACTCTGTGTTGATGAAATTAGGCAGCAAGATGTATTCGTTATAACCGCAGATGTTGCTAGCCTTCTACTTCCTAGGTCAATACATGCCGATAACAAGGCCCCAAAACCTTCATTATATTCACTTCTTAGATGGAGCACATTTTGCCTTTCTGAATATAGCTATTCTATCCTGATTATGAAACTAAGATATTTCGCATGAACCATGCCAAGGGTTCCATGCATACATGGTTGCAAATCCTGGGAGTTTTCGTTCTCAGAGATCTCAATGTCGAAAACCAAATATTATTCCATATTTCATAATGATGAATGTGTCCGCTAATACTCCTTTTAATCTCTGCCAACCTCCAATTGGTTCAACTGATTTCTTTTTAAATCAATAACTTTATTAAGAATATAGTCTCTATTAATGTCTTAATAAAGTCATATCATCTAATTAATTAATTAAATAATTAAAAAAGTCTTTTAAGACAAAGGAAGGCCGTTTTTAATATTTAAATAATTAATCCAATTTTATCCTAGCCTTATTAAAAAATAAGGACATCACACCAAAAAATTTGTGGGTATTGATGCATATGGTGTGCCATCCTTGGGCGCCACCTTGTGCCAAAGTGCAGATTTTTTAGTGAAGAATTGGACATTTGGAAGTTGGTCACCCCTCTCAACCAGTCGTACCATTTAGGGTTCTTGTGCATTGGGAATTGTGACGAAATATGCCTTCTTTCCTTGCTGTTCAATCTGTTTGGGTGGCGCCATGATCAACCTATCACCTTGCAAACAGCTTGGAAATGTTCTTTGATGTTTGGGGAATATTCTTGGGAGACATGCCAACCTATAGCACTTGCTGATTGGAGAGCTTCAGACCTGTTTACAGTGTTGCAGACCTGCTGCAACTCATTTTCTGAGTTAGACCAGACCTCTACTGGGTTCTATATTTAGGTATTCAGTTGTTGTTTCATTGGAGTATCTCATTTTCAGGGGTCTGATTGTATTCGGGGAGTTGTTATCCTATTTCTAACTCATAGCAGTTGGATTGTAATTGTTGATATCATTGTATTGAGCAACTTATTGTAACACTGATTTGGTAGTACCATTCAGTAATTTTCTCCTCTTTGTTTTGGCTACTTACCCCACTGAATAAGTGGTTCTTTGCTAACCCTACTGAATAAATGGCATCTTCATTTCCCGTTGATTAAGCTGATGAAATCCTTCTTGCTTCCCCATTGAATAAGCAGATGTTTCCTTTCATGTTTTGGAGATTTCATACTCACCCCACTGAACAAGTGGTTTACTTCAATAGCATTTCATTGTAAGCCTTGCCACCGTATGCTCTCACCTTGCCCACATCGGGATCTAGGTAATCAGAGAGTGGAAGGTAATTGCTTTCAGATAATTCTTGCTTATCACTCACCCCACTGAACAAGTGGTTGCTTTTGATTATTGCAATTGACACCTTGCCACCATATGCTCTCACCTTGCCCACATCGGGATCTAGGTGATCAAAAAGTGGAAGGTAGCTTAATTTAGTTATTTATCATTGTTATTTTGGCTAACGTTGACAACTACACATTTTGAAAAAATTGGGGTGGATATTAGAGGGAGTTTCCATTTTGTTAAAAAACAAGATGGGGTGTGAGTGCAAGGCACAACAATCCCCTTGCATAAGTCCTCCACCAAACAAACCTTCACAACTTAAGAAAAAATCTGATCAATCAAATCAACCATATCCACCTAATCAATCCAGTCCACTCAACCTAGCTATGAAGGATGTTATCCAAGGGCTACTAGCAAGGAATCACAATCAAAAACATGAATTTGAGTTGTGCCACACCCTTAGCAAACACAAGCACATTAAGGTTATCTATAATCCCCTTAGCATTAACATTCCCACAAATCAACCAATGCAAAAGGTTCAATGGAGGCAATCCATCCCTTTCAAGCTATCTATAAGATCCAAAATCCATAAGCCTCATAAAATCAAAAGACATTCTACTTATCAATGCATAAAAATGAAAAAATATCTCCAAAATCTCATTGATCAAGGGGACATCAAGCTTGAGGGAAATACACCCACAACAACTGATGATTGTTGGCGTTTCAATTAGCACCTCTGGAGTGCTTATTGGAAACGAATAGCTGTTGCAAGTGTGTTAGTACATACTCTTCGGATTATAGAGAGGAAGATCTCTCTTTGCTGATTTTCTACTATAAAAAAGGGGTGTACTAAGATTCCTATCTTTTTTACTCAGCGGTAGGACACAAGGGTGCATAAACCAATGCGCCATAGCTAAGCCTTCTCTCTAAATTCCGCAGATCTTAACTACAACTAACTAAGCTTCTAAACTATCCTACCTCCCCAAGATAAACAAAGCATGAGGGCGTAGGAGCGAAATGGATTGGGTTGGATCACTTGAATCCTCCGTCTCAATGGAATATGGCCGAGGTTCTGAACCTTCGGATATATACCAAGATAGGGCTAGATACAAGCAAACACTCTCTTACGGTAAACTGGATCTGAGACTTGCCAAGGAGGAGGAACCCCTATCCGAGGTGTAGGCTTGGAAACAGCTTACTGGAAACAACATAGAACGATGGCCTCTCTAACAAGATTCCCGAGGAGGTGACGACACCTGTCCAAAGTGTAGGCTGCAAGATAGATCATTAAACAACATCAAACGATAATGATTGATGACAAAATATCCAAGGAGGCGACGACACCTGTCCAAGGAGGAGATTGAAACAACGCACTATTTAAAAACAAGACTTTGAATAACTCAAATAATTAGATCAAGCAAGCTTGCACCATCTGATTTATTTCTTCAAGGTTCTTCAAAGAATTACAAAGGTTGGGACAGCAAAGGCACGAAATCATGCACAATTGCGATCAACCAACGAACTCTCATCCAAGAGTGAACAGATATAAACAAGCGAACTCTGGCAGCAACGGCACAGCAATTTTGCTAGCAAATAAAGGTTAAACAAATAAAGAACCTAAGGCTCTTATTTATAGAAACTCAAAGGAGTAGGCAACCCTAAAATCTCCTTGAGTTAACAAACAGTTCTTGCCAATCAGCAAGATTTATTTCTATGTCTAAAAGTAGGTGAGCAAACAGTTAACTGGAAATCTACTTCAATTAACTAAAACTAAACAAAAGTCAAACTGGAAGTCTACCTCAGTTGACTGACACCTAACTAAAAGTGAACTTATGTTACAAATATGTCTCCAAATAGACATCCACCTTTTGGGGAGATCTGAGATCCACAAATCATGGGAGTCAAATAGACATCCTAGATCAGTGGGATCTGACATGCATGATCTGTGGAGATCTGGAGTCAACTTGGAAAGGGGCATCAAGTTGACTTCAGTCATCATTAATGCTATTTGGAGGGTAGGATGTCCTTCCTTGGTGCTTTACACCTCTTCACCACTGGTCAACAAAGTCTCTATCCAGTCATTGACCTCTTTGGCCCCCGGGCAATTAATGCTTTTCAAGGTGACTATGTGGCGTCTAAGCATTTCTTCACCCGTCGTAAGCTGTTGCTGATAGATTATGCATTGGGCAGCTGCTTCATCTAACTGGATAGATATGGCTGCAATTTTGGCTAACTTGCAACCATTGGGATCTTCAAGGAATGAAGATCGGATGACATCTTGGAACCGTGTTTGTACCGTTTCAAGTTCAACATATTCTCCTCCTTCTCGCTGATATTCTAACTCAGGGAAGGATATTACCAACATTCTTGCGAAGTTGATAATATTGGCGACAAAGCGTCTGTAATCAATCAGCTCTACTGAGTTGGCATCATAGGCTCTCACCTTGTATGCCACCTGTTCTTTCCACTCAAAGAGATGGTGTTTGTTCTCAGTGGTTGCAACTGATTCATATGCCTGTTGTAGATCAGCAAATGTCGCATCCTCTCTCGGCCTCTCTTGAGCTGCCTTCACATCCGACTGCTGGATTTCTGATCTAAGTCCATGTGCCATGTCTCTCAGCTGATATGCTTTTGCCAACACACACCGTCCTTTGACGACAAACTCATCCACTTGACGTCTCAAGTGTTTGCCGTATGTAATCAACTGATGATGGTTTCTTTCAGCTGGGAGATCTAATAGTCCTTGAGGCAAGGCCGAGGAGTTTGGAGTGTCATGTATCAAACTAGAAATGTACAACTTTAGCTGACGGATTTCAGCCTTCAAGGCTGCTTTGTCTTGTCCATCCTCCTTTCTTTGACACTCGCTGAGGCGATTCCAAGAAGGTTTGCCTCCACCTGTCGAGTGGTCTTTCCAAGGTTCACCTTTGAAAGCGTCAAATCCTCAACCCTCACATTATGTATATCTTTGTCTTCAGGTGGGGTAGCAGTCTCTATGATAACCTCGTTCTCTGCATTCTTCTCTACATGTGTCTGCTTCTTCAACTTTTTTGCCGGCATGTCTTGTGGGACATGATGGAATTCAGAGAAGTCAAGCTGATAAGAAGGTCTCTCCCTTTTCCTCCCAAGCGAGCTTTCTAGCCAGATAGAATCTCGGCTAACATCGCTGGGAGGAGGAACATAGGCCCCCTGAATGCTGGAAGAACAAGATTGTGCCGTGGCAATGCCTCGTGGTGGCGAGTCCAAATCAATAGGACTCTGCTACCTCTGTGATGGTGGTGAAGTTGGTGGCTCTGTTTCTATCACTGGCACCGCTTCTGTTGCAACTTCTTCTACAATGGTTTCCATCTCTACAGCGATTATTTCAATCACTGGTCCTTGTGTAGTTGCAGCGGTCTCAACTGTCTCAGGTAAATTGGTGGCTGTCTCCACCTGTACCTCTTGCCGGCTTGTGCTGGCAATTCCTTTTCTCCCCCATGTGCTCCCTGACATCCGCATTCCTTCTGGAGGAAAGCTCATCTTCTTCTGTCTAGGTTTCCTCCTAGACGTGGAAGGTAGTGTAAACTGAACCGCTGGCGGCTCTAATCGAGGAAGTACTACCTTCCTTGTCCTTTTACTGTCCAGGTAGAGTTGACTGTGTCGAACTACTCTACCCGTTCTTTCCTCAATAGACATACTCTCTTTCGCATACCAGTCTACTTTGCCGAGTGGTTGTGAATCCACTAGACCCGTGAAAAAGGAAGAAAGAATGACTTCTTCTTCATCCTCAGACAAGCCCTCGATGTCCTTTGACATGAATTCTGCAATCTGCGAGAGCTTGAATCTACTATGGTTCCTTCTTCTCACTTCGAACTCATCCTTGCAGTTGACCCAAAAATCTTCCATGAAAGGTTCATGTGATGATCTTTGCTCAAGGTGAGCTGCGAAGATGCCTCTAGGGTCATAGGATGGCCTCCTGTCAATGAGGTACTTGAGATTAAATCTCACTATTTCCTGGCTTATCAACCTTGCATCGGCTGCAGTCCTGCATCTGTAAAGTCCCATCTGAAAAGGAAAGTTTGCAGCAATCTTTTTCTTTATGCGAAGGTAAGAGTGAACCTCGGCCAATTGCCTCAGGAATTCCATGAACACTACCCTATCTGAGGGGTAGCGTGGCATCATGGCGGGGTGGCCATTATAGCCATACACGCGTATGTAGGTGAAAGTGGGGAATTGTATGAACCAATCCGCCCAGTCCACCATTGCTGCCTTAGCTGCTGGTGAAATACGCACGTGCATCTCATGGTCTAGCTCGTGCACGGTGTGCATAGTAAAAAGGTCATTTATCTTTTTGAAGTGTCTTTCCGCTAGAGTGAACTCCAAGCGAGGAAAGTATTCTTGTACCTTTTGCACACCCAGGGTTCCCACAGTGTTTAATGTTCTGAAATCGCCTTGGAAGGCTATCAGGTAGACCAGGTATGAACACATGTGGAAACGGTGCTCTTCTAGAAACCCGGTGAATTGTTGGTGGAGTGTGTCACTGATCAGGGAGGCCCAGTCGTAACGTTCTTTTCTGCTGATTATCTTGCCAACAATGTAGAACATCCACGGCTGGAAGGATTTTCCCTCCTCTTGTCCAGTGACTCTGCTGAGTAGGGTGATTAGCACTCCGTACTCATCTTTGAATTCTCCTCTACCAACCAATCTGGGCAAGCTGGTTCTCTTTGTTTTCAGCCAATGTTCAGCCATTATAAGCGAACACTCATCCTTCAAAGCCTTGAATGCCTTTTCGCATTCTATCACTGATATGACCTTCTTGGTAGGGCATGGTGGAATTGCAAAACAAGTCTCTATGTCCATCGGCTTCAAGCGGCAAATCACCCTCCCGTCTACTGACAGGATCCCTCTTGTTGTCGGGTTGTAATGCTTTGTGCAAGCAGTTACAAGCTCGATGCTTTGTAAGGTGATTGGAATAGATGCTGCTTGAAACAAACTGGATTCTTCAATGTTTTGCAACTTGATTTGGTTCATGCCCTCCAAATCCTCAGAACTGACCTCTGGATTTTTTTGCCATAAGTCTGTGTCAGTCGTTTTCAGGTAATCATGGTATAAGACCGTTTTGGTCTTGTATTGTACCTGAGAGTACTGCATTCTGAAAACCTTGAATATTGACTGGGCACTTGACCCTATTCTGACACTTTTCTAGAACTGCTAAAAATAGCCTCGCCGGGGGTAGTTTTTACGAAAAATTCCGAGACATGGGTTTTGTTAAGAATGATTTTCTAGAAAAACCCAGATCGTCAAAAATTCGGAAAAATGAGTTTTTCTTTGACATGCAAGAGCCCTTCGGTGGCAGAGGCAGCAAGGGCACCAGAAAGTGTTTTTTCTCGGAAAAATCTAACACATGGGTTTTGTTCGTGCTTCAAAGCCAAACAAACCCAGTTTGTCTGTTTTTCAATATTATGACTTTTTCTGGAAACCCTAGAAAATAGGGGCAGCAGGGCTACTTTTTCTGGAAAAATCTACCATATGGCTTTTGTTGAAAAAGCTGTGTTGATCATACCCAGTTGGCCAGATCTGTGATAATCTGTCGTTTCCTGTGACATGCAAAAGAAATATAGACAAAAATAGAGGAAGTAGATAGAAGATGGATTGGAAGATATAAACTGCCACTTTGCAATAATCTGTCTTTGGACGCAATCTTGGGAGAAGAACACTTTTACTGCCAATGATCTTCAAAAATATTGAAAATTCGTCCAAAACCCCTACCAGATCTTGAAAACGTGTTCTTGGGAGCTACTTGATGTTTTATCCTTAAACCTGCAAAAAGAATAATGAGGAAAAGAGATGCCTAGCATGAATATAAGGTGATTAGGGTTAAGATCCACAAAGTATGGAAGATAACTCATCATTCAGGCCTGATTTGGAGTTCCAAAAGATGATTTCCACTGATTGTGGAGTGTTTGGTCTCTTTTTGGCTCCAAATTTGCTAACTCAAGTCAACATTTCTGCTTTGACTCTTTTAGGCGTCCATCCTTGAAGTTGATCATTTTTTGTTCATTTTGCAAGCTGAAGTGCTCCTGTTTGATCTTTGATTCAAGTTGCTCAGTTGATCTCAGGCAGTGGCTGGCAGTTCTGTTGTTGAGGCAGGATCAGTATGATTAGATATGCCTGAGAGAGGTTAACTCTGAAAACTGAGTTTAGGTCTCCAAAAAGAAGGGCGCCTTTCCTTGAGAGGGGCGCTTTTGACAATGCCTTAGTCAATTTTCATTGACTGTTCTTCGTTTTGACCTTTTCAGACCCTCTTTGCTTTGATTTGATGTTTCCAATGTTTAGATGAATCAGATGACTCTATTTGACGATGCATCGGGTAGCCAGCTCGGTCTTTCTCAGAATGACTGACTTCTCAGTTGAAGCTGGCAGTGTTAGGTCCTTCAAACTAAAGGGCGCCCCTGGCCAGCAAGGGCGCTTTTAGCTTTTGCTTGGTTTCATCTTGGCTGTGGACTGCCAGTCTTTGACCCCCTCCATCAGTTGATTGATTTGTCGGAAGTTCTTGCTGATAGTCTCGCTGACGAGATAGGTCCTAGCTAAGAAGGTCATCCTGGGAGGCAGTGAAGATTCTAGCTGAATCTGGATGCCTTTAAGAAAGGGTGCCTTTCTTCAAGAGGGGCGCTTTTAGCTATGCCTTAACCATTTTCTGGCTTATCTTTCCAGTTCTTCAAATTTGGCTTTTTCTGCTTGATCTCATCTTGTGATCGTCTGGTGTGTCTTATGGACTTGCTGTTAGATTGATCACGTAGCTGGGAGGAAGCTAGAAAGATATCATGTATAGAGTTGTTGCTTATGGATTCATTTGGTGCCTGCAACTGAGGGGCGCCCCTGGCCAGTAGGGGCGCTTTTAGCTTTGAAGCTCTCTGATTTGGCATCTGTGTCGTTGATGGATCCTCCATACTTTGCTGACAGTTGGTCAATGATACCTGAATCAGATGATTTTGCTGATTGTTTGGTTGTCGAGCCAGCATGAAAGTGAAGAGGATGACTAAGTTGAAGATGCCAATTGATTTCATTTGCCCTCTGAGATCCAAGGGCGCCTTTCTTCAAGAGGGGCACTTTTAGCCACTGTAGACTATGTTTTGCCTTGGTAGACAAACGTCCATCTTCCAGACTTAGCCAAATTTTGGCCTTTCCGTTTTGAGAATCTCCTTCGTTGAAACAGCATCTTTTCATCCTTTTTCGCCATAGCTTCTTGGTTGAAGTTTTTGAGGTTTAGCTTTCAGCACCTGGTACTGGCCAATCTGCCATTAATGGCTGCGGAGCTCCTAGCTTTTTTCCTGAAAAATAGAAATAGACCCACCAGAGTAAAACATAATTTTTGATAATTTTGACTTGATCAGTGTGATCGTGAAGGCAATTAATCCTATCAGAATTATTTTCAACCATTTCTGGGAAGGTCCTATTTTGTAGGGTTTCCATAAAAATAGGGGTGTAAAACCCTAATTTTCATTTTTTCAGAATTTTAACCATAGGTTCCTTGACAGAAACCCACAAAGATTTCATATTTGGTTTGACCTAAAACATACTTTCGATGGCATTTTTATGTTGTTTAGCTCAATTTAAGCAGAATGCCAAAAATTTCATTTTGGGTATAACAGTGATCAAACTTGTCCACAACCAACTAAGGTCAACAAGCCCACATTGATCCCATTAATCCTAACCTAGCACAAGAATCCTAGCAAGCCTACATTGATCCCATTAATCCTAACCCAGCACAAGAATCCTAGCAAGCCCCCACCAATCCCATCCAAAAGCAAAAATCCTACCCATGGGCCCCACTACCTTAGTTCAATGTGATTTTCTCGCAAATGAGTAAATTGAGATTCCTAGTAGCTCCTAACTATCTAATGATGGATTCACATCTTGTTCCCATAGTAATATATATCCCATCCCAAGTCGAATGTGTAAAGTCATGAATTATCAAGGAAAAGGATTAGACCCTCATGTATAGGAATCCTTGAACCTATTCATGTTTATACAAACCAAGAATTTCAAGGCATTGGATACAAATCTCCTAACAAGCAAAATACAAATGTTAATGATACTCCTATGAGCGCTAGGGTAACTTCTCCCAACATTAAAACAAGTCCCTCTCATCATTCCTACAAAGAGCTTGTTTCCACCAACCCTTTCATCAACTCCATCACCCCATCACCAATCCTTTCATCGACCCCATCAACAACTTTAACATCCACCTCTTGAAACCATCACCTTGGAACAACAAAATTTTACACCATTCGATTTATTCCACAATGATGAAGCTATCGCCATCTTCATTCGACTTTGTGATAATATTTCGTGAAGGGATCATAAAACAAGCTTTGAAATATACTTGGATGGATTAGCATATCCCAAGGAACCCATCCAAATGCCTAAAATCCCAACACCAAAAAATTTCGCATCCTAGGTAATCCAAAGGCCAAAAATCCAACAATCTACTTGGAACCCAAAATCGCATATGCCTAAGCCCACCATTCAAAATTCAAAAATCCAAAATTCCACTATCCAAAAATCTCAAAATCAAAAAGATCATTTGGGTTCCAAAACCTAGTCCTCAAAATCCAAGGACCCCATGGAAAAAATACATGAATTTAAAGCCTAAACTCAACAATCCACAATCCCAAAAGACTAAATAATCCAAATATCCAAGAGAAAATCCAACAAGCTAGATCAAAAATTCATTTGGGTACCGAAACCTAGCAATATGGATACTCGATCTAAAGCCCAAGGTCCCAACATCCAAGAATCCAAAAATCCATGATCCCCTAAGCCGACAAGTCCCAAAATTCAATAAATCCAAAATCTACCATCACATCCATCAAAAGAGCCAATCATTGAACACACCATGATGTGCGAACTTGTTGGTCCTAATTCCCCTCAATGCCATGAATTTACACATGCCTCCATAATCCCAATCCATCCTCCCATGTACCTCCATTCCCACATCCCTTTCATCCAAACTTTTGCATAACCATACATCCTTCATCCAATCTACCTCCCACTCCATTTTTCTTGGTTGCATCCTGAGAGAAGTCAACCTAACAATCACCAAATCTCACAACATTTGTCAAGCGCAACACTAACAACATGATCTGTTAGTTTTTAGATCAGAAATTTAAACAAGCAGAAAACACAACTCAGAGAACAATGAACACAATGATTTACCCTAGGGAAACCCTCCTACTCGAGGGAGAAAAACCCAACAAAGAATATTCTCTTATATATCAGAATAATAAGTGCAGAAACTGCATACAAAATCAGGCCCTAGAATAGGCCGAGCCACATACAATAAGATATGTAACTTCTCCTTGTATCGAAACTTGAAAGCACTAAATCTTGAATAATAACACTTCTTACAAAAATCTGATCTGCTGCTGCAAGGAGGCGAACTGTTGCTAGAGGTGTGAATTGGAGTGATTGAATTGCTTTATCAAATGAGAGGACATCATCCTCTATAAATACCAAACTAGGCAGCCTTCTCTCTAGGGCCGACCTAGAACCAATATATTTTATTTATAAAAGATGAAGGCCGACCTGCCTTGAGCAAGATATAATTAAGAGAAAATATCTCCCGACACTACAACACTAACACTCGCTCTTAGCTAGGGAGGTATTTTCCAGATATCCTCATCATGGAGTCTCTCAACATGACACCCACAATGGCTACACCCATTTGTGGAAAACATCTCAGTCTCAGAGATGTACAAGAGTTCATCATGGAATCTCTCAACATGATGTCCACAATGGCTACACCCATTTGTGGAAAACACATCTCAATCTCAGAGATGTACAAGAGTTCATCACGAAGTCTCTCAACGTGATGTCGTCATGGAGTCTCTCAACATGATGTCCACAATAGCTACTCCCATGTGTGGAAAGAAACACATTTCAGTCTCAGAGATGTACAAGGGCTCATCACGGAGTCTCATAATGCAATGTTGTCATGGAGTCTCTCAACATGACGTCCACAATGGCTACTCCCATGTGTGGAAAGAAACACATCTCAGTCTCAGAGATGTACAAGGGTTCATTACAGAGTCTCTCAACGTGATGTCATCATGGAGTCTCTCAACATGACGTCTCATCTTAGTCTCAAAGATGAACAAGGGCTTGCACCTCATATTTCTCTGTCTCAGAGAAATATACACAAGGGCTTTCAGCTCATATTTCTCCGTCTCAGAGAAATATACATTACAAGGGCTTTCACCTCATATTTCTCTGTCTCAGAGAAATATACATTACAACAAATCTTCATGATGATGTGACTCCCTCTTAAGCTCCAAGTACTTGCATCAATCTCCTGACCTCCTCGTCCAAGATTGCCTACAATGCTTTCCTTAGAGGAACGGTTTCCACTGCACACCTCCACCACTACTGACTTGCAAGATTCCAGGACTTTCCTCCTCGACCTCATCCCAGATCACCCTATTCTAAATAGGTTTGCGGAGCTACCAATATCAAATCCAGATTGACTGTCTTGTGCAATTCTGTTCTCTGCAGCTGAAGAGGTCTTCCAAGGACTTCACACAACTCCCTCTTGATCCCTGCCTCAATACAAAGATTTACAAAAACAATCCTCTGGAAGTGAACTCCCCTCCATTGATGAATCTCAGAACCTTAGTCCTCTTCCTGGACATGATCTCAACTCGTGCTTGGAATTTAACTCCCTCTGAATGTCATTTCCTCCTCTTCGAAGAAACTGATTGCAATGACAATCTGTATAGGTTCTCCATTGTTTATTGTCTTCATCTTTCTCAATCTTCTTTGTTGATGTAAACTCTCCATCCAAGGCTAACCCAACCTTGTGCCCTCAAGAGATGTCTCCAGTGAAGAATCAAGAGAGTTATGTGCCACCAACTCAGTCCCATTCCTCATAGAATGCCTCAAGCTCTTCCCCCCTTTGAATTCCTTATGCAATCTCTCATCATCCTTTTACTCCTCGATCCATCCAGCATTTTAGAGATATTAATAATAGTTCATAGAATCAAACTACCTCGATACAAACATGTAGACATCTAGCAAATATCATTAGATAGAACAATTAAGGAATGATAATAGAACTTATCTTTGTTGAATCAGAATCTCCTTAAATGTTGCACTTAAACCCTCTTCAGATATGCTCTTGTCTTTCCCTTAGATCTACTCATATGTAGCATTATTTCTGCTCCTGAATGCTGACTCTGCTTAGTACAGCCTTCAAAAACTTTTTAACAACAGTTCCTTCTTGAACAATATTGCAAGAAGATAAATGTATTTTGTAGAAGAGTCATGTGCCAAATATACCTTCAGGCTTTCACGAACTCCTTGATATTACCACGATATCCAATTTAATTTGCAAATTTTCTTTATTTCCCTCGACCTCCTCTTTTCTCAGACGGCGGCTTTAAGTAAAGGAACCAAGCCAAAATGAAACTTCTCTCTCATTCTCCAAAAACATTAACTCTACTCTTGCAAAACCATCGAATACAACACCTTCAAAACTGCTTCAGTTGGCATGTCGTTGGTACAGAATTGATTTCCAGTGTATGCAACACCTGCATCATTACATAGAGCAGCAATTTGTGCAATTGATTGAAGATTGGGATCCATAGCCTCACCTTTAGGCCACTCCTGGATTCTGCCATCATAAGTTGTACCCTCAACCATATAATCTCGGAGAGAGTATGGGTTTGACCCTATGGCCACCAATTTTGAAATAGACATTTGGTTAGATGTCAGTGTTCTTGTATTATCAGAGAAAATCACAGTAGTGCAGCCTAAAGTCTCCACACTCGGTAACTTCCTCACAATTACATTTTTTCGTGCCATTTTTCCTATACCAAGTGCCAAACATGTAGTAATAACTATAGGCAACCCTTTTGGTATGGCAGCAACAGCCAAAGCCATTGCATTCTCAAAGTAATATGTACACTAAAAGAAAACTTAAAATTTCGTGGCCAACCATTCACAATCTCCCATGAAAGGAAATATTTAAGATTTATAAGCCAAACTAGTAAACAAACAACTCCAATAATGGAAGCGAGTGCCTCCCCAAACTCATTCAACCTTTTTTCTTCAACGGTGTATCTTCATCATGTTGAGATGCCTCATGGATCTACGAATGAATCTTTCCTATCTCAGTATGCATGCCAATCTCTGTTACAAGACAGATTCAGCCATTCACAATGGTTGTCCCTGCAAAAACCATGCATTCTTTTCCCTGCAACTCTATTCACTTTGTGATGACTTTTGTTAACGGACATGTTTCTCCAGTCAGTGAACTTTGCTCTACTCTTAGAGTTGAACTTATCAGATGCAAAAAAAAAAAAAACGCATATCTGCAGGAACCTTGTCACCAACCCGAATCTCAAATAAACTTCACCAGATGCTTTCCCATCCACGTGGCAGATGAATGTTTGACCCTCTTCTCCAATCAGATCTGAAACTCTTTACAATTCTGCTCAAGAATTTCTTCTCATAGGTCTACAGGTATTTTCCCTTTAAGGTCTGGATAAAATGTCCTTCAATTCTGCAATAGATAGTCTTTAAATCTGCAACAACTCGCCCTTGAAGATCTGCACTTAAGTCTACCACAATTCACCTTTTAGGTTTGCAAAAATTTGCCTCAAAGTCTGCTCTTAAATCTGCTAGAAATCGCTCTTTAGGTCTTCAAAAATTTGCCTTCAAGACTGCTCTTAAAAACACCTTAGATCTGCTTCTAAGGTATGCTCCAAATCTGCTACTGATGGAATGATATTTAATGAAGAATGCTTAGACGAATCTGATCAGATCCTTTCTTAAACCCGCTCTGATACCATGTTAGTTTTTAGATCAGAAATGTAAACAAGCGGAAAACACAACTCAGAGAACAATGAACACAATGATTTACCCTGGGAAAACCCTCCTACTCGAGGGAGAAAAACCTAGCAAAGAATGTTCTCTTATATATCAGAATAATAAGTGCAGAAACTGCATACAAAATCAGGCCCTAGAATAGGCCGAGCCACATACAATAAGATATGTAAGTTCTCCTTGTATCGAATCTTTAAAGCACTAAATCTTGAATGATAACACTTCTTACAGAAATCTGATCCGTTGTTGCAAGGAGGCGAACTGCTGATAGAGGTGCGAATTGGAGTGATTGAATTGTTTTATCAAATGAGAAGACATCATCCTCTATAAATACCAAACTAGGCAGCCTTCTCTCTAGGGCCGAACTAGAACCAATATATTTTATTTATAAAAGATGAAGGCCGACCTACCTTGAGCAAGATATAATTAGGAGAAAATATCTCCCGCCACTACAACACTAACATGATCCACATGAAGTAGCTATTCAAAATGGGATATCTCTATCTTACCATGGAAGTAGATGCTTGAATCCAAAAATCTGAAAAATCTCAAATTAGAAAAATCAAAAATCAAAGTAATAAAGAGAAAAAACCATCCAACAGTGAAAACTATTCCTATAGTGCCTTGGGAAAATACTATATGTTGAAGTTGATGATTGAACTCCCATAGCACCATCACTTGCAATCTAAACTCCCTATCACACAAGGAAAAAAACAACTAATTTGCTATGAAGTATTATTAGATGCAAAAAGTTAATTATCACAATGTATAGTGAAACCCTTTTTACAAAGACAATGATGAAACCCTAGATGAGGAGATAATTAGATCATAAAATGTGTCATAATCCTATGACTTAGGGCAAAAAAGTACATGACTTAAGTAAGCTTAAGTATGCTAGTGTAAATAGAGACCTAATAATAATTAATTAGGTGATTTACATTTTTCACTCCAACACCCCCCTTAAGTGCAACTTAGAGAGTATTATGAAATGGATACACTAATAATGAATGATGGATGGGTCCTTGCTACAAGCCCTAAAGAGGTACCCATTGTACAAAGAAATAAATATCTCACAACTAGAGAAAAAAAGAAAGCCTCAAGGAAAAAAATTCCTCTCCAAAAGAGAAAAAATGCAAACGAACATGTATATGTGATTGTCATGTCCCCCGAGAATAGGCAATGTAAAAACTTATTTAAATTATAAGTATGATATTTTGTAATCTAAGTAATCTTTTTTTTTAATATAAGACAAATGTATTATTAAATTAAATATGAATATAAAAATTATGAATAAATAAGATATCCGTTCACCATCAGAATATTAGAATATACAAATAATCATGTTTATAAATACTAATAAATTAAAAACATATGAATAAACCTGTACACTTAGGAAAATCCAAACTAAAACTAAATAAAATTAAAAGAAATAATCCCGCGACTCCTGAAAGCCAAATGATGGCGCGATTCACGCAGGAGACGCGTCGGCCAAGAAAAACAACTCCCGTATTTAATAAACATAGGCATCAAAACCAGGAGGAGAGGAGACAAGGTCGTGAGCGGAAGAAGGAAGCACCTACGCGGTGGGATAACGAACCAGGTGAGATTCACTTAGCTCCCGTATCTAATTTCCATATGTTGAATAAAATAAACATCCCATGACTTCATGCGCCTGACCAATAAACACATTTCTCATTTATACTAAGAAGATAAACGACCCAGGCTAAATTCATATCCAGTTATAAGCTAGTGTGACTGGGTGGAATTTCAATTGAACTTGGACTGTGTAAACCCGATTTGTGATTGCTCGACCTTATCGGCATCATGCTCGGGAACAATAAATGGTATTTAATCAGAGACATCTAAACCGTATAAACTTCAGATCATCATGTGAACAAATCTACTAGTATGAGATTAATCTAAATAAGATTCTGCATATATTTTAACTAGGATTGTATATTCTAAACAGCAACATATTTCTAGTCTTCCATTCTTTTAATGAATAAAGATAGTTGTCCATTAAATACTGTTGGAGTAATACAATATAGGTTAAGTGTGAATAACTCATTGATATCTGAACTTTTATGCTAATCACCTGTATTTGATTTAATTAGCTACCTACCAAGAGAGGTCAGTTATCACCTAAGAGGTTTGTCTGTAAACCCCGTCTAGGCTTCCACCCCGTTGGTCTTGAGACTTGGGTTGGGCATACTGCTCTGTTGGCCCAAGGCAAGGTTTGGGTCCAGGAGGGACGGGGGATTCCACATATGGTTAATTACCCCATTGGCCTAAGAAATAGGTTGGGTAACATGAGGTGGCAGACCGTTGGCCCTTAGGGACTCTCCTCTCCTGATGGGTTGAGCGTTCTTTGATAAAATATATTCCTTTACATGTTATTTTGCTTAACTTGTGGATGCTAGATATGTAAGCTAATACATTGGATCATGGTTATGCAATACACAATGTGACAGGAGCCTAACAGTTAAGAGGGAACCTTTTGGGAAGCAAGACTTGTGACTACTGCCCATCACCACCCAGGTACGGCACATTACAATGATGGAAGAAAGGACTCAACATGACCCCCCAAGTACCACTTCAATCACAAATGTACAATATATATCCCCGCAATACGAGAGAAAAAATGAAACTATGAATGCCCCCATAAAGAAGTAGCTCTTGTGCGAATGATGAGAGTCTAAAGACAAAAAACAATCTACTACTTGCAAACAACATCTCTCCCCTTAGAAAGAAATAGATCCACTAGTGATTGTAAAAGCCATTCATACAACATAAATAAATAGGGAATCCAAATCCAAATGTGTGCCTTGAAATGCAACTCTAATGACCTCATGCTAGAAAAAGATATCTCCTCCATAACAAGAACTAAATGCCAAATTAGAGAAGTGAAACTATGAGAGGGAAATATCTGAGCTACATCTGGAAGCACTGAAGATGTGATGCCATCACTGCCATCAAATAGATAATGCATGTCATTCAATATATCCTCCACAAACAAGAATGATATGTTGGATAGATAGGAATCCCAATGAGGTGGCTCTAAGAGATTGAAATGATCCTACTAAATTGAAGTAACAAGTGATGGTGGAGTAGAAATCTCAATGCATGTCATTTAACTATATTGCTCACCCCTGAATAATGTTGTATCAAGACAACATGGTTGAATGTGAACATCAAATGTATCTAGAGATGCTAATTTAGAAGAATTTGGCAAATTGGTTTCATTTGCAATGCAAAGTTGTTGCAATGGATGAAATACATAAAGAAGTTTCAAACCATCAAGATTCTTCGATACACATTCATCTACAATATGCCTTTTCTTCCCACAATAATCACATTTGAATTTTCATGGATTTGGAGGCATGATTACAACCAGCAAGAGTAAATGTAGAATACAAGAGCTAAAATGGAACCCACCCAAAAAAACAATTTCTCCAGAAGCCAAGATGTCTAAGTTATCAACTACAATATAAAAAACTGGCAAACTGAATAAAAGATACATGATTTGAATCTGGAAAAAGTGCATGGATGGCTGTGAAGAGCTCATCAATACCTTTTCAATGTTGCAAGAATCATGAAAATCGGAGAATCTAGCAACGAGATATGAGCTCAAAAGCTAGAATGGATGATCGGACTTCAACAAGCAATAAAATTCACTAGCAATAAAATCTAGAAAATTTACTAGCACCACTAGATAGTACTTGAAACTAGCTTTCCGACAACTATTTGTTTTCAAAAATCCATTATTGCATGCCCAATTTATGACCAAATGAAAAAAGCATCAACATTTAAGCAAATGAGGTAGGACAGTGTAATGTTCCCTTTACAGGCGTAAGCGATTAGTGGAGACTCTTAGCCTATTTTAATTCCCATGGGATAATTGGGATATGATAAGGAAATAATTAATTAAATTAAGTTGTCTAAATAAAGTCATTTTCCAAACAACTTATATTTAATTAATTTTTTTTTGGTTTGACAGTCTAATTAAAAAGTGACGTATTTTTGGGGTCCAAAATGTAAAGTTAAATTAAAGTCACTTTTGGAGGGAAATGAAAAGTTGCAGGAAATAATATTTTGTTATTTCCAAAAAGCATATATAAGGGGGATATGAGGAGAGAAAGTTCATTCTATTCATTTTATCAAACTCTAGCTTATTGGAGAGATTGAACTTGGTTCATTCTTCAGCCGAAGGACGAAAATATTGCCAATCAATTTCCTAAACGAAAATCCACCTAGTTGATCAAGTGAATTCGTCTAGGATTCACCATTGTGCTTCATTGATTGAACGGATTAAAAGAGATTTGTCTAATCTGAATTTTGAGCAAAAATATTAAATATTTTTATATTTTTTAAGGCTGCTACAGTACTTGTTTAAAGGAGGAATCAACATCTTTCCAGCTATATAATCACCGTTGGAAGGCACTACTTGTGAGTTTGGTGGTTTTCTAATGTGAATATTAGCTACCTATTGCATGGTTTTTCAATGTATAACATATCAGATACTGCCACTATTGTATCTTGACATTAAATACCAATAAGGGTTGTGCTAGCCAATTGTTTGTGAAATTGCCAATAAAAGGTTGATGCATGACAACTGTTTGTTAAAATGTCCATGAATAGTTCAATGCTTGCAAATGTTTGTGAATATGCCTATGATAATAAAAGATAGTCGCAGCTGTTCCTAAGCACTAAATTCACAAATATATATTGGTTCAATGTTTCACCAACTGGTTGACAAATTGTTTGGGAGTAGGAAATCAGAAAAATTGCAAGTTTGTTGAAGTATTTTGGTAGGGACTTTACATACAAATACTCTTTGTCACAACAATATGTTAAAGCCAAAATGCCATAATCAAGCTGCCTCAAATTGGTCTTTTCAAACCAACACTTAAGTAAGACAACATTGCTAGATTTCAACCTACTGAAACTCCTTCAAATCCCCATTTCCATTTTTCAATTTAGAAGATCTAACTGCAAACTGTCAATTCTGATTTTCAACTTGCAACAGTAGGTGGCATCCTGCCTTGCGAAAGACTTGGCTGGACAAGAAAATTAGTGCCAATGACAACCAATCACAAACAATGAATGTCTCAGGGAAAGGAATGAATGACAGAAGACTCATAATCTGCCTGACTCAAGAATTGACCAATGACCCATACGTCTAACAATGGTAGAAAGTGATTGTTTAAAATATGGGAGTTAATAGAACTATAACATGAAATCCATAGGGTGCTGAATTTATTGACACAATATTGATGAGACATACCATCAAATACATGACCAGTGTTAATGAATGTATTGTACCCTTGTGAACAGCAATGCCCATTGTCAATTGCAATAGGCAATTACACCATAATCAATGGCATCATTCCTAATAGAACAGTAAGAGACCGGAGCTTTACTTGTGCACTAATTCTTGAAAGTGTGATTTATTCTTTGCATATGCGGTGATGGTTACTTAAAACTCCACTTTTAAAGAGACAAGAGCTTCTACTGATGCACTACTTATTGACAGCGTGACTTTTCCTTGCATGTTAGACAAATAGAAAGATTTCCACAGACCTAGTAGATTTCCTAATTACATTCCTGCAACAAAGTGTAAATGGTTCTTCAACCAACTACTATATCATGAAGGTATGGAAAGTTGGAAACATATATGAGAATTTTTGATTGCCAGTAGAGCCAAAGGCAACTTCTACTATGACATTTTTCACATATGGTGTTAACTGTTGGCCAAGAGACTTCACAAAAGGTTTTAGTTTGCCATATAGCATTAACTGTAGAGGTGAAGAATCCAAAACTTACATACAATAAATGTTGAACTCATTAATATATTCACAGTTCCTTAGTGACTGGGAGGCAGTTATCTACCTTATCCAAGTATTCACTTGGCTTGTATCATGGGGCTCTAGGTTCACATGAGCCCGAATTTAACAAGATTTGACAGATTCAAATGAGAAGCATTTCTTGAATATTTAAGAAACAAAAAGAAAGTGTGTAATGTCCTAAAATAACCATAAAATATTATGGAGACAACTAGAGCAAGAATGATTAATATAGAAAATAAGGAGTGCATTAGGGATCACCTGATGTCTTTTCTAAAGGAGAGTATTGTTATAAATATAACTAAGAACAATTTAACAAAGATGTGTCCTAAAGGAAATAAACAATTCGGTTTAACATGAAATGCCCATCGACCAAAAAGTAAAAGCCTGAAAACAGAATCCTCAAATCAGAAAATGAATAGCACCTGCCAAAGGCGATTGAACAAAAGCCCACTTCTCCCCATAGAGGTTATCAGGTAAGTCCAGTGGAAAAGGCTGTTCTATTGACAGAAGAGGTTTCGCCCCTTTCTGAAATCCTGGATGGCGCATATAGACAGGTTCGTTCCGCTCCTCTAGCAACTGAACTAATGATAGACACTGAAAAAGTAACAGTCAAGCTAAGAAACACTAATTAAATAGCCTCTAGAGGTGTCATTGAAACAAAAACATACTGCAGGATTTTTCCAGAGAACTTAATGTTAGCAGTATTGTAAATGCAGATATATGGATGCTGGTAAATAAACAACTTGTTGGAAAAACCCAAAGTTCTAATAATTACAACCATACTATAATCATAACCAATGGTTCTGACTAAAAATCTACAAATAATGAAAACAAACACAAGGAAGCACTGGAAGTTTGCATATCCTACATGGATATAAGCTTTATTTGCATGCCATGATGATAAAAAACAAGCCTTAAATAGACATATTCATTGAAGGCGCCACCTGAAACGCATATGGTGATGTTTGGTAGCCATATTTTGTTTGTTAAAACACACTAGGCACACATAATTATCTTTACATGATTCATAAATTTGAAATCAAAGTTTAAAAAAGCTGACTTTTATTTTGTTGATTGTAAATAGGAAATTGTTCAAGCATGAAAAATCAACTAAGAATGCTAATATGCCTCCTCATACATTAGTCAAATAGCATGCTTGTAACTGTTAAATTTTTAAGAATAAAACAGCTTAAAATTCAACTGAAGAATCTTTCTTAAATTAAAGAATCCTAAATAGAAATGTATACAAGCATCAATTTACATAGTTTTAAGTTAAACACTAATGAACCTTCCAACTCAAATATTTGGTGGGACTGATCTTAGTTGTAACAGATTCAACACACCTCAAGACTCTTGTGCTTGAAAACTTCTGTGCATGCATACTACTAACTGTAATGTCAACCAACTGAAACTTCATAAAATATGGAGGATATCCTTTGCTATTATGGCTCTCCATTTTGCTTTTGCATCCTTAACATCCAAGGTAGATGCAATGGACTATTGACATATACCCTTTGGTTTCTGCTCACTTGTGTCATTGTCAACTTCTAAGCAATAACATGAAGTTCAAAAGATCTTGTAATCTTCCAGTTGCCAACAGAGCAGTCCAATATCTAAGTTATATTCACCCTCTGAACATTTCTCTAGCTATGGAATTCCTTTCTCTGTGGATGAAAATACCCGATTGCCATAGGCTTCTTCTTCAAAGTCAAAAGTTGCCACCTCTTCACTTATGGCCTGTGTCTTTGAACTACATTGATACACTCTCCTTTCTTGTCAGTGGTTACGCTATCCTTTCCAATTATTACAGAAGTGTGTGAAAGTGGTGACACAACAAGGCTCATATGCTTGTCTAAGCAGGAAGATAACGACAAAATCTATAACGAAATTCTGATTTCCAATATCCAGATTTGTACAATAGGACTCCACGTGGCTTAACTCATTGATCTGGCATAGGCAATTTAAAACTCAACAGCAATAGTATAGCCTTGCCCAATTTATGCCAGGTATCCTCATCTTAAATCATCACACCTGATCCTTTGTCTTCAATTATATTTGTTCAATTACTAACATTATATCCATGTGAAAAATTGCAAGTCAATCCACTTTCACCATAGGGGCTGCAGGGTTAACAACACTGTCAAAATCATCATTTTTGAATTCAGAAAGAAGGGATAGTTTGCAACTTTGCCTAACATTTCCTACAGGTCTGCTACAATCTGCAAAACATGTGTTATCTTGGGCTCCTACTGATGTTTACAATACCAGCTCTGCAAATACAAGACTTGATAGGTCATGGCTACCTTCACACTTTGATGCTCTCATTTTTCAGGTTAGTATGAATTGAAACAAGTCTAGTTTTATTTCATTTTCCATGTCCTAGGTTTCCTCTTCGACTCCAAGCTCCACTGCTTTTCTGTGGCAAATTTTGGGAAAGTCACCTCTCTTGCTTGGTTTCAGATGCAGCCATAGTTGTTTCTTCTCTACCCAACTGCACCAGGATCAATTTAGTATTGTGCTTCTTGAGGTAATTATTATTGAAATTATCTCGTTGTCTAAGACACTGACACAAGACCTCCTTTTCATATTTTTTATTGTCTTCCCACCACACCTTAAACTAACACATCATTTATTTGATCAAAGCACCCATAGATTTAAGCTATTCTCTTTCTATTCTTCCAATTAAATTTAAATTTAATTCTTGCATTGTCCTCTCTCCCCAATTTCATTGTAGTTTTATGCTTCTGCAAAAGAGGTTGTTTGTACCAGCTCATCTTAGCTTGACACCTTTGCATCAACCCTCCTATAAGCCATCTCTTTTTTGATCCATCAATAGGGGCTTTTTCAAATGTACTAGCCAATTCATTTAGTCTTCTGTTTTAAGCATATATCCTAGCTATCCTTGCACTTTTTGTAGATTTCATATTGTTGTCTGTTAAAATTCTGCATGTCATATGCAGATCTGCACTCTAGGGTTTGAAATAATTGTCTAAATAAAACTTCAATTGAACCTGCAACTTTGAGTGCAATAACCTGCACACAAAAACTTCTTAAAGTACAATAAACAAATGAATAAAAATTGAGATCAGAATATATCACTTGCTATCTGGAAAAAATATTTTATGATTTTGAGTTTCTAGTGTATTACAAACATGTGCGCAAAGTCCTATATAGACCTCATAACTCGGGCAAACAAAAAACATCATCTTTTAGGTAATTTCATCACAAAGAAACCCACCAAAAATAAGCCTATAGTTCCCAGAATAAAACAAAAAGAAAAAGAAAATAGCACCTAAAAATAACCTAAACCAGTGCCCATTTTTAGCAGTTATACACACCAATAACAGTCATTAAATCAGCACCAAACTGAAGAAAAATCACAAAAAAATAAGTCTGATTTTGTTGTGTTTAGGCCAAAACACTATTTGAGAGATCCATAGCAATCTAACACTCCCTCTTTGCAAAGAAGGTGTTCTCCATCAATCCTAACTTCTCTTTTAATATTTCAAACTTCCCTTTTGAGTAAGGTTTTGTTAAAATGTCTACATCTTACTCATCTGAAGGAACATATTAAAGAATTATTGCTCCAGTTTGAACTCTGTCTCTAAGAAAATGATAATGAATATCTACATGCTTAGACCAATCATGAAACATTGGATTTTCAAATAGCTTGATGCAACTCTAATTGTCACAATAGACTGTCTTATTAGTAAGTTCAGCAACTTGCAAAGCTAGATAACCTCACAACTAGCAGAAGAAGCTGCTATGTACTCTACCTTAGCTTAACTTAATGCTACTACTTTCTCGTTTCCTACTAAACCACAATGTCATATCTAACCCCAAGCTGAAACAATACCTTGAAGTGCCCTTCCTAGCTCTCCCATCACCCGTCCAATTGAATCGACAAAACCACACAACATTAACTCTTAGTCTCCAACATACTTCAACCCACAATCAATTGTGCCTTTCAAGTATCACAAAATATGTTTTGTAGTAGTTCAATAAACTGGTCTTGGCTCAACTATAAACTGAATTACTGTATTTATTTCAAAACAAATATTAGGTTTGGTAATTACCAAGTACATAAGAGAACTTATCAATTGCATGTATATAAACGGATCTACCAAAATAAATTCCAATTTTCCAATTAATTTCAGATTTGGAATCATTGGAGTAGCAAGGGGCTTACAATTCAACATTTGAAATCTTTTAGAATTTCTACTGTGTACTTCCCTTGACATAAGAAAACTTCACTTGTAACTTGCCACACTTCAAGACCCAAAAAATAATTTAAAGTCAACATCCTTCTTGTCAAATTTATATGCCACCTTCATCTTGCACCATACCATGAGCTTCTCACTTGCACCATACCATGAGCTTCTCACTACTTCCTGTAGAAATACAATCATTCACATATAGAACTAAAATAAATAATAAACATCTCAATAGTTTTAGTGAAGCCCAAAATTAATAAGTACTCATCAATCAATCTGAAAGTACCAGCACAAGGTGCTTGCTTCAACCCATACAAGATCTCTCTTAGTCTACATAAATGGATATCCCACCCACGCACCTCAAATTCTCTAGGCTGATTTATATAAACTTCTTCCTCTATGTTATCATAGTTGAAAAACTCGGACTCGGCAATAACTTGGCAGGCCCAAAAATTTTAAAAACTCGGGACTCGGCAATAACTCGGCAAACTTATCGAACATTTGAAAATACACAATTTATTAAAATATTCTTAAAAAACACACATATAAACTGAATTTGTAGAACATATGTCATGTCCCCATCCTAGTCAGCACAGCTGGTGACGAGGTTAGCCTATCATTTGATCCTCGTAGGTTGACAGGAGTGTTTAGAGGATCCTTTTTGGCAGTTGCTCAGGGTTGGTTAGCTCCAGAATTGCAGTGTGTCAGGTTGGGCCTTCGCAGAATCTTCCAGAGAGTTTTTTTCAAAGAACTTTCTATTTTTAGAAAGTTAGGTCAGACGGAAGCTGCTATTTCGGGCAGGGCACCTGGTGCAGTTATTCAGCTCAGATTCGACCCAGTTCAGTAGTTGATTGATTTGACGGAGAAATAAGGAGTAATTACTGAGTTATTAAATATTTAATAATTTGACTTTATAATAAAGTCACTTTATTGAAATATTAAAATATTTAATTATTTGGCTAAGTTATAAAGTATTTAATTATACTTTATATTATATTATTAAAATGTGACTTAATGAGTATTTAATGCTCATTAAATATGGATGCCAATAATTAAATCAATTCTCCTAAGTCCAAAGTGAAAATTAAATCATTTATTTAAATGATTATTTTAATGGAGAATTAGGTCGAACTTTTCAAAGGAGAATATATTGTTCTTCCCAAGGCAAAATCGAATCATCATGTTATTATTCAATTTTGTCTTGATTTTTGCTCTGAGCATTGGAGTTTGCAAACCCTAGGGTTTCCGGCAGACGATCGTTTCTGGAGAACGAAAACTCTTCAGGAATCAGGCAGACTGAGGCTGTGAAATATCAGTTGAAGCTGGCACTTGGTGATTTCATTCAGAGATCACAGTTTGAGAATATTGGATTATTTTAGCAGAGATTTACAGAGAATATCATCTGGCAATTAAGGCGAATTCTTCAGAGATCTTACATTTGAGACTTGGCACAAATTTCAAGGCAGCCGTACCATTTATTAATTGCTGCAGACTGGCCGTACCACTGTACCTGCAGGCCGTACTCTGGTCTTCAAAGATTATTCTCCTGTCTCAGATTCTGGTTCTCAGCTTGAGGCGTTGGCTTGGTATTAAGCATTCATTAGAGTTTTGGCAGTGTATTCAGAGCCTGGAGGATTCTTTATTTCTGGCCGTACCCCAGCATTTATTGCTGCAGCCGCCACTTACAGAAAACCAGGTTTTTATTAATAAATCCAATGTATTTGCATTGCAAGTTCAGATTTTAATATTGTATGTTCTAGAAAAGATGAAATAAAGGAACGCCCATCCATTCTGAGCAATAATCTGTGCATTTTTAAGCTTGTATGAATTTTTATTCAATTTCTAGAGAAATCGTACTTTTTCATTTTGCCTGTGAAAAACCCCAAAAACACAAAAAAATCGAAAATTGCAAAATACAATACAAAAACCATTAGAGTTGAATCAGAGAACCACCAGGGTTCTGACAGTGGTATCAGAGCACAGATCTCCTGCCATCCTGTGCTTTTTCAGTGCTTTTTCAGAATACAGTGCATTTCTGGGTTGCCTTTATGAACCAAAATATTATTCAGTATACCCGAGGTGTAGGTACAGGCAAAGACAAGGATTGGACAGGTCCACCAATCCCTGAAGGGCAGACAATATCAGGAGTGCTTGGTTGTCACAGATCCAGTTCGGACGGCAGTGAAAACAGTGTAGCCACCCTAATGGCAGAACGTGAGCCTTCCTCAGAGACTCGCAGGGATCTAAGGAAGACACATGCAGAGGGTGATATCACCGATGAGGAGTTCAGAAGGAGACACGATAATATGATGGATATGATGTCTCAGTTGATAGGTACTATTAGACAGTGCACACCCACACAGCCACATTTCATTCAGATTGGTCAGACGAGCGGGACTACACCCGTTGATCAGCCATTAGCATCAGTTCCTAGACAGCCATCTCCGATCTACCAGGAGCGTAGGCCAGGACAGCCTACTTTCTTACCCAGGGAGACTCCACCACAGACTCCAGGAGCAGAGCATCAGGGACAGCATCAGGAGTTTCAGCCACACAATGGCATGTCAGTGGCAGACTTGACGAGATTTCATGGCGAGTACATGTCTTTAGCGCCTGAGATCCGACAGGCACTTACATTTCATGAGTTTATAGATGTCTATAAACCCAGAGGAGGAGGTAGGTTTGATCGTAGACCCCCACAGTATCAGCAGCAGCAGCCACAGGTGAATAGAGACTTGCAGTATGCAGTGAGCAAGATTACGCTGCCATATTTTGATGGGTCAGAGAAGACATCAGCTAGGTCTTGGGTCCAGAAATTGGACAATTACTTATCACTTAGGCCTATGCAGGAGGATGAGGCAATTAAATTTGCCACTTTACATCTGGACGGAGTAGCACACGATTGGTGGCACCATGGCATGTACACGTTAGGCCATCATGCGGTTAATACCTATCAGGAGTTCACCAGCAGACTAATAGAGAGGTTTGATAAGAAGGATCCGGAATTGTATTTCAGAGAATTGGCTCAGCTCAGACAGACAGGCAGTTTGGATGCATACATAGGCGAGTTTCAGAGAGTGGCCGTCATGGTGACAGGGATTTCGGAGAGGAGACTTATCATACTATTTGTTGAGGGTTTGACAGAACCCATGAGAGGTTGGGTCAAGGCTTTTGACCCTCCCACACTTCAGGAGGCCATGCGGAAGGCACGAAGCATGGAACTTGCAGCACCTCGCAGCAAGTTCAATTCAGGGTCCACTCCATACACGAGACCCAACAGGCCTTTCGATAGAAACGATGACAGAAATAGACCCTTTGACAGGAGGAAGGATCAACAGGATCCGAAGAGACAGAATGCACCACCGTTTGACAGAGAAACATTGAATGAATTACGTAAGAAAAAGTTGTGTTTTTGGTGCAAGGCACCCTATGATGAAAAACACATATGCCCACTTCGTCCGAAAGTCAAAAATAACCAAATGGAGTGGTTTTACGAGGGCGAAGAACAATCTGATCTGTCAGACCAGCAAGCTGATTCCGAGCATTCAGATGATGAGAGGTCCGAAAATGAAGTTGAACATGAAGGTGGAAGGAAGCTACAGGAAGCCCATTTGACCAGCCTTCAGAGAGATGGATCATTTCGACTTCGTGGACTCTTAGCGGGACAGAAGGTGATTACTTTGTTGGATACGGGAGCTACACATAATTTTATTGATGCACGTTTAGTGGAGAGACGTGGTATCCAGACAGAGGCTTTCGAGGGTATCCGAGTCAAGGTAGCTGACGGATACACTCTCAGGTGCGACAGAAAGATTACTGATCTTCCGATGAGATTGAACAACTATGAATTCAAGACAGAATTCTATGTTGTTAATATGGGTGATACAGATGTGGTATTGGGGATGGCATGGTTACATGACTTGGGTGAGTTCACGCTCAACCTACGGGATATGGAGATGAAATTCAAGGTTGACGGAAGACCACATGTCATCAAGGCAATACGGGACAGTAATCTTAGGATGGTTTCATTCAGGTGGATGGAGAGGCTCATTCGTCATGATATGGTTGACTGGGCGGCTGAGTGCATGTTGATGCCAGCCCAGCAGGAGCCGCAGAAGGGTGAATGACATACAGATTCTGAGGACTAAACACTCCAAAGTGTTTAGTGACATTCCACCTGGTAGACCTCCAGACAGGGGTACGGAGCACATTATTGAGTTGGAGGAGGGCGCCAAGCCCGTGATGATCACTCCCTACCGACACCCGAAACGACTCAAGGATGAGATAGAGAAGACCATTAATGAGTTGTTGGCTATGGGTCATATCAGACCTAGCAAGTCTCCTTTTGCTTCATCGGTTGTATTGGTGAAGAAGAAGGATGGCTCACTTCGGATGTGCATTGATTACAGGCAGCTCAACAAAAGAACCATCAAGAATAGGTACCCCATTCCGCGCATTGATGAGCTGATAGATGAGTTGCATGGAGCAGTCTTCTTTACGAAGATTGATTTGAGATCAGGGTACCATCAGATACAGATGAGGGAGCAGGATATTGAGAAAACCGCTTTCCGGTGTCATTGCGGTCACTTCGAGTTCTTGGTTATGCCCTTCGGGTTAACCAATGCACCTGCCACCTTTCAGGCGACTATGAACAGGGTTTTCAGTGCTCAGTTGAGGAGATTTGTGTTAGTCTTCTTCGACGACATTTTGGTTTATAGCAGGTCATGGGATGAGCATCTGGCTCATTTGGATACGGTCTTGGGTATCTTAGCAAACGAGTCTTTCTATGCTAAGGAATCCAAGTGTGAGCTTGGCATGGAGGAGTTATTATATCTAGGGCACATCATCAGTGCCAAGGGAGTGAGTATGGACCCTGAAAAGGTCCGAGCTATTGTTGACTGGCCGGTACCCGAGAACCTTACGCAGCTCAGAGGTTTCATTGGGTTGTGTGCATTCTACAGGAGATTTGTTAGCGGGTTCTCACGCCACGCCGCACCCCTTACAGACTTGACGAAGAAAGGGGCTTTTCTTTGGTCACCACAGGCGCAGGAGTGCTTTGACAGGTTCAAGGTGATCATGACTTCATGTCCGGTGCTAGCATTGCCTGATTTTTCAAAGTCATTTGATTTATTCTGTGATGCTTCAGGAGAGGGCATTGGTGCCGTTTTGATGCAGGAGCGTCATCCGATTGCATTTGAGAGCAGGAAACTCAGGGGTCCTGAGAGATTTTACAGTATATATGACAAGGAGATGTTAGCCATTATGCATGCATTGGCTAAGTTTAGGCAGTACCTGGTAGGCAGCAAATTCAGTGTTCGCACAGATCATAACAGCCTAAAACATTTCCTTGGACAGCGAGACTTGAATGAGAGGCAGCAAAAATGGGTCAGTAAACTGCAGTCATACGACTTCGATATTACTTTCATTAAGGGGAAGCAGAATATAGTAGCTGACGCCTTGTCTCGCAGACCCCAGTTGAATGCCTTAGCACAGATCACGGAGGATTGGAGGCATCGGATTATAGCTGAGTATGCTAAGAACCCGTGGGCTTCTAGCATCATTGACAGGACAGAGCAGGACGACAGGTATACTGTTGTAGATGACTTGATCATTTACAAGGGGCGGATTCTTTTGGTTCCTGACTCTGAGTTATGGACTACAGTTTTGAGAGCCTTTCACGACCTTCCTATGGCGGGCCATCCTGGATACTACAAGACTTACAAAATGGTTCGGGAGCGGTTTACTTGGAAAGGGCTGAAAACTGATGTTTTGCAGTATGTCCGTGAGTGTTCTGTGTGCCAACAAAACAAGCAGGAGCACACTTATCCTGCTGGATTACTCCAGCCACTTCCGATACCTGACAAGAAGTGGGAGTGTTTATCAATGGACTTTATCACGGGTTTGCCGAAAGCCCAGGGTAAAGATTGCATTTATGTAGTGGTCGATCGGTTGACTAAGTACGCCCATTTTTTCCCGATTACGACTACTTTCACAGCATCGCAGACTGCAGAGTTGTTCTTTAGAGAGGTTTTCCGATTGCATGGATTGCCTCGGACGATAGTCAGCGATAGAGACAGCCGGTTCATGAGCAACTTTTGGCAGGAGTTGTTCAGGCTTTGTGGGACCGAGCTGACACCGAGTACCAGCTACCATCCGCAGACTGATGGGCAGACAGAGATTGTCAATAAGTGGGTGGAAGGTTATTTGCGCAATTATATAGCTGGTCAGCAGAGAGCTTGGGTGAGATGGATTTACTTGTGCGAGTATTGTTATAACTCGACTCACCATATGACGATACAGATGACCCCCTTCATGGCTTTGTACGGGTATGGGGCGCCCAATCTTCTGGATTTGATTTTGAGCGATAGCAGAGTGCCGAGTGCAGGTGATATGATGCAGAGTCAGCAGGACATCTTGAGGTCTCTTCGAGACAATATCCAGCAGGCACAGAATCAGCATAAGCAGTATGTTGATCAGAAGAGGGTTGAGCGCAGTTTTGAGGTGGGTGATATGGTGTACCTCATGTTGCAGCCGTATCGTCAGTCTACTCTGCGGAAGAGTGGTGCAGAGAAACTAAAACCTCGCTACTATGGTCCATTTCGTGTTGTCAGACGAGTGGGCGAGGTTGCTTATGAGTTGGACTTGCCAGCTGATAGCAAGGTCCATAATGTATTTCACGTTTCTCGCCTGAAGAAGGCATTGGGTCAGCATGTTGTTCCCTCTCCAGTTTTGCCACCCCTTGACGACGAAGGGAAACTGATATTAGTACCTGAGGCCATCCTTGATATGAGAGAGAGACACCTTCGGAGGCGTGTGATCAGGGAATATCTGGTCAAGTGGAGAGATTTGCCAGTTGAGGATGCTACATGGGAGTCAGAAGCGATTTTACAGCATCCAGAGTTGAGATTGCTTGAGGACAAGCAATTTCAGGGAGGGCGGACTGTCATGTCCCCATCCTAGTCAGCACAGCTGGTGACGAGGTTAGCCTATCATTTGATCCTCGTAGGTTGACAGGAGTGTTTAGAGGATCCTTTTTGGCAGTTGCTCAGGGTTGGTTAGCTCCAGAATTGCAGTGTGTCAGGTTGGGCCTTCGCAGAATCTTCCAGAGAGTTTTTTTCAAAGAACTTTCTATTTTTAGAAAGTTAGGTCAGACGGAAGCTGCTATTTCGGGCAGGGCACCTGGTGCAGTTATTCAGCTCAGATTCGACCCAGTTCAGTAGTTGATTGATTTGACGGAGAAATAAGGAGTAATTACTGAGTTATTAAATATTTAATAATTTGACTTTATAATAAAGTCACTTTATTGAAATATTAAAATATTTAATTATTTGGCTAAGTTATAAAGTATTTAATTATACTTTATATTATATTATTAAAATGTGACTTAATGAGTATTTAATGCTCATTAAATATGGACGCCAATAATTAAATCAATTCTCCTAAGTCCAAAGTGAAAATTAAATCATTTATTTAAATGATTATTTTAATGGAGAATTAGGTCGAACTTTTCAAAGGAGAATATATTGTTCTTCCCAAGGCAAAATCGAATCATCATGTTATTATTCAATTTTGTCTTGATTTTTGCTCTGAGCATTGGAGTTTGCAAACCCTAGGGTTTCCGGCAGACGATCGTTTCTGGAGAACGAAAACTCTTCAGGAATCAGGCAGACTGAGGCTGTGAAATATCAGTTGAAGCTGGCACTTGGTGATTTCATTCAGAGATCACAGTTTGAGAATATTGGATTATTTTAGCAGAGATTTACAGAGAATATCATCTGGCAATTAAGGCGAATTCTTCAGAGATCTTACATTTGAGACTTGGCACAAATTTCAAGGCAGCCGTACCATTTATTAATTGATGCAGACTGGCCGTACCACTGTACCTGCAGGCCGTACTCTGGTCTTCAGAGATTATTCTCCTGTCTCAGATTCTGGTTCTCAGCTTGAGGCGTTGGCTTGGTATTAAGCATTCATTAGAGTTTTGGCAGTGTATTCAGAGCCTGGAGGATTCTTTATTTCTGGCCGTACCCCAGCATTTATTGCTGCAGCCGCCACTTACAGAAAACCAGGTTTTTATTAATAAATCCAATGTATTTGCATTGCAAGTTCAGATTTTAATATTGTATGTTCTAGAAAAGATGAAATAAAGGAACGCCCATCCATTCTGAGCAATAATCTGTGCATTTTTAAGCTTGTATGAATTTTTATTCAATTTCTAGAGAAATCGTACTTTTTCATTTTGCCTGTGAAAAACCCCAAAAACACAAAAAAATCGAAAATTGCAAAATACAATACAAAAACCATTAGAGTTGAATCAGAGAACCACCAGGGTTCTGACAACATATTACTGATTTCATCATATATAAATCAAAATTAGAGTTTAATACATATCAATGTATCATAGATAAAAAAAAATTCTATTGTTTATTGATTATTCAGATTTTAACAAATTATTTATTTAGTGAATAAATAATAGAATAAATAAATGTATTAGACAATGTTAATAGATATATTAATATAATAAAATCTAAATAGAAAATTATAATATATAATAATATAACAAATATTTTTAGTAATTTTTTTTTTCATGTTATAGAAATGTACATTTTATCAAGATGAAAAAATATTCTAGGTAAATTATACAATATGATATAGCAAAAGTCTCATCATAATCAACTACCTCTTTCTAATACAACCCACATGCAACAAACTGGCCTTGAACTTCTCTATGCTGCCATTTGTTGCATTCTTCACTTTCTACAACCAATTTGAATGAATCACTAATTTCCTATTACGTCTTGGCACAATCTTCTAAACATCATTCTAAATAATGGAGTTATACTCCTCTACCATGGCATCTTGCCATATCTACTCTTAGTTCCTCTTCTCAAAAGTTGAAGGCTTAGCATTAATGATGGAAGACATTAAAGCAACATAACTCAGAAACTTCTTAGGTGGATGGCTTACTGCAAAAGAAGCTTTCAGTGCTCCTACTTGTTCTTGTGCCTCGTGCAAAGTTTGGGTAAGCCAATTAAGTTTCCTATTGTTTGAGATATGTTGAGGTATCTTTTGACTTACTAGAACTTGACTGATCTACTATAAGAAATGTCAAATTTTGCAAAACAAATTTTGGAACAAGTCCACTATCTTCAACCTCCATGGGAGGCTCCTAAGGCTTAGAAGACCAAGTGTTCTCATCAAACTTCACATCTTGACTCAGTAGTATCTGTCATGAGACAGAACAGAGATCTTCTAAGCCTTGGAAGACTCATTATGTCTCACAAAAGCACCTTCCAGGTGGGAGTGTTCAAAATTTGTAATGTCCCTTAACCGGTTTGCCCAAGAATTCGCTTATAGATTAGGTTTAAGGTTTCTTCTTCTCCGAGTGAATGTTTGCCTAATGCAATAACCCTAGATAAGAATCCTGTATTCACCATATTAACAACATATCTATTAGCATTAATATCTAGATATCCAAAATATAAGCATAATCAATGAAGACAAAAGAGGAGTGGCATGGGTAAATCCTCTAGAAGCTATCCATCTAAGCCCAAGGGCATAAGCAACCAAACAGGACAACCCACCCCTTGGCTCCGAGTTGAACATCCAAACTATGACCATTCCATACTCGGAGTGGCGTGCTTAGTGGAAGCACTGGAACCTGCTTTCTCTACCCATGTCAGCACCTCGGAAAACACTTGACTTATTGGGGATAGTCGGGGGAACGGATAAGTGGCCTGAGCCCACCACCCCTCCAGGGCCGCAGTGGACTATAAGTGGAACCCCCACCCCTCCATGGCCCACCCAGGCCTAAGGATTGGGCGGACTATGAGTGGAATTTCCACCCCTCCAGGGCCCATCCCTGCCTTGGGTTCTGGGGGCGGACTATGAGTGGAATTTCCACCCCTCCAGGGCCCATCCCTGCCTTGGGTTCTGGGGGCGGACTTAAGTGGGGTTTTTAGGCACCACTTCCCTCACACCCTTCCTCCCAATAAGTTTGTAAACACTCAAAAACACAAGCTTTAGGAAGTCAAATATAGTTGCATACATGAATTATTCCTTTAAGCCAATATCAAATCCATTCCCATTTCTAGAACAATGCTAATTATGACAGCACTATCAAGATCAGCTTACTTATGATAAGATGGTAAATGAGGTAATATCTAGTCTATATATACATCAGAATCAAGAGGGAAGAAACATGCTTACATGCCTAATATTAATCTCATTTGAGAACACATCTGCTGGTAAGAAAATGAACAGACATATATACTTGTTGAATGCTTTCAAAAGATTCAATAATTAGAACTAGAACAAATCAGAGGGCAGCAATGTAAATACATTGTGTGTTAGCCGGTTTATTAGCAAATGTTTATACATGTATATATATTCAAGTTAGATTGCATGACACTGTGGATATAGTTATTAGATATTTGAATAGATTGACATGACAATGTTTCAGATTGCATGTGCACAATTCAACGATGGAAGAGCTAACTGCATCGGGCAATCTACAAATCTATGTGAATCAGCAATATCCAGATGCCTACTATTACAGGGTTTATGATTCAAAATTTGGAAATCAAAATATTAATGGACTAAGTGAATTACTTCACCTGTTCGGCTGTGACTCTAGATGCTCTGCTCCTTATTTGTGGCTCTCTCCATTCCTCATTTTTCCATCGACTTCACATTATTATTTATATCCTTTTTGGCATGGAGAGGTTGCGTCTTTTGGAATAAAGGTGTCCTTTCCTTGTATCCCTTCATCGAAGTTTTGATAATTAATTCTTGTTCTATACTCCTTAACATAGTGACGCCTTGTATCTTCGAGTTGAGTCTCTCGTGATGTCTACGGTCAAAATACGTTTGATCAGGCTTTTGACGTGGGCCTAGAAAGCTTGACTCCCGAAATATATCTCTACCACGGTAGCAGCTAGGGCATCGACGGGATTTTTCCCCTTTTACATCCGCCATTGCAATGGGCTATGGTTGTTCAAGACTTTCGTCTTTCCTCGTCCTCACATCCAACGAAGTGGCTGGAAGTATCGTCGGTTCTCCTCAAATCATAAATAATGTAAGTGTTATGCTAAGGATCGAACAGTTACGAGGATGTCTGGTTTTGCCTTCATCGTATTTTGTATTTAAAATATTATATCCCCATCATAATGATAATTGTTTAAGATCTATGGTTTCGTATTTTATATTAATTTTAATATCTAATGTGATTACAATATTTAAATGGTTTTTACGTTTTAATACTTATAATGTTAGTTATTCTATTTATATTATACTAATTGATTAGTGCACATTTAGTTAAATTATCATAATATTTATAATAATGAAAATTTTAATATACTTGGTTTGTTAATTTATTCATATTTTACAATTATAATATTATCATTTGATAATTATAATTGTAATATAATCAATGGTAGTTATTATAATGATATTAAGTTGAAAAGAGTTACATCTATAATTTAAATATATCTTTCCATTTATTTACTTATTGTCCAATATCACTTATTTTCAATCTCATTGATTCGGGGACATGACAAAATTGGTCATTTTCTCTTCTACCACATGAATATAAACAGGGCTTCCAAACACCTAAAAATATGAAACATTAGGTCTCTCTCTAGTGAAGACTTCTTTTGAAGTTTTACCCTTGAAAACTTTGTCAAGGCATCTGTTTGATACATACCCCACAACTACATGGTTCAGCCCAAAAAAACATATGCACATCTAAGTCCTGAATCATAGACTTGGCAGTCTTTATGATGGACCTGTTATTCCTTTCTACAACCATATTTTATTGAGGATTGTAAGGCATGGTTGACTCCCTCTTGATCTCTACATCTTTAGAAAAAATTCAATGACCTTGGAGATATACTCACCTCCATTTCCATTTTCAAACCTCAACACCTTAATCCTTCCACTTGTTTAAATTTCCACAAGAGCTTTGAACTCTTGAAATTTTTGTCATGTCCCCTTCTCAAGCGTAAGTTTGTTGATGACCCTTAGCCTAATTTCAATAATTTTTCCCATAGGTTAATGGGATTGGTAAAAAGGGAAAATTAATTAAATAATTGAGTTGTCAAAAAGTAAAAATTAAAAGATTACTTATATTTAATCATTTTTAAAAGTGTTTTAACTAATTAATTTAAGCAACACTACACCCATAGTGCAAAAAGGTGATTAAAAAGGACAACTACTAATATTTTTATAACTTTGAGAAATATTTGTCAAAAATAGAAATTAAAATTATTTATTTCCTCAAAATAAAGTTATAAATAAGAGGAATGTTTTCGAGAAGCTTTTACATTCTTTATGAAACAATTTCATTTTTCAAGAATGAACATGCATTCTTCTTCTTCTATTCCTGAGGACGAAAACCCTCCAAATTTGTGAAGCTTTCAGGATAAAAACCCTCCCAGTTTTCAGTGCAATTCCATATAGGGATTGACAGTGAGCTACAACTAATCTATATCTCTAGTTTGCATTGTTATTGAAGTTTGTGGATTCCATTTTGCTTGTGTGTTTTTGAGTTTTAATTTTGGGGATTCAGTGTGCTTAAGATTTCTAAGTTTCAATATTGGCATGTGGCTTTTAGTATTTTGGATTGTCAATTTATAGGCATATGTAATGTCCCCATTTTAGCCATACGCTCTTATGTGTCTAATAGCCTATTTCTGGAGGCCCGTAGGCCAATCAGAAGTTGAAATTAGGGTTTCCACTTTTCAAGGAGGTTTTGAAGGCTTGCATGCAAGATTTTTTTATGCATGTTTGGTAGAGCTTTATGGGTTTTTGGAGAGCTTTGGGATGGGTAACATGCATGATGAGATATTGACTTGCAATTTTGGTTGTTTCCTTGGCAGTTTTGGTGGCTTGCATGTTGGTGTTTTGCAGTTTGGATTTCTGGATTCCTTCTGGGTTTTCAAAGAGCTTTGCAGTGGTGTGACATGCAACTAAAACAAAGAACTTTTTTGAACTTACTATTTTTAATAAGTACAACGGCTGTTCGGATTGTGGGTAAAATGAGTTTGGAACAACTTACTATTTTTAGTAGTATGCTATTTTTAGTAAATTCTATTTTTAGCAGTGCTATTTTAGTAAGGTTTTTGCAGTTCAGTTCAATGGCTTTATCTGTCAGGTCAGTTTGAGCAATTTGGTCTCCAACACCCTTGGTGTTATTTTTGACAGTGTTTCAGCAACTTGGTATTATGGCTATTTCTGGCAGGTCAGTTTGTTCAGTTGATCTCCAGCATTTGAGGTGATTATTTTGGCAAGTTGATATTTGACGAAAATAATGTTCCAAGTGAAAATATTTCCTATGCTAAAATGGACGACTCTATAGGGGAAATATTTAAGTTGCAAATATTTTATAAAGTGAAATATTACTAAGGCATGGAGGATGCCTAAATGGAGAGATAAGTTGGTTTTATTAAAAAGAGCAATTTTTATAATGTTTTCACTTAAGTATTTTGGATGCCATACTTGGAGAAATATTTGCATATTCCAAAATATTTCACCTTATTATTTGGGACGCCTAACATACCTTTTATTGACATTTTAAATAAAGTTATATCCTTCATATGTTTGGACACCTAGTTATGAAGGTGAATGAAGTTTGAAATGAAACCCAAATGCAGCTTGATACAAGTGAATTTGAATGTCATGTTTGGGCGCCCTAATTGGAGGGAAAAGTGGATTTGAATCGAGGAGAGAAGTTAGAAATAAGAGACTTGGCCTTCATTTGCAATTATCCATTGTTGCTTATTGTACTGTTATGCTGTTCAAATATTTTCAGAGTTGCTTCGAGGTATGCATACCTCCTAGTTTCTTCTTCAATCTTCGTGCTTGAAAGATAGCACCTAGCTGAGTTTCTGAGACTGCTTCTCATTCAAAGAGTGTAGATTGAGCATCATAGCTAGAGTTTAGATATTTATTTTCAATTTTGCCAGTTGCTGGATTGGTTGTGTTGAAGGTGGATTTTTTATCATATGTCATTGTACGATTTTTCTAAGGTTTTGGATATTTCCTATATCTCTTCTACCATCTTGGGTGCCCCTTGTGGCGCCCCTTGTTGCAAGTTTCTAGATTTTTTGGAGTGCTCTTGATTTTGTTATTTCTAATCGCCCCTCTTTGATGGTTGTGGTTTGCCTGCCATTGTCTTGGGAAGCATGCATTAAATAATAGCTCACTCTTGCAACAATCTCTTGGTCTTGTCTTGGTCGCCCCATCATTTAGAGTCCATTGCTTCAAATTTCATGTGATTTGATGGAGTATCGAGTGAGTTAGATACATTTTAGTGAGTTTACTAGTTGTTGGTTTGCATTTGCAATTTGCGGGTCTGCTATATCAGATTATAGTAGTGTTGGTTGAAAATTTTGTATACTTGGGAAAGCGTACAAAATTGTGGTTTCAGCCACAGTACGTGAGATAAAACTCTCCTAATTAAGGGAAGGCTCCCCCTTTGCTTTCTATTTTAACAATTTAGAAATTAACTCTAACTATAAATCTATTCTAAATCTGGGTGAAACTCTGTCTTGTTCTCTTATTTCAAAAAAGAATCACAGCTGAAAGCATAAATGATTGATGAAGTAAACAAATAAATAGGCAAAGTTTCCATAAAGGCACAAAGTCCTTTGTTGCTCCTTCCGGACGGGAAAACAAATTGAAAGCTCAAAGTCTTTGACAACTTACTCTCCTATCAACCTTTTTTTAGATGGTTTTCTGGTAACCAAGTACAATATGTAGCAGCTCAAAGTCTAATTACATGATGCACTTTTTATGCACAAACATATAAAATAAAAACAGCACAAAGTCTGCAAGTTACCCCCTTTGCTTGAGGGTTCTACAATAGCTTCAAACGTGACAAACAGCTCAAAATCTGCAGTATCAAATCTGAAAAACCAATCTAAAACTCCAAACACAATAAGTAGTTCAAAGTCTGCAAAATTCAGCTTGAATCCCTCTTGTATAACACCACAAAACTCACAATCAATATGCAGAAAATGTCGTCACATAACATCTTGAATCAATACAAAGTTTGAAAGCAATTTGCCTCTTTTAATTGACTGTAATTTGATTTACATCTAAGCTCAAAGTCTTAGAGTGCACATACAAACTGGCAGAGTTTTGTTGCATTGCCAAAAGATAAATATTACAATAGACCCCCTCAAGTATTTATAGGAGAGAAGCCTTGAGAAAAAGGTGGGAAGATCCCAACAAACTTGAGAAATTCTCTCAACCACTAACTAACTGCAATTGACCTATTCAACTTTACAAGTCCTATTGTAATTTGACTTGTAATGTAATTACATTTTACAACTTTGCAAGTGATATGATTACTTGCAATTACATTTTTCCATTTTACATGTAATTTGTCAAAACTAAATTACAAATACACAATTGAAACTATTCTAAGTGTTCGAAGACACGACTTGAACTACATCATCCTTGATTGGGTCTTCATGCTGCTGTTTGGAAAACACTCTTCCATCTCTATTTTGAAAGCATTCTATGCTCAATCAAACATTCTCGTCACTTATTCACTTTCTTGTATGGCTTTGTCACTTTCCTAGCTCTCTAGACATCACTAGGAGCGTCTTCATCTTCATAAATCTGTACTGCAACTTGATGTAACTGCCCCTTGACATAGAACATCGTATTTTGCTATCATCCTCTTTCAATGAAGTCCTCATGCTGCTACAGATCATTGATGTTGTACTTTCTTTGTATCTTTCTCTAGCCTTGGAATTTGCTTGAAAAATAAGGCCCATGTCTTATATTATTGATTTGGTAGGTCATGTGTGCAAACAGGACTAATGAGAATGAGACAAAGGGGCTGCAAAAGTGAGGTCAAAGCTCAATTTCGGGTTTTGGAAGGTTGACTCTAAGTTTTAAGTGCAGTCGGGATTTTTGGGACATATTGCAATTTTTAAGTGCAAGGTAGGAAAGATGAAAGGTCATTGCAAGTTCTATTTTTTGAAACCTCTTCTTGCACTTTTGATCAAAAATTCCTATTTTGTTGTCAAACTATGAAAACCCAAATCACCAAGGGCATCTCCACTTTTTAGCACAATGGAATATTGATTTTGAAATTGACATCAAGGCATTTGAGACAATGGCGATTTTGGACACAAGTGATTTAGCATGATCTTTATGGCTGATGTTAATGAGAGGGAGACGCTTAATGAAAACGTGATTAAGCATGAACAAGATGACATTTTCATATCTGATGCATTGACAAGAGGCTAATGAAAGTAACGTTTCTCAGCAAAAAGGGTTTTTAACAAAAAGATTTAATACCCAAATAAAAGACGTTTTGCAGAAATCACGTTTTCCCCATAAGAAAACACGTTTTTCAGAAATGTCTTTGTACAATGTGAGACAAAAACGATTTCACTTGAACAATGAATATGCACAAAACATAAATCATTTTCAAAAAGACGTTTTGCTGAAATAGCAAATTTATGAAAAACAATCACCAAATACAAAACACGATTTGACAAGAAGGAAGGAGAAAAACAACAAAAAATAAAAATAAAGAAAATAAAGCAACATACCTTGGAGAAGAGAAGCTGAAAGTAAAAATGAAGATGAAACCCTAGATGCCTTGTAAAATCTCAAGAAAAGATGAAGGCACTTATATTCAAATTGAGAAGCTGTAATTTCTGTTGAAGAATTTAAGAGAGCTCCACCAAAAGAGGTAAACTATCAAATTCAAACACAAACTCTCTTCAAAACTTGGGCAAATTTCTCCAATCGGGTATTTTGAGCTTAGCAACAAGTAAAAATAACACAAGAAAGACCAAAATCGGGTTTTTAGACTTTTTTAGCAACTTTTCTTTTTACTCATGGGAGAAATAGGAACTTTTGGCTCATTTAGCAATTTTAATTTTGACAATTTAGGCAAAATAGGAACTTTTTGATACTTTAGCAAAAATAGGAATTTTTTGGAGTTTTAACAATTTCACTTAAAGCACAATAGGAACTTTTTGACACTTTAGCAAAAATAGGAACTTTTTGGAGTTTTAACAATTTCACTTAAAGCAAAATAGGAACTTTTTGACACTTTAGCAAAAATAGGAACTTTTTGGAGTTTTAACAATTTCACTTAAAGCACAATAGGAATTTTTTGACACTTTAGCAAAAATAGGAACTTTTTGGAGTTTTAACAATTCCACTTAAAGCACAATAGGAACTTTTTGACACTTTAGCAAAAATAGGAACTTTTTGGAGTTTTAACAATTTCACTTAAAGCAAAATAGGAACTTTTTGGGACTTTGACAATTTTTGCTTTATGACTTAAAATTTCCTATTTTTGCTGTGCTATCTTAAAAACCCGAAATTGGCAAAAAACACAAGAAAAATGACTCAGAAATTTACAAAAATGGAAAAGGGAGTTGATGAAAGGATACCCAAGGGAACCATCAATTAAAATCCAAAGTTTTACAACCTCAACACCTCGTAAAACGTGCTTTAACACAAAAATATCCCTGCTTGCAATGGTGATCAAAAATCTCGAAATTGGACAAAACAAGGGGAAAAACATATCAAAATGCTCCTAAATTTCGCACAAGGCAAAATAGGATCGAGACCAATGACTGCACAATTCAATTGAAGAATTTTGGTGCCTCGAAATGCATGCCATAGAGATTTATGAAGAAATTTTAGGCAAAATTTCATATGGGTTGTCCAATTTTGAGAATTCAAAATTGAAGACAACAAGTAGTTGGTGTTTTGGGGCTTGTATTTCATGGTTGGGAGTCTTTTGGAGTTGGAGAGACATTCTATGATATTTGTAGCTTCTTGGTTAGCTTAACCATTGGCTTCTTGCATGATTGATTCAAATTGTAAAAGTTGTTTCAATAGTACTGATCAGCTCATATTTACATTCTGCTATTTTCTATCGTATTCCCACTCTTAGTGGAAGAGGCTGGCCTCGCCGCCAAGTTTACTTTGTTTAAGCAATATTATTCCCACCATTGGTGGAAGAGACAAGCCTTGCTGTCTTCCATATTATACTAAGGTCGGCTTGCCGCCCTTCTTCACTTTCAGTATTCACATTGTTGATTGGTTGAACCGTCCATTTACTTATGTACTTGCATTCATATTGCTGATCGGTTGTGCTGTCAAAATCACACCCATTGAAATACACGGTCGAGTTGCATAAACTTTACTTTCCAACATTGTACTTTATTTTTGTTGACATTAATGATCCTTGGCGCCATGTAATATTACCACTCCCACCTTGGATTTGAGTGAACACTCTTGGCGTAAGGTTACCTTCTTCAGTTGATTTGTTTATGCTAACGCTGATGGGTGCCATTGTTGAAGTGTTGCTGCAAAAAATTGAAAAAATTTATAAGGGGATCATTACAGTGGTATCAGAGCCAAGATCCTACCATCCTGTGAAAAAAGATAGAGTTCAGTGACAAATGAGTGACAAAGTATTGGCGTAATAACTAACACCTCTGGAGTGTAAGTTAAAACAGACAGCTATGCACACTACGTGATGAGTGCTCTTCAAATTAGGAGGGGAAGCTCCCTCTTTTGCTGGTATAACTACAACTAAAACTAAATACTTTAATCTATCCAATTTCCTCAAGAAAACAAAGCATGAGGAAAAGGAGCAGGAATGGTTTTACATGATAAACCAAGTACAGATTCACAACGTGAAGGCAAGGTGGCACGACAATTTGCTTGGTTGAATAGGCTTATTATCACACACATCACACGATAAGCTTTAGGTACAAACTCTCAACATGAAGGCATGGTGGCACAACAATTTGCTCAATTCGAATAGGCTTATTGATAACAAAACATAAAGAATAGCCAACTAGGACAGTAAACTGCATAGGCGAGACAAGCATACAATCTACGATCAAACTAGCCACTATATTTAACAAAGGCAAGCATTCATCCCAATAATTGCATGAAACCCAAGTGGCATAACAATTCATTATCAAAACAATAACTCATGAACAGATACAAAAAGGCAATATTACAGGCAAGGTGGGCACATCATATATTACTCTCTCGTGCAAAAGTTCTTGAACAGATACAATAATAGCAATACTACAGGCAAGGTGGGCGCAGCATGTATGCTATCAAGCAAAAGTTATTTACAAATGAGCTGAAAGCTCTTATTTATAGACATCAAAGGTGTAAGCAACCCTAAAATCACCTTGAGTCAACTACAGTCTTGCAATGCATGCAAGATCTTATTGCTAAACTCTTATAAAGGAAACTATACAGTTAACTAGAAAGCTACCATCAGTTAACCGATACAAACAATGCTAACTGGACAATGTGCAACATGCACGTCCTTATTGAAAGAAAAGCTAACTGATAACTAACATCAGTTAACGAACACTAACTAAGAGTCCTCCTGCAGAAATATCTCCAAAAATGAGATAGGCGTGCCTGATGTCAACAAGAAAAACTCAAGAACTGAAGTTGAGTTAACTGCTGCTCGTGACTCATCCTCGTAAATAACTGTCGGATCTAACTGGACGTCTACTCCAAGTTTATCATCTCCTCCAAGAATTTATCGATAGTATCATCATCTCGCACTCTGACGCTGTCCACAATGATCAACTGTCTGTCTAACTCCTTATCCCCATCCTGGATTTCCCTCTTACTATCTCTAACCTCTGTGGTCACCTTCTTGAAACTAATAGTCAACATTGAGAACTCCTCCAATTTGGACGCCTCCAGTTCTCCACCTAGGTCACCACGAACTAGCTCTACGAACTCAGCCTGAACTGCCTCCAACTCGGCGTATGTACCATCCTCACGCCGATAATGACATGGGATCTGGGTGACGTATTCGCTGATAAATTGAAGAGCTGCAGCAACCTTCTCCTGAATCACGCCCAGCTTAGCAGAAACTCTGTCATACGTTTCCACCCTGCAAAGATACAACTCTCTCCAAATGAAAACCTTCCTTTTATCTTTTGTTGCTTCAATGGCGTCATAGGCACCTGCAAGCTGTGATATAAGAATCAAATCCTTCGACTTACACTCGGCTATGAAGATCTCGAGCTCTTGAATCCTCTCGCGAAGACTATGTGCGTCAACCCTCAACTGATATAGCTCTGTAAGGAGGTGTCGACCAGTAATGATGGAGTCCTCAATCCAAGTATCTAACAGCTTTCCTCGATTAATCAAGTAGTGAATCCTCTGTTGATCTGCGGCAGTCTCTCAAAACTGCGGGAGTAAAGGTGCTTGTCCCTCATTTCCATGAAGAAAACGTGAGATGTACATGCGGAGTTGCCTGATTTCAGCTTTGAGAGCTTCCTTATCTTCACCATCCTTCATGACGCTTTCCTCCAGATTACTCACGATGACCCTAAATAGGCTCACATCGGTGTGTCGAGTACTCTTACCTAGATTGGTTTTGACGAAGGTAAAGTCACCAACATCAACTTCATCCAATTTCTTGCCTTCTAGAGGTGTAGCAACCTCTATGATGATCTTGACTTTAGGATTCTTCTCAATGTTGATCTACTTTATCCAAGAGACCACTCTTGTACTTAAGAAAGTACACCCATGTACATCTAGAGAAGTCATCAATAAACATGAGTACGTATTTGGCCCCCAAAAAAGGAGTCGAAAAGGACATGAGGTCACTGTGAACCAACTCAAGGGGTGCCTTAGCACGTGTGGCTCTACCTGTAGGAAAAGAATCCCGATGATGTTTGCCAAGCACACATCCTCTACAAACACCACCAATACAAGAAATCTTAGGGAGCCCAAACACCAATGCCTGTGTACTCATCTACTAGAGATACCTATAATTGACATGGCTAGAACGCTCATGACAAAGCTCACTCACTGAATCTGCATGTGCTATGAGAGATGAACTAGAATTAGATGAGCTCTCAAATCCATCAAATCGATATAGTCGAGATGTAGAATCAACACTCCCAGTAGCCACAACAATATTAAGATCATGGAAGTCTCGAATAACCACATCACGTGATGAAAACTCAATTGTCCTACCAATGCCAAAATGAAAAATTTGATAAACTGAGAGAAGGTTGGTTGAAATGTCAGGAACAAGTACATCCTGAAGACAACCACCTTCCATCTAAACAAAACCTGAACCCAGAAAGCTAGTAGAGTCACCCACTGCAATTTGTGAAGTCCCACAATGTGAGAGTGGTAACAAAATCCTAGGTATGTGTCATGTGGTGAGAAGCACTAGAATCAAGTATCCAAGTAGATGCTGAAGGTAAGGCCCGTGCAGAAAGAGCATGACCTTTCCCTGCATGTGTGAAAGACGACTGAGGAGCTGAAATTTTATGTTGCTACATGGCTTCCTCTAAAGCCTCTAATCTCTTCCAACACCTCGTAACTGGATGTCCTTCCTTTCCACAAAAACTACAAGGCTCACCTGATTTCTTCTTCATCTTGCATGTGGGTCAAAAACTTGGAATTTTCAAAATCTGACAATCTGGGTTAGTTCAGAATGATCAAACCTACAATACCCAGATTTCAATTTTTCGTCCCTAAATTTTAAGAAAATTTCTATTTTTAGCAGTTTTCTAAAAATATAAACTTTTTCTGGGTTTTTTTGGGTTTCTTAAGAAACAGATACTTGTAAAATTTTCTAAAAAATAGAAAGTTTGGCTTTTAGGGTTGAGACTGATTTTGATTGGCTTAAAATACTTCCTCATCAAGCTGGTGCAGTCAAAATCACAAAAAGATCAGTTTTACCCTACTAGGTCTATTTTGCTTTTTCAGAAGCCTTTTCGGGAGATCCAAGGTCATCAATGGAGGTCAGTCAGCTACTAGGTGTCAAAATCACACGTTCAAGCGTCAAACAGAAGCTGTCAACGAGGAACGTGCACGAAAAACGAGGAACGGAGAAAGGAAGATTGAAAAATGCAAAAATGCAAAAATTTGTCTTAGGCTAGTGAATCCAAGCGCCCAAACCTTCATGCCTTAGAAAAAAAAATTGTTTCGGCAGTCAACGACAAGGAAGGCACGTCAAACGAGGCTACGTTTGAAAATTGCATAAAAATGGCCAAGTCTGCCAACCATGGGCGCCCCTGGAGGAGAAGGGCGCCCAGCTTTTCAAGGGGTCAAATGTCAGAGTTAGGGTTTTTGCCTCCAGACCATTGTTGCTCAGAATCCTCCCGGCTCTACAATGAATCAATCAGCACAATCATCTGACCATTCAATCAACCAGAATCTCAGATCAAGCAGAGGAGTTTCACACTGGGGACAGAATGCAAATCACGAAAAAGATTAAAAAAATTATGTCCGGTAACTCTGGGCACCCTAGGTGGCCAGGGGCGCCCAACCTTTTGAATGACCTAATCCAGCTGTTAGGGTTTGCAGATGTCATCAATCTCTTCAATTTCCTACTAACTTCGCAGCGGATGTCATCGTCAGCTCGTCAGATCACCCAGCTACCGGCAAATCCAAATCAAACAGAGGTCACAGAGAGGGGTATTTAGAACTCTGAAGGTGAAAAACAAGAAAAATGGCTCTAAGTCTGGTGAATCTAGGCGCCCCTGGAGAAGAAGGGTGCCCAAGTTTTTGAGGTGTCAAATGAATGAATTTGCAGAAGATGCCTCCAACATAGCTTCGTCAGACTAGATCAAGCTTTCCAATGCAATCATCACCACGTCCGTCAGAGCAGGCAATCATCAGATGTCACAAGCCGAACAAAGGAGAAAAAGTGAATGGAACGACAAACGTCAGAAGCAGTAGTGAAAAACTCAGAATAAAAACTATCTCTAGAGGAGATGGGCGCCCCTGAAGGAGAAGGGCGCCTAGAGTTTAGAGCCATCAAATGTCAGTTTCCAGAGATGAAGTATCCAGGAGACCCCTTCCAGAATCTTCTTAGCTATCCAGTGAATCCGTCAGCCAGTCAATCTGATCAATACAACGCCCGGAATCATGAATTCATCTGAAGGTCAGAAGACAAGCAAAGTTTGAAGATCATAAAAATGGCTAACACTGGAGAAAGTGGGTGCCCCTGGTGGAGATAGGCACCCGACAATTTGAAGGGTCAAACGAAGTTTTTGTCAAAAGATGTCTCTAGAACAATGTCGCCAAATTTGATCAGGCTCCGTGATGAAACATTCAATTCATCCGTCGGATCAATCTGGAAGCCGAGAGACAGGATCAAACTAGGGTGGAAAATTGAGGAGAAGTTGAAAGTGGTGAAAATTTGGTTTAAGTCTGGAGAGACTAGGCGCCTCACCTCAAGAAGGGCACCCAACTTGCAATGCCTTAGTAAAAAATTTCAAAATTTCAAAATTTTGAAAGAAGGAAAAAACGCCTAAGTTCATTGCATGAACTTAAATTAGGATTTTCAAAGAATTAGGGTTTGAGAGTTGTTTCTCAAGACAAAAACTTATTTAAAGGCATCTTTGTGTTTTATTTTTCATATTTTCTTGCAGGTGGCTTCAAAGAGAAATAGAGCAGCAACTTCAAACCCTTATTTTCAAGATTCAAGAACATAAATTTGCTGGTTTTTCATCAATTTTCAGATCAGCACTCAAAGAAGGCTTGTTTTTTCATACTTTTTCATCTAGAACATCAAATTTGTGAAGGAGGCTATTGTTTTCAATTTTCAGCGAGCTAGTTCATATTTGTTCTATCTTTTGGACAAATTTTTGAAGGATTTTCTCAAGGTTGCAGCAGCTGATTTTTATTTTGCATGTCAGAGAAAATTTCAAAATTTTCAATCTCTAATCTTCTGGGTCTATTTCAAACCTTCTTCTGGACAAAACCCATATCACAGTTTTTTCAAAGAAACTTAAAGTGGTTGCTTTTTCAATCAGAAGCCAAGTTTTTCGACATCTGATCAACTAGGTTCATCCAGAAAATGCTCATGAACAATACCCAGATACTAGTTTTTTTTGCTTTTTTCGGAGAAAATTAGGGTTTGCTGCTTTTTCAGTCTTCACTCCAAATTTTCAAAAATGGACGATCTGGGTTGGCTTGTAACAAAATTCTAATCAAAACCCATATCTCAAAAAAATTTCCAAAAATTCATCCGTTTGACGAAAAAAAATCAGCAATCTAAAATTAGAAAGTTTGCCAAAACTTGTCAGAACCTAGGCGTGTTCACAGTCAATCTTCGAGTTTTGCAGAATGGAGTACATCCCTACAAAGTTTAAGACCAAATCAGCATTGTACCATGAGTTCATAGAAACAGCCGAGACTGACTTACACCATATCAAGCCAGTATTCAATCTACGTCCTTTGGAAGATGCAGGCAATGCCACCATCAGGCTTCTTGGCCATTCAGGTCTTCTCGCAGCAGCATCCATACCTTTCTCAGTACAAATCTTGGAATTCATAATTGCTTGTATCAAGCATTATAATTCTGCCACAAGGGAAAATCCAGTCAGTAGATGGAAGAATCATATGTAGCTTAAAGCCGGACATGATTGAGAAATGCTTCTCAGTTCCACCATGGCCTGGAAGTGTTACCATCAACATAGAAGAATGTGAAAGGATATGGGAAGAGCACCAAGAAAAGTATAGCAAGAAGATTGCACACAGGTGGCTGAAAGAAAAACACAGCACATTGCCAAAGAACATCGAGAGAGGAGAGTTCAATGATGAATTTGCCATAATAATCACCTTACTCAACCAAATTACTGGTCAAGGCAATGCAACAAAGTTTCAGCCTTGGATGTTCTACATGATACCTCACATCATGAAGAAGACAGAGTTCTATGACTGGCCTACATTAATCAGTGATTGCCTTCACCATCAAAAAACTAAATATTTCAATAGACATGCATTCCACATGATCTCCTACCTAGTCTACTTGGTTGCTTTTCAAAGTAAATTCAGAGGGTTAAACACGGAGGGTTCTTTAAATGTACAACATGTTTATAAATACTACACTCAGTTGGAGTTCACTACAGCATCACATCACTACAAAAGAGTGAATGAAGCATTCCTAATATATACAGTGCGTGACCTGGACAATAAACTACATGTATGCATTTCATCTATTGCCAGGGCAGCAATGTCAGAATGGGCAGATTGGTTTATTCAGTTTGCTACTTTCACTTACCTAAGGGTTTATGGCTATTCAGGTGCTCCTCTTATGTTACCAAGGTATCCATCGGATGAAGTTGTGTGTATGGATTTTCTTAGGCAAGTATCAGATGTTCACACTCGCCCGCACAATAAAAAGAAACCAGCACTCAGCTTCCCTTTTGCATTAGGTATTTACAGGTGTAGATCATCCGCAGATGCTAAAATAATGGGTAATGAGTTAGATAAACTTGGTCTCAAGCCTTTCAACGAGAGACGATCTTATGATCCCCATGGTGTCTATGCAGCTCGACTTGGTCAAAACTATGTTCATGTACCCGCACTTGAAGATTTTTGGGCTAACTGCAGAGATAAGTACGAGGTGCGAAGGCGAAGCAATAGTAGACTCACCCTTCATCAAATGAAAGATTGTTTATCCGAAGACATTGAAGGGTTATCTGATGATGATGGGGATGTAATTCTCCCAGCCTATACTAGAAATCAGATTGAACAACAACCTCTTCCACAGGTTAACTGGGCTAACAAAGAATGCATTACAATAGAAGAAAGGACATGACAAGTGGTAGAGTACAGTAAAACCTTCTTGGTCCTCAAAAGGAAGGAGTCCATTCCAATAGCAGAGCCACCAAGGAAACATTCATCCCTTCCCTCTTCTTCAAGAGCTCAGCCGAAGATGAAAGGAAAAGTTCAGTCTCAAGAGATTGCAAAGGGCAGCAGGTCAGCAAAGAGTGCGAAGAAGAGGTTGGACTACACAGGTATTGTCATCCAAGAGCAGCCAATGATAGAAACAGAAGTTCCTCCACATGAGCCCATATCTCAAGAGGAAACAAAAGACGTGCCTTTGATACAAGACCCTTTGCCATCTCCGAGGTCTTCACCAATTCACATTGATTTGGAAGACGAGGAGATAGAGGCCGATGTAGTAGTTATTCCTCCCATGGATGTTAGTAGAGATACCACGTCTTGGGTTGAGAGCTCCTTGGGAAGAACAAGAATAAGGCCTTCGTATCAGGTAAATGTTGATGATCTCAACATATATCAGGAAGCACCCAAGAAGAAGGCAAAGAAACAAATCCACTTTGAGAGGAATCCTGATGGTGAAATGGTCATGGAGACGGCTACGCCTCTTGAAGATAGAATCAGGGATGAGGTGGATGTTGATTTTATAATGGTCAAAGCAAATCTTGGTAAAAGTACCCGACATGCTGACATGAGTTTGTTCAAGATGGTAACTAAAAATATTCAAGAAAGAGTGCAAAAGGATGGAGAAGACAAGGCAGCCCTCAAGGGTGAAAATCGTCAACTTCGCTTGTGTATATCTAATCTCATTCATGGCACCTCACAAACAACACAATTGCTGCCCCAAGTTTTAGAGACACCAGCTGATCACCAACAGTTGAGGCAGTTGGTTATTTGTGGAAAACAAACTCAAGAATGGATTGAAGAGTTCATTATCAGAGGAAAAGAGATTCTAACACAGGTCTTTAGCTGAGATACAAGGCTCATGACTTATGTCAAAGTATCCAAGATTTTGAGCAGTTGATAGCCGAGTTCAAGCCTATGCATGAAATCATAATTGCAGATTTAGATATGGCTTATGGCTCTACAATGGCAAGAGAACATAAAAGACAAATCCTAGAGTGGAAAGGTTACCTTTTCAAGGTTAATACATATGTGAGAATATCTGAGGAGTTTGTTATGTATAACCAAAGATTTATTGATACTCTTAAGTTCATCAAAGAATTTGTTGCAGCAATTCCTTGTCAATATTGCCTTGAGGATGGTTTATACATTGGGCTTGACGTAGTCCAAGCAGAGTTTCAGAGTATCATGCATGGCAGCGATGGCAGTGTTGGAAGAATGAAGATGATTTCCATGATGTCAACAAAGTTCGAGAAAGCGGCCAATGAGAGCGAAGATTTCTTGAAATCTATTGCGGATGGTGAAGAAATCTTGGAAAAGCGGCATTTTGTTATTAATAGTATTGGCACTCCCACCAAAGATGAAGTTGCCCGCTTTTTAGCGGATGTGATCGGAATTTAAATCAGCTTTCTTCTAGAAGCTTCTTCCTAGCTTTCTTTCTATTCTTGTCCTGATTCTTATCCATTCTTTGAGGATAGAAAGAAAACGATTGTAATGAGTTGGCACGAGTTGCTACTTTCCTTTTTTTTTACATGTTTTCTTAGGTGTTAGATGTTTATCTTTTATAGGATTAGAAATAAAGCTTGCATGTTGGCAAGTAGTAGTTATAAAAGCAAGGAGATTTTAGGGTTCCCTACTCCTCTACTTAGCTACAAATAAGAGCAGTGTTTGCTCATTTTAGTTTAACCGTGCTTGTGATAACAGAATTGTTGAGCCTATGCCTTCATGATTGTTATCGATTAGTGTCAGTTCACTTTGTGTAAAGAGCAAGTTTGCATGCCTCCTTAGCTGCAAATCCTTGTTTTGTGTCAATTGTAATCTGGTTTGATCGCATGTTGCAAGTATTTTGCTACAATTTGTTGTCTCGGAATTGTAATCTTTGTGCTCGAAGTGTGAGAAAATAAAGTCTTGAAGCTTGTTTTGCTGCCCCTGATATAAATCTCATATTTCCGTTATTGTGTAATACTCATATGATCTCCTTTTCAGCTTGCATTGAAATTCAGTAGATGTATGTTGAAAAAAGTTTATTTAAGTATCTGTGTCAGAAAATCAATCTCGTTCATTTCTAAACTCTCTTGCTCTATGTTCACTTGAGAGGATAGAAACGTCTTTAGCGTAAGTGAAGTTGTAGTTGTTAAGTTTCATTTAAGGGAAAACCTCAGCTGCAACATCTAGAGTTCTATAACCTTGTGTTCTCGCAGCTGAACCAAAAGGATAGGCAAAATTAGTTTAGTTTACTTTCTTTATGCAACTCAGCAAAAGAGGGAGTTTCCCCTCCTAATTCAAAGAGCAGTTTACTACACATAGCTGTCTGTTTCCAAAACGCATTCCAGAGGTGCGATTTGAAACGCCAACATATTAGAATTAGGTGAATTAGTTTGCCATTTTGGCATTGACGCAATTCTACTTGCATTTAAGTAGTTTGGCTTGGTCGGAATTTGCATTCACTATTAGCCATTTTGGCTTGATTGCTTCTCTAATTTTCTTATATTGTAAATTGGACAGCTATCTACCAATATCTTTCATGTAATTCCTCTATCCTCATTCTAGTCTTTGAATGCTCTCATCTTGCCTAAACTAGGAACTTGGTAATCAAGAAGAGCTAGAATTTGAATGATCACAAAAATATCATGTGAGTTTGAACCAACACCCTCCAATGGTCATTACATTGGTATTAAAGTTGGTGGTCTTCATAGCCTATTTTTCAAAGCTAGTCCTTTGCATGTAGAGCTATATTTATTACGCATCTCATTAATAATAAATAAAGAAAACAAATATTATCAAAGAAATAAAAGAAAACAACATCAATTTCTTGAGAATCTAAGAATTGAGTTTTCATCTTTAGAATTTGGAGTTGAACAACAAAATCCAGAAATTGTAACTGAAGAGTTGCATATGGCAAAAAAAGAAAGAGGACTAATAGAGAAGGCTACCCTAGTAATCGAGCAAAAAGGAAGTTTGAATTGATGCTTGATATGTTGGAACAAATGTTTCATAAGATGGACAATAACATGAATGTGCCTAGGCATCAAAATGGTGAAGGAAGCCCTTATGAGGCTAATACTCCTAATGTCACTCATACCAACACCCAAAGGACTATCATTGGTTCAGTTGCTAAACCTTTTCAACATACTTTTCTTCAAAAGAGGTTCCTAAAATTGAAGCTCAAAATCCAATTATTGATGACATTACATGTTATGTTGAATATAGAGCTCTTCCAAACAAGATCCGGAGTGAGATGTCACTCACAAATTATATGAATATGAAGAAGTCACATGATGGCCCTAGACTTGAGCCTAGACTGCAAACTATACAAGAAGATTTGCAGCATGCTTTGGGGAAGTTATCACTCCCTACTTTTGACAAATCTAACAAGTGTTCAGCTAGAGGTTGGACACAGAAGTTGGACATGTACCTATCGCTTAAGCCAATGCTACAAGATGAGGGCATCAAATTTGACACTCTCCATCTTTAGGGTATAACACATGAATGGAAATAATATGGGTTGATTACTCAAGGACACAAGCATATCAACTTTTATTATGAATTCAATATAAGACTTAGTGAAGGATTTGATAGGAAGGACCCCGAAGTTCATTTTCAGGCATTAAGACAACTCAAGTAGTATAGAAGCATTGATTTTTAGAAACTCTACATCATGGTTCCTATCATTTCAAAAAGAAGGCTGCTTATGATGTTTACAAAAGACTTGTTTGAACCTCTCAAAGGTTTAGTCAAAGCATTTGAACCTCCATCTCTATAGAATGATATCAAAAATTCCTTGGCACTTGAGTCTTGCCTTCCAAAAAGCGAATTCCAAAAGAAGACTTTCCCTCCAAAGAAGCTTTTCCTAAAGAACTTCAAAGAAATATTTTATTTTTTTTAAGAAAGAAGAAGAAACAAAAAATAAACAAAGGAAGAAACTTTGCTTCCCATGCAAAGAGCCATGGGCACCAGGCATTAGATATCTCAGAAAGGGACAAGTCCACTACATTGAGGTAGTTTTAGATGAAGAAGAATAAGGAGCTAAAGAGTTAGAACAAGAAAGTGAAAAAAAAGAGCCTTAGCAAGATGAACAAGTAGAAAAAGATGCTTCAGGAGGTATTCTTGCCAAACTTTTTGGTACTCCGAAATATAACCCTTTTAGAATTAGATTGCCTAAAAATTGAAGACTTTGAAGGCTTCAATGTGATGGTTCCTGATGGTTTTTCTATTCAACACACAAGAAAGATTCATAAAATGAGTCTCATTTGGGAAACTATGAGGTAAAAGATGATTTATGTTTTGTTAGCATAGGAGATATTGATGTAGTGTTGGGAGTTCATTGGTCGCATTCCTTGGGTGAGATTATTCAGATTTTCTAGACCATGGAACTCAAGTTTCATTCAAATTGTAAGAAGGTGGTACTTCGTAGAGTGTCAAATGGGGTTCCCAAGATTGTTTCAGCAAGTGTTGGAGAGGACTTTCCGTCATGGTTAAGTTGCATGGGCAGCCAAATGGTTGATTATGCCTACCATTTCTTTAGATGGTAAAATATCATAACATGTAGATGTTTAGTCTCTTCTAGATAACCATAGTAAAGTTTTTAGTGATATACCTCTTGGGAGGCCATTAGAAAGAGGATTTGAGCATGTTATTGAATTAGAGGAAGGAGCTAAACTAGTTATCATTGCTTCTTATCACCGTCCTAGAAGGCATAAGGAAGAAATTGAAAGGCTATTAAGAAGCTCCTTAATATAGGCTACATCAGGCCATGTTTGAGCCCATTTCAGTTATTTTGATCAGGCAAAAAGATAGGACTGTGAGGATGTGCATTGATTACCAAGCCTTTAATAAGAAGACTATAAAAAACCAATATCCAATTTGAAAGATCAACAAACCTATTGATGAGCTTCATGGTGTAGTCTATTTCTCAAAAATAGACCTTAGATCAAGATACCACCAAATCAAAGTTCGTGAGGAAGATGTTCTAAATTGAAAATCAAAGTTCGCCAAACTCGATAAAAAATCAAAGTTCACCAAACTCAATTGAAACTCAATTGATTATAGAAGTTCAACAAACTCAATTAAAAATCAAACTTCGTTTAACACAATTGAAAATCAAAGTTCACCAAACTCAATCGAAATATCAATTGAAAATAAATGTTTACTAAACTCAATAGAAAATCAATTAAAACAAAAAAAATTCCAAACTCAATTGAAAGTCAATTAAAAATCAATGTTCCCAAAACTCAATTAATATCAAAGTTCGCCAAACTTAATTGAACATCAAAGTTTTCTAAACTTAATTGAGCATCAAAGTTCACCAAACTCAATTGTAAATAAATAGAAAATCAAAGTTAACCAAAATCAATTGAATCTCAATTCAAAATAAAAGTCCACCAAACACAATAGAAAATCAAAGTTCACCAAACTCAGTTGAAAATCATTTGAAAATCAAAGTTTGCCAAACTCAACTGCAACTTAAAGTTTTCCAAACTCATTGAAACTCGATTAAAAATCAAAGTTCGTCAAACTCAATTTAAACTCAAAGTTTGTCGAAATCAATTGAAACACAATTCAAAATCAAAGTTCACCAAACTCAATTGAAACATAATTAAAAATCAAAAGTTCACAAAACCCAATTGAAAATCAAAGTATGCCAAACTTAATTGAAAATCAATGGAAAATCAAAGTTCATCAAACTCAATTGTCACTAAACTCAATTCAAAATCAAAGTTTTCCATACTCAATTGAAAATCAAAGCTTTCCAAACTCAATTGAATCTCAATTGAAAACCAAAGTTCACCAAACTCAATTGTAAATAAACAGAAAATCAAAGTTCACCAAACTCAATTGAAAATCAAAGTTCACCAAGCTCAATTGAGAATCAAATTTGCCAAACTCAACTAAAAATAAAAGTTTGCCAAATTAAATTCAAATTCAAATGAAAATCACTTTTTGATAAATTCAATTGAAACTCCAAGTTCACCAAACTCAATTGAAAGTCAAAGCTTTCCACACTCAATTGAAAATCAGAGTTCGCCAAACTCAATTAAAACTCAATTGAAAATCAATGTTGGCCAAACTCAATGTCCGCAAAACTCAATTGAAAATTAAAGTTCACCAAACTCAATTTAAAATCAAAGTTCACCAAATTCAATTGAAACTTAATTTAAAGATAAATTTTGTGAAGCTCAATTGAAAATCAATTGAAAACCAAAGTTCACCTAAATAAATTGAAAATTGAAGTTTGACAAACTCAATTGAAAATCAGTGGAAAATCATTTGCCAAACATTGATTTTTTATTGAGTTTCCCTCCATAAGCAACCAATACTTAGACACTAGTTCAAGTGATTGTTGTTATGGCTTTCTATCTATCTAGCATACCAATGCACCTCATTGAATTTATGTTTGTTCCTATGAGTCTTTGGCATTACTTCTAGAGTATTGTCTTCATCATTCATTTGATTGTTATATATATTATGTTCTACATCACTCAAATGGATCTCTACATTGATATTTTTGTCCTCAACAAAGATATGGTAGACTAACTTATCATTGGCGTCATATAGAGTGTTAGCATAGAAGAATAAAGAAGCTTTTTTTTAAACATTGTTTTGTAAGAAGACAACACTCCTACCCAGCAAAGGCGTACTCAAAAAACAGACACTCCAGCAAAGCAAGAAAGAAAATGGTGGTCACTATGCAAAATATAATATCCTCTTTTAAATACTTCGTAAACTCTACAATTTTTCCAAATTCCTATCAATGCAATTCTAAAATAAATATGGAATACTCAACAGCAGTAATTAAATGGCTAAAATTATCATTGAAAAACTAGCATATAAAATTTATTATTAGTACAGCAGGCTGTAATAAGCATGTAATGTACAACAGAAATCTTTTCTTCATTAATTGATCAAACTACCAAAATAAAAAACAACCCCCAACTCACAAAATATGTATGCATCATGGGCTGCTTTAGAAGGTACAGTGCCTCAAGTACAATACCCTGCAATGGTGTGGCAACCATCAAACTGTACAGCAGTAGATGCAAAGTAAGAGCTTTCCAAAGGCTATGCAGCAGAAAACTCACATAAACTGGGAACAGCAAACACACAAGAACAAACACCAAAATACTGGAACAAGAACCTTCATAAATATTAATCTTGTTACAATGAGTGGCTGCACCACAATGGGAATCACACAAAATCTGAATTGTCACACCGACAATCTTCTACTGAAAGTTTCTCTAGCAAACTAAATTTTGTGTTAATGAGATATAGCTTCGGTCAGATATAAATGATGATTGCTAAATAGCATCATCATCATTTATATGTGATCGAATTTAATCTTTAAATATATTTCTGGAAATAAGTAAAACGAATTTATAAAGCATGTATTAATTCGAAATAATAAAATGATGCTTAAATTCTGCATTGAATTAAATTCGGAACTCATAGTATATATATCCGCCATGTATGAAGGCGCATGTGTTATGTTTACTAAACCGAGTGTTAGTCGGTTACCTTTGGGACCCGCACGCCCAAAGGGACACGTCCTCTCATGAGACGCGTCTCTTAGAGGCGGGTCTCCAAGGGTACTTAACATTGTTCCATCATTGATATGCAAACATCGAAATTATTACTGTTCTGCAATCAGCACATTCAGCATAAAGAGTAGAAATCTGGAAATTGTTTTTGGACTTAGAATTCTCACACAGAATTTCTGACCTTAGTGTTTCCTTAGATTTAGTAGGATCCTATTTGATTAAGATTTGATTACATTTACATGGTATCAAATCCAAGTTGTGTGAATCCAAATCAAATCGAAATATCAGATTGCTCTAGAAAATTCGTATTTTCTAAAATCGAATTCACATCACATTCTTCATAATGTCAAGTGTGATCAGATTTGAAGATCGTCTTGCAGGAGCAGACAACTTCACATCATGGAAATTTAGAATCATGATGATCCTTAAAGAGAACAAACTAGACTCACTTGTGAGAGAAAATAAAAAGGAACCAGAGGCTGATCTTGAGAAAACTCAATGGATTGAAAACAATGAAAAAGCCATGAAAATCCTAGTAGATGCAGTTAGGGATCATATAGTGCCCATCTTAGCAAAACATGAAACTGCATATCATATGTTCAAATCTCTCGAGAGTACCTATGAGATCAACAACACTAGTAGGACTCTTGCATTAAAGAGGCAAATCAACAATGCTCAAATAAACAAAGGAGAGTCCATTAATGCATACTTCATGAGGATCATTGAACTAAGGGATCAATTATCCACAATTGGATATCAAATTGATAGCAAAGAGTTAACTCTAATTGCACTAGGAGGCCTACCAAACTCATGGGAGTCATTTGTTCAAGGAATAAGTGCGAGATCTAAACTCCCTAAGTTTGATAGGCTAAGAACTGACTGCCTTCAAGAAGAAAAAAAAAGACTCCCCACAAAAGAAAATAAACAGAAGAACATAGATGAAGACATTCATGTACTCAACACAACATCTAATAAAAGGAATAAGAAAAACTCCTACAAGAGAGGATCTTTTAAAAGAAAAAGAAATTCCAATGGAAAGGGATCTTCTAAAAAGAAAGACATCTCTCAAGTGCAATGCTTTAGATGTGATCAATATGGCCACTATGCAATGAAGTGCCATGACAGATCAAAGCAACAAGCATCTTTTGCCAAAGTAGGAAAGACAAATTCAGATCATGAATTTGAGAACTTTGTGTTTTATACAGCCTTATCTAGTCAAGTATCTAACAACACCCACAACTGGGTAATTGATAGTGGTTCCTCTAGACATATCACAGGATTCAGAAAACACCTAGAAACTATGACTGAAAAAGTCTGATGAAGAAGTAACCATTGGGGATGATTCTGCACACCCTGTAAAAGGGGTTGGAACTTGCTCCATCAAACTGAAATCCGGTCTTTCTCTTCTCACTGGAGTCTTATTTGTACCTAGAATTAAGAGGAATCTAATATCCATCTCTGCCCTTGAAGACAATGGATATAGAGTTACCTTTATGGATGGGAAAGTTCTAGCATGGCCTAAGAACTCAACGATCAAGAAAGCCCAAACCATAGGTGTAAGACAAGGGTACCTTTACAAACTATGTACTGAAGTTAAACAAGCCCTTACCCTTGACACCTTTGATTCAAATGAGATTTGGCATAGAAGATTAGGACACCTTCATTTCCATGCCCTACCTTCTGTGGAAAAACTTGTAACAAGCTTACCTAAGTTAAAACCATCTCATGAAGGAACTTGTAAAGGTTATGCCTTAGGAAAGAATACAAAGGGGTCCTTTCCCAATAGTTTGAGCAAAACCCTAAATGGGTTAGAACTGGTTCACTCAGACTTATGTGGACCCATGTCTATACCCTCTAAAGCAGGATTTCTATACTATGTCATATTTGTAGATGACTTCTCTAGGAAAACCTGAATCTATTTCCTCAAGTGTAAAGAATCAATAGAAATCCTCAAAAGGTTCAAAGAGTTTAAAGCCCTTACTGAAAACTTCTCCGGAAAGAAAATAAAAACCTTAAGAACAAACAATGGGAAAGAATACACCTCTGAAATTTTTAAGGAATTCTGCATGAGTGCTGGAATTAAGAGGGAGTTCACAGTTGCCTACAACCCTCAACAGAATGGGGTTGCTGAAAGAAAAAATAGAACCATTGTAGAAGCTGCTAAGGCAATGTTGCTGGACCAAAACATTGAAACTTCTTTCTGGGCAGAAGCCTCTAGGACTACTGTCTATATCCAAAATAGATGTCCTCATTCTCATCTTGATAACAAAACTCCTGAAGAACCCTTTACTGGCATAAAACCTGACATTAGTCATTTTAGGATTTTTGGCTGTCCTATCTATATTCATGTGCCCAAAGAGAAGAGATTCAAACTAGAACCTTTTGGAAAGAAGGGAGTATTTGTGGGTTATAGTGAAACTTCCAAAGCCTACAGGATATTCATACCCAGGCAGAAACAAATTGAATTGAGCAGAGATGTCATCTTTGAAGAAGACATTGCATTCAAGAGGGCAAGAAGTTCTAGTGAGATAAAAACCTATTCCCCTAGAGTACCTGAAATGGAACCTGCTCCTGAGATTCAAAGGGAGCATCCTGAGGAAATGCCACATGAACTTCCTTCTACTTCAGATGAGAATACAAATGACAACGGCAGAAAGAGACCACTTTGGGCCAGAAAGATGATCAAAGAAGTCGAGGATCATGTAGCACCCAAAGGAACGTTCAGGGAGAGTAAAAGACCCAAACGTTTCTCTAGTTTATGTTGCTCTAATGAACAACATCATAAACTCAAAACCTGTCAGTGTTACAGAAGCTTTCCGACATCAAGCATGGAAGGATGCAATGACGGAGGAATATCAGTCTATTCTAAAGAATGATGTATGGGATATAGTGCCTAGACCGAAAGAGAAATCTGTTGTCTCTTCCAAATGGCTCTTCAAAATCAAGCATGCTGCTGATGGCAGTATAGAAAAACATAAAGCACGTTTTGTGGCAAGAGGTTTTTCTCAAAAGGAAGGCATTGATTATGAAGAAACATTTCCACCTGTTGCCCGCTACACATCGGTAAGAGCAGTACTAGCCATTGTTGCAGCTAAAGGCTGGAAAATCCATCAAATGGATGTGAAAACTGCCTTCCTGAATTGAACCATTGAAGAGGAAGTCTATCTGGAACAACCTGAAGGTTTTGTGATACATAAACCTGACTCACATGTGTGCAGACTGAAGAAAGCCCTCTATGGACTTAAACAGGCTCCCAGGGTCTCTGGTATGAAAGAATTGGCAGCTATCTCTTGGGACTAGGATTTTCCAAGAATGATGCTGACTCCAATCTCTACTTCAAGGTAATCAAAGGTGATATGCTAATAATTATTTTATATGTTGATGATCTGCTGATAACAGGAGAAGATCACCTCATTGCTCAAGGAAAGCAGGATCTAATTTCTAAATTTGACATGAAAGACTTGGGCATTCTACACTACTTCCTAGGTTTGGAAGTATGGCAGAAATCAAAGGGCATTATACTAAACCAAGGGAAGTATACTATTGATATTCTGACGAGATTTGGAATGTTGGACTGTAGACCAATGTCTACACCTATGGAAACCAACCTTCACAAACTGAAAGAAGCAACAGCAGAATTTAAGTGTGCAGATCCAACCCTTTATAGACAGATGATTGGATCCTTGATGTACCTGGTTAACACCAGACCTGATATTTTCTATGCAGTGAATGTTCTCAGCCAGTTCATGTGTGAGCCAAAGGAAATTCACCTAATCGCTGTGAAACATATTCGAAGATATCTTCAAGGCACTATTGGATATGGTCTTCTTTACAGAAATAACCAACTAGATCTACATGGGTACTGTTGACGTGTTTTTTATGACGACATCAACACAGAATAAAAATGTCCAACGGCCATTCTATTCTCTCTTGATCAAAGTGTTCCCCATGCTAAGATTGCGTGAAAGTTCATGCGTTCGACTCCAAGGTTCCTTTAATGCGAATAGACTCAGTTGGTTGATGTGAATATGCTGGGTATTCCAAGGGGACTTACGTAATTGTTCAACTTTGTATGTTCAAGCAAGTGAAGGATTTTGACTATGATGCTCTGGTATTTGAACGGATCGAGAAATGTTGAATTTAAAGGAGGTAGGGATAGGAATTCTACAATCTGCTTCTACGGGTGGAATGCAAGGATTAGCTGTGACAGTCTTCAAACCAAACTTCGTTTCGTCTCCCCTTCGGACAACTCTGACAAATCTGGAGCAATCTTCAAAGGATGGATGAGATGTTCAAACTAAGATTCACCATGCACACCCCTTCACAACGAAGCAAGTGGGCACATTGAACACAATCGAAGTTAAGTGTTGAGATTCCAGTCGACCACGCAGGAGCAGACTTACCGTCAGCAAGTCCGCCAGTGGTATGGATACAGGAAGATATGCCCAAACTAATGTCACATTCCACAATTAACTCTACTTGCATGAAAACAAATCTACTTTACTTTACTCTATTCGAATTGGAAAGACGAAAAGATCTCGTCAACTGCCCATAACACAAAATGAAGTCACCAATCAATGAAATCTTTATATCATGAGAGTCTTACACAACAATCTTTTGCAAAAACTTTCAAAGGGAAAGTCTTTTTTTCCTTTCCAACTAAGCTAACTCCTAGCTCTACTTATATCAATCTCTATCTCTGTCTAGCTCTGATCTATCTCTGATTCTAATTCTAACTATTTACAAATGAGGGGGGATGCCCCTTTTATAATGAGTCCAATTAGTGGACGGTTCAGATCTGATTACAATAAAGGGCTCAGATTGAGCCACCTATGCCCTAATTAGGGTTTCTGCCCTAAAAACCGCCACTGAGAGGAGTGGGGCAATGAATGCGCCCTCCACTCCTCATCAATGCACCACACCCTGCCATCAATGCACGTCGTCTCCTTCCAGAAGGTCATCGTCCAGAAGGGCGTTTCCTTTCTCCTTCTCACTGGCTGCAAATCTGATGAATCTGGCCAAGACTGCCTCAACTTCCTGATCGGAGATGGAGGAATGTGATCCAACTGAAACTCCAAAACTGCAACTGTTTGCCCATGCCGGGCACATGATTTCTTCCAGGCAACAAGGGCGTCCTGGGTGTTCTGTATGATACTGGAGAACGTGGCTGTGTTCTCGAAATCGTCCTGTGTGAAGGTCTTCACCTCAGAGAAGAATGGCGCCAATCTGTCCTTCAATCCATCTGCAGTTACCTCTTCAACAGTCAACCTCTTGGCAAAGATTGCCTCCAACGTGTTGAGAATTCCATCTAAGATGTTCGTCATGGCCTTTCTGATCCTTGACAGAATCTGCCTGTGATGCATCATAGAATCCCCGGCCTGTGACTACTGAAGAATACCATCTGGCGAAGTCGTATCTATCTCCCTGCTGGATAACACCTCCCTCAACCAAAGTCTGTTGAGGTATGCTCATCAAAGCCCCTAAACGGAGAACAACTCTCGTCTGATAGATGTGAGCCTCACCCCAAGCATGGTTAACTGCCTCCACTCTGGCCATAATATTGGAAGCTTTCCCATAGGCATGTGCAAGATCTTCCATGAATTTTCTCGTCTCTGTACGCACACTGGCAACCCACTTGTCTACCTGCTGTGCCATTCTCTTCAAATCTTCTAACCCACTGATTGACTCCCTGGAAAACTCAGTTGGGAGTTCAATTGCTGGATTTTCTTGCCCACAAGGATGGGACAAGTGTTGCACGTAGCCAATCAGTGTCTTGTGCTCTACCTTCAACCTTTTGTATTTGCCCTCCACGTAGGACAATCTATCCTTGAGTGCTCGATAGGAATTATCGCATTCCTCTACCACTTATGCTCCATTAGGGCGGCCTAGTTCCATGGTTGTCACGACATAGTTTTCGGGAATGGCCTCGTCTCTATCACATTCTTCCCGAGGAACTGCCATATGCAAGGTTCGGGATCCATCCTCATCTGTGGATATTTTGGAGAACTTCCTAGCCTTTTTCTTTGCTGGAGGTGTGCTGATCCTCTGTAATAACTCCTCCATCTCGCCTGCGCATCGGTCTCATCTACAGGATCACGCCTCATCCGATCCCTTAGCCACTCTGGCACCTCCTGCCGCATGTCTGATATAATAAAAGGCTGTTCTACCTCAGCCTCTACCTCGTGAGCCTCTCCTCTGCCATCGTTCTAACAAGGCTCACCGTCATCAATCGGCTCTGTGTCTCCCGAGCTCTGGGCATCCTGATCTGAAGTAGCATCACCCTCGAAAGCCGCCTCAATTTCCTGCTGAAATTGAGTATCAGTAGCCGTCCCCTCATCCGTCTCTTGCTGATTTTCCTGCTGATGTTCTTCTTGGGGTATGTTGATGCTCTGACCCACTGATTCCCTACGAGGTGGCTGACTCGCCACTTGCACTGTCTGCTCTACATCCAATCTCTCCCTTTGATCAACAAACAAAGACACCTCCTGTAAGCTTGGAGAACGTGTCCGAGATGGCGTATGCATGGACTCCTCAACTACCACTGGCTCAGGTCGAACTGGCTCCTTTCCTCGAGGCTCTGGAGTTGGATTACTCCGTCTCCTCTGATTAGTTGTCTGCAATCTGCTGTCTCCCATCAAATTGTAGGTAAGGGGAATTGACCTTCCCTTGAGTCGGTTGGCGTGCCTCTCTACCCAACTCCGTGTAAATGTCAGGACCGGGATACAAAGTGTATCCAAGTCAGTGATCTCAGGCTCAGACCAATCTGGGAGAGGTAAAGGTGTATCTCTTACTGTCTCGTAGTCAGACTGTACTATGTTTATATCTTCCTCAATCTGATCTGGCACTGGGATGATCTCACTCTCTGACCATCCCCAACGGTATCCGAGAGAACATCCTCTTTCGGATCTCGATCTCGTCCACTGCACTAGCCCAAAAATCCTCGATTTGCACCTTGTGCCTGAACTCTTCTGCCAATATCCACCTGATGTTTCTGTGAGGATCGTAGTAGTGCCTGCTGGTGTGATAGGAAAGGTGGAAGAATTGGAGCTCCGCTTCTGCCTCTCTTGCTGCTTGCAACGATGGGAAAATTTCATCTGAATTTCCCATAGTAATCGGGAATCCGAGTCCACCTTTCTTCTTCTTTTTCTGAATCTTATCATAGGCAATCAATTGCCTAGATACTTCCAGCATCACTATCCTGTTCGTGGGATACCGAGGCAATCTATATGGATAGGAGGAGAATCCTTGCAGCCTTATGTAGGTGAATTTCGGAAATTAGATAAACCAACATCCGAATTTCTCAATCATTTCTTGTGCCTCCCTTGATATTCTGTGGTGGGTTCTCTGCTGCAAGATCCTCGTGATATGCATTGTAAAGGCGTCATTGACCCTCTTGTAATTGGTTGTGCTTGTCAGATGCAACTGTGGACAAGCTTCATATATTTTAAACTGATGGGATCCGCAACCGATTGGTTCCTTGTAAGAGATCCCTCTATATCTTGTCATGCGAGCCAGCATATAGACAAGGTAGGAGCCCATGTAAAATGTCTTCGTTCTCCTCACGCCACGAAGCTGCTCATGTATGTTATCACTGATCATCAGTGCCCAATCCATGTAATCTTTTCCCTCTAACACCAAGTTGACAAAATAGAACATCCAAGGTTCAAAGATGAACGCTTGGGGGCATCCTCCAACTCTGCTCAGCATCATAATGAGATCACCAAACTCCTGTCTCAAGTCATCTGAGACTATCTGCTTGGGCAGTTTAGTGCGAGTTGGCTTGGGTTTAATCATCCACCTAGTGTTTATCAAATCAGCACACCAGTCTGTGGTGGATGAGTACATCTTTCCAGCTCTCTCTTTCGTCTTGTAGCACATCTTCTCATGAACTGGAATCCCGAATGCCTCTCCTATCGCTTCAGGTGTCAGGTTAGCAAGTACCTTGCCATCTGGCGAAGTGACTGTTCTCTGTTCTACATTGTAGTGGTAGGCGCACTCCATGATGAGCTCTAGACATCGGATAGCTGCATACAATCCACTTCTGACAATACTGTGCAAAGTCACCGACGGGTGATGACCTCCAGTCCCCATTATCCTTCTTCTGAATGCTTCCATGTTGAATGAGCCTAAGTTTGTGTCAGCTAGCCTGCCGAGCTTGGATGAAAATTTGGATTCTAGCAAGAATGACTTGCCCAATTTCTTGATCACAGCCTGTCTGGACTCGGTGTGGTTGTTTCTGCCTGCAGCTCTTCTGCTTGATTCGGCCATTCTGCAAAAAAAAGGCAAGAGAGTCTTTAGAAAACAAGACTTTATAAAATAATATATCGCTTTTGAGGGTGCCAGCAGATTTTTTTAAATAAAAAGGCTGCAACACTTTGTCACTTTCAGCTCCAAACCTCAACTACGCCTGTTTACTTCAACGTTCTTAGAAGTTTCTTCTCTGGTTGCAGCAACACAATGCCAAACACTTGGAAATGTTTGCTTGCAGCAATTTACTTTCAACAAATTTGAAATCTCCTCTTTGAAGTTCGTACTTTTCCTTCTAACTTAGCACTTTCAGCAACTTCAGACTTTTGGCAAATTCGTACCTTCTCAGCAAATGCAGCAACTGGCAGCTTGGGAATCATGCCTCTCAGCAACTGCAGCCTCAGCAAGTTAAGTCGCACTTCCTTCAACAACTTCAACTTTTACAAATTAGCACTTCTCCTTCAACTTTCTCACAATTTCGAACTTCTCAGCAATTGCAACCTCTCAACAATTTCGAACTTTCACTTAGCCAATATTTTTGCATTCAACAACTGGTGAGAGGAATGAAGAGAATTTGAAAATCTTATAGCCTGGTCGAATTCGTGTAGAGGCTATACTTAGCAAATTTTTGAATTCATTTTCCCTCCCTTTTCTCCGTTGTAACACTTGTCATCTGAGGCATCTTCTAGAATTATGAATTCATCACCTCTGCACAGGCCTGCCTCACCGTGTTTGATTTCTTAAAATACTAAATCGTTCAGTTCCTTGAACAATTTCAAAATATTTGGCTAAGTCATTTGATCTTGTCTTCGCTTTGGCAAAATTATCTAGCTCAAAACTTCCAGCGACGTGCCTTTCATTCATTTTGTTCGTTTGTCTTAGAGAAATCTCTCAATTTTGCCTTAGGAATTTATTTAAAATAGGCACTGGGCAAAATATCCATCGAAACGATATGGACATGGCGCGGAGAACGTTTGAATCATTTCTGAATTGCAAATGTTTAATACCCAGAAGAAAAATCCTTCCAAAATCCATCGTTCCCATGTGTATCCGGACGAAGGGGTTCTTTTAATTTTTATTATTTAAAAATAATAAAAATGCTTAATGTTTTTAATCTTATCCTCCGGATGTCTTCCAGTCCTGCAATTTCCCATTTCTTGGCCTTGGCAAATTCTCTTGATTTTTCCCTGAAGAACTTTCTCTCTGAAGATTTTTTTTACTCTGGAAACTAGCATCATCATCTAGGCGTGTTCTTCATTTTCCCTTTAGAGAATGCCTTAGGAATTTAAATTTAATTATTTTACCCTTGAAGGGCGCATAAAGCATGTCCTCCTTCCATTTCCTTTCTTAGGCAATTCCACGCCCAGACATTTCCTTTCTTACTTAGCCATTTTCACTCTTCAAGTCCCCACTTCTAGGCGCATTTCATATAATAAATTTCCACCTTCAAGCGCAATTCACATAGTAAAGAGGAAAAAATAAATGAATAACCCTTGGTCCCTTTTCACGCCCCCTTGGCATTATTTCCCTCTAGGTTCGTATGGTGACTTCTCACCTCCCTTGAGCACATATGCCATAGTGGACTTCCACCTTCAAGCTCATTTCATCCTCTACGTTTTTAGCTTTCACCTTCACCTTGGCCGCATATGCCATGGAGAAGAGAAATTCCCACGCCTAAGACATGACTCTTCACCTCCTTCTGGCGCATATGGGCTAGTAGACTTCCATTTTATCTTTGAGCGCATTTCCTTCACCACCCCACGCCTAAGACATGACTCTTCACCTCCCTCTGGCGCATATGGGCTAGGTGGCTTCCTTGTTGGGCGCATTTGCTAGTGTTAGGGGGAAAACATTACGCCCATGGTGACTGTTCAGCTCCCTTAGGCGCATTTCACACATGCAACTTCCAAGTTCGGCGCATTTCATAGTGTTTGAAGGAATTCCGCCCCCCTTTAAGTGACTTTTCACCTCCTTCTAGCGCACTCCTCACATGATGCTTCCACTCTTGGGCACATTTCATAGTGTTGGAAGGAATTTTCCACGTCCTAGGAATTTTTTTTTATGCCTTAGGTGACCTTTCACCTTCCTTGGGCGCACCTAGGGGTATGAGGGGGAAATTTTGTGCCTTAGAAGAATTTCCATGCCTCCTTTGGTGACCTTTCATCTCCCTCTGGCGCATTTAGCATGTGCAACCTCCTTCTTTGAGCGCATTCTCCTATGCAAGATGGAAAACCCATGCCTAGAGTGACTTTTCACCTCCCTTTAGGTGCATTTAGCCTATGCAACCTCCATTTTCAAGCGCATCTGAGGATGTCTCAAGGAATTTTTTAATGCCTTAGTTGAATATTTCCATGCCTTACGACAATTTTCATGCCTCTGGAAGGCGCATTTTGAAGGTGTTTACCTGCTAGTTGTTATTTATACATTTCCAACGCCCTAGGCATTCTCAGCTTTCTATTTTTAGTAAATTCGGAGAAATTAGGGTTTCATTGATTTTCACCCTGTTCTGAACTGGAATTGGCGTGGTTGTGCCTTCACTGACTTTTGTCACCTTGTTCATACCTCATCCGGCACAGTACATACTATTTTTAGCCACTTACTATTTTTAGCAACCCTAGAATTAATCAACTTTTGTATCTCTGTTTGCTTCGAAATTTGCTCCACTCGTTCCTGATGCTGTAAGAGACCTGTTCACACCTTGCTTCTGGTGATGACGTGCTATTTTTAGCCACCTGCTATTTATAGTAAATTTCAAAGTTGCCTACTTCAGTAGCTCCGTTCGACCTAAAACTTGTTATGTCTAATCCTGATAACTTGAGTGCTCTGTTCATACCGACTTCCGGCGCAGGCCTGCTATTTATAGCCGTGTCCTGACTTACTAAAAATAGTAAGTCCTTCGATTTTGCTCAAACTTTGCCAGTAAGTAGCTTGAAGGATGTTGATCATAGCGGCGTGCTTCGTTCTGACATCTCTGCATTTCGCTTCATCTATTTTTAGACGTGGCAGGGAAACCCTAATTTGATTTGCATGTGCTCTGGACTGCCCCCAATCGCCTGATTTCTATTGTTTGCCAATCTGCTCGCTGGAATGAAGTGCTAAGTGGCTGTCGGACTGAAGCTGCTATTTATAGTAAGTGTCCGAAAAGTGGTCAACCAGATGTCGGACGAGTTTGCATGTCACAGTGCCCATGGGATCTCAAAAAACCCAGAAAAACCCAGAAAACTGGTCAAAGTTCTGGCACTGGCTAAAAATAGTAAGTCCTTGAAAACTGACTTGTTTCGTTTGCATGTAACGTTATTGCGAAGCTCTCGCAAAACCCACATGGAATATCCGGACACGCATTGAAAATTCTTGCATGCAAACCCTAAAAGTAGCCTCGGAAAGCTGAATTCTGAAAGTCACCACCTCGTCTTGCATGCTACATCATCGCGAAGGTCTTGGAAAACCCAGATCAATTCTCCTGTCATTCACCGAAGAATTGCTTGTCTAAACCCTGAAAATAGCCTCCGAAGGCTGAATTGCTAAAAATAGCCAGTTGTCTGAATTCTTTCAAATTTCGTGTGTAGGCACTCTGAAGTTGCCTGATTGTGCTAAAGTAGTTAAAATCCCGAAATCCTGAGGAACAGGCCTCGAATTAGGCACTTACTAAAAATAGTAAGTTGTCGGATTTCAGTGAGATTTCAGGGGTATTTTGCCTTGAGCTTTCTGAATGTGTTGTTGTACTTAGATTTCACTTGAGTAACTCAATCTTGACCTCAAACGGGTCTAAAGGATAGAAACCCTAAATTTGTCAATTACTTCAACTGAGGTCAAACGGGACACCCCCGGAAGGACAAAAGACCAGAGACAGAGAGAACCGAAGCCAAAAGACCAGAATGGAGCAAAAATTAGGGGGTCCCCATCTTGGATGGGGTGATGTGTGAAAAGGTCACAACAGGTACTCTGATTCAGATTGGGCTGGAAGTGTAACCGATCGAAAAAGCACATCAGGATGTTGCTTCAGTTTAGGATCGGCTATGATCTCTTGGATTTGCAAAAAAAGTCTTCAATTGCACAGAGTTCAACAGAAGCTGAATACATTGCAGCCTCTATGGGAGCAAGAGAAGCAATTTGGCTTCGTAAATTGCTTGTGGGACTCTTTGGTGAGCCCTTGAATCCTACAATTATTCATTGTGATAATCAGAGTTGCATCAAACTCTCTGTAAATCCTGTCTTCCATGATAGATCCAAGCACATTGAGATCCCCTATCATTATGTAAGAGATATGGTGGAAAGGAAAGTGATCCAGTGGAGTATGTTAGTACAAATGATCAAACTACAGACATTCTCACCAAGCCTCTCTCCCGAATCAAGGTAGAGCACTTCAGGAAGAAACTTGGTATGGTTGAAATGCAATTTGATATTTATGTTTGAAATACAAATTGTTTATAAATTGTACTAAAGATGTTTAATGTGTAAACTCTTTTGTCATGTGTGTGACTCCATGACCTTATGGGCCTACTCCCCCTGTGTACATTATTGAAAGGTGACGATCTTTCTAATAATGAACACTTGTACTTGACATTGTAAAGTGACGACTCTACAATGATAAACTATCATGATAGATATCATGTGACTTGATATCTATGGACATGTCATGATAGTATCTCTTGGACACTTTGATGGATATCATGGGACTTGATGTCATTTGTAGATCATTGTGATCCTTAAGAGATTATCATGGTGGATATTTATATCCGTGGATATGCCATGAATTATGGTAGACATCATGTGACTTGATGTCAGTGCACATACCATAATGAAGATGTGTTATGAAGAATGTCATGTGACTTGACAATATTGAGTAAAACATACCATATCTTCGATATCACGTGTGAATGTGATATCTCTACTTATTTGATTTGAAATATCTTCCCTAGCTAAGAGGGAGTGTTAATGAGATATAGGTTCGGTCAGATATAAATGATGATTGCTAAATAGCATCATCATCATTTATATGTGATCAAATTTAATCTTTAAATATATTTCTGGAAATAAGTAAAACGAATTTATAAAGCATGTATAAATTCGAAATAATAAAATGATGATTAAATTCTGCATTGAATTAAATTCGGAACTCATAGTATATATATTTGCCATGTATGAAGGCGAATGTGTTATGTTTACTAAACCGAGTGTTAGTCGGTTACCTTTGGGACCCGCGCACCCAAAGGGACACGTCCTCTCATGAGACGCGTCTCTTAGAGGTGGGTCTCCAAAGGTACTTAACATTGTTCCATCATTGATATGCAAACATCGAAATTATTAATGTTCTGCAATCAGCACATTCAGCATAAAGAGTAGAAATCTGGAAATTGTTTTTGAACTTAGAATTCTCACACATAATTTTTGACCTTAGTGTTTCCTTAGATTTAGTAGGATCCTATTTGATAAAGATTTGATTATATTTACATTTTGAAATAAGCATACCACGCTGAAACTGGAAACACACTGTGGCAGTACTATAGCGACATAGTAGCAGCACTATAGCGGCATTGTAGCAGCATTACAGCAATATTGTAGTGGCACTATAGGGTCACTATAGTGGTACTGTAGAATCACTGCAGTGATAGCCTATAGCAAACTAAAACTGAAAATAAATTGTAAACTTTCAGCACAAATGTGATTCCAAAATGACATCGCCTCAAAAGAACAAGAGAGTTTTCATTCTCCAATCCAAACTAAAAACCAAGAGGGGGTTTATCCTCCAAATTCCCGCACTCCAAGGGTTTTCGTCCTTGAGTGAGAAGATGAACACAAGTGCTCAAGCTCTAAAAAAGGGGTTTGATTTCAATAAACAATGGGATGCTTTCCTTTGAGCAATTTTCTTTTGTTCATAAACTCCATTTTGGACCCTTTTAATTTGAATTCTCTTTTTCCTCTAATATTCCCTCCAAAAGTGTTCACTTAAAACACTTTAATAAAATATTACATAAGGCCTTATTATGTGCCATTTAGATGGCCCACTTATGATAATAATATTTAATTTGTCTTTATACAATATTTTAAAACAATATTACTAGGACTAGCTTAAAACATTATTATTAAATTGTTTCCCTAACTTTATGCCTTAGCCTACAGGAAATAAAGAAATAGGCTACAAGTCTCCTAATTATTTTAATTATAAAAATGGGACATGATAGTCAACCTTTCCCATAATTGCTTTCCCTCAAACAACTACAAATTTGGATTCTCAAGTATCTCTACACGTTTCCATGTAGCATCTTCAATTGGGATATTTTCGCAATGCACCAGATATGTTGTTATGCTCATGTTCCTCGAGCTCTACTATCAATGATGGATTCTAAAACCAAGATCAACTTACCTTCATCATCCAAAGCAAGCAACTTTGTCGAATGCATGATATGCTGCCCAAGTGCCCTTTTGAGGCACAAAACATGAAATACATTTTGAGTATTGTTGTAATCTGACCACTGAATCTCATAAGCAACCTCCCAATCCTCTGCCTAATCTTGGAAGGCCCATACAAGTGAGTCGACTGAAGCTGAATATCGGGGAACTATTAAAGCAGCTTGTGAGGCAGTTTGGCTTTGAAGGGTGCTTTCAGACATACAAATGTCTCAAGCAGGTCCTTCCCCCTTGTACTGTGACAATCAAGGGGAGTTGAAACTTGCCAAGAATCCAGTCTTCCATAATAGGACAAAGCATGTTGAACTTCATTGTCATCTCATTCGCCAACTTGTCGAAGATGGGTCAGTAGTATTGCAGTATGTTCCAACAAAGGATCAGACTACTAATATTCTCACCAAGTCTCTCAGTCCAGATAAGTTTGTAAAATTCAGGGGGCATCTTAGTGTAATTGATAGATTGAGCATTAAGGGAGGGTATTAAAATAATATTTAGTAATTATTAAATGCTCAAATATCTCTTGTAACGTATGTACATATCTTGTAACTTAGTTGTTTTCTGATTTCTTTCTATTTCCTTGATTCGGTGATGTTTCTATTCTTGTCTAGGAAACATCTCTTTTGTAATCTATTTATGAAGCTAATTCGCTTCATTCTTAATATATCGAATATTTGAAATCTCTCGATTGTCTTCATTTCAATCTTGAGCTTCTTAGTTCCATTTCTCTTGAGAAAACACTGCACGTATAGCTATAACCTCAAGAAAACCATGTCTCCAACTTCAAAAGTCCACTCAACACTATGCTGATTTGTATACATCTACTAATTTTGTGCCTGTTGGAAATTTTCTTTGAGTGAACACAAAACTTCTTGGCTCTACTTGACCAAGTCTCTGACTCTTGGCACTCTACTGTCTATGATAACCAAATCAACAAAAGCTAAAGCATCATAACCATATAAATCCCTAAACGAAGTCAGAGCAATGGATACGATGTGAAGCATTATAGCAATGCTCCCCCAAATAGAACCATTTGATACATGTTGTTTGCTATCCGTTGACGTGCTTTTTTATGACAACGCCAGACGAATAAAGTTGTCACTCTATTCTCTCTTGATCAAAGTGTCCCACATGCTAAGATTGCTTGAAAGTTCATGTGTTCGACTCCAAGGTTCCTTTTATCGCGAATAGACTCAGTTGGTTGATGTGTTTTGCTGGTTATTTCAAGGGGACTTACGTAGTTGTTCGACTTCTGTGAAGCAATTAGGACATGAATGATTTGGCAATATTGTTCTGGTATCTAGACTGACTCGGAAAATGCAGAATTTAAAGGGGATAGGGATAGGGATTCTACAAATCTACTTCTAAAGGGTGGAGGACGAGGATCGACTTAAACAATCTTCAAACCAAACTTTGCTTTGTCTCCTTTCGAACAACTCCGACAAAGTTGGTGCAATCTTCAAAGGATGAGAAAAGTGTTCAAACTATGACGCAACATGTTCATACCGTCAATACGACGCATACAAACATATGAACCACAATCGAAGTTAAGTGCTGATACTCCAGTTGACCACGCAAGGCGAACTTACCATCAGTAAGCCCGCTAGTGGTATGGATGAAAGAAGATATGCTCAAATCACAACGCCACACTCCACAATTAACAACTACTTGCATGAAATAAAAATCTACTTTACTCTATCTACCTTGAATTGGAAAGACGAAATGGCCTTGCTAGCTACTCATAACAAAGAAGAAATCACCAAGCAATGAAACTCTTTGTATTATGAAAAGTGTTCACAACAACCTTTTACAAAACTTTCAAAGGAAAGTTTTCTTCCCTCCTCAATCTAAAGCTAACTTCTAAGCTAAATGCTATATGCCTTCTACTCTCTAGCTCTGATCCAATTCCAATTCTAATCTCTATCTAATTTTTTACAAATGAGGGGGGATGCCCCTTTTATAATAAGTCCAATTCAGTGGACGGTTTAGATCAAATTACAATGAAGGGCTCAGATCGAGCCACCTATGCCCTGATTAGGGTTTCTGCCCTAAAAACCGCCACAGAGAGGAGTGGGCAATGAATGCATAGAATATTCTCCACTCCCCTGCAGGAATCATAATGAGCAATTAATGCCCACTACCATCATCAAGAAGATCCTCATCAAGCAGCGCGTTCCCACTGGCCTTCTCCCGGATAGCAAACTCGATCAACCGGGCCAATACTGCTTCAACCTCCTGTGCAGAGATCGGTGGAATATGGTTGAGCTGGAACTCCAAGACTGCTACCGTCTGTCCGTATCTGGTGTAAGATTTCCTCCATGTCACTAAGGCGTCCTGGGTATGCTGAATTATACTAGAGAATGTGGAGACATTCTCAAAGTCATCCAGGACAAGTGACCTCGCAGCTGAGAAGAATGGAGGCAGTCTACTTTTCAAGCCATCAGCAGTTATCTCCTCTGGGACCAACTTTCTAGCAAATATGGCTTCTAATGTATTGAGGACTCCCCCCAAGATGTTGCCCATTGCTTTCCTCACTTTAGCTGAATCTGCCCTTGCTGCGTCGTGAAATCCACGGCCTGTGACCACCGAGGAGTACCAACTGGTGAAATCATACCTATCACCTCTCTGAATTACACCTCCATCCACCAAGGTTTCTAGAGGTATATGCATCAAAGCCCCCAAACGAAGTACAGTCTTCGTTTGATAGATGCGAGTATCACCCCAGGCCTGATCTACTATATCCATCCGTGCCAAAATACTTGAGGCCTGTCGATAAGCATCGGCGAGGTCCTCCATGAATTTCCCTGTCTCAGTATGAACACGGCTAACCCACTTGTCTGCCTCCGTTTCCATTTTCTTCAAATCCTCTAAGGCAACAACTGACTCCTTCGGAAGCTCTGATGGACGTTCCACTGCTGGGTTTGCTGGTTCACCTGGACGTGCTAGATTTTGCATGTATCCTATCAAGGTTTTGTGCTCCTTCTTCAATTTCTTATACTTCCCCTCCGTGCGGAGCAACTGATCCTTCAATGCCTGATAGGAGTTATCGAACTCCTCGATAACTTGGGCTCCCGTAGGACGACCCAACTCTACTGTGGTGATCACATAATTTTCAGGCCTCTCCTCGGTTCGATCACAATCTTCCCTCGGAATAGCCACCTGAAGCGTGCGAGAGCCTGACTCGTCAGTCGAGATCTTTGAAAACTTTCGGGCCCTTTTCTTCTCTGGTGGCGCACTGATCCTCCTGAGGAACTCTTCCATCTCAATGGCCGGATCCGTATCATCCTCGGGTTCTCTCCTCATTCTGTCGGAAAGCCAATCAGGCACTGTCTGCTGTGGATTACAAATGACAAGGGGCTGTTCTTCTGTTGCCTCCATCTCGTGCACTTCCTCCCTTCTTGCACTGGTTTGCTCGGGCTCATCCTCCTCTATAAGCTGGGTATCTCCCGACCCTTGGGTCCCCTGTTCTGTGTTTTCTTCTTCTTCCAAAGCCGTGTCCAACATCTGCTGAAAATGGGTGTCGGCCATTGTTTCCTCTTCCTCCTCCTGTTGGCCGCCCCTGGATAGACTGACACTAGCTGATTCCCGGGCGTTGGGCTGATCTACCTCCTCAAGTCCCCGCTCTTCCTCTAATCCTGCCCTCTGATCGGCAAATAATGAAACCACTCTCAAACTCGAAGACTGAGTTTGTGAGTGCACGGGTGATGCTTGTTCTATCCTCAACGGTATCGGTTGGGTTGGCACTTCCACTTGTGCCCTCGATGTCTGAGCAATTTGTTTCCCCCTTTTTACCGATAACGGCCTTGGGTCACCCATCAAGCTATAAGTAAGGGCGATCGACTTGCTCTTGAGTCTGCATACATGTCTGTCGACCCAAGTCCTGGTAAAAGTCATCACCGGGATAGAAAGAGTGTCCAAGTCCATGATCTCTGGCTCGGACCAATCAGGTGGTGGGACAGGAGTATCCCTAACTGAACCATAGTCGGGTTGCATAACGTTGACATCCTCCTCCACCTGGTCGGGAACTGGAATAATCTCACATTCTCTAATCAACTTGAGAGGAAGTCTGGAAAACATCCTTCTTCTTATCTCAGCCTCATCCACTGCATTTGCCCAAAAGTCCTCCAGATGAGCTCTGTGCCGGTATTCAACGTTCTGTATCATCCGGATGTTCCTGTAAGGATCGAAATCCTGCCTGCCTGTGTGATATGACAAATGATAAGATTGCAGCTCGTCCTCTGCCTCTCGGGCTGCCTGCAAAGAGGGACACACCTCAATGGAATTTCCCATGGTGATAGGGAAATCAAGTCCACCCTTCTTTTTCCTTTTCTGAATCTTATCGTAGGCAATCAATTGCCTAGATACCTCAAGCATTACTATGTGATCGCTGGGGTATCGTGGGTAACCGACATTTGAGCACGGCGAACCCCGCGAACCTAATATATCGCGGAATTTTAGAATTCGATGAGCCAATACCCATATTCCCTCAATCAACTGCAGGCTTCTTTAGATATTCTCTGGCTGGCCCTGCCGAAGTGTCCTCGCACGTGCATTGTGAATGCATCATTTGCCCGTTTATAGTTGGCAATGTTAGCTAAATGTAGCTGTGTGCAGGCTTCGTGGATTTTGAATTGACCAGGGGCACAGCCGATTGGCTCCTTGTACGAAATCCCTCTGTACTTAGTCATTCTGGCTAACATGTAAATTACATATGAGCTCATGTAGAAAGTCTTCGTCACCTTCAGGCTCCTGAATTGCTCATCGATGTGGTTGCTAATCATCCTAGCCCAATCGACACACTCCTTTCCCTCCAAGATGATCTCAATGAAGTAGAACATCCAAGGCTCGAAAATGTAAGCCTGTGCACTCCCATTTACCCGGCTCAACATCATTATCAAATCACAGTATTCTTGTTTCACGTCCTCGGCAATTATCTGCTTTGGGAGCTTAGTGCGGGGTGGCCTCGGCTTCTGCATCCAAACTCTGTTGATGACTGCAGTGACTCTTTCGAAAGAGGAAGAGTACATCTTATCCGCCCTCTTATTTGTCCTGTATAACATCTCCTCAGTAGTCGGAATCCCAAATGCCTCTCCGATGGCATCCGGTGTGAAGTTGGCGAGCAGTTTACCATCCGGAGAGACAATCGTCCTACGTTCTGGCTTGTAGTGATTGGCGCACTCCATAATTAGCTCCGGACACTGAATTGCTGGCGGAAAACTAGCAGCTGCGTAGATTCCACTTTTCATTATATTATGTGCCGTGACTGATGGTTGATGGCCCCCTAGCCCGAACATCCTCGATTTGAGTGCATTTAGATTAAATGAACCAAGGTTGGTGTCATTTAATCCCGCCAACTTTGAAACTATTGCTGACTTTGGGAGAAATGGCTTAGCGAGCCTTTTAATCATTGCCTGCTGGGATGAGCCAGCCTTGCTTGCTTCAGTGTTTGCAGCCTTGCTTGCTTCAGTGTTTGCAGCTCTGCCTGCGACTCTGCTTGTTCCTGCAACATCCTTTGCTCCGGCCATCTGCAAAATAAAATAGAATAGCAATAAGCTAGGCTGCAGATTTTTTAAATAAAATGAAGTAACC
>CM021105.1:423661461-423792549 GCA_007115665.2 Sequoiadendron giganteum
CGCATTTGATGGCATGAGCTCCCATTTGAGGGCGCATTTTCATGGGTGTGCTTTCACTTTCCATGCCTTAGGCAATTTCAATGCCTTCATCACTTTCTTCAAGGTGAGGGCGCATTTAGGGGGGTTAGCTCTCAACTTAACACTTAAAAATTTTTTTGATACCCCTTTAGCTAATGGGCGCATTTTGCCCCTCAAGCTTTTGTTTTCACCACTTAGGAAATTTTGACTTGGCCTCACAACCTTGGGCGCATTTTCATATGCCCACTTTTGTTTTTGCCTTAGAAAATTTTGATGCTCCCCTTATTCTTCCTTGGGCGCATTTTGCCAATTAGGCTTCCATTTTGACTTGAGGGCACCTTCTGATGGTGAAGTTTGATTTTACACTTAGAAAATTTTGACCTCTTCAGCGTGCTATCACCTTCTATTTTTAGTAAGTCCTCGATTTTTTTGACTTCCACAGCTCCGTTTAGCCCGAAAATTTCACCATGTGATATTCTCTGCCTGGTGAACCCGTTTTGCTAGTTATCTGCCCTGACCTGCTATTTATAGCCACCTGCTATTTATAGTAAGTTCTGACTTTCTGACTTCCACAGCTCTGTTTAGCCTGAAAGTTGCAACGCTTGATCTTGATAGCTTGAGTGTCACTCTGATGCCAACCTCGGGTGCAGACCTGCTATTTATAGCCGTGCCCTGACTTACTAAAAATAGTAAGTTCTCCGATTTCGCTCAAATTTTGCCAGCAGGTACCTTGAAGTGTGCTGACATGGGTGGGGTACTCCGTCTTGACTATTTTTGGACTTCACCCCCTATAAAAGTGGAAACCCTAATTTGACTTGCATGTATCCCGAACAGTCTCCGTTTGACTTCGTTCCTTCCGCATGTCGTTCTACTTGCTGAACTGGAGTGTTAGGCGGTTGCCAGAATGCACCTGCTAAAAATAGAAATTGCCTGAAAAGTGACTCATCCACTGCCGGATGGTTTTGCATGTCATATTGCCTGTGGGATCTCAAGAAACCCAGAAAAACCCAGAAAACTGGTCTGCATGCATGCACTGGCTAAAAATAGTAAGTCCTCGAAATTTGATCTTCTCTGCTTGCATGTCACACTGTTGCGAAGCTCTTGGAAAACCCAGAAGGAAAAACCCGACATGCGTTGAAAAACACTGCATGCGAACCCTAAAAATAGCCTCCGAAGGCTGACTTCTGAAAGTGGTCGTCTCGGTTTGCATGTTACATCACTGCGAAGGTTTTGGAAAACCCAGAAGGATTCTCCGGACATGCATCTGAAAAGCTCATGTGAAAACCCTGAGAATGGCTCTTGAAGCCTGAACTGCCAAAAATAGCAAGTCGTCTGATCTGGCTCAAAATTTACGTGTAGGCAGCTTGATGTTACCCGGATGCAGTGGAACTGACAGAATTCCAAAATCTCAATAAAATAGTCCCAAATTGAATACTTACTAAAAATAGTAAGTTGCCGGAATACAGTGAAAATTTAAGGGGACTCTGTTGGAAGTCTTCTGACTGTTGTACTAAGCTTAGAATTCAATTTCGTGACTCGGTTTGACCCTTAATAAGCCTGAAGGATGAAAACCCTAATTACACAGACTTAACCAATACTTTAACCTGGGTCAAACGACAGGACATCCCCGGAAGGACCAGAGACCAGAGAGAGAGCGAACCAAAGCCAAAAGACCAGAATGGAGCAAAATTTAGGGGTCCCCATCTTGATGGGGTGATGTGTGAAAAAGGTCCCGCAACACTATCCTTCCTCAAATACCCCTCAATCTACTTATTCACAATCAATGAAATGTGCCCCTTAATTTTTTTCTCAATGTTTTCACAACACAAACCAGCACTACGCCAAATGTTAGCGTTAGCTCCCCAAAGATAATCAAACTGAATGTAACCTTCGCCAAGAATGTTCACCAAGATCCTATTGAAGGCAAAGTGATAGCATATGGGAAGGGATCGTTAGCAACAACTGAATTGAAATACAAGCTGGAAATGAAATGTAGGCGGTGATTCGACCATGGGCAATCCACACTACCACTTGTCCAGTGGGGGGAAGATAATTACAGTGAAATACAATTCATCTGCTTTTAGCAGGCATCCACATAGCAGTGGGGATTCACCACTTAAACAGTGGGTGAGATATGAGAGATTCGAATGTTTATTCCTCCACACTAGCGGTAAAACATCCAGGGGTTACAATGTTTGAATTAAAAAAACAAGTAAATGCAGAAATATTAATGACTGGAACAGTACTACTGTTTGCAGCCTTACAATGCCAATTATCTGCAAATTACAAGAGCTATTACAATAATATCAAAATTAAATGAAGGAATATGATCTCTCACATTTAAAACCTTCTCAATTACTGAAAATCAAACCAAAATCTGAACTAATAACAATCTGATATGAAAATCAGCAACTGAAAATCTCAGAACTAGCAACTATACTAACACCAAAATGCATATTTCTCTTTCAAAACTTCAAAGACTCATTCCAAACTGTACTTACAACACCTCATAGTCAAGGCAACCTGTTTCAAGCCTGAATTATGCCAAATAATGTTGATGTTATTAGCATCTGCGGGCCTCATACTTCCAGGAACGAGTTTCCATGAAGGAAATAAATTAAATATAGCCTAATGTCTATTTAATTTATAAGAGACCGATATGAGATGTGAAGAGGCGCTTCACAAATAAATAATAATAAAATATTAATTATTTTATTTTGGCCAACTTCTCCTTGATAGTCGTGCCACTTCTCAAGAGACGTGTTTTCTTTGAGGCCAACTTTGCACCATGAAGGGGTGCGACTTCTCCTTTCTACTTGTATTTATATGAGATCCTCTCATTCATATTTATCATTAAGTTATTCATTCGCATGTAATAAGAAGAAGTTCAGGTCTGAGCAGCAGATCATCATTTTGTAACAGCAGTTCGACTTCAAGTAGAAACATATTCATTTGTATCTGCATCTAGGAGAGGTGCGATTATTCATTGTATCAAAATCGGCATTGTGTTGTGCCTGAGTTGTAAGCAGATTTCTGCTCTTATTGCTTCAATATATAAGAGATATAATTGCTGGGTTTTTCTCCCTCAAGTGGAGGGTTTTGCTAGGGTATTTGTTGTGTTCTTTGTGTCTAATTTTAAATTAAATTCTGAGTCTTATATCTGATCATAAAAACTAACATGGTATCAGAGTAGGTATAAGAAAGATCTTGATCAGATTTTATTCAAGCAGCGATATCCTCCATTCCTATTCTCATCTTTGTTTGCATCTATCTTATCGACAAGATGGTGAACGGGCTCAAGATCGAAGATAGACTTGAGGGCGCATCAAACTTCACATCTTGGAAGTTTAGAGTGATGCTCACTTTAGAAGAAAATGAGTTAGCCGAGTTCGTGGAGGGTGAAGTTCCCGAACCAACCGATGAAAACGAGAAGCCTTAATGGAAAAGAAATGGCACTAAGGCGAAAAAGATGTTGGTTGATTCTATGAAAGATCACATTGTGCCAATCATCTCTAAGTTGAAAACAGCAAGAGATATGTTCAAGACCTTGGAGATGTATGAGATCAACAACACAAGCCGGGCTCTTGCATTAAAGCAACAACTTCATCATATTAAGATGGCTAGGGGAGAATCCGTCATCTCATACTTCATGAAGATCACCGAGTTGAGAGATCAACTCTCTACCATTGGGTATATTGTTGATAACAAGGATTTGACTATGTTGGCTCTCAATGGTCTCCCTTCATCTTGGGAGTCATACATTCAAGAAATCAGTGCGAGATCAAAATTCCTAAGTTTGATCGATTGAGAGCAAATTGTATTCAAGAAGAATCAAGGTTGGTTGCAAGAGGCATTGGTCAAAGCTCTACAAATGAAGACATTCATGTTCTTGCCGCTCAATCTTCAAAGAAGAAAGGAAGATAAGGAAAGAAAGGCTACTTCAAGAGGAATAAAGATAGAAGATCTGATGGTGCTCCTCCATTTAAGAAGAAGAAGAAAGATCTCTCCCACCTACAGTGCTTCAGATGTGGTTTGGTCACTATGCAAAGGATTGCCCTACTAGACCAAAACAACATGCTTCATTTGTGGATGTGGATGAGATCTCTCCTCAAAAGGATTCAAGGGAATTTCTATTCTATTCTGCCTTATCAAGCAATGTTCCAGCAAATAGCAACACTTGGTTGATTGATAGTGGCGCCTCTTGTCACATCATTGGATTTAGAGAACATCTTTCAAATTTGGTGATGAGAGATACAAATGTTTAAGTCATAATTGGAGATGATGCATGTTATTCTGTGAAAGGCGTTGGGAGCTCCACTATTCACTTAGATTCAAGCATCTCCTTGCAGTTGAGTGATGTACTATTTGTACCAAGCATCAAGATGAACCTTGTCTCTATTTCAGCCTTAGAAGATAAGGGATATCAAGTAGCATTCTCTGAAGGAAAAGTTCTTGCATGGCCAAAGAACTCAAACATCAAGTCAGCCAGTGTGATTGGTGTTCGACAAGAATATCTCTACAGGCTCTCCACTCGTCCTCTACAAGCCTTGTTGCACGATGCTTCAAGTTCGTGTGAGCTTTTGCATAGAAGACTTGCTCACATTCACTTCTGAGCACTTCCAACCATGGAGAAGATGGTCACCGGCATTCCTAAACTTAGCCAGGAGCATGAAGGTACTTGTCGAGGATGCGCATTGGGTAAGAATACTAAAAGACCCTTTCATAGTAGTGAAAGTAGATCTAAATGCATTCTAGATCTTGTTCATTCTGATTTGTGTGGTCCAATGTCTGTTACTTCTTTGAGTGGTTTCTTGTATTATGTATTTTTTATTGATGACTACTCTAGAAAGACTTGGATTTATTTTTTAAAAACTAAAGAATCTGAGGAAGTACTTGAGAGATTCAAGGAATTCAAAGCTCAAGTAGAAAACTTGTCCGGGAAAAGGATCAAAGTTTTGAGATCTGACAACGGAGGAGAATACATCTCTGGAAGCTTTCATAACTTTTGCGTTGAAGCGGGGATTAAGAGGGAGTTTTGTGTTCCCTACAATCCTCAAAAAAACAATGTAGCAGAAAGGAAGAACAAATCTACTGTAGAAGCAGCTAAGGCCATGATTCATGATCAGGATCTGCAAATCTTCCTTTGGGCCGAAGCTTCTAGGACAGTTGTGTATGTTATGAATCGAAGCCCTCGTCGCATCTTGGAGGACATGACTGTTGAAGAAGCTTTCACGGGTGTAAAGCCTAAAGTCAGTCATTTGAGAATATTTGGCTGTCCTATGTATATTCATGTCCCTAAAGATAAAAGGACAAAATTGGAACCATTTGGCAAGAAGGGAATATTTGTTGGCTACAGTGAGACTTCAAAAGCCTACAGGATTTGCATTCCAGGTCAAAAACTAATAGAGATCAGCGGAGATGTTACATTTGAAGAAGATGTTGCATTCAAGAGATCCAAAGGCTATCACATGGGGATAGACAATGAAGACCAAGAGTCTTCCCAGGATATGGAAGTTGTCCATACTCCTGAGATTCAGAGGGAGTCTACTGATCCAAAAGAAGATGATGAAGTGTTGAGCCTTTGGAACCTACTGATGGGCCTATTGACATTGTTATTGGTAGAAAGAGACCTCTATGGGAGAGGCGAACAATGCAGGAGGCAGAAAACTTTGCAGCCCCTAGAGGAACATTCAGAGAAAGCAAAAGACCTCAGAAGTTTTCAAACTATGTTGCATTGATGAGTCAAATGATTGAGTCTGAGCCTTCCAGTGTTGAGGAAGCTTCAAGTCAGCAAGTATGGAAAGATGCTATGGATGAAGAATACCAATCCATTCTCAAGAACGATGTTTGGGACATTGTACCTAGACCAGAAGACAAATCTGTTGTATCTTCTAAGTGGCTTTTCAAGATCAAGCATGCAGTAGATGGAAGCATTGAGAAGTACAAGGCTAGATTTGTGGCTAGAGGATTCTCTCAAAAAGAGGGAATAGACTATGAGGAAACATTTGCTCCAGTTGCTCGTTATACCTCCATCAGGACTATCATTGCCATTGCAACAGCTAAAGGATGGAAGTTACACCAAATGGATGTGAAGACAGCATTTCTAAATGGCGTAATTGAAGAAGAGGTATACATTGAGCAACCTGATGGATTTGAGGTTCATGGGAAAGAGTCTCATGTTTGCAAATTGAAGAAGGCATTGTATGGCCTTAAGCAGGCTCCGCGTGCTTGGTATGAAAGGATTGATCAATACCTGTTGAGTTTGGGCTTCTCCAAGAATGATGCAGATTCTAATCTATATTTCAAGGTAATTAATGGTGAGGCCTTGATCTTGGTTCTCTATGTTGATGATCTATTTCTTACTGGAGAAGAACACCTCGTTTTCAAATGCAAGAAGGAGTTGGCTTCTGAATTTGAGATGAAGGATCTTAAGTACATGCATTACTTCCTTGGTTTAGAAGTATGGCAGAGGCCTGATGAGATCATACTAAGTCAAGGGAAGTATATAATAGACATCTTGAAGAGATTTGGTATGGTGGATTGCAAATCCATGTCTACACCTATGGAAACAAATTTTCAAAAGCTAAAGGAAGCTGCAGCTAATTCAGATCTGGTGGATCCCACCATGTACAGGCAGTTGATTGGATCGTTGATGTATCTAGTCAATATTAGACTAGATATTTACTATGCAGTGAGTGCACTTAGTCAGTTCATGTGTGAACCAAGGCAAATACATTTAGTTGCAGCGAAGCATATCCTGAGATACTTGCATGGCACAGTTGGGTATGGCTTGAAATATTCTTTTGGTGTGGACTTGAAGCTGCATGGCTATACAGATTCTGATTGGGCAGGTTGTGTTGCTGATCGGAAGAGCACCTCTGGATGTTGTTTCAATTTGGGATCTGCGATTATCTCCTAAAGTAGCAAGAAGCAGTCTTCAATGGCATTGAGCACCGCAGAGGCAGAGTATATTGCAACATGTGTGGCAGCTCGAGAAGCAGTGTGGCTTCGGAAGCTCCTTGCAGGATTGTTTGGACAATCTTTGGAGCCTACTATCATTCATTGTGATAATCAAAGTTGCGTGAAGCTTTTTGTCAATCCAATGTTTCATGACAAAACCAAACATGTTGAGATCAAATACCACTATATCAGAGATATGGTATTGAGGAAAGTAATTCAGTTGAGATACATTAGCACTGATGAGCAAACGGCAGACATTCTCACCAAGCCTCTCTCCAGAGTAAAGTTTGTGTACTTCCAAGACAAGCTTGGTACTGTGGAGAATGAAGCCCTAGCTGAGAGGGAGACTCAACTTCAGTGATCTTCTATGATTTGCTTTAATGCATTTCTCTCTATGAGAGAGATCTGAGGTGCAAACCCTTGTTTCCACCCTCTAGGAATATCCAAGGTGGATGTCATGTGTGTGAGTCCATGACAACATCACGTGAGAGAGTCTGTGATGATTTTCTTGTACTTGTGTTTTTCACCCTCTAAGAGTAGCCATGGTGAACGTCATGATGAGATGACAACATCACGTTGAGTGATGGGCACTTGTGCACATATACCATTCATGGGAGTAGCCATGATGGTTGATATCACGATGAGGTGATATGCTCTTTTCCACACATGGGTGTAGCCATGGTGGTTTTCATCACAATGAGGTGATATGTCTTGCACAGCTGGAAGTATTCCTCCCTAGCTGAGAGGGAGTGTTGATGTTATTAGCAGCCGCGGGCCTCATACTTCCAGGCACGAGTTTCCATGAAAGAAATAAATTAAATATAACCTAATGGCTATTTAATTTATAAGAGATCGATATGAGATGTGAAGAGGCGCTTCACAAATAAATAATAATAAAATATTAATTATTTTATTTTGGCCAACTTTTCCTTGATAGTCGCGCCACTTCTCAAGAGACGTGTTTCTTTGAGGCCGACTTTGCACCATGAAGGGGTGCGACTTCTCCTTTGTACTTGTATTTATATGAGATCCTCTCATTCATATTTATCATTAAGTTATTCATTCGCATGTAATAAGAAGTTCAGGTCTAAGCAGCAGATCATCATTTTGTAACAGCAGTTCGACTTCAAGTAGAAACATATTCATTTGTATCTGCATCTAGGAGAGGTGCGATTATTCATTGTATCAAAATCAGCCTTGTGTTGTGTTTGAGTTGTAAGCAGATTTCTGCTCTTATTGCTTCAATATATAAGAGATATAAATTGTTGGGTTTTTCTCCCTCAAGTGGAGGGTTTTCCCAGGGTATTTGCTGTGTTCTTTGTGTCTGATTTTAAATTAAATTTTGAGTCTTATATCTGATCATAAAAACAAACAAATAACAGCCTCTATTGAATAGCACGAATTCCAAAGCAAGCTGCAAGAAGAAGTACGGCCCTAGGAATGGTACGGCCTTCCTAGAAAATCATAGACTTCACCATAAATTCTGATATTTTGCAAATGAGGTCGCCCTTAACATAGAATTGATTAGCATCAATACCCACAATGAATTTAAAATCTCTCAAAGAGCTGTAATTGAAAATTTGCTACAGCCATTCAAAACCAGCAAACATAAAATTGATAAAAATCACCAAAATCTTCAACGATGAAGCTCATTATGCATTTATGGATGAAGCACACTCCCAATTGACCATCTAGGGAACCATAGTTTCATGCCCGAAGAATGGTGTAAAATAGCTAAGCTCCCCCTTAGCCAGGTTCTGAAATCAATTCAGTAGCATAACTTTACAATATTTTCCAAAGATGAGAATGAATGAGCAAGGCATCAATAAATAGGCTCTTCAGCTGGAAAATGAATCAACTTGAAACTCCCACAAGAAACTCTTCAGCTTCCTCCAAGAGATTCCCATCTCCACAAGCAATTTATAAAATATTTAAAATATTTTAATGTTCTTCTCCAAGTCGTCCCAACTTAGAGGAATATTAGAACATTAATAAAACATTAAAAAGCATTAATGAAGCGTTCACTTCATAGCCCCATCTTAAAAACAACTTGAATTTGTTGCCTAGGCACAAGGTACAAACTCAAATTATAAAATTGACTAAGTGTTAAAACTCAATCCAAAGGAGAGATAGAAGACAAAGCCAAAACCAACGCCCAAACTGATTCTACCAGAAATAGAATGATGACTTGAGTTGAGTTGCTGATAATGCCACTGCCAAAATAGACTTACTAAAAATAGTCAATGCCAAAAATAGTAAGTTAACTTCAAATTCCATAGAAGACCAAACTGAATAGCCTCACTACCCAAAATAGAAATGTGAACTGCAGATGATTGAACTGCTGCTGGAATGATACTGCTATAAATAGACTTACCAAAAATAGCAAACTGCTATAAATAGTAAGTTTGCAAAACATTAACTGAACACCAACTGAGCAGTATCATGACTTACTATAAATAGTAAGTGTTTCCAAATATCTTCTGAGCACAAACCGAGCAGTCAACATGACTTATTATAAATAGTAAGTGCCTGGAAAGGTTGTCAAATTCAGATACATGTCACAACACCTCGGAGGTCTCTGAAAACCCAGAAAAACCCAGAAACCTTTCCTGCATGCAAGGTATCAGTCAAAATCGCATGTCATTATCTTAACATACATGTTACCTCATCTTGAAGCTCTCCAAAAACCCAGAAAGCTCCACCAGACATTTGTCAGAAACTCCTACACGCAAACCTTTGAAATTGCATTTGAAAGCGGAAACCCTAATTTTACCACAAACGAACCTACGGGCTTCCGAAAATAGGCTATCAGTCACAGAAGAGCGTATTGCTAAAATGGGGACATTTGTTGTACCCCAAATTAAAATTTTCGCTACACTTAAGCATTTTGAAGAATTGAGTCAAGATACTGTTAAATCTGTCAGAAAAGGTCAAAATGGGGGTCAACATGTCTTGCATGGAGGTCATAAACTTCATATTTTCAAAAATGGATGATCTAGGTCGGTCCAAAAAGATCAAACCTACAATACCCAGATTTTAGTTTTTCATCCCTAAATTTTAGGAAAATTCTATTTTTAGCAGTTTTCTAAAAATAGAAACTTTTTCTAGGTTTTTCTGGGTTTCTTACGAAATGGATACTTGTAAAATTTTCTAAAAATAGAAAGTTTGGCCGTTAGGGTTAAGACTGATTTTGATTGGCTTAAAATACTTCCTCATCAGACTGGTGCAGTCAGAATCACAAAAAGGTCAATTTTACTCTACTGGGTCTATTTTGTTTTTTCAAAAGCTGCTTCGGAGATCCAAGGTCATTCATGGAAGTCAGTCAGCTGCCAGGTGTCAAAATCAAGAGTTCAAGCGTCAAACAGAGACTGTCGATGAACAATGTGCACGAGAAACGAGGTAAAAGTTGAAAAACTGATAAAAAATTTTAACACTGCCAGCCATGGGCGCCCCTGAAGGAGAAAGGCGCTCAGCTTTTCAAGAGGTCAAAAGTCAAAATCAGGGTTTTCATCTCCAGGTCAATATTGCTCAGAATCATTCCAGCTCCGCAACGAATCAGCCGGCATGCTCGTCAGATCATCCAGTCACTAGCAAATTCAAGACGAACAAGAGCCACGGAGAGAGGTATTCTAAAACTCTGAAGATGAAGGAAATAAAATAAAATCCAAGTCTGGATAAGATGGGCGCCATATCTCAAGAAGGGCGCCCAAATTTTTGAGATAGCAGATGGTCAAATTTGCTGAAGACTTCTCCAGCATGACTTCCTCGGACTAGATCCAGCTCTCCAACGAATCCGTCAGCCCGTCCATCAGAGTCAGCAGTCATCAGATATCGCCAAGCAAACAGAGGAGAAAAAGTGTGAGAAATGGCAAAAAGTGGAAAGCAACAGTGAAAATTCAAAAATAAAAACTAACACTGGAAGCTATGGGCACCCCTGAAGGAGAAAGGCGCCTAGGGTTTAAGGCCACCAGAAGTCAGTTTCCGGAAACGAGTGATCCAGAAGACCCCTCCCAGATTCATCTCGGCCATCCAGTGAACTCAATAGCCAGTCAATCTGACAAGCACAGCACCCGGAATAGTGAAATCATCGGAAGGTCAAAAGACAAGCATAAAGATTGAAGATCATAAAAATGGCTAACACTGGAAGAAATAGGCGCCCTTATCAAGGATAGGCACCTGACGTTTCGAAGGGATAAATGAAGCTTTTAGCAGATGACGTCTCCAGAACAAAGTTGTTAGATATGATCAGGCTCTGCGATGGAAGAATCAGTTCCTTCATCGGATAAATCCAGAGATCGGGAGACAAAGCTGAAGCAGGGTCAGAAAGTGAACAAAAGTTGAAAATGATAGAAATTTGGCTAAGTCTGGGAAGACTGGGCGCCATACCTCAAGAAAGGCACCCATTCCTTCATGCCTTAGTTTATTTTTCAAAAGTTTCAAAATTTTCAAGTGAAGAGAAATACGCCTTCCCTCAAGGCATGAATTAGGTTTAGGGTTTCTTCAAGATTAGGGTTTGAGAAGTTGTTTTCAAGGCAAAAACTTATTTAAAGACACCTCTATGTATTATTTTTTATATTTTCTTGCAGGTGCCTTCAAAGAGAAACAGAGCAGCAGCTTCAAACCTATGTTTTTCAAGATTCAAGAACCCTAACTTGCTGGTTTCTCATATATTTTCAGATCAACAATCAAAGAAGACCTCCTCTTTCATATTTTCTCATCAAGAACATCAAATTTAAGAAGGAGAAGGCCTATATTATCAAATTTCAGCAAGCTGATCCATTTTTGTTCTATCTTCTGGACAAATTGTTGAAGATTTCTCTCTAAGTTGCAGCAATTGCTTTTATTTTGCATGTCAGGGAAAACTTCATATTCATCCATTTCTAGTCTTTTGGGTCTATGCTAAACCTTCTTCTGGACAAAACCCATACCTCAGCTTTTTCAGAGAAACTAAAAGTTGTTGCTTTTTCAGTCAGAAGCCAGGGTTTTCAAAATCTAATCTACTGGGTCCATTCAGATTATGCTCAAGAACAATACCCAGATGTCAGCTTTTTTCTGCTTTTTTGGGGAAAATTAGGGTTTGTTGCTTTTTCAGTCTCCACTTCATATTTTCAAAAACGGATGATCTGGGTTGGCTTGTAACGAAATTCTAGTCAAAACCCATATCTCAGAATATATCTCAAAAATTCGTCCGTTGGAGGAAGAAAAATCAGCAAACTAAATTTAGAAAGTTTGCCAAAATTTGTCTGAACCTAGACGTGTTTACTGTCAATCTTCAAGTCTTTCAGAATGGAATACACTCCTGCAGAGTTCAAAACCAAATCAATTCTTTACCATGATTTCATTGAAACAGCCGAGACAGACTTGCATCACATCAAGCCGGTGTTCAATATACGTCCTTTAGAAGATGCAGGCAATATCACCATCAGGCATCTCGCCCATTCAGGCCTTCTTGCAGCAACATCCATACCTTTCTCAGTACAGAGTTTAGAGTTCATAATTGCTTGCATCAAACATTACAATCCAGCTACAAGGGAGATACAGTCAGTTGATGGTAGAATCATTTGCAGCCTAAAACCAATTATGATTGAGAAATGCTTCTCCATTCCACCATGGCCTGGAAGCGTCACTATCAACGTAGAAGAATGTGAAAGGATATGGGAAGAACATCAAGATAAATACAGCAAGAAGATTGCACATAGATGGCTCAAAGAGAAACATTCTACATTGCCAAAGGATGTCGGAAGAGGACAATTCAAAGATGAATTCGCCATCATAATAACCCTACTCAATCGAGTTACAAGTCAAGCAGATGCAACAAGGTTTCAGCCTTGGATGTTCTATGTGATACCTCATATAATGAAAAAGACAGAGTTCTATGACTGGCCTACATTGATCAGTGATTGCTTACATCATCAGATAACTGAGTACTTTCATAGACATGCATTTCACATGGTCTCCTACCTAGTCTATTTGGTTGCCTATCAAAGTAAATTCAGAGGGTTAAACACAGAAGGTTCTTTGAACATTCAACATGTCTACAACTACTACACTCAGTTGGAATTCACTGCTGCATCACGTCATTACAAAAGGGTGAATGAAGCATTCTTGATTTATACAGTGCGGGACCTGGACAACAAGCTACATGTTCGTATCTCATCCATTGCCAGGGCTGCAATATCAGAATGGGCAGATTGGTTTATTCAGTTCGCCACTTTCACTTACCTAAGGGTGTACAGTTATTCAGGAGCTCCACTTATGTTACCAAGGTATCCATCAGATGAGGTAGTATGCATGGAATTCTTCGGGCAGATTTCAAATGTTCACACCCGTCTGCGTAACAAAAAGAAACCAACCTTCAACTTTCCTTTCGCTTTAGGCATTTACACATGTAGATCATCCGCAGAAGCTAAACTAATGGGGAACGAATTAGATAAGTTTGGTCTCAAGCCTTTCAACGAGAGAAGATTATATGATCCCCATGGCTTCTATGCATCAAGACTTGGTCAGAACTATGCTCATATGCCCGCACTTGAAGACTTTTGGGCTAATTGGAGAGACGAGTATGAGGTGCAGAGGCGAAGTCACAGTAGGTTAACCCTTTCTCAGATGAAAGATTGCTTATCAGAAGATATTGAAGGGTTGTCAGATGATGATGGGGATGTAATTCTTCCAGCCTACACTAGAAATAAGGTTGAGCAACAACCTCTTCCACAGGTCAACTGGGCTCATAAAGAGTGTATCACAGTAGAAGAAAGGACAAGACAAGTGGTGGAGTACAGTAAGACTTTCTTGATTCTAAAGAGAAAGGAGTCTATTCCAGTAGCAGAGCCGCCAAAGAAACATTCATCTCTTCCCTCTTCTTCAAGAGTGCAACCAAAGAACAAAGAGAAAGTTCAGTCTCAAGAGGTCACAAAGGGCAGTAGATCAGCAAAGAGTGCTAAAAGGAGGTTGGATTATACAGGGATTGTTATACAGGAGCAGCCTACAGCTGAAACAGAAGTTCCTCAACCAGAGCCCATACTTCAAGAAGAAGTGCAACATGATGAACCTTTGATACAAGAAACACTACCATCTCCTAGGTCTTTGCCAATTCACATTGATTTCGAAGACGAGGAGATAGAGGTCAATGTTACAATTACTCCTCCCTTGGATGTTAATAGAAATACTACATCTTGGCTTGAGAGCTCCTTGGGAAGGACAAGAAGAAGGCCTTCGTATCAGGTAAATGTTGATGACCTTAGCATATACCAGGAAGCATCCAAAAAGAAGGCCAAGAAACAAATGCATTTTGAGAGGAATCTCGAGGGTGAAATGGTCATGGAGACAGCTACGCCTCTTGAAGACAAAATCAGAGATGAGGTGGATGTTGACGATTTTATCATGGTCAAAGCAAACCTTGGTAAAAGTACTCGACATGCTGATATAAGTTTGTTTAAGATGGTAACAGAAAACATTCAAGAAAGAGTGCAAAAGGATGGAGAAGACAAGGCAGCCCTCAAGGCTGAAAATTGTCAACTCCGATTATGTATATCAAATCTTATCCAAGGCACCTCACAAACAACTCAGTTGCTGCCTCAAGTCTTAGAAACACCAGCTGATTAGCAGCAATTAAGGCAGTTAGTTATTTGTGGTAAACAAACTAATGAGTGGGTTGAAGAGATCATCAACAGAGGAAAAGAGGTCCTGACACAAGTCTTCCAATTAAGATACAAGGCTCATGATTTGCGTCAAGGTATCCAGGATTTTGAGCAGCTGATAGCTGAGTTCAAGCCCATGTACGAAATCATAATTGCAGATTTAGAAATGGCTTGTGGTTCTACAATGGCGAGAGAACATAAAAGACAAATCCTAGAGTGGAAAGAAAGTCATCTTTTCAAGGTGAACACATATATCAGAATATCTGAGGAGTTTGCAGCATATAAACAAAGAGTTGTTGATACTCTTAGGTTCGTCAGAGAAGTAGTTGCAGCAATTCCTTGTCAGTATTGCCTTGAGGATGGTTCCTACATTGGGTTTGACGTAGTCCAAGCTGAGTTTCAAAGCATATTGCATGGCAGTGAGGGCAGTGTTGGAAGAATGATGATGATTTCCATGATGTCAGCAAGGTTCGAGAAAGCGGCTAATGAGAGTGAAGATTTATTGAAATCAATTACAGATGGCGAAGAAATCTTGGAAAAGCAGCATTTTGCTATTAATAGCATCAACACTCCTACTTCAGATGAAGTTGCCCGCTTTTTAGCGGATGTGATCGAGCTTTAAATCTGCTTTCTTCTAGAAGCATCTTCCACGCTTTCTTTCTATTCTTGTCTCAAATCTTTTCATTCTTTGAGGATAGAAAGAAAATATTGTAACAAGTTGTCACGAGTTGGCACTTTCCTTTTTAAAAGCTTTCTAGGGTTTAGATGTTTTAATCTCTTCTAGATTTAGAAATAAAGCTTGCATGTTGGCAAGCAGTAATTGTAAAAGCAAGGAGATTTTAGGGTTCCCTACTCCTCTGCTTAGTTATAAATAAGAGTAGTGTTTGCTCATTTTAGTTTAACCGTGCTTGTGATAACGAGACATAAGTGTCATAGTACCTTCTCTTTGTTATCGTTTAGTGTTGTTCACTTTGTGTAAAGAGCAAGTTTGCATGCCTCTTTAGCTGCAAATACTTGTTTAGTGCATGTGTTGTGTTGATTATAATTAGGTTGATCGCATGTTACAAGCGTGTTGCTACAACTTGTTGTCCCGAAGTTGTAATCCTTGTTCCAGAAACTTGAGTAAATAAAATCTTGAGCGTGCTTTGTCTACCTTGATATAAATATCTCAAATTTCCGTCTATTTGTTTTGTGTTAGAAGTATGAGTAAATAAAATCTTGAGCGTGCGTTGTCTGCCTTGAAATAAAAGTCTCGTATTTCCGTAATACTTTTATGATCTCTTTTTCAGCTTGCCTTAAAACGTATGTTGAAGAATAGTTTGTTTAAGTATCTTTGTCAGAAATCAAACTCGTCCATTTCTAAACTCTCTTGCTCTACGTTTACTTGAGAGGGTGGAAACGTTTTAAGTGTAGGTTAAGTTGTAGCTGTCTAGTTTCATTAAAGGGAAAACCTCAGCCGCAACATCTAGTGTTCTATAACCTTGTGTTCTCGCAGCTGAACCAAAAAGATAGGCGTAATTAAGTTTGGATTACTTTTCTTTATGCAACTCAGCAAAAGAGGGAGCTTCCCCTCCTAATTCGAAGAGCAGTTTACTGCACATAGCTGTTCGTTTCCAGAATGCATTCCAGAGGTGCGATTTGAAACGCCAACAACATTACAATCAACCACTGAACCACCTCTACAAATGTGTTCACAAAGTCATCTCTAATTGATGCTTTAGACTAGAGAGGGCCTAAAAGCCCCAATCTAGATTTTCTGATTTACCCAAAACTTTCTTTATGAAGCCCAAGGCAACCATATCTACATATTTGAAAATTGAATTAAGGAAACTATTCAATACTTGTCCACAAAGGTATGGGTCCCTTGGTTTTAAAGCATTTGGCGTAAGGGAATTTATCAAGAATTCTTCTTATGGATTGGGTGGGATATTTTGATTTTGATAAGTGTGATGCATAGGAGACTTTGGAATGTTCCATTTTGCTAAAAAGTTCAAAAAAAGTAAAACATATCCCATGTTAAAAGAAGGTTCAAAAAAATTTCAAAGCATAAGATGAAGTCATTTAAAGTGACAAAGTTAAAGAATGGGGCAAACTCATAGGAGACTAAGTTTATAGAAAATATAAACGAATATTGTATGAAATGATATTTTTGCATGAAAATTAAAGAAGGTGATGGTTGAAAAGAAAGGAGTTTTGATTGAAAATACAAATGTATGTACCATAGTTTGCAAACTCGGACTCGGTAGCCCAAAAATATGACTCGGACTTAAGACTCGAGACGGACTCAGGAAAAGACTTGGCTAGGACTTGGCAAAAAAACCCGTAGTTTTACAAAAAAAAAGAACAAATTAATGCATTTAGAGAACATAAGAGCCTAATTTGATTATCAAACACTCATAATTCAAAGATTACACATGTCATATGATCATCAAACACTCAATAATTGAAATTTAATCATTCATAGTCATCATAACTCATAGTTTCAATGTATAACAACATCATAAGTTTATAGATGTTTACATATAATCATGTCAAAAAGAGGAAAACATTAACAACCACATGTAATCTACATCTTCCTCTTTCCTCTTTCAACCTGAAATCAATTTGCAAACCTGAAATTCACAAAGTTGAATGTTAAAATGAAAGAAAAAGTGAAAAAAAACATGGGTTTTTAACCCATTTAACTCCCAACCGGGCAGGAGAGTCTTGGGTCGGGACTTCTAAGTCCCGACCTAGGACTCTCCTAGACTCGACTCCCAAGTCCATGGCAAGTCGACTCGGCTAGCCAACGGACTCCCGAGTCCGCCGAGTCTGCGGCGAGTCTACAAGAGTCTACAAACTATGGTATGTACTATGAATAGAAAAGATTTGTTTTAAGCATTTAGTGTGGACATGCATTTTGTAAAGGAAGGGCAAATTAGACATGAACTTTAATAGGGGTGAATTATTATTTTTTGATTCCTGAATGTAAAAAGAGAAAATCATGTTTTATTTAAAAGCAACAATGGTGATCAATGAAATAAGGTGTAATTGGTGAGATAAGGAGAAAATTTAAAATTCTATTTCTATTTGCTCGAGGTCCTGTTGTGACCTATTTCACACATCACCCCATTGCAAATGGGGACCCCCAAGTTTTGATTTCGCCCTCTGCGTTGCCAGTTTGGAGTTCAGAATTTGAGTAATTTTTATGAGTCAGTATGGCCAAGTTGAGACTTTGAACCCGTTTGTGTGCCTAAACGTCATGGAAGGGCTCGGAAGGCCCGGAAGACGAGGATCGCCTATGCTTTCGGTCATTTCTGACACTTCCTATTTTTTAGGGATTCTGCTTTTTTGCTTTTTGCTTTTTTTATTTTTGGCATTTTTAGGCCAATCTGGAGTTCCTATTTTTTAGGGATGTTTTTTGCTTTTTTCTATTTTTAGAAAGTTTCTATTTTAAGGTCCCACTGAGCATGAAGTTAACACGTCTCCAATCAACATGAAAATCAAGGTAAATGGTAAAAGCTGGCAAAAGTGGCTAAGTCTGATGAAGTGCGCCCATGAAGGAATGGCTGAAGGAGGCATGAAGTCCGCCCTTGCCTTTGGCAAGCCAAAGGCAGGCACTGGCAAGCCAGGCATGAAGTCCGCCATGGAACAAGGAGCCTCTAAGTCCGCCCATGGCTTGATGAAGGTTCAAGTCCACCATAGCACAAGGAGGGGTGAAGTCCGCCCTTGGAACAAAAGGGGTTGAAGTCCACCCTAGGAAGGAAGGTAAATGGAAAAAAGACTTCCCAAGTTCGCCCTGGAAGGAGAGATGTCAAAGTGCGCCCATGGCACAAGGAAGGGTCAAGTCCGCCCTTGGCAAGACAAGCACAAAGTCCGCCATAGAGGAGAAATGGCAAGGAAGGGGGCCAAGTCCGCCCATGACAAGGAAGCCTCCAAGTCCGCCCTTGGAGAGACATGCCTTCAAAGTCCGCCCAAGCCAAGTGAATGGCAAGACAAGACATGAAGTCCGCCCTTAGACAAATGAAGTGCCAAGTCCGCCATGTCTTGGCAAGCCACCAAGTCCGCCCAGGGAGAGAGGTAAATGGAATGAACAAGTGCCAAGTCCGTCCTTGGACAAGTAAGATGCCAAGTCCGCCCTTGGGAAAGGTCAAAGGCTAAAGCACCAGGAAGAACAAGAAATTCGCCCAACTTTGGAAGGTAAAATTTTTTCTAAGGCATGAATATGAAATATGCCTAGAGAAAGAAGGGATTGAGCTAGCACGAAATTTGCTCCTCGGCGTGACGAAATAGAATTCTATGGCATGGAAGGAAGAGTGTATGGCAAGGCAAACGTGAATTCCATCCTTCTCAGCTTGAATTAATTCCCGAGGCATGGATAAAAAAAAAATTGCAAAATGGCAGATAAATCTCCAAGTTCGCCCAACCCAAAAGGAGAGAGAAAATGGAAATTTTGACTAAGTATGAACGTCCAGAAAAGCCAGAAGTCCACTCGAAGAGTTGAAAATTGACAGAGAATTCATGAAGCACATTTTGGCTAGGCAAATGATTCGAGAACTAAATAATTCGCCACGGACAGACAAATTTTGGCCAAGTATTAATTTTAAACGAGTTGGAATTTTAATATCTAATATTTTTAATTGTTTCCCGACACTTAGGGAATTTTAATTAAAATATTCGAAGTCTGGAGAAAACGAGAGATTACTTGGAAGAATAATCATTTCGCCTTAGGTAAAATTAAATTTGCCACGATTCAATGATTAAACGTGTTGGAAAATCAATTTTGATGATTAAATTAATATTTTCCAATAAATTTAAGTGTTCAACACTTAGGCAAATTTTAAAGAGAAAGAAATCTGAAGATTTCAGACAGAGGTGGCGCCATGGTAAAAATTGGAAACTTGCCTTAACGATTCTGAAAAGAATTGGAAACTTGCTAAGCGAGGAAAAGAAAACGTTTCTAAAATTGAGAGAACTGAAAGAAAAGAAAGCAGTTGCTATAGAAAATCGCACTTCTCAGCCATAAAATGAGTTTCAGCAACTCATTCTTCACAAATTCGACTGAGAAGAAGTTTGTTCTCTCAAATCTGCAAGAAGTAATTTTCGGAGAGGGTAATACTGAGGGTAATGTTATTCTTCAGTGGAAGAAGTAATTTTATGCAAGGACGTGATTTTTAGGAAGAAATAAATTACTTTTTTGCTAAAATTCGCACTTCTCAGCAGATTGGCGCACTTCTTTTGTCAAAATTTTCAGAAGTTATAATTTATTTGCAGCCAGAGGATGTTCTTGGAGGTTTGGAAATTAATTGGCAACACTTCCCTACTCTTTTCTAAATCTTCTTCACTCATTCCGGGCAAGATTTGTCCAGTACTTAGAAAATTTCTTCACTTTCAGCTTGCTTTTTCACATAAATTTATTTTAAACAAGCTAAAAGTGCGATTTCATCAAATAGCATCCCGAAATAACCAGATTTTTGAAAGTTCTCGTATTAATGTTAGTTATTTTTTAACTTGCAGGTTGATGACCAACCAGGGAGAGCCGTCCAGACAAGCACAAATGAAGTTCGCCAGCAAGGGGTTGCAGCTGGAGTCCAAGATAAAGTCAAAATGGAAGAATATTATGGACACCAACCTCGGGCACATTGACCTAAAGGAATTCAAACGAAGGATGTACGGGCACGACGGATTCTTGCCGACGCCTATCGCAAGAAGAATGATGAGAAACGGAATTGTTCAAGTTGTCGGATTCCCACCTGCGATTGAGTGTGCTAAGCTGATGGTAGAGTGCGCCCTTCACTATGACGCTCAAGAAAGGCGAATTGTTGCACCCGATGGGAGGATACTGGCTCATCTCGGAGAGTTAGCCATACAAGAAGCTTTCGGCATCCCCACATATCACAAGACCGCTTACAAAACTAAGGAGGATGCGAAGAGATTGTATGATGAAAAGCTTGACCTCTGTGCCGCCAACATTAATATGTCATGGCTAGATAAACCGAGAGCTTCTACCAAAAAGATGCCTAAAAAGTTGTTGCGCATAGACTTCAAGGAGGATTACGGGGATATTATTGTCCTGCTGAACAAAATAGTTGGCAATCCTTTGGGAGCACCTTTCGAGACTTGGATGTACTATTTCATTGAGGACATCACAGAGGGCGTAAAATTGATCAACTGGTCATGCATGATAAGCAACAGTCTCCACGAGCAGCTAGTCAACCTGGAGAAGAACAAAACATTCTATATGAGCTCCTACGTCATCTACATGTTGGCTAGGACGTACAAGTATGCAGGCTTGATCTGCAAAGGCATAGTTGGCAATGGGGAAAATGAACTGAAGTCCTATGACTGCTATCCATAGATGCAATTGAGTGAGAAGACCCACTTCAAACGAGCACATGATGCCTTCCTCATGTACATAACGAGGATACTTCAAGGAGGAACGCACCAACGGCTAACTCATGAGGCCAAAAGTCTGATAGGCAAATACGGATCTTGGTTCATCCAGTATCCGAGGTATACATATATCAAAATCCAGGGATTCACTAGGAATCCATACCGATTGCCTATCTTTCCTACGAACAAGATGATCCTGCTTGAAGTGTTAAGACAGCTAGAGGAGTATCAGAGTTTCCAAAGGACGAAGCAAAAGGCGGCAATCACTTTTCCCTTTTTCATAGGGAACATGCTGGAGACATGTCCGTCAACACTGACAGCTGAGAGTGCCAGGCTTGAAATACAACATTACCCCTTCACCACTTATCCGTCTAGGGACAACTTCGACCCACATCATCACATTAAGACTGTGGATGGGAGAAGGTATAGGTACAGGGTCGAATTAGAGGACTTTTGGGCAGACATTGCAAATGAGTTCGAAGTCAGACAAAGAATGTGGTCCAGACTGCCTGTTAGCTTGATCAGGACGACTGAGCTTTGTCGAGTGCCTGATCAGCTGGAGGATGATGGAAAGCAAGTACAACCGTGCTTTGATGAGAGCTTGCCCCTGCCTGCTGTCAGATGGTCAGAACCCGTGCCGACTTGAACACCTTGATGAGACCAGTCGTCAAGTACACACAGTGGTGGGTTGACCAACAGATCCAGGAACTAAGGCGGATGAAGGTGACGCTGACCTATGACAGGTTGAGCGAGATGGAATCCTACTCTTCAAATGCGGAAGCATCCCAGGGCGTAGACATGATAGAAGCCACTACTTCCAGGAAAAGGAAGGAGATAGTTGTAGGCAAGGAGTCGGTTCAGAAACAGGCAAGGATAGGGCCTTCACACTCTGCCTCATCCAGAAATATCAACGAGATATTGGCCACCCTTGATGATTCGTTGGCCAATATTAGGAACCCTTCCCTGATTCCCGAGGACAATGTGGAGCCTCAACTGGACAATGATGAACTGCCGTCTCCCACAAGCACAGAAATACTGGGGTCTGATGATGATATAGGCGCCCAAAATGATGACTTTCAAGAGGGAATGATTTCAACCCTTCGAGGAATTTTGGACGCTCCCTATAGAGAAGGTGTATAGGAAGAGGATGGCATGGAACAGCTCACAATCTCGAACTGGTTAAAAGAAAGGATGAAAATATAGGTGCCAGTAGATGAACAGGAAGAGGATGATGCTGCAAACTTCTTGGCCAGACTTATACAAACTTCAGTCAAGAAGTCGGCTAAGAAGTTCTCAACCATACAAAGGGATGAGGCCGGCAACCGAACCGTATAGATTGCAGTGCCGACAGTGGACAAGCCCCAGGAAGACATAGCCCCACATGAGTACATTGTCACTACCATCGACTTGGGTCCAACCACAAAGGGCCAGGAAGTTGAAGATTTGGACAATTTAGTGTCCACCATCAAGTCGAGGTTGGTGAAGGAGATGGCGAAGAGGAAAGAGTGCCAGCAGGAGATGGAGCGTCTGAAGGAGTACATACAACATCTGATCAAGCCGCTTGATCAAGATGACACGGCAGCTCCCCTTCTCCTGAACTCTTCACAGGAGGCAGCGAAGGATATAGAAGAAGACAGGGTCGCGGCCAGAGAGGCTAAAGAGTGGATAGCAGTCAAAGGCACAGAAGCCGATGCGTTCATGGAGAGGTTGACCTTGGTCTATGGTCAGGCCACCTTCATTACTTTCTAGACTGGCCGCCTTGGCAAAAATGTGGGATGGCCTTCCGGATGTACAAGAAAGAATAATTCCTTGCCTTAGGATTCTGAAAGGGGTTCCAAAGCAGGAACTGATAGATGAGGCATCATTGCAACGGGAGCATCTTACGATTTCCACACCTGGTATTGGGCTTTGACGGCATGAGGAGAGGTCCTGGAAAGAGTAAAGGTTGATGGGCTCAAAGTGGAGGAGAAGATTAGAGAAGTCCAGACCAAGATCCTCAACATGGTTGCCGACATCCTGGACAAGGAGGTCATATGGGAGAACGACTTGCAGCTGGAGGCTTTGAAGGGTAAGGTACAGGAAAGCTTCTTTGCTATCACTGGGCCTATCTTGAAGCAAAACTGGGCCAAAATGGCGAACTTCCTAGACATCCGAGAATCTTTTGTGAAGACTGAGCCAGAATGGGAGGACATCTTTGTCAGATGTGCCAAAAGTGTGGACAGATTGGAGTTCAGGATCGGAATACTCCCACAGGTCACTATGGAAGAGGTTGCCTCAATCGTGTCTAGATTCATCGAACACACGGCAACTCGGGAGGATAGGTATGGACTTCCTTGAAAATAGCTCCAGGCGCCAACTCACCTTGTCAACTCATAGTCTACTGATGTTATTTTGGGAAACCCTAATTAGGGTTTATTTGTTTTAATCTTGGTTGTTGGCTCATTTTAATCTGGGCCATTTATTCATTTCTGAGAACTCTATATAAACTTGCGTACTCTCATTTTCAATTTGTGAAGTGAGTAGTATGAGATTGTTGCGATATACTATTTCCGTTAATAAAAGCTCTAGTGCATGATTTGCTTAGAACCACTTTTGTTTTCAAATAGTGTGCAAGGTTTACATATTCTCCTTCAACATTTAGAATAGAGTTAAATTAGTATTTTCATTTGAATGTTGTTAGTGAATGATAGATCTGATAGCAGTGGTGGATGAAATTAAGCTCATACTTTTGTTGAATAGATGATTTGTATTCAATGTGCAAAGTTAGCCTGAGCCATTAAGTTGTGGATGCTTAACTTCAGTTTGGATAATTACTGATTCAAACATGAAAATCATTATCACCTCCGTTGAAGATTGCACCCACTTTGTGTAGTTGTCCTAAGGAGGTGAAACAAAGTGCGGTTATTTCATTTCATCTAAACACTGCCGTCTCTTGAGTTCTTAGGAGTAGCTTAGACTTCTGAACCCTTATCTTTTTGCATTTTTTTTGGAAATTTGAAATGTCCGATGAAGCATTCACTGTCAAAATCGTCTAAGTCCTTAGCTTGCAAATAAACTATAACGTAAGTCCCCTTGTGATTACCAGCAAATCACAAACGCCCACTGGTCTTATCCACATGTCATGACTTGACTAAAGAAACATTGGAGTTATTGCATAATCTTCTTAGCATACGCATTAACTTTTCAAGAGAGGATAAAGTGTCCTTGGGCATTTTATTGTGTGTTCGGTAGGTATTAAAAACACACACCAACAGGTCCAAAGCCAAGAACACCAACAAACACTATTTTGTTCTCAAGCATTTCCAATGGTACTTGACTGGACATTTGTGCATGTAATTTTGCCCATTTCCTATTGATTTACTTGCTTTTTTTGCCTCTTATCATGACAATGGTATCCTCTAATAACATGTTATTGCTACAAATGAAAGTAGGAAATCAAGAGGAGGCAGAGCTAATTGCAAAGTGTTGGAGGCAATATCAACTTTCTTTTATGCAATTCTACAACCATTATGTCTTATTGTGCACAGAGATCAATAACCTATAGAATCAATTGAATGAAAAGACAAACAGTATTCAAGTTGTTGATGTTTTTGGCACCCAAACATCCAGCACTTCAGCATAGATAGAAGTTGGCAAGCACAAACATGTTGTGTCCCTTCCTAGGTCATAGGAATAGAACGTTTTTGTGTCCCAATCTTCTCTTGTGTCACAAAGAAAAAGTGTTTGTTTCTAAACTTGTGTCACAAAAGCAGAAGAAACATGAGCCCTAGACAAAGTGAAATGTTGTGTCAAAATTCAAGTCTGATCCTAACACTATGTCTCATTCTGCTACTTGTCAGTCAAAACCCATTGTACAGGATTGGGAGATTTAGAGAACCAATAGAAAGATATGATCTTAAATTCAAGGTTTGGGGGGGTCTTATGTTCTAGATTATTCCAAACCCATCCACTTTGTGTTTGAGGGAACCCTCATCCATGTTCCATCAAGTCTTCAAATGTGTGTACCAATTAAGTCCAATCCCCCAGGTAGTCCACACATTAACCTAAGTTGTGTTCCCAGTGTGGTCATCATAGACATTAGTCTATTTACTGTTTTGATCTGAACCCATGTTTGTTTTGTGGTTAACATATACATACTTCTTCGCATTGTTTCCAAAAGAATGTATTAGTGTACAGATGTAATTATTTTTCAATATTAACAAGTGCCTTCATTGGCTTGAGAGCTTTTGGTGATAGGACTCTGACCACTCCACAGATGTATTTGTGTGCAGTTGTGTATAGCATCTGTGTTCCCATTGTGGTCATCATAGACATTAGTTTATTTACTGTTTTGATCTGAACCCATGTTCGTTCTGTGGTTAACATACACATACTTCTTCCCATTGTTTCCAAAATAATGTATTAGTGTACAGTTGTGCGTAGCATATGTCTGTTGCTTTTGGAAAACTCAGTTGACATTTACCTGAGTTATCCAGTTTATTTGTTGTGTTTGGCACATGATAGTGGTGAATGGATCCACCAGAGAGATTCATCATTTTTGCACCTTGAATTGAGACTTAGGATTATAGGGAGTTTTGTTAGAATTTAATTAAACTAATCTAGGTCAAATTAATTAGTTGAGCAGGTGATTTGATGGTTGGTTTCTCCGAGAAAGTTTTGGGAGATCTATTTCTTGCATTTTGTATTTGCCTTGAACAGTGATAATGATTGCATGAATGGAGAATTCACAATATGATTGTCGATGTGATTTTATTGATTATTTTATGGATTGTTTCCAACAGATTCCTCTCAGGGCTGTCCGAATGGATGAAAATATCCAAGAGGACGATTCTTTGATGAAGTACATAGGTGGTCTTCTAAACTCTATTAGATTAGAATTGCATGCATCCCTTTCTCTCCCCCACTCTCTCTCCTCTCCCCGCTCGCTCTCTCTCCCCTCTCTCTCGTCCCCACTCTCCTTCCATAGGTTCAAAAAATTTCGAAACAAAGTTCTCAATTGCGTGCATAGAACCTACAAAATGCACTGGCCGTGGAGGACACGACTGTGTGTGAGCAGAAGGCAGACAGATGGTAATTGGTATTAGCATATCTATATCCTTCGCATTTGTTAGTATTATAGCAAGAAAAGATTCGTAACGTGCATTTTTAATCTTACTCTGAATAGCTAGAATTTAGAAGTCCAACACAAAAATGTAGTTAATATTCATGCCAAACATGACATGGTTTAGCTTGAAGTGGAGCAATTGCCATGATAATGTCCAGGGTTGCAGCTCAACTAGGCCCCCTCCACTTTTTAATGCAACAGAGTGTATCAGTGTGATATACCGTCATTATTATACAAAAACAAAAACTGATAATAGTGAGCATAAGTTGACTAATTGTATCAATATATCAATACCACATGAGCATCTGTTCACACCCTGCATAAACAGGCAGGTTTCAGACATTCAAAATCTCCAGGCAAACGCCTATACTTATGGTTTACTTGCTATCGCAGCAGTTGAGATTTTTAATGATAAACTCTGTTTCCATGAATGCATTGTGGGCCAGTACATTCAGAAAAACATCATAAATATGAAAAGTGCAGAACACATACCCTTTTGCTTGCAATTGGCTTTATTCCAAGCTCATTACATGCTTTTGATACGATAGTCTGCATCTGTGACCTGCCATTACCAAAAGTCTCTTATTGCATTCCCTATAAATATTTTGAAAAAATAAAACTCCCAGTGACTTGGGTACCATCATTTAGCCCCTTTGGTTTTCAACTTATGTCACCTAAAACCCAAATTTCCGATTTTCGAGTTTTGAGCACCCACCTAAAAAAACGAATTCTCTGAGGCTTGGGCACACCCAAAGTCTGAATGATGGACATTATGGCATTCTTGAGAGTTATACTGTTGATGACATTGTTTGGATAAAATCTGGTAAACTCAAGATCCCTCCTGCTGTCACATACAACAAGCTCCCATATCTTTTTACCACGGATGTCTAAAATCGGTCTAGAGCAAAAATCCAGCTCCCACTCTGATATGCTCTGTGGATCAACATCTGGTGCTAATTTTGTCACCTCCCAACCTTCTTCAATTCCATGTAATGTGGACGCAGATGTTAATGTGGGCGCTCCCAATTCAGTGTTAGTTTTAATTAGGCCTCCTGATTGTTCCCCACTGCTTGTCTCCAGAGCACAGCTAGGAAATTTTAGTGGTCTACTTCTGTTTTCTCTTTGTATGTAGGGGGCAATTTTCCATGGTGATGGGAATTGTGGTACAGATTGAAATGAATATGAATAAACGCCTCTGTTTGGCAACGCAGAATACCTTAGCACCCCCATGGCTTGGGTGAATCTTTCAGCGTAGCGTTTGGGATTTTATGCCTTGAAGCTCTGCCGTGTATTCTACACCATAAATTATCCTATCTTTGCTCCTAATATCCAATGTTTTCTTTAACCTCGCTTAATTTTCTACTCATTTTTTCTAAACTAAAAATACAAAACTTTGAAATTTTGGTGCTCTAATTACTATTGTATTTTTTTTAATTAAAAAGTTATCATGGGAGATGATTTAGTAGCTGTGTATTTTAACTTCTCATTTTTTGGTATGTTTCAATATTTGAGTTAAAGAGCTTAAAGGTATTGTTTGGGATTCTAGGTAGTTACAACAATTGTGGAACAAGTCATTATGCAAAGTAGTCATTAAGTGGTCATTTGGAAGTGGTGATGGGTATCCATACAAAGAGAGACCTAATAGGACATGCACTACATCCACCCAAAAAAATTAATGAACCATTTATTTATAATTACCATTCCACATTTTCACTTAGAGAGGATCTATCCAACACCATATCACAATTTTGATTTTTTAAACCATGATCATAAATTTGCAGTCTCACATTTGATTGTCTTATTTTACTTCCAAATAAAGGTTCAATAAATTATTAGCTTTGCACTCATTGACTTATTTAATCAAACCCTAAACCTCATCTACCACTTAGTTATACCCTAAAGCTAAAACAAATTGCCCAAAAAGCCCTCTCATACCTATTTTCACAACAACCATGCTACACAAATATAAGGGATACAAGCATTAAGGAAGAGTTTAGGAAAGTGCTTTGATGTTGCTAGTCACATTTCAAAGAGATACAAGAGATTTGTGACATACCCCACCCCATATAGTTCGTTTCATTACTTGCATTTGGTTTTGGCACATGTTGACAAAGTTGTATAGTCTACAACTTCTAGTTTGGCTCATATCAATCCTACTATTAAGAAACAAGAATATGACCTCGGATATAAGGATTGGTGGTAGCGGGTGGATATTTTGACTAGGGATTACTAACAACCTCCGCTTTTGGTGTGCTATGATAATGTGGGTGATGGATGCAAAGGTAGCCACCCATAAGTCATGTAATTACAGGGCCCTATTTTCTTTGTAATTATGTTCAAAACGCTATGTAAGGCCTCTTAAGATAGAGATAGATTGGTTATTCCCTCTACAACATCATTTTTTATTATAAAGCTCTTCTCTTTGTGGCAAGAGCAACACTTCAAGTGAGACCAAATCACATAACCCCAACAATGCTTAGAATTTGTCTAAAAGGCTAAAGGAAGCACACAATGACCCATGCCATTGTAATTTTTTGTAAGCAGCATTTTTTCTTGTCTATTATTGTAAAAAAATAGGAACAGCAACATGTGGAAAATATAGCAAATGATTTTGAATGCTTTAGGTATGATAATTTGTAATGGTTTCATAAATTTGTCCACTTTTATGATTTGGGAAGTTTTGAAAGAGGAAAGTTGTATTCAATGGCATGCAAACAAGGTATTTCAAAGTTATACATGAAAAAAGGTCCTTCACAAGTGTGTCCAATACAATTTTGATCAAGGATTTCTAAACCAAATAATCCTTTCAATAAGACACGAAGCAATATCTAGTCTCTAGGAATAAGTAGGATGCATGTCATCAATTTTTTCCCACTAGGAATGCCTTGAAGTTTTTAATGTGTGCATCCAAACATTCGTTTTTCTAAATGATAGTCCAAGTTGTTTTAAACATTTGTTTTCTACTCATTTTTATATACTTACAAGGTAGATTTATGTAGTATTACCATAATTTCTTTTGAGACCCTTATTGCCAAGAAGTCATTTGAAGGTATTCCTTAAAACACTTTGTTTACAAACTAGAGACTTTTGTTAAGAAGTAAATTCTATAGTTTGTAACTTTGTATTGACCCTTTCATGGTGTTTGGTGAGGATGTTAATCTCATTTTTACTTCATGTTCAAATGGGAAGTACAACATTACTTTGTTTCAATTATCTTTCCTGACTCCAAGGATTGCTCTCAACATTAAAATTTTATTTTATAAAATTACTATATATCAAAAGACCTTACATTAACTAATTTCTTAAGGATTTATTCATGTGCATCTAGTTTTTATTTTTTGAATTAAACACAACTTCACTTTTTAAATCACAACAACCACTTTGATCATTTGTGAGACTAATTTTTCCTTTCTTTTGTTCAATACTATTAGTTGACTACATAAATAATAGATATAGTTCCAAACATTTTCTTTCTATGGCCAATATTTTTGAGATATTACAATCTTTGATATACACTTGAATTTGTTGATATTGAGAGTAAATGATTCATGCGGCTATGTTTTCAACGTGTTGATGGTCAATGTAACACAGCAACATTAAAACAGAATATTGCTACTTTATTTCTCCTGAAAAAGATAAATAATCTAAAACCTCCTATCTTCCAAGGTCTTTGTAGTTGGTTCTCAACTATGTTGTTGTCATTCAGTGGCCTATGTAACCATAATATTCAAGGGGTCTGATGGTGAAAGAATACAAACTGAATAGTACAAATTAATCTAACATTTTGGGGGTTTTAAATAAACCAAAAAAGATAGAACAGGGTTTAGGACAGCAAAACTTGAACACAAATTTTTTTTTTAAATTCAAACATGTAGCTTAGTAATGAGCATTCTTTAACCAAATAAAACCATAGAATAACACAACCTACAAAATAATCCATACCATTGCATTCATTCATAGTGAAAATTTCAAAGCATACAACCATTCACCATCACTTTTTATAACTTTCTTTTCAAATAACAAAAAAATCATAAGCTCATTACCAAAATTAACTGATCAACAAACATAAAGAAATATCATCCATAAATAAGTCAACAAAAGTGGTTTCAGATTCAAAATCTTCTATTGAGTTTCATCAAATAAGAGACATTTATGCACAACAAAGCTCACTGGCATATGAATAAATATTGTTCATTGACATTATCATTAAACTGATAAAGTTTTGAAAATAGCATAAACTGCATTAAAACTGGAAAAAGAGTATTTTTGAGTATCCTTGCATAAAAAGCTATAAGAAAAATAAACTATCAAAATCTCTCATTCAGGTAGCTAATCCAACTTCAATTAGCCAACCTTTACAATGAGGAGAGAATTTTTTAATATAGACAAATTTTGCATTAATTCCTCTTATCAAAAATCAAGATCCAAAATCTGGGGCCCAAATCCACAATTATAGGGACACCCAGTTAACTCCAAATATCTATATGTGTTGAAGTTGTTGGAGCTGAAAAGGTGCGCCATTGGTCTCTTCAATCAAAATTTGAACTACGTCACAATTTAGTCCTCTGTTGATCACCATGTGTTACTCCTAACCTGCCCATCCTAACTCGCAGTCATCCATCTATTCAAAAACTGCTCTAAAAATAATGTTGTCAAAAGATAACTGAAAGAACCTCTTCACTTATCACCCTCGTGAGAAGTTCCACGATAATCATCATAGTTAGAAAAGACTTGTTTTAAGGTGTCATCATCAGGTCCATCAACCCAGTCAGCTTTAAACGTTGATTCTCCATATTTCCGCCTTATTATAGCAACAGTGCCTCTCAGATGACAAATATTTATGACTGCCCATCGGATCTTCGTTCTGATATCAAACAGCCTATCCATGAGTGTCAGATTAGCAGTATCTCCCTGTTTCAGTAATTCATCAAGTCTCTCTTCCCAAGCATCTTTTATTTCCCCTAATGACTCAAGTCTCTGCTTAGGAGGTAAAACTTTACCAATGAGTTTTGCAACAATCTCCTTAAAGATGCCCGCCTGTTCCCATATTTCATGAATGCTCTTTAGCATAACAATTCTCTGTTCAAGGAGATTCTGCATTTTGAAGATAGATACATTGACATATTTTGAAATAAAATTAGAGTCTTCATCCCCTAAAATATTCGACTGGACCAATTCTGCATCAATCATCTTCTCTATTTCTTTCAACTTTCCCAAATACTCCCTAAGTTTTTCTTCTTCTTCCCACCATTTCCTCATGGATTCTTCCATTTCCTTAACCAACTTAAAACCTTCAATATAGCATTTGAAACCCTCATCTAGATTCTCATTTATATCTGATTTGAATATATTGAACCAGTTATCAAACCATGTGGCCTTCTTTTTCATTTCAAGTAGGCCCTCCACCTCCTTTTTGCTCATCAAAACAGGGACCTTTGAAGTTGCGGGCTGTTTAGGAGTAGATGAAATCAACTCCTTTAGAAAATTCTTCATTTTCCCACTTCTGCCTTAAGCTCATCTTTGGCCTATTTATCCTTAATCAACCTAGACTTAGTGGTGGTAGCAACAATATCTATCATATTTATTTGTCGACTTCTTGTATGCTTTCCCAGATTAACAGTACTTATCTGATAATCTTCAGGCTGTAATTCTATTTAATCCTTGTCAAAAACTGGGGTAGCAATTTCTGCTACCAGATCTCCTTCAATAGTCAACTTGGTTGAATGTCTTACACGAGGCTTTTTATTTGATTTCACCTTATCCATCTTTGTTCTCATCTCATCTCACGTTATAGGTTGGGCTTGTACTTGTTGCCTCTTCTCTAAATTCAATTTTAACCAAGTAGGTACAGTTGGATGGGTGGCTACTTCTTGAACATTAGGAGGTGTCGAGGATAAAGGTGCAAAATAAATTATTCCAATAGTTTGCTGAGAAGCATCCTTTTGTAGCTCCTCTTGCTTCTTCTGTAATCGTTCATGTTCCTTCCTCTCATTTTCATCCTTTATTTCTTTTATCTTTCTCATTTCTTCTTCAAGTTTAGCAACCTCCTCTTCGTCCTTCAACCTTTGTTATTCTAACTCCTTAGCCCAAAGCTCTTCCTCTGCTGCCTTTTCTTGCTCAACCTTCAATTCACACTCGAGAGCTTCTTCTTCTTCTCTCTTTCTATCTTCAGCCACTTCTCTTTCCCGAGCTAGCTCTTCAGTTTTCTTCCTTTATTCTTCTTCTTCTCGGGCGGCTTGTTCAGCAGCTAACTTCTTAGCACTTTCCATTAGCTCTTCCTATTCCCTTTTAGTCAATACATCGTTTAACTCCACCGTTGCACTATGTAGACTACCAAATTCAAACCCAGTTTCTTCTTCTCCTGGTTCTTCTACAATTTTCCTTAGATACTCTGCCCACTTAGGTTCTTCTCCTTCTTGAGATGGAGTTTTCTCAGAATCTGAGGAAATATCTACTATATCAACTACAGGAGGTGTTTCTTTTTTTACAGTTGCAGTTCTTGAAGTTGATGGAATGGAAGGAGCATTCTCCTCAATAGGTAGAGGAATAGTAGCATGTCCTCCAAAAATATCTTGACCTGGGTGACCAACAGTTAAAGGTGTGGCAACAAAACCCGAATTAACCCCAACAATAGCCTCATATATAACCTTTGCCTTTCATAAAGCAACACCAATCTCCTGTAATGTGATATCTTCTTCATTTGATCGAGAAGTCTCTTTTGTGGCTGCTTCCACCATTGCAACTCCTTTCTTCAACCTTTTATATTGTATAGTTTCTATGAAGGAAGTGGGTTCACTGCTAGAACCTCTCTTCTTTGAAACCCCAACCCTTGGTTGTTTTAGACGGAGTTCAATCCATTTCAAGCTCCTATCGACCACTACTTGTGACACTTTACTGATCTTAGTCTCTTCTTTCTTTGCCCAATTAATGGGCTCCAAACTCTTCGTGGCTACTTTGTCCATATCATACTGAGGATCAAGTGTGATCCCATCATTTGTAGTGCCTTCAGGAATATCAGTTTTAACATTAAAATCTCTTATCTGGGGAATTGTTAATCTCTTGTAACCCCTTTTCCTTACCACAAACTGATCTTGAAGGTTAGAACAGAAATCCTCAAGAACTAGAATATGTTGAGGGAACTAAAAAGAGTAGAGTGCATGCATCTTCCTCTTAGGATCAGTTTTTTTTCCTACAAGTATGCTGAAAATTTAAAGCCTGGAATTCCTCAGTTGCTGATTTAGCCATTATCAAAGAAGAACAAGAATAGAATCCCAATTCCAAGGGAAAAGGATGTGCAACAGTCTTATGTTGTGAGAAGAACACAACATTTACCTTTGTAGCCTGCCTAGCAAACTCCATTAGAACCCACCTATTGCCACAACATCTTGAAAACTTAAAAGGATGAAAATCAAAACCAAATAACCTGAAATAAGTGGACCTGGGATATTGAATAAACCAATACCTTCATTCCTAAATGAACTCCATAGCTTCCCGTGACAATCTAAAACCAATGTCACCTGTGAGCTGATTTATAACAACATATAGAAAAGCATCATTGACTCTTTTGAAATGTTTCTTTGATTCCATTTGCTCCAATTGGTCATAATGCTCCCAAACCTTCTTTTGATCTAGGTCATCATCCATCGACCCTATAGTGTTCAATCCAGGAAACCTTCCAATCCTTGTTGCACAGTAGATGACATAAGAAGACATATAAAATGTCTTGGTGTGTGTTACTTGAAGGAGTTGGTTATGAATGCTATCTGAGATGATCTACCCCCAATCCAAGCATTGCTTTCCATCTAGAATCAATTAGATAAAAGGAAACATCCAGTGTTCAAAGACACGAGAATTTGATTTGTCAAATTCTCTAGCCAGTAGTGTCATAATATCGCCTATATCCTCAGAGAAGTTTGACCTCTTAAGACTAGGTGGTAATTTCTTCACTGAATTCTTCTCTTTCTTCAGTCACCATTTATTGATAGAGTATTTGTTTCCTTCCATATCATTTTCTCATAATTCAAGTGCCTTAGCCTTTGTCATCATCTTAGGATTGGGGTAAAGAGGGAGGCCAAAAACATGTTTGATCATGCTTGGGGTTAAGTCAATGATAACATTCCCCCGAGCATCAATACATTGTCTCTGAGTAGGATTGTAAGTTTGTGAAATAGTCAAAATAAACTCAGGACACTATATAGCTATAGGAAAACTAGCTACATGAGCTAGTCCTGATTCTGCAATTCTCTTTGCTCTTGGGGCAACTTCTTTTGAAAACGTATCCTTTTTGAACTGCTCCAAATCCATATGCCCTACCAATGTGTCAGTTATGTTCATGACTTCAGAGTCAAATTTAGATGGAATCGGTTTCCCCTGGTACTTATACTTCATCGTGTAAGGTGCTTGTTCAAGCTTCAATCTTTTGGATGTTGCTCTTTTTGATGCTCCTCTAGATGTCCCCTCAGTAGGCACCTCCTCAGAGTGCACTTCCTCAGTGGGAAATTCCTCCTCAGAGTTAGAAATTTGTTAGTTATCATGCAATTTCTCGTTATTAGGCAAAGAGGAAAGATACATGAGGAGTAGTTTAAACACAAGAATTCATATGACATCCACATTAATTCAAGCTAGAATCCAATTCAATCATTTTCAGGCCTTGGGTTTATAACAGAACCAAGAACTTAACCATTTTAAACCATAAATTGAATTTTGTCGGATGTCGGGATCGGGTCATGACTAGGCACCTAGACACATGAGGGTAACAAGTTGGGTATCAATCCACAGTCTGATCCCGTAGTATGATCGAGAATCGGGATCAGGTCACGACCAAGAAGTGGTAATTAAACAATGGAATCAATGAAGGGGATCTTGTAGAGTTTTGATCCCGACGTTGAATCGAAAGTCGAGACCGGGTTGTCATATGGGACTATACCCATTCAAAATGGGCAAGTGTCGGTAGCTTCCCGAGTTTCGATACCGATATGATATTGGGAGTCGAGGTTAGGATTTCGTCATGAACCAATTACTAAACTTTACACAAATTGGGAACAGGTCAACTCTGAGTCCTGATCCCAATAAGATATTGAAAGTTAAGATCGGGAGTGTCCCCAGGAAGGTAACAATTGACAGGTTAATGGTTTGGTATTAGTCCAACCCTCAATCTCGATAGTTATGTGGGATTGGGACTTCAACTTGGAGTTACACTTGAAAAAAATAAACTCAAGGTATCTGTCCGACCCCCGATCCTGATAGTTATGCGGGGATCAGACAAGTAGAGGAACCGAAACCAAGCAGTGGATAAACCTAAGTGTTGGTTCACTTCCCGACCCTGAATTACATGCGGGGATTAGGAAATTATGGGGCGATGATAATGAGGGCGATGACCAATATGACAATATCTTAATCGTTCCCTCAGGATTGGTCCATGTACGATATCAAGAACTTTTGATTTTAAAACAGTTGGAATTTTAAATTTAAACAATTAAAACCATTCCAACCCGAATGTAGAGCCAAAAACACTAGAAAGCTAGGGCACAATGGGATGGACAATCCCATGACCAAAAACAAAATGATGACACAAGAAAACAAAAATAAGCAAAATGAACCCAAGAAGGATTCAAGAACGAAGAAAAATGCACCAAATGGTGTGAAAGAAAGCACATAAAAACAAAACAAAGCCAAACGAGAAAAGAAAAACCGAAAAAGAAAACAAAAACAAACACACGAAACAAAAGTGACCAAATAGAAGCAAGAACAAAGAAACGAAAGCAAGAACACCTACCTTCAAACACACCCAAGAATTCTAGCAGCACATTGGCAAATCAAAGTGAATCCTTCAAACCCTAGCTCATCATCGCTCTCACAATGTTTGCTAAACTCTTCAAAGAAGAATGGAGCGAAATCAAGAAGTGGCAGGATAAAAACCCATTCACGTGTGCGAACAGTTATGGTATTAATTGGTGGTTGGTCGGGCCTCAATATTCAAGCAGACGTCATAAATACGAGGTGCAAGAGCAAAGGTAAGGAGAAATCAGGATCGGGTTTTAGACTGAGATCGAACCTTTACAAAGGGAAAAGTTCAGTCGATAGTCTATGGCCTGAAACTCGACGAACAAACAACACAACACAGGGATCAAGATCGGGTGGCGAAATGACTTGATAACTTCAAAAAAGTTCAAAGCACAAGTCACGTTCTGAAGCTCGATCCTGAAGCGAACAAAGACACGAAAATGAAGTCTGACGTCGGGATTGGGCATGAAATAGGAACGAGAACCTTGAAAAATTTCTTGGTTTCGGTTCTAGTATGAAACCCAACTCTGACATGAGAAAAACACACAAGGCAAAAGAGGGACCAAGACCGATACATGCACAAAAACTTACACTTAGCAGAGCAACAAGCGTAGGTGCTGGTACGCAATCCAAACCTAAAAATAACAAAGAAAAGACAAGGCAAAAAGATAGGGACGAGACTTGGACATGAATAGAGATCTAAAACCTCAAAAGAGGAACAAGTGCATGTTCCTTCCCAAGACTCGAACCTGAAATACAAAGAAAAGACAAAGACTTAGGAGGAAAAGAACAACTCCTAAGACCCAAACACAAAGACCAAGGAGAAACAAAAACAAGGGGGGCCCATTTTGACCAAAATAAAATGGGATGGTTATGCAAGTCATAACACAATGCTCTCAAACCCTAGTTGTTCTATGTTGTTTCCATCATGGAGTATCCCTGTTTGCTTCCCTCCTTGTCATATCCTTCTTTTGATGCCTTGCTCAAAGATCCTCTCTCGGCTAGTGTTGTGAATACCCATGCTTTGTTGACAAATATATGTTCTTTGATTGCTCACACTTCTCCTCCAACTGCAAAGTAAATGGTTATCTTCCTCAATCTGAGGCAAGAGTCAAGATTGTTATAGAGAAGGCTATGACTGAAGAATCAGTTTCTTATAAGGCTAGTCATGATCTTATTTGCAATTTTTTCGGCATTTTCCCATCGCTTCCCTTCTTGCATTCTTGGATTTTCCATAACTAGGAGCTCTTCGGTGAGTACTCACTATGGTTTATCAGCTATGGTTATTTCCTAGTTAGTTTTTTCATCCCTAGCTGACATAGCCAAGGCTTTTAAATAAATTAAAAAAGACACTATGGCCCTACAGGCCTCTTTATTCAACCTTGCGAAGTTGGTTTTGACCCACATATCGAGCCGACTACAATTCTCGTCTACATCTGAATGTATGCCTTTTCTATGGAGTTTTGGTGTAAAAAGGTCTTAGTGCTCATTAGAAATTCTATTGGAAGGTTTATATGTGTTTCTAGAGATACTCTCAAAGGTAACTCAACTATTTATGCCAGACTATGTGTGGAAATGGACCTATGTCAGCCCTTACCAGCTGAGATTGAACTTGTTTTGAACAACCTTTCTTAGGTTCAAAGACTTGACTATGAGGCCCTACCCTTTAGGTGTAGAATCTGCCATACCCATGGTCACCTAGCATGCTTTTCCCCCTCTCTTCTAGCTTCTAAGCCCCTGATCTGACCCCTTCCTCATATGAGGAGGCTAAGTCCTCGGCTAGAAAAGATTCAGATAAGTCTCCTCTAATTGGAGATGCTCAACAAGATGGATTTGCATGACAGAAGAAAAAGAAGAAACCAAAAATAAAGGAAGGCAATGAATTTCCTCTTCTCAAACCATCTAATAGATATGATATTTTTAAAACTTTAGTTGATCAAGAAGAAGAACCGATTATGGAAATAGTGGATGACAGAATGATAGAACCCCCTTCCTAGGATGTTCCTTCTCCTCTTGCCTCTTCTTTTCCTAAGCATATTTCTAAATGTTCCATCCAAGCCCCTTCTGAGACACATGGTACCTTGATCATGCATAACCTAGAATCATCAATTTTAAAGGATGTCAACATGGGTATACCAGAATTAGAGAAAAACCACAACTTGGACTCAATCAATTAGAAAAAGGCCCAAAAAAAAATTGCTATCCAGGTGTGGGTAGAAAATCTGCCAAATATATGCTTGCCTCCCAAGGAGAGAAAATGATTACTTAAGGAAAAATGAGGCCTCTTGAATCCTAGGCATCTCAAGGTAATCAGTGATTATAAAAACATGGAATGTTAGGAGATTACAAATCAATTCCCATCAAGTTGTTGTTTGTGGACTCCTAGAAAAACCAAAACAAATTTCCTTATGCTTCAAGAGACAAAAATATCTCTGGACTCTATGGATCACACTGTCAATAAAATATGGAAGGGAGCTTCCCATGTGGTTGTGGCTTCTTGTGGAGCTTTTGACAGTGTGGTCACCCTATGGAATTCCTTTGAATGGACTGCTCTTGGTCATTTAGTTGGAAGAAATGTGCTTACCTCTCTCTTCAAGAACAATGTGACTATTTATTAGATCTTACTTACCAACTTCTATGGTGTTTAGACTTTGGATGGCTTGAAAAATCAATTTATTTTGTTCAATGTATGTGGCACTCATGGGAATCTCTTGACTAGATCGTTGTTGGGGACTTCAATGCAAAATTATCCTCTAGTAATCGAGAAGGTGGCTTTCCTACTTTAGATCTTGGTGATCATTTTATGATTGCCCAACTTTAGGAATTGCGCCTAGTTGATATTAAAGACCTAGGCTCCAAATTCACCTGGACCAACAAGAGGACTAAGCCACATACCAAGAAGGTCAAGCTGGATAGATTTTTAGTTTTTCAGGAAGCTTATATAAAATGGATCCTTGTTCTTCAAGTTTTTGATGGCCCCATTTTCGATCACTCTCCAATCCTTCTTGAAGGTGGGGTCAATTATGGGACTTATCACTGTCCATTTAAATTTGAAACCCTTTGGTTTCAAAAAGAGGAACTCCTCCATCAAATTCCCATTTGGTGGAAAGAACATTTTATCTCTGTCCATTTAAATTTGAAATCTTTTGGTTTAAAAAAGATTAAATCCTCCATCAAATTCCCATTTGGTGGAAAGAAAGTTGTCCACTATATGGGATTGTAATGTTTAAATTTCACAAACACTACATTATGTCAAAGATCATTTTAATAGATGGAAGAGAAATAACCAGTTGGACTTTCAATCTTAGTGAGCCCCCTTGAATTTCCATTGGGATGAGATCCGAAATCAATTTAGAAATGGCCCTATTATTGATCAACTAAAAGAAGACGATGACCTCCTTTGCAAATTTGTTGAAATATTGATCTAATCAAGAGATCTATTGGAAATTTGTTAGAACCACTTGGCTTCTTTCTAGTGACAAGAACACTACCTTCTTTCGTAGCACTACTTGTAATAGAAGGAAAAAGAACAATCTTGTAGCTCTTCATGATGGATAGGGACATTCTTTTAACACCACTTCGAAAATGCATGACCATTCTAGAACCTACTTTGCCAATATTTTCAAGGCTAGCAATGGGAAAGACATTGAGTCTCAACAAGAAGTCCTTGTTGTCATTTCCTCTTTGAGTTTTGATGTTGATAACCTTGCTCTTTTCAATCCCATCAATTTGGAGGACTTGAAGAAAATTTTCTTTGGCATGAGCACTAGAAAGTCTCCTAATCTCGACGACTTCCCTATTGAATTTTTCTAAGCCTTTTAGAATGATTTACAAGTTAGTGTTTTGGATGTTGTCAAGGAATCTTTCAGAAACAAGAGAATTCTTAAAGCTCTAAAACACACATTTATTTCCTTAATCCCAAAGGCAAAGGGGACCTTCATCTCTAAATTTAGGCCCATTTCTTTATGCAATTTGATTTACAAAATAATCATGTATGTGATTGCCAAGAGGCTCAAACCTCTCCTTCAAAAAAATATTTACCCTAAACAAGGTAGCTTTGTTGAAGGGAGATAAATTCTTGATGGATTTGTTATCGCTTAGGAGGTTATCCACTCTATGCATCATTCCCACCATAAAGGGATGTTCATCAAACTTGACATGTATAAAGCTTATGATAGAGTACCTCACTAGGTAGCATTGACAAGGTAGTGGGTTGTTTGGAAGAATGCCTCATAGAAATGGGGGCTTGTGGTGATGTCCAAGGAATAAGAAGTTTTTAGGAAAGTGATACATTCCATGTACAACATAGAAAGGATATTTGACCACCCTATAGAGGAAGTGGATTGGTCAAATCCAAAGGATTATTATATTAACAATAGAGATATAAACATGGTGGTTGGATAAATAATATGGTTAGAAGAACCATACCCAATGTGAGCCCCCATTTCTATGATGATTTTTTTCAAACAACCTACTACCTATACATTGACAAACTAGTGAGCTGACTAGCTTGTCTATGGTACCACATTTTGCATATATTTCTACCAAAACATTTGTGTCAAATAATTCACATGCCTTGTCCATGCTTCCATTTTGTGCCTATTTTTCAATCATGGGATGCCACAAGACCATATATCTTTAAGGCATTCCATCCAAAAATTCATGTGACCTTTGACAAGCTAGTGAGCTCACTAGCTTGTCTATGGTACCACATTTTGTATACATGTCTACCAAAACATTTTTTTCAAAAAATTCACATACCTTGTCCATGCTTCCCTTTTGTGCCTATCTTGCAATCATGGAATGCCACAAGACCACATTTCTTTAAGGAATTCCATCCAAAAATTTATGTTACCTTTGACAAGCTTGTGAGCTCACTAGCTTGTCTATGGTACTAGATTTTTCATACATGTCTACCAATTTTTTTTTGTCAAACAATTCACATGCCTTGTCCATGCTTCCATTTTGTGCCTGTCTTGCAATCATGGCATACCACAAGGACACATTTATTTAAGGCATTCCATCCAAAAATGCATGTGACCTTTGACAAGCTCACTGAACTCACTAGCTTGTCAATGCGGTAGAATTGACAAGGTAGTGTGTTGTTTGAAAAATTGCCTGGTAGAAATGGGGTCTCATAGTGATGCATATCATCATATCACCATGAGACCCAATTTCTATGAGGAATTTTTTCAAACATCCCACTACCTTGTCAATTCTACCGCATTGAAATCACTATGAGACCCCATTTCTATGAGGCATTTTTTCAAAAAACCCACTACCTTGTCAATTCTACTGTGTTGAGAAGCTAGTGAGCTCACTAGCTTGTCTATGGTACCAAATTTTTCATACATGTCTACCAAAAAAATTTTGTCAAACAATTCACATGCCTTGTCCATGCTCCCATTTTGTACCTATCTCGCAATCATGGCATTCCATGAGACCACATTTCTTTTAAGGCATTCCATCAAAAAATTCATGTCATCTTTGTCTATGCTAGAAATACTCTTCTACATGATGATTGTAAGTATTTTGTATGAAGGGTTGAATGCCATATATTTCATTTATTTGTATGGATTCATTTTTTAGGAACTAATATTTGTCTCTTTATCTTGCTACAGATAAAATTGTCCGTCATGTCGAGGAAACGATCAAGGATTAAACCAACACAAGAAGAGTCCCAAGCTAAGAATGCAAAGAAAGCAACATGGATGAGGGGACATCATGAGAAGAATAAATTGGATACGATTGACGAAGACATGCCAATTGAAGAGGAATCTCAACCATCAAAAATAAAAATGGAATTGGTGGCACAAAGGGAACGAATGTGAAAGCATCATGCTAAGAGAGATTTGAATACCATATTTGGAGACACACCCTCTACCACAAGTGAATATGGAGGGAAACCATCTACCACAAGTGAATATGGAGGGAAACCATCTACCACAAGTGAATATGGAGGGACACCATCCACCGCAAGTGAATATGGAGGGACAACATCTATCGCATCTCAAGTTGAGAGTACAACATCACTCACATTTGAGGAAGGAGGTACGCCATCATTCCCATCTCAACCTCAAGGTATGTCATCTCTTCCATCCTTGATCGAAGGTACACCATCTAGCCCATCTCATTTGAATATTGATGAAATTATTAATGTTGAGATGAATGTACCTATGAGAACACCTAGAATTTTGCATAGAAAGCCAAAGTTTTTGATTAATATTGATGAGAATATTTTGCAACGAATGGAAGGTAAGATTCCACAAAACACTTGTAGAATATATGCTCATAAGATTTAGAGATTATTCCTTTAAAAATTAAATGAGACCACAAGATGTCAACTATTTATTGAAATTATGTGAAGTATAAAGTATAGGTCCATCATGAAGACTTTAGGGCTGAGAACATCAGATGCTTCAAGTGAAAATACTATTATGAAGAATCTAATGGATGTTTATGAGAGTGTGGGTAAGACCTCACGCTCAAAAGATAGTAATGTCACCCGACGTGTCATTACATCGACTTTAATAAGTAATCAAACAAGGAAATATCATCTCATTAGAAAGACAAGTCAACAATTGAGAATTAATAGAAAAACTTTATCAAGAGCCATTCAAAGGCACCAAAGAATTGAGGACACTGATTCCACTGAATTATGGGTATTCTCGGGGAGACTCCCACAAAAAGATAAACCAGATTTTGAAGAATTGAGATCACTATTTGAAGACTATTGTAAGAATATCACAAGGACATCTCTGAATCAAAGGGATTTGGTAATAAGGAGAATCGATAGTCGAAACCGTGATCCACATCCAAAGCATTTTTTGGATACGACTCAAACACAGTTTTTTCATAAATTTCTAGAGGATTATCCTCAAATTAAAATTTGTCATAGATATTTTGAAATGTTTAAACCGTTTTATGTCAAAATAAATCATACATGCACTACTTTTTGTTGTAGATTACATATTAAATTTTATAACCATTTTGATGTTTATCATTCTATATGTTTAGATTTTCATACTAACAATGTTTTGTAGGATTGTGGCATACATGCCCCACCAACATCTTCAAGAGACTTCTTATCAAAAAAATTACGTGAAAGAGAATAAGGCCAAATATTCTACAGGAAACTATGCTTGGATGACACATTCTAGCATTGTGGTGGCTTGCAACGTATACTAATATGTGAACATATGGAAAATACACATGCAGTTGGAAAGGAACTAGTAGAGTTCGAAAAGTATAAAATAGTGGCGTACAATACAAAATATGGAAATCAAGCAAAAAGGTGTGATTTGGTTATTCAAAAAATTCCAATGTATCAGTTTATGTCTACATTTCGTGCAATATAGTATATGAGTATGCAAGGCATACCCATAGAGATCGATGGTTGGACTTGCAATTCAAGTTATGTAAGGACACCTTTCGATTTGGTAGCATATTTTTAGTGGTTGACTTTGTAGAGAAGTACACCCTACAGCCACAAAATGAGGTGCAGTCACAATATTACAACTCCACACAGGTTTCTCTATTTGTGCACATAGAATTAATTCATGTAGCTAATAGTACAGAGGATAAAAAGAAGGTATTGAGGGAGTACCACTTTTACATTAGTGATGACCACACACATTCTCTAGAATTCGTGCAAGATAGCTTTCAATTGTTCTACAACGATTTGGCTAAGAAGGACATAACATACAATCAATATATAATATGGTTGGATAACTGTGCAACACGGTTCAAGAACTCACAAATGTTCTATTGGTTGAGCAAGATGCATGTGGAAATTTTGTGAGGCTAGACATGGAAAGGGGGAGCATGATGGTGCAGGAGCATGTGTTAAAAAAGCATTAGCACGAGAAGAGTTCAAGTATAAAGACAATGCAAAGTTGACATATGCAAAATCAATCATCGAGTGGTGTAATGCTTTGATGGGTCCAGGTAATGAAGGTAAGTCTTCAATTCATAGATTTTTTGGTTGATAGATGATACTAACATTGCACCATATGAAGATTGTTGTACACTGACAAGATCAAGTGAGCTACACTCTTTCCTTAGCTCAAATGCAAGTTCATGGAGTAGATGGCATGCTTTTGTTCTTCATGTACAATTCAAGCCTAGAATGAGTGCAAGTCAAAGGAGCGGGTTGAATAATGGTGGTTAAGTTATCTTATCCCACTTCACACATATCGACCTCTGATAGCATTAGAATTCACACAGATGGAATTGTTATCTCTTAGAAACACACCCTTGCTAAGTTGTTGAACTTAGCTTTCTGGAGGAACATGGAAACACTCCTAGGCATGGGAGACCTAAGGATTGGAGTGAATCTCCAGATTAAGGCCGACTCCTAGTTTGTATATCACCTAAATTACTAACTTTTCAAGGAAAAGGGAGAAGAGCGAATTTAAAATGATAAAATTGAAAGCATAAAATGCAAAGTGATACACTAAACTGAAAGGGAGACAATAAAATTCAAAACTCTACACTTGGCTAATTCTGTCAGAAATATAACTTGCACAAACTTGTTACAGTAGATTTTTTGCAAAGTATTTCACCAAAAGGTCAAAGTACAAAACAACTTGCAAAGGGAGGATAAAACTTCACAATTGACAAGCTAAAAAGAACTACATAGACACAATCAACAACCTGCATTAGCTTACTATTTGCAGCAAAGGTACTAATATATGAGACAAAGACCACAAGGAAGAGAAAACTTCACAAGTTAGCTCGATCAATCATCAACATACACAAATACTGCAAGAACAAGAAGACAATGACTTCATTACTAGAAATAAGCAAGGTTTCCTTTGAATTCCATATCCAAAATGAGTTACAAAACTACAAAAATCTATGAAAGGACTGCAAGAGTCACTATCTCCAAAAGCTGCATGAATAGAACTAACCCTCAAATGAGTTACAAAAGTGATTAAGTAAACAACACCAAGTGGTTCTACCAAAAAAGGAACAAAAAACCAACTTGGGTCGGATGCCTCCTAAAAGCCTAAAATATAGCACCTACATCTTCTCCAAAAGAGCTCAAAATGGGTGAAAAAGTCAATCATGACTTGATCAAACCACAAATACCTCTAAATATGCTCAAAAGGAAACATAAAACCTATATTCTCTCAATAAAGTGATGAATCACCCCTAAATCCTCTCCACATGTTGGTAAACAACTCAAAACACTCTCTAAATGCTCACAAGAGGCATCAATAGTAGATAACTATCTTCTCATCGACCAAGTCACCCCTCCTCCATTTGCATTAAATTATAACAATATGACTTTAAAAGGTTTATAATTACACCTTTAAACCATATGTTTTATTATAAATCATATGCAAAAAATGCTCATTCCATTTTTTCAAACAATAGGATTATGAAACTTGGTCAAACAAAGGTATGGTGCCAAGGTGGCACTCACAACACAAGGAATCCACCATGGATATGAGGCGGAATTCACATCGAACACTCTTGAGATAGTTTCTAAGGCATAAAATGCCTAAGGCACAAAGATTATCATGAGGGTCTGTGGGCTCATATTAGTTTGCATTTGATTTTAATAAAACAATGGCATAAAATACCATGTTTTGGTCGACATACCTTTTAGGGTTAGAAAACCCTAAATCAAAAGCAAGGGAAAAAACAAGACATTCACTTCATTTGACATGAAGCTTCTTTGAGAAGCTTGATCGCCGCCATCGAGGGTTTCACAGAGCGTGTTCATGGCAAACTTCCCAACCAATGAAGACATTTCTCCTATCAAAAGGATATGAAGGAGCTTAAGGTAAGCTTCAAAGGATATTTTATTGTAGTTTACTCCATTTTTGAAAGGAACAAAGCTCGAAACCGAACTCTACTTGATAGTAATGCTTCATATTTTTGTTTAATTCACTCCTTCTATTTTCCTATAGAAGTTTTCTTCTGTATTCCTGAAGGAGTAACCACATTTTTTGTAGAAAATTCTGAGGCAATTCATTATATAGGCCGCGGGTATTACATTTATGTGGTCTTTATTTGAGATCCTGGGTTTACAAAAACCCATGCCACCATTTGTATACCACCTGCACATTTTTTTCAAAATGGCCATGGCTCGGCCCTTTGTGAATTCTGGGTACTCTGGGCCATAGGTTTTTTAGCTTTCTCTAACATTTTCCATCATATACTTTACATTTCCTATTATTTCGACTTGGCATGTTGAATGGAAATATTAAATAACTTTGGATATTACCTCATTTTGCAAAAATGGATGAAAACGTTTTTGATGACTGTTCTGTGCAACTCACGAGAACTGAAACTCTTTGCCTGCACAAACATTGTATCCATACCCCTGGGTTGTCCTTGACATAGATGATTGTCCTATTGTTTTTTGTATCTTAATTTTCGCCATGCAAATTGTCGTTTGTATTTGATGATTGATACAAATATATTATCTTATATTTATTTGTATCATTATGATTGCACTTTTTCAAAAGCATCTAATGTGATCTCTACATCTGTTGTGCAACCTGTAAAACATTATGGAATGCCTTCAATGCTCATTATGCTCATAATTCAGATGATGTCACGTGACTTCCATTTGTCTAATATATACTCATTTTTCGATATGTTTGCCTTATCTTCAAGGAATAATGTTGAATGACCTTAGCATAGGCATATTCACCTCTTTGGTGATGTTGTTCAGATGTTTGAATAACTTGACTTAAGAGGTGGATATGCCTATGATATGGATGAATGTCTTTATATTTTGAGGACCTATCAAGATGTACAAAAAATTACTCAATTAGGCATCTAGATTGATAACACTTCACCCCTCAAAACACATGAGGGCAACATTTTGGGCTCAACCCTTGTGGGAGCCACATTTAACCCACATGCTGAAAACTGATAACTCAAAACAACAACAAACTTTCCCTATATCTTCACATGAAGCAAACATGTTAGAAAACAAAATGCATGTTTTAGGTGTGTATGTTGACTTGATAGTTTTCCTAGACACCTAAAGTATGCATTTCCTATTTAATGCACATTGAGATCAATTTATATATGCATAGGTGAATGTTCATATAATGTTTGAGACCTTTCATTTCTTAGAGAATTGCTCCAACATCATTGTTATTGCCAGATGCAGGAAATAGGAATAATGAGGAGTTAAGGGGGACAAGCAGCTCAAGGCAGCAACAAAGCAAGACAACACCGAACCAGTCATTTAGGCAATGACTAGTCACTCCCCTTATATGCACATTCTTTTGTTTACTTATTCATGTATATACTTTTTCTTAATTTGTATTGAATAAGAAAAAGTCAATCTCATGGCTTGTGTGAGACAATGTACAATTTTATATTCAATAAAGATACTTCTTGTTTAGAAAAGACTTGTGTAAATATTTTCCTATGTTACATGCACCTGTATAAATGCAATAATTTATAAATGTAATATTTTGAATTATCTCATTTATGCACTTGAATCTAATTTAAGAGAGATTAAAATGTACCTTTTCATTCTTTCAATTCAAATCAATAAGCTCTACTTGATTGAGCTATAAGTGAAAATCTGGTAACAAGAATCATTTGTTGACTTTGACTATATATCAGATCTAGTTCAATCAAGTAATATATCTACTTGCATAGTTTTTGAAATTCTCATTGTTATCCTACTTTGTAGTGTATTTGTAATGTTGACTAATTTCATCTAATTTGTTGCACATATCAATGTAGGGCATGCTTATGGAGTTATTGCAGATGAAGACAATGAAGAGGGAATAGATTATTACTCGTGTCTCTGTGTTGTGGCCAAAAAGAAATTGGAAGCCCCTGTTATAGATGGAGAAAACATCGAATACCCTACAGGCTCAGTAGTTGTTACTGGAACATGGCTTAGAAGCTACCCACATAAGAGTGTTAATGTTTGGATGTTTTAGGACTTTGACATGTATTGAAAGATTCTTCATTACTCAAACCTTGTCATGGACTCCAATGTTCATTTGATCAAATATGGGGTAGACCTTTGAACAAGACCTTGTGGAAGGTTCGTGAGTTTGACCATGAGGCAATATTTGACAGAATAAAGAGTAAAGCAAACCTGGATGGTTCATTAGATTGATTTGTAAGTATGCACATTAATTTGTATTAAAATTTAGAGTATGCACATCAAGATTAGTTGATAGTTAGACCCTTTATTTCTATATTTCAAGTTTACATATGTTTTGGTTCCAAGTTTGTACATATTTTTTGGTTTAAAGTTTACATATGAATATTGGGAAAATTATATGTTTTGGTTCAATGCGTAGCATAGATAAGGTAGTGGTCCCACTAGCTTGCCAATTCGATGAAATTGGCAAGGTAGTGGGCTATTTGAAAAGATGGGTTCAAGAAATGGGGTACATCACCGTGAGACTCCATTTCTTGGACCCATTTTCTCAAACAACCCACTACCTTGCCAATTTCACCCATTAGCTTGCCACTTCGGTTAAATTGGCAAGGTAGTGGGTTGTTCGAAAAAATGGGTTCAAAAAATAGGGTACATCACCATGAGACCCCATTTCTTGGACCCACCTTTTCAAACAGCCCACTATCTTGCCAATTTCACCCACTAGCTTGCCAATTCGAGGAAATTGGCAACCTAATGGGCTATTTGGAAAAATGGGTCCAAGAAATGGGGTCTCATGATGATGTACATCACCGTGAGACCCCATTTTTTCAAACAACCTACTACCTTGCCAATTTCACCCACTAGCTTGCTAATTTAGTGAAAATTGGCAAGGTAGTGAGCTGTTTGAAAAAATGGGGTCTCACGGTGATGTACGCTTGCCAATTTGGTGAAATTGGTAAGGTAGTGGGTTGTTTGAAAAAATGGGTCCAAGAAATGTTGTGAGACCCCATTTCTTGGACCGATTTTTTCAAACAAACCGAATTGGCAAGCTAGTGGGTGAAATTGGCAAGGTAGTGGGATGTTTGAAAAAAATGGGGTCTCATGGTGATTGAAAAAAATGGGTCCAAAAAATCACCATGAGACCCCATTTTTTGGACCCATTTTTTTCAAACATCCCACTACCTTGGCAATTTCATGGTGATGTATCAAATTTCTTCTAGTTTTGACCAAGCTATGTGTCTTTCACATGTACATTTTACTTATGTCAATTCTCTACTTCTTATTTTATTTAACTTGAAGTATTTACTCTAATATTTACTTGTTCTTCCATTCTATCATGTTGAAGAAGTGGAGAGCTGCAAACATTATAGATAGGAAATTGTATGAGCATGAATTTGCACCCATAACGCAAATTCTCCTTTCACCCCTTTAAACTTTAGACAACCAAAGGCGAAGGCTTAATTCCACTTAAGCCCGATGCTTGCATTCCACTTGGTGCCTTATTTGTGTGTCGGTGGGGGTATTTCTATCAAGGACGCCCGCGCGACACGTAGATGTCTGCACAACGCGCTTACATCCCTGGCAGATTCCTACGATTGGAGACTGCAGGGATGTTACATTTTTTATTGTAAGTCGAAGTGTAACGCCCTCCTTCGGTTGGCTGACCCGAATATGGCCATTTTTCACATTCTCCTTCATATTCTTCACTCTCTCATCCATTCTCAAGTTTGGACAGAGTTTTGCAAGATATTGGATCCATACCTTCATATTTTCTCCACCATTTGCAAGCATTCACAAGCTTTGTAGCAGCACCCTTCACTCCATTGCAGCAATCCACTACTCCATCACTCTGATAGTGCGAGCACAAGACATACACTACGGCAACAAAGGCTTGAGTCCCTCTCGTTCTCTCCTCCACAAGCCTTGAGTGCTTTGGACGGAGGTGCTAATCTCCTCTAATCTCTTCTATCATTTTCGGTTGAGTAAGAATGTATTGTTTGTAGTGTTTTGTGTTTATGTAGCTTGTAGTTATTTTCTTTATCTTTATTCACATCGTTGCAAACTTGGTTGTCTGTGGAGGTGGAAACACCAAAATGGGGGTCTGACTAAGGCAGGCCCCTAAACAGCCCCAACACTTCCCTCTTTTTCTGTGTGCAGGTGGAGAGAGTTTGAAGCAAGTTAGCGAGGAGAGTATTCTATGAGATCATCTTCGTCACCCTCTCGGTAATATACCTCTTTTATCACTTCCATATTTACTTTTCTGTCTTCTTAGTCTTGTTCTTTGCTTCCACAAACTATTAGAGTCAACTATTAGTCCTTTCTCGGGATTCCAATCTCATCTTTCTAGTTCTCTAGTCGTACAGACGCCATCACACCTATGAGATGTTAGCACGTCGCGTTGTCATCCCAGAACCATGCTTTCATCCTCAGACAGAGAGCTGCCTAAGACACATAGTTGACTCTAGAAAAGTGACTCGTCTGGTCTTCCTGCAACTCCTGGGATTGCAGAGTGGTCGAAGGACATATAGTCCTCATCATTCTCATCCTTATCATTCTAACCTTCCTTTGAATAGAGGTAAGCTAGGGAAACCTTTCCTCTCTTGGCCTTTTGTGACCTAAGGCCTTGCAATGGTTGGTCCCCCTCTCTTACAAAACTATTGTATTAATTTTTGCCATTCTTTGTTATCTTAAAAAAAATGATTTCTTATGTATTCATTCTTATTTATTTTTTGTCTAATAATATCATGATCTTGTTGGTGATTCATGCCTCATTTGGTATGATTTCATGTTGCTATATCAAATAAAAGGTGCAATAGGTACATTATATTATGTTGATTGAAGTGTAGGGGTTCATATTTCAATTCATTCATGATAGTTGAGGTTGTGGTCTAGTAAGTATTTTTTGAGTGTTTTCATTCATACTACATTAGTAATAGCATTAGGTGTGTCATTGTATTATGTCATGAGCTTATTAATGTTTCTTGTGTTCACATTGATATTAGTTTCAAATCCTTTCAATCCTTGTCAATGAATTATGTATGTGATTCTTGTTTGAAAAGTTCTTTGTTAACTATGAATTCTATACCTACCCTTGGATTTTATGCATAACTACAAGTATGATAGATTCCTACTTTTATGGTTTCCTATTGATATATCCTATTGAGATCCAACCTTGGGCTTAGTGAAATATGGATATGTTGAGTTAAGTAGATACAAGGAAAGCTTGTGAAGCTATGGTTACATGTTCATTGACTAGGAGAAATCCTACTAACCATACATTTCTAGGTAATATTACATCTGAATTCTCCTTACTAAATGTACCCTTGAGTGATCCATAGTGCTAACCTATATTGTATTGTTCATCATTATAAGTATTATTAGTACCTTTGACTTCAATTACTTTTTATGAGTTATGCATGATCACAGTCATAAAAGGGGCATCAATCTCATGACAAACATGAGATTTTAAGAACAAGATTTGTAAGGGCATACTTGAAGGTGTTTGAAGACGGTCATTAATGGTAGATTGCACAAAAGGTTGCAGAACTTAGTTAAAGTGAGTGAAATTACAAGATGAAAGATAGTCCATAAGGATTGAAGAGGGTAGTCCTTAGGTCTTAAAGATAATGAGTTGCATATAAATATTAAAGGATAGTCATACAAATGATAGTCAATAGAAGGAAGCAAGGAAACTTCATAGTACAATAATATAAGGTCTAATATACTCATAAAGGGGTAGTCCTTTATCGAGTGAATAGGGACAATAATTAATTTGAATACCTCAAGAGTCATGTCTTTGAGGCATTTTCTGAACCACACAAATATGTGCAAGGAAAAGGTTGTTTATGAGGATTTTTAAAAGATTTACAAATGGTGAAAAGTAACAAGAAAAGGAAATGTTTTTAATGGATAGAAATTATTTGTGTTGGTTTAGCTTTGTTAAGCATTCATTTTTAGTTCTTTTTTCATTATTATGCTTTTGCAAAGTGGTATATGATTTATAAAGAGAATTTAATTTCCTAAAATCATCAAAACAATGCAAATATTAGTGGTTGTATAGGTCTTACCACTGTACAAATTCAAGACGTATCATTTTTTTTAATTTGGAGGCAATACATACAATGCTTATATTAGAATTGGAATCCAAGGATATTCAAGTTCAAAGGCATTTTATCAAGGTTTATGTAGGTTCGCATGTGATATCAAGAATCCTTAGGCACCTTGTAGATTATGATTTTGTAGCCCTTCACACTGAATCACTCCAAGCTATGTTCAACTGACTCGACCCCTTAAGAGTGCAAAGTGCAAAATGGTAGAATTTTTTGATAGACTATAACTCGAAAATCGTGATTCTTAAAAACTCTTTGTCTGAGGCTATGAGATTGCGTTGGGACCCTCTATAATAACCTATCTTGATTTTTTCTATCTGAGAGGATTTTTCCTGTGGTGACGACTTTTTAGTTGAGGAAAAAGTTGTCAAATGAAAGCAGTGTAAATTTGCAAAGTGGTGCAACTTTCGTTCTGCAATTCGTATGACCAAACAAACTATTCCAACAGGTCTGGATGGGTACATTTACACTAGGCTTGGTCTTTTTTCATACCCAAACACACTGAATCACTGAGTTACATTCAACCGACTCGATCCCTTAAGAGTCCAAAGTGCAAAATGGCTACAATCTTTGATGGGATGTTACTCAAAAACCATGATGCTTAAAAAATATCTATCAGAGGCTATAGGATCACATTGGGGCCCTCAACAATAACCTCTCTCAGTTTTTGCTATCTCAGAGGTGTTTTCTCGTGCTGACAACTTTTTATTTGAGGAAAAAGTTGTCAAATGCAAGCAGTGTAAAGTTGCAAAGTGGTGCAATGTAATGCCCCGCCACACAACCCTAGAGGAAGTTGCAATTAACTACTTAAACAGACTATTTTTTTATTTTTTTAAGTATAATTAACATGCAATTTCACTACCCATGCCAACAACCTCTAAGGTTATGAGACAGAGGTTATAAAGAACCTCAACAAAAAACATGAATCTAAACCATGTCATTCATTTACTTAAGAAATTAAACGCATACATTCCAAATAAGATAAATTACATCAAAGCATAAGAGATAACTTTCAATTCAATTTATCCATAATTAAACAATACGATTACATCTCTCATCCCCCGAATGAGGCAAGTCCAATAAACATGATCACAAATTACATCTTTCCACCTCGATAACAAATGAGGGATAAGAAATTATAAGATTAATTGAAATAGAAATGCATGAAATGAAACTGAAACCCACGAGCTCTCCAACTGGATATCTCATCCACACGAACATGAAGAAAGCCCAACGGATGAAGGTGCACGCCACCCAAGCAAGTGGTACCCGAAGGCCTACCCCCCATGCTAGGAGATAGTACCAAGGAATTCTAGCCAAGGCCATCTACCTCTAGACACAAAATAACATGTAACTGAACCAAACTGACACAACCAATCACATGTACCACACAAGTACAACACAAGTACAACACAAGTACAACTCAACTATAACTCAACATAGTCACATTGCTTCTAGATATAAGTAGATCAAGTATGTTAAGAAAACCATACACAAATGAACAAGTACCAACTGTTGTCCTAGACAGAGTGTCATCACACAGCTCGTCATGAGTTACCCATTGCGGATCTTCATAGGCTCTGGCTATCCTGGTGGCCTCAACCAATCCCCGGCCCTCATACTTACTAATGCGGGATCAAATACCTTTCATAAAGACTAGATAGATAACCTTGCCATTCCAAGCCTTCCCACTCACCCCAAGTCTAAACAAGCACTTGAGAATATGAGTGAGGCTAGAACTTATCTTGATTAGTGTGAAGTGCCACCTACCCTCTAAGTACATTGCTTTAGTTATCACTTGATTAAACTACTTCCAAAGGTTACCCAATCTTACCTCTTACGGGCTCTGGCCCCTAACGGAAGCCACTCTTCTACTTAACATACACACCACCCAATCACCAAGGGTAACAAAGTGCAAACAAACAGGATATCATGACCACTCCTTTCTCAGGAGGCAACATAAATCAAAACCCTCTCCTAACGTTAGAGGTAACAAGATAACAAAGCCACTCCTTACAAGGAGGCACTAAACACCTAATCCACTCCTAATCCAACAGGAGTCACAAAACACCCCCGTTCGTGGAAACCAGGTAAGCAACTGATAATGTAACATGCACTACCCAAGGGATTCAAAATAGGTTGACAACATGACATGACAACCCACATATTTAAAACGCCATCTGGAAGACTTCCACATTAAAGCCACTTAACCCATTTCCCCAAACATGAACACTGAGGAATAATCACATAAAGCAATTGTGCTAGGAAATAAACTAATTTTGGATATGTTAGATCCATTTCCCTTAGTAACATTCAATAATTTATTGCACAACAAACTGATTCAACAACGTCTCTTTCAGACAAGGAATGAAATTTAAACCAACATTTTCTTCTCTAATTGCGTTTAAAAATAATGTTAAATGAATATTTACTTCTACATTCAGAAAATATCGTTAAACAAATAAATAGTTGTTTCCCTTGTTTGACATAATTATTTCAAAAATAATTAACTCATCTATTTAAACATATTCCTTATAAAAACACCAATACTGATCTATCAAATTTAAACTTTTAAAATTCAATCTAAGATTTTGTCTATTTTAATTTAATATAAAATTTCACGATTACACTTAATTTTTGCCATCATTTAAATCAATATTTTAATATATGCATATATCTAAAAATATTTCTACATATACTAAAATTAAAATAAAACTCAAATATATATATATATATATCCTCAATGATATATATACCTATGTATATATAACATATATATATATTTAATTATTTACTATAAATTATATGTTAATATTTTAATATTATATAATATAATATTAAATATTATTATATATTTTATTAACTTAAATATATATTAATATTTTAATATTATAAAAATACAATATTAAAAATATAAAAATATATTTTAATATTATAAAAATACAATATCAAAAATATTAAAATATATTTTATTTATTTTTAATTAAAAGGCTGAAAAGATAAAACGCGTTTGTCTCGGGCCGCGCGTCGCGGACTTGGGTTGAGGCGGCCGCAATTTTTTCCCTTGGCCACGCATTTTCACAGAGGCGACAGTTTATATAGGGGTGACTGGCTGTGCACAGCCAACCACCATTAATGGTGGTCACTGCGCCAACGACCAAGGGTAGAGGGTGTATAGGGAGCGCCCTGGGTGTGGCTCCCTCCACCCGCCTCCCATGGGGGCGCAGTGGGGGTGAGCCCCCAGCGACCTCCCCACAAAAAAATATTTTTTTATTAACATAAAAAAAAACGTAAATAAAATCCGTTTATTTCAAAATCCGATTGCAGATTTTCAACTGGGTATTTTCCCAAGGCCAACATTTAAACCAGTATATATATATTTCTCTCTCTCTCTCTATATATATATGTATTTTTTTTCAAATTTAATTAAACCAGAAGTTTAATTGAGCAAATAATTTTCTGGAAAGAATTAGTTACAGACATATTTCAATTTTTTTCCATGAAGAAATTCATTTTTTTAAACAGGGGTTTTTGCAAATAAAATTCATATTCAACATGGGTTTTTCCCTTGCAATCCACAAACATAATTTAAATAATTTCCAACAGTATAATCAAACTGTGTAACCTTTCAAAATGAAACTACTAATTGAATGAACCTGATTTCAAAAGCTTGATAGCTGATAATGAAGCAAAACCTTCTCCTCTATTCCAGATCCTTTCAAAAATTCCAATTCAGCTTCTCCAAATCCAAAATCAAATCCAACAAATTCCTTTTCCTTACTTGTTTTTCCAAATTTTTTTCAAGCTTTCACAAAAACTCATGAAAAATCCCCATAATAGCCAAAAAAAAGAAATATCTATTCAACCACCATAATAAATTTTCAAAAACAGAAAACAAAAAATATCTTCAATTTCAATTTTTTGCATTGAAACTTAAAAAACACAATTTGAGATCATTTTTCAATTTCCAATTAAAATATCTATCAAGTAACTTAATTCAATTTAATTAATTTAATTAATTCAATAAAATGAATCTAATCCAAGATTAAATTATTTTATTAATTAAATTAAATTAATTAATGAATTAAATAACATCTTCCAACATAATAACTAGATTAATTTAATCAACAACTTAAATACATAAAGCCATTTAATTACCCTTTTCAACTTGCAATTAAATAATCAAAGAGAGTGAACAATATAAAGCAATTAACCCGACTAAGACCTGACGACACACTATGACTAGGGTGATGACTTGGCACGAAAAACCTAGCTACTATCTCCCAATCAAAAGTCGTTGGGCAATGGACATGCTCAAACCTGTGAAACCAGGTGGAGTCAATGTCTTGTACCTGTCAACCTACGAACAAAGAGTATATCCACATGCATAAATATGTCATAATTAAAACACATCGTGAAAAGGAAATCACAGAATCACAGGGCGCTCGCAAGCGAGTGATGCAATACCATCCCCTTCACCAATACAGTGTAACTAACTGACAAATCTAACATAGTAATATAATCCAAAGCATAAAACATCATTGATTCAAACATCCATAATGCTAATCCAAAACATGTCATAATGATAACATCATAATAAAATACCATCACATCAAAATATAACATTAACGTCGCTTTATAGATAGTGATCAAATAGTAGCCGAGTACCATAGTCAAGGTACTAACAAAAAATACAACATAAAGGAGTAGAACACTGTTCGATCAAAAGAACAAAATGGAGGGGTATTACATGCAACTTTCGTTCTGCAACTCATGTGACCAAATAGACTATTCCAATAGGTCTAGATGGGTACGTTTACACTAGGCATGGTCCTCTTTTTCATCCAAACACATCGAATCACTTTGAGCTATGTTCAACCGACTCAATCCCTTAAGAGTCCAAAGTGCAAATTGTCTACAATCTTTGACAGGCTATTACTCAGAAATTGTGATGCTTAAAAATCTTCGTCTGAGGCTACATGATCGCGTTGGGACCCTCTACAATAACCTCTCTCATTTTTTCTATCTTGGAGGTGTTTTCCCATGGTGATGACTTTTTAGTTGAGAAAAAAATTGTCAAATGCAAGCAGTGTAAAATTGCAAAGTGGTGCAACTTTTGTTCTACAACTCGTACAACCAAACCGATTGTTCTAAAACATTCAGATGGGTACATTTATGCTAGGCATGGCTCTACTTCGCACCCAAACACATCAAATCACTTTGAGCTACATTCAACCGGCTTGATCTCTTAAAAGTCTAAAGTGAAAAATGGCTGCAATATTTGACAGGCTATTACTCAAAAACTGTGACACTTAAAAAAATCTCCACCTAAGGCTATAGAATCATGTTGGGAGCCTCTACAATAACCTCTCTCATTTTTTGTTATCTCAGAGGTGTTTTCCTGTGGTGACGACTTTTTAGCTGAGGAAAAAGTTGTCAAATGCAAGTAGTGTAAAGTTGCAAAGTGGTGCAACTTTCATTCTACAACTGGTGTGACCAAAAATACTATTCCAACAGGTCCAAATGGGTACGTTTACACTAGGCATGGTCCTCTTTTACACCCAAACACACCAAATCACTCTGAGCTACGTTCAACCGGCTCAATCCCTTCAGAGTCTAAAGTGTAAAATGGTTGCAATCTTTGACGGGCTATTACTCAAAAATTGTGACACTTACAAACTCTCCATCTAAGGATATGAGATTGCGTTGGGCCCCTGTATAATAACCTCTCTCATTTTTCGCTATCTCGAAGGTTTTTTCTTGTGGTGATGAATTTTTAGTTGAGGAAAAAGTTGTCAAATGCAAGCAAAGTGGTGCAAATTTGATTCTGCAACTCGTGTGACCAAATGGACTATTCCAACAGGTCTGGATGGGTATGAATACACTATTCATGATCCTCTTTCACACCCAAACATGTCAAATCACTCTGAGCTACGTTCAACTGGCTAGATCTCTTAAAAGTTCAAAGTGAAAAATGGCTGCAATCTTTGACAGACTATTAATCATAAATCGTGACGCTTAATGTCATGTCCCATTTATAATTTTAGAAACTTTCTATTTTTAGTAGGCCCGATGTCCTGAAAAAAGAAAATTTAAATTTGACAATTTAACTGAGAAAAGGTTCATTATTCAAGATTATTAAATTAAAGATTTTTGGGGAGAATATTAAATATGTTTGAAATAAATTATTAAATCAAATTTGGATGTGACTTCTTGGGGAAGATTGATTTTTGCTTTTTTGGCATTGGTAGTGGTGCAAGATGAGGTTTCTTCTTTTCCATCTTTTTTCAGATGCATGATTTTGTGCTTTCAACACTTGGATTGAGGAGTTACAAGTCTTCACATGAAAACCACTCATTCTAGGCATTGGGATTTGGGGCTGCAAGGTTTGGCATGATTTATTACTTGTTTTGGTAGTTTGGATTGATTTTATACTTGTTTTCTTTATTCATAGGTTGTGGCTCTCCTACAAAGACTGATAAACCATTATAGGGATAATCTCTAAGTCTGGAAAACCAAGGAGATTTGGACTCAAGGATAGTGGCTCTGAGGGTCTACAAGTGTGACTTCACACAAAAATTGCATTGGTGCTAAAAGATGGCTTTAATGTTGATTTTTTCTTGAGTTGTTTGGCAGGGTTTGTGTTTTAGAGTGCTTAGATTTTTGTTGGATTATGGAAAACACTGAGAGGGGGGGTGAATTAGTGTTTTAATAACCAAATGCAATTCAATTGTTTTTCAAAACACATAACTTCTTTGCAACCATGTAATGTTCAATTTCAAGAATGTGTTCAAATGTGATAGTCAATATTAGATCCTTAAGCCACATGAAAAACTCAAATGTTGCAAAGTACATAAAGCAAGCTGCAATACTAAGTTGCATGAATCATGATAGCCACATAGATCACAAAAGAACCATAACATAATATATTTATGAGTGAAAAACCCTCATAAGGATAAAAAACCACTCGATAAAATTGCCTCAGTAGCTTAATGAAATCTCACTGATTATTGAGCCTCACTTGCTACTTGTTGTGCCTCACTGGCAAAGGAACCTCACTGGTTACAAGTATTCCTCATTGGCAAAGGAACCTCACTAGTTACAAGAATGCCTCACTGGAAAATACAACTTCCTCACTAACAAATCTCTATGGTCTTACTCACCAATCTCTATGGAAGAAGAAACACTATTTTAGGGGGTTACCCTGTTACAATATAATCCACTGCTCAAATGGTTTATCTCTACAACTTCAAACACCATCTTCTAACTTCACACAAATCTCAACATTGTTTCATTAATCCAATATCATAGTTAAACCACTAACACCATTGGGAATCATGGACCTCTATTATATGCATACAAGAATGCAAGAAAATAAACCTTGGACACATCCTAACTGTCACATGCTTTGAATAAGGAATAAGATAATTTTAATGCAATGACTATCACTTCACATTGTCAACATTGTATTCAACTCCTTGTACACTGCATACACAATCTATTCAAGACACCTTTTCATAGTCACTTTTAATCTTTCTCTAATCACATAGAACTTGTGTAGAGAAGAGATCACACTTGAAAGATCATTGTTGCTCAATAACAACATTCAAAAATTTCTTTCTCTATGTTTTTGGACAGAACAAAAAAAAAAGTAAGGTAAAATTCAATGCATTATAGCCATCTCACACAAACCCTTTTCCTTTGAGTCACATTCCACCATTAACAGAATAAACTCATTTGATAAATCAATTCAAGTTTCTTCTTGCTATCTACATTCACTTTTTCACAATATTTCCACTCACATTTTTCATATTAAAGGAACAACTTAACACTATATATCCTTTTCCATTACATCGAAAACCACACTCCTATTCCAATTACAGGTATGATCTACAACTCACAAGAGCTCATATAATTATTCCAACCCACCATACACATGAAAAAATCCTTTTTAATTCACCGTTGTGGCAGAACAATTACCTAACTATGCATAAAAAAAAGTAAGGTCTTTGTCTTACAAAAACCCATCAAAATGCTATCTCCTAGAAATAGTCATTTTTAAGTTTGAATGATAGCCCTTTTATTTCTCAACACCTGCCAGGTTAACCTTTAAAACATAACCAATAATATTATAGAAACATTATAATATGAGTTAATTACGAGATAAGAAGGATTTGCATTGAAGATGACTATAAAACCTAAACCCTGGATCTTTAGAGATTTAAAGTATGCTTGAAGAATTATAATAAAAAGAATGAGAATTGCTTCAACAATTTTGAACTTTGTCATGAACACTTGTGATCAACAATCACCTTGTAGTAAAACTATCATATGATATCATGAGACAATAACCCTTGGTATGAGACAAGATATCAAATTCATAACCATTTCAACAAGATCACACTATATATGAATTCCCAATTGTACCAACAACTTTACTAATCCTTCCAAGAGTCCAATGCATCAATACTTGCACTAGCCTTTCGTTTACTTCAACACCAATAAAGCATCAATTTTTCCAAATTGCAACTCACTGAAAAAATGCTCAACAATAAATTGACATAGATATAAAAAATGTCCATCAATAGATCATGAGATGAATCATCATACACCAACATGTACCTCAAGACTTGTATACACCTTTGAAATCAATGAAAAACAACCATTCCAACAAACTCCCCCTTTGGCATTGATGTCAACACAAAAAAATTGCATCCTCCCCCTGTGAAGATAAGTCTATTGTTTGATGTGTAGTCATTTAATTAAGATTACTAGTCATTCATTATCCCATTGTCATTCAAGAGAAAATATTGCAAGAGCACTGCCATCAAGTAAAGTTGATTTCTCCCCATTTGACAACAATAACAAAGGGATGCAAGAAGAAACAATCAAGATTGAGAATAGCAATTGGTGGATAAAAATAAGCAAAGAAAACCATTGTCATCATTTCCCAAGCATATCAAGGAACCATTGTTAACTGTGAACACTACCACATGTTGACTAAGAGAAGCAAATTATGGATGTATATCTTCAAAGAGATGCATTGTCAAGATACTAACACTGTCACCATATCCTGCAATAAGGTTTTGAACAGAACAAAAATAAATTTGTGCAAAAAAAAATATCATTGTCAAAATACCATAAAATTATCCATTACCAACTGAGATTGTAAACACTGTAACCATTTGCATATACTTAACATTGTCCAGGATCACACAATCTATTTACCACTAGACCATAATCACTATGTTATGAAAAAATTTCCTTTTATTATCTCCTTCTATTGTACAAGCAATAAGGCCACCATTGAGAAGAATCATCTTGACACTTCATATTGTACTGCCATCTTATCAAAGATTATTCATTGTCAATGCACAAAGGCTCCCAGTCACTGTTTCAAAGCAAAAAGCATTGCCAATGTTTAGCAACCACCACAAACTGACATTTTGCAAGGATTAGAAACACAAGCATCCATTTGAGACACCACCAAAAACATTTGAAAGGACTTTCAACAAGATGCTTCCAAGGAAAACCATCATGAGACAAGAACCTATCACTGTATATTGTTAGTCACTGTCTCATTCAATAGATTATTGCTCTAGGAAAATTAAGCAAGTATAGATAGCATTAATCAAGATACTAAAACATTTTCACAAAGAAAAATTGATAAACAAGAGCAATGTGTACTGTCAACACACCAAGAACATCCAAGACAATGTACACTGTCCAAGCAACAAAGTCAAGAAAATGAATGTTGTACCATTGTGATGTAAACTATGAAAGAAGCTCTTTGCATTTTTTCAATAACCATAAATCATAAAAGATGTGGTTGGACTACCATCAACTACTAAAGCAGGATCTCCATATCACCTCCTTTGCATGCTATGAATACTTGAGATATTATGAAGGGTTCTTATGATTATCTATCTCTTCTCCTTCAAAGTTGTCACACTAGATTGTAGGTTATGTCCATTTAAATCTTTTCACAAAAAACCCAAACTTAAAGAAGCCATTAATGAGAGTAGTATATGTAAGCCACATTGGGACTAACACTTTTAGGAAGACCATTTGATGTTACATCAAACCACAATATTATATACACACCACTATCCATGCACCTACTACCACCATAACACCAGTCCATAGGAAAATGCAAAGCAGAGGACTGAAAGGATGAGAGCACTATTAAAAGGATAAACTGATAAAGGAACTGAGACTGTAAATTCCCTGCACTGAAATCTCATGTCAATGTATTGATTGAAACTCTAAATGCATTGAATTGATAATTGAATTCTCATGCACTACACTAAATTGAAATGACAAAGGAACACTATAAATGCATACTATCAATGAATGTGTCCACTGTTACTTTTATCTTTTGGCAGTCCTTATTGCAACCACTATTCATTCATCATTATGTACATTGTCATGGCCAACAATGTAGTATAATGCCTTTGTAAAAGAATGAAATGATCCTTTGTAAGCTATGATTGAAACCTTTGATATGAGTAAAAGTCAAATGTGAAGCCATTGTAGGAAGACCTATGAAACCCTTTGCAAAAAGACAAAACATATTGTACTGTCACAAAAGGTCAACTGGAAACTGATTGTAGAAACAACATTATTATTAAACATCATTCAACTGCCACTCATAGTGTCAAGCGTTCATATTTTTCCATAAAGAAACTACCATAACACTCGATGGTGAGTGAGACAATAGGTTTTTCATACTACCAAATTTACAAGAAAATATATGGTCAAACCAAATAACTGCAACTATTATCTCATATTCACAGAGCAATTTTATGAATAGAGTCACAATGCAAGAACTCATGTGCACTATCATCAAGAAGAAAACCACTACTGCCATACACACACTTTGTACAGCTGTCACTCACTATCTAAGTACTTTATTGTATTGTACCAAGAAAAAGAAGAGAAACCACTATCACTATGCTTAAGCACCATTCAACAACTATCAATACTTGCAAACATTACTAATGCCAAGATCCCTATCACTGTTGTGATGAAACATACAACTATCATAGCATAATACCACTGTGAAATCATAGATTAGTACTATCTTCACTATCAAATTTAGTACTCATAGTGGATGACCACATGATCTTAACATTACCAAGTTATCAAAATCACTGCACCAAGCAACTAACATCAAGTAAAAAATACTTTCACTATCATCAACACCAATACTATTATTAAAGAAAGAACACTGCATAAAATAACGACCGTTCAAATATCAAAGCATCCCATGAATGTCTCTTGATATAGTGAACTATGAGTAAACCATCACCAATCTTTGAATAAGCACCAAAGCACCACCTTGCAAAGAACACCATGAGAACAAATGATTCTTTAAGATTGTCACCTTGAGAACAAATGGAATTATATGCTTTTGACTTGAAATGATCAAGATAACTAGCACACAAAGCATAGAGCCATATATTATCCAATATCCACTGCGAGGACAAAACTATCTAAGTACAAATGGTGGAAATACTGTGAGTACAAGCTATCCTCAACATAAAAACCTTGTAGTAAAGTGAGAAAAGCATCTTCCAATGAAATTCATCCTTAAGGAACTCACAAATATAAAACAGTTGAAGTTAAGACTGTCAACAAGGTTCCAACCATTTTCAACAACAATAGATATAGCCCAACTTTACTACTAACATCTCAATACCCAACATTTATGACATCACTGTCACTTTCATTATGACACTTGCATTTGAAAAAGCAAGAATATCACTGCACCATGCATGAACCATACATGAAAATCATTGTTTCTATTATACTGCACCAAGAAAAAAAATATGAATGCCACTATACCAAGCAAGCTACAAGTAACCACAACACTATTACTGTCATTAATGACTAAATCAAACCTACATCAAAATGCCAAATCAATGCAAAGTTACCACCTCTTTGCTGCTTGCTATAGGTTTTAAAAGATAAAACTATAAGCATACCCCCCTAACTTTATGCTTCCCTTTAAGCATCAATAGATGTCACTTGTGTAGTATGCACAAGTTTAGGCTCATTCTTTTCTTGACTTTGTTTTCTTCTCCAAATCTTCTTCTTTGGTTTCTTCTTGTCACCATATGCTCATTACTTTGTCTTTTTCTTATGTAAGAAATCATTTCTTCTCTTCTGTTTCACAGACCTAGTTCTACAATACTTTGCAACATGACCATGGCTATGAAATTATAACATATTACATTCATATTCCTAGAGAATGCATATTGACTCCTTTTAGACCGTCTTCTACAATAACTTGCTTTATGCCCATAACCATTACATAAATAAAAATAACTAGGAAATGAATAATTTTACCTCACTAATTGATCATGCCAAGTAGGTGGAGATCCCATGAACCGGTTGGATCTACTTCTTCTTCTGTTGTTGATGTCCTTGAATTGTCTATTATCAACAATCTTAATTTTTGATTTCTTCTTTTCTTCAGTCTTAGGGACAACAATGTGATAGCTTAGATCTATCTTCTTTCTTCAAGTCTTTCTGACCCCAAAACTCTATCCTTCTTCATAGCCTAAACCAGTAACATCCTTGTGATGTTTTTGATTGCTCAGCATATCATATACACACATAGTACTCTTTTCAAATTGGAGTGTCTTGTGTAACTTCGAAGAATATTTTCCTAATTCACCTCTCAAAGATACTATCTCAATTCATACTTTTCACAATCAACTTATTTTTCCTTTAGTTGCTCATTGAATTCTTCCTCTATTTTCTTAACTTTAGCAACTTGAACCTTCATATCTATTTTTTTTTTCTGCATTTTGAAGAGCTGAAAGAGTTTTGTCTTAGATTCTTTTTCCTCTTGTAGCTACAATTTTAACCTATGATTTTCCATTCTAAGTTTCTTAATCTCATCAAGAGCATAGATGATTTCACCTTCAATATCAATCTCATATTCATTTTCATCAAACTCTTGTTCAAAATCACTCACTAAGTGATTTCCTTCTTTGTCTACACTAGTCACTACAAAATCATCTTTTGTACTGGGTTTAAGTGGTGTTTGTTGTTCACCATTCTATTGGGTATTTCTTTTTTCTCCATTTCTTTTACTTTTTGCCATTATAAGTACTCCACTACCAGGAACCCCTAAGTTGGTTAGACTTATTCAAGGGTATGGATTTGATACTACTTGTTGGAGTATGGAAACACTGTGAGGGGGGCTGAATCAGTGTTTTAATAACCAAATTCAATTCAATTGTTTTTCAAAACACATATCTCCTTTGTAATCATTGAATGCTCAATTTCAAGAATGTATTCAAATGTGATAGTCAATATCGGATCCTTAAGCCACATGAAAAACTCAAATGTTGCAAAGTACATAAAGGAAGCTACAAGACTAAGTTGCATGAATCATGATAACCACATAGATAACAAAATAGGCATAACACAGTATTTTTATGAGTGGAAAACCCTTGTAGGGATAAAAAACCACTCGGGAAAATTGCTTCACTGGCTTAATAAAATCCCACTGATTATAGAGCTTCATTGGCTTAATAAAATCCCACTGATTATAGAGCTTCACTGGCTACTTGTTGTGCCTCACTGGTTACAAGTATGCCTCACTGGCAAAGGAACCTCACTAGTTACAAGAATGCCTCATTGTCAAATACAACTACCTCACTAGAAAATCTCTATGGTCTTACTGACTAATCTCCATGGAAGAAGAAACACTATTGCAGGGGGTTACCCTATTACAATAAAATCCACTGCTCAAATGTTTTATCTTTGCAACTTCAAACACCATCTTCTAACTTCACACAAAAATCAACATTGTTTCATTAATCCAATATCGTAGTTGAACCACTAACACCACTAAAAATCATGGACCTCTATTATATGCATACAAGAGTGCAAGGAAATAAACCTTTGACACATTTTGACTATCACATGCTCTGAATAGGGAATAAGATATTTGTAATGCAGTGACTATCACTTCACATTGTCAACATTGTATTCAACTTCTTGTACAGTACATACATAATCTATTCAAGACAACTTTGCATAGTCACTTGTAATATTTCTCTAATCACATAGAACTTATGTAGAGAGGAGATCACACTTAAAAGAGCATTGTTACTCAATAAAAAAATTCAAAACTTTCCTTCTTTATGTTTTTGGATAGAACAAAAAAAATGATAAGGTAAACTTCAATGCATTATAGCCATCTCACACAAACCCTTTTTATTTGAGTCACATTCCACCATTAAATGAATAAACTCAATTGATAAATCAACTCAAGCTTCCTCCTACTTTCTTCTTTCACTTTTTCACAATCTTTCCACTCACATTTTTCATATTAAAGGAAAAACTCAACACTATATATCCTTTTCCATTACTTCAAAAACCAAACTGCTATTCCAATTACAGGTATGATTTACAATTCACAAGAGCTCACATAATCGTTCCAACCCACCATACACATGAAAAACACCTTTTTGATTTACTGTTGTGCCAGAGCAGTTACCTAACTACACATAATAGAAAGTAAGGTCTTTGTCTTTGAAAGGTGGAAAATTGTTTTGCTTCCTCTCTTAGGGTTTATGACCTAGGAGGACAATTTTCACTAAGTTTCACTCAAGAACAAACCATTGAGATTGCAATGCAAAAGAGAAAGAGGTATTGCAAGAGGGTTGTTCTAGAGGATGAATATGATCTACTAAGGGGTTCACCACCAAGTTTATTCTTGGAAAAGATATTGAAAAGGAATATGCAATAATAAACCCTACTTGAATGCAAAGTAACACTAAATGACCTAGAAATGCAAGTGAAACAAAACAAAAAACTATAGAAAGGAATGCGTGCACCTAGGAATCTGGAGATGGTTGAGTGGAGATATGGAGCACTAGAAATTTCAACTTTAATGTTGAATGGGACTCATTCGCCAAGCTTGGTGAATCAGTCCAAAAATCGGGTTTCTTTGTGAGAACAAGAATCTACCAAATAAGCATCCGAATCTGCAAAAATCTAAAATTTGACTGGAAATGAGACTCATTCACCAGAAGTGGTGAATTAGTCCAGTTAGGATTTTTTGAAGCTTCAAAGGCTGATCCTGCTCTTCTTTGTCTATTCTATCCTTCCTGATTGATTTTCATATCCGAATCTCTGATTTGTAACTAGTAGATGATCCCCAATGTTCTCCAAGGCTTGGTTACAACTTTGAAAACTTTGAGCTCTTGACAAATTTTCTCCAATCTTAATCCTTAGGAAATCTACAAACTAAACCTAAAACTCACACATAAGGGAGAGGGAAATTTTTTGTTGGGTTAGTGAATACGGTTTTGCCTTGGTCAAACCCCTTGTTGGTAATTAAACCTTGAAATAGAATGAAATATGAATGGAGAATGATGAATGAAAAAAATGTGATGTTGCAACTCACAAAACCCTAGCAATAAGAGGTTGCAAACATGTATGAAGTGGCTCCAATGGATGTAGATATTTGAATCTTACTTGAAGGGGATAGATCTTGAATGAAATGCTTGCTTGAATCATAAAATCCAACATCACAATTGTTAGCTCAAAACCAAACATGATGCATGAAATCCCTGACATGATGATTGATGCTCTAAATTCTTGATAATATTACCTTTAATGCTCTTGAATGATCTTGTGAATTCTTGTGAACTCAAACTTGCTATAAGAATGAATACTTGAATGCTTGGGATGAAAATGAGTGAAAGAACCTTGTATTTATACTCAATTATGCAAGAATTCTCGAAGTTACAACATACAAGCCGACATCAGATCTAGGAGAATAAAATCCTTCCAAAAATTTTAATTAATTTTGATTTTGGGCCACATGGGACTCATTCACTTAAGGTGACAAATGAGTCCCACCAGACTTAATTTTTGGGACCAATTTTAAAAATGCTTAGAAATGTGTGAAATCAGGTTCGAGACCAAAAGATCTAGGTGGGAATCATTCGCCCAAGGTGGTGAATGAGTCCCAGATCACTAAATCTGGTCCATTCAAACCTGAAACACTTGAATTATGATTGGCTAATGATTGGTGTAAGGATTATCGTCAAAAAGATGCATTAAATGAGGCTTGTAGATGCAAAATAGGGGCAATTAAAGCATAAGAAAGCCCAATTATTAATGGAAACCCTATAAAAGTATGAAAGTGTGTTGCAACACTTTACAACACTCTAAATATAGTAGGATTAAGGTTAATACAAAGGTTTATTAGATTCAGTTAATTAATAAAACCTTAGAAAAATTTGAAAGTGTGTTACAATAGTTCACAACACTTTAGAAATGTACCATTTACATTAATTATTTCTCAAGGGCCCAAGACCTAATGTGAATGTGTCAACCAAATTACAACACTAAATCAAGGCAACATTAGGCTCAATTCAACAAGGAGGGCCCAAACAAGTTTGAAAATGTCTCAATGAAATTTTTGACACTATATTTAGCCCCTACTTTAGTGAGAGGATGAAGTTGCTTCAAACTCACACTAAAGTAGAAAAAAAAGCATCAAGAGGGGTTCGAGTGTACCAATGCTAGGAAAACAATCAAGAGGGGTGATCAATCCCTCAGGATCAAGATCCTTAGACAAACCAACATGGGAACAAAATAATAGGCATGCAAATGATATAAGAGCAACAACAAAGCACAAGCATACACTACCAAAGACGAAAAAGAGAAAAGGTAAAAGATAAAAGAGTTGGATCAAGCTTCAAACATTTGTCCATTGCAATGAGGATCAGATCTAGGCTATTTTTCCAAAAAATGCATACTCACCCTAAGGCAATAGAACTCTTGGATGTCCGCTAGGTGAGAAGTCCTAGAATGTGCTCAACACATAGATTCATGGCTAGTATGTAATCACACACACATGCGAGTGGCTATGGGGAAATTCATGCCTCAATCGGGCTTCTCGCTCAAACCATACCAAATTTATACCCACTGATAACTTTAATAAGGCGCCACATAAAAAAAAATGATTTTTGAGCTTCATGAGACAAGCAAAACTTTGTATGCTTGGAGCTCATGAAAAACAAGATGGCTCTACAAGCATGCAAGTTGTGTTATGCAAGATGGCCATGTAACTACAAATGCAAAATGAAAAATAGGGAATGTTCAAAGGAGTCTTTCTTAGTTCATGTGAGGTATTAACTTAGGGAACATTGTGTCTACTGTCTCCAAGAGAGGACCAATCAAAGAATAGGAAATTCAGAACTTAGGGGATGAATTGCATCGCATTAAGCCACCAAGAGGAATATAATATGCTAAGAGAGATCACACTCATGAGAGACATCACACCCAATGTCATCCACAAAGCGAGAAACACATCGTATGAAGTAAGAAAATTGCACTATGAACCATGAAAAAGAATAATGCCAATGTATGCCCCCACTTTAAAGAAATTGCTAAAAACCATTCTTTGAGAAATTAATTTAAAGTAGAAAATGATAAATGCAAACAAAGAAGAAATGAGATCCAACTTGGAAAGCCCTATGCCAAGTCATATGTTTCCAAGTAAAGTTGCATCATGTAAGAGAAAAAGAAAAGAGAGGGATTTCCCCCAAAATGAAAATACCAAACATGTAAGGGAACTATGGATTTGGGGTCAGTATGTTATTTCTACAATGTTTTTAGAGAGATCATAACTATCATCATTCCCCAAATACACATAGAACTAGAAGAATGATACAAAAAGAGCAAAAACAAAGAAAGAGTCTTTTGGGTCAACAATACATGAATGTCTCGACGCCTTGCATCATCCCTAAAAGGAAAATACAAGACAAATGAAAAAGATAAAGGAAAATATTTTGGGTCAACATCAAAGAGACATGAATGTCTTGATGCCTTACGTCATCCTCAAAAGGATAACACTATACAAATGAAAAAGATAAAAAGCAAAATGTAAAAGATTTATAACATAGAGAAGAATAAAGGTACAAATAGAGGAATGCCAAAAAGAGAGAGAACAAAACATCATGAGGGATCACATCACGCACATGCAATCACACAAAAGAAAAAGAAAAAGAAAGAATGCAAAAGACTAGTAAGACATAGGCGAGTCAACCTAAAGAAGGTCATCAGCCTCCCAATCATGATCATTATATACCGAAGGTGGGAAATTAGCCAAAGGGACAATAGAAAGTGTCGAACGAGGATCATTACCAAGTTCAACACTCTTTTTAGGATAATTGTTGTTTAAGCTCATGGAAGAGGAAAACAATGTATTTAATTCATTATGCACCTCTTCGTCAATGATAACAACCTCATCATCATCATCCAAGTTAATCGCAATAGGAGGTCGAAAGATAATGTCTAAAGAAGGTTGAAAGATAAGCATTTGATCTAAAGCTCTAGGGTAAAGGCTTATTAGGATTGGGTGTTTTGATGGGAGGTAAGGTAATCATTTTCTATTCTAAAAGTTGGGTCATTGTGAAGGGTATCGAGGAAGGGAGTGAATTGTCTTTTTGGGTCCCGTAGCTAAAGGGTTTGCGGGCTTGAATTTCTCAGTTCGACTAGAAGTGGACTTTGTATCTCGACTACTAATTGAATTTTGATGATCATGGAGGGAGGTACACAAGTGTATGAAGGATGATAATTTCATCATGGTGAGATTATCTTTAATCTTTCTTTGCAAATTTTCTATGAACATCTTTTGAAGGTGAGGGTCAGGGACCTTGACATCGATTTGGGAATAAAGCAATTGATGGCGTGAGATAAAATTAGTTATATTTTCTTTTCTTTTTTTCTTGCATCTCATCAAATCGACCAAGGTCATATGCACTTGGAAATGGTTTAAAAATGCTTCAACAAGTTAATTGAATGAACTAATTGAGTTATTTAGTAAAAAGGAGAACCATTCCAAGGCAGTATCTCTCAAGGACCTAGGAAAAAGCTTAGCCAAAAGTTTATCATCAAGGAAAAAGTCACTACATAAGGTAGTACAAGAATTAACATGGTTAGAAGGATCTCCCTTTCCTCCATATTTCTCAAATATAGGCACCTCTACACCTTGTGGCATTGGTGTTTGCAATATCTCCAAGGACAATGGACTACTTTTGACATAATATATAGGTGGGCCATTTTGATTTTAGTTGATGGTGGAAACTTTCTTTTGAAGGGATGAAATGGTTTGGAAGAGTTGATTTATGAGAGGGTCATTACTTGTGTTATGAGACCAAAATGAAAAAGGTGAAGGAGTGTATGTGTTTGAAGGATAAGTGACTGTAATTCTTATAGGTGGTAAGGTGGTAAGAGATATGACATGCGATGCCACATAGGAACTAGGGATGCCAGTGGGAATACCCAAGGAATCACATTACTAGTTTGTTGCATTGTTGTTGTGACTTGAGGATTGGTATAGGTAGGTATTGAGGATATTGTTGTGGGAGGAGGAATTTGAGTTCCTCCTTGGCTTGTGACATTTCTTGTAGATAAAGGACAACTAGTGGTTGAAGTGAGATGTTTTCCAGAGATTTGAATTATAATTTGCATAAGGTCGAGTCCATCTTCAATTTCAAGCATGTGGTGAATATTATCTATAGTAGGGATGGTGGTGGTTGAAATGTTGTCATTTTTCACTTGGTGTTGTAAGTTTTCTAGGTCTTCATGAATGTGAATTATGTTTTCTTGCGGGACACTATCATTCCTTGTTTCAACTTGCATACTACTTGAAGGCAAAGAATTGTTAAGGGTATTTTCCATACCTAGTGTACTAGTGTCAATACTAGGAGTGAAAGAGCTAGACAACCCAAGATCCACAATCATTGTACTATCGCATAATGACATGAGTCTTGAACTTTGTCTCACTACAATATTAGAAATAGGACACCAAATACTCATACAAGGGCTACTAAATGCAAGGTGAATGCAAATGCAATGTAAGCTAAGAACAATGAAATGCTTATAACAAAAAATCTAGAAACTGAAACATAAAGCCAATAATAGCCAATAAAAACTCAGAAATAGGACTTTAAATGCCAGAAAATGCAGTGCAGAATATGCACAGGGTCTGATTTGCCCAAGGTGGCGAATGAGTCCCAGTGAGGATTTCTTAAAAATCAATTGAATTTTATGCTTTTTATACATTTTATGATCTATACCTGAGATGCAAATGCAACTTTTGTTTGATTTTTTAGATGCAAAAATGCAAGCTATATGAGCTTTCACTAATGAAAAAATAAAACCCCTAGAATGCAGATTAATTAATGCAAACCCTAATGCAATGTTAATGTAAGCCAAATCTAGGATGACAATGCACTCCAAATCAGAATTATGATGTTCTAATTGTAGGTTCACCAAAATGAAAGATGGATTTTTTTTTTGCTTCCTCTCTTAGGGTTTAGGACCTAGGAGGACAAATTTCACTTTCACTCAAAAAACTACCCTTGAGATCTCAATACAAAAGAGAAAGAGATCTTGCAAGAGGGTTGTTCTAGGGGTTGAATATGATCTAATAAGGGGTTCACCACCAAGTTTAGACTTAGAAAATATAATGAAAAGAAAGATGCAATACTAAACCCTAATTGAATGCAAAGTAACACTAAATGAACTAGAAATGCAGGTGAAATAAAACAAAAAACTTCATAAAGGAATGTGTGCACCTAAAATCTTGATATGGCTGAGTGGAGCTCTATAACACTAGAAACTATAACTTTACTATTGAATGGGACTCATTTGGGGGCTTGGGTGAATCGGTCCAAAAATTGGGTTTCTCTACGAGAACAGGAATCTACCAAATGGGTATCCGAATCTGCAAAAATCTAAAATTTGATTGGAACTAGGACTCATTCGCCAAAAGTGGTGAATTAATCCAATTGGGATTTTCTGAATCTTTGAAGGCTGATCCTACTCTTCTCTTTTTGTTTTGTCCTTCCTGATTGATTTTCGGATCCGAATCTCTAATTTGCAACCTGTAGGTGATCTCCAATGTTCTCTAAGGCTTGATGACAACTTTGATGACTTTGAGCTCTTGAAAAGTTTTCTCCAATCTTACTTCTTGGGAAATCTACAATCGAGATGTTCAAATCACACACAAGGGAGAGATAAAAATGTTGTTGGGTTAGTGAATAGGGGTTTTCCTTGGTCAAACCCTTTTTGGGTAATTAAACCTTGAAATAGAATGAAATATGATGGAGAATGACGAATGAAAAAAATGTGATGTTGCAACTCACCAAACCCTAGCAATAAGAGGCTGCAAACATGTATGAAGTGGCTCCAATGGATTTAGATATTTGACTCTTACTTGAAGGTGATAGATCTTGAATGAAATGCTTACTTGAATCATAAAATCCAACATCACAATTGTTAGCTCAAAACCAAACATGATGCATGAAGTCCTTGACATGATGATTGATGCTTGAATGATGCTCTAAAATGCTTGATAATCTACCCTTGAATTCTCTTGTGAATGCTTATGAACTAAAAATTTCTATAAGAATGAACACTTGAATGCTTGTGAACTCAAAATTTCTATAAGAATGAACACTTGAATGCTTGGGATGAAAATGAGTGAAAGAACCTTGTATTTATACTCAATTATGCAAGAATTCTTGAAATTACAACACTACAAGACAATATTAGATCTAGGAGTTTTGATTTTGGGCCACATGGGACTCATTCACCCAAGGTGGTGAATGAGTCCCACCAGGCTTAATTTTTGGGACCAATTTTAAAAATGCTTAGAAATGTGTGAAATCAGGTTCGGGATCAAAAGATCTAGGTGGGACTCATTCGCCCAAGGTGGTGAATGAGTCCCAGATCACTAAATCTGCATCATTCAAACCTGAAACACTTGACTAATGATTGGCTAATGATTGGTGTTAGGATTATCCTTGAAAAGATGCATTAAATGAGGGTTGTGGATGCAAAATAGGGCCAATTAAAGCATAAGAAAGCCCAATTATTAATGATAACCCTAGAAAAGTGTGAAAGTGTGTTACAACACTTTACAACACTCTAAATAAATTAGGATTAAGGTTTATACATAGGTTTATTAGGTCCAGTTAATTAATAAAAACTTAGAAAAGTGTGAAAGTGTGTTACAACACTTCACAACACTTTAGCAAGGTACCATTTAAATTCATTAGTTCACAAGGGAACAAGACCTAATGTGAATGTGCCAACCAGATTATAGCACTAAATCAAGGCAACATTAGGCTCAAATCAGCAAAGAGGGCCCAAACAAGTGCGAAAATGTCTCGATGACATTTTTCGACACTATTGTCATATAAAAACCCGTCAAAATGTTGTCTCCTAGAAATAGTCATTTTTAAGTTTGAATGACATCCCTTTTATTTCTCAACACCTACTAGATTAACCTTTAAAAGATAACCAATAATTTTATAGAAACATTATAATATAAGTCACTTACGAGATAAGGAGGATTTGCATTGAATATGACTATAAACCCTAAACCCTAGATCTTTAGAGATTCAAAGTATGCTTGAAGAATTAGAATAAGAAGCACAAGAATTGCTTCAACAATGCTGAACTTTGTCATGAACACTTGTGATAAAAAATCACCTTGTAGTAATACTATCATATGCTATCATGAGACAATAACCCTTGGTATGAGGCAAGATATCAACTTCATAACCATTTCAACAAGAGCACCCGCTATGAAACCAAATGCATGATCACAATGTATATATGAATTCCCAATTGTACCAACAACTTTACTAATCCTTCCAAGAGTCCAATGCATCAATACTTGCACTAGCCTTTCCTTTACTTCAACACCAATAAAGCATCAACCTTTCCAAATTGTACAACTCACTGAAAAAATGCCCAAAAAGAACTTGACATAGATAAAAAAAATGACCATCAATAGATCATGAGATGAAGCATCATACACCAACATGTGCCTTGTCTTGTATACACCTTTGACATTAATGAAAAACAACCAAGCCAACAATTTTGGTAATGTTTTATATTGGTATTTTATCAGTTTGGTGGTCATTTTATCAGAGTTTACTCATGTTTTTTTGTTGCTCAGACTCTATTTAGAGTGCTAGATATTTTATAATTAAATACAGTGTTTTGGTTGCAATTTGTGGGTTTGATTGCCCATTTTTATTGTGCAAGTTGCAAAAAAAATTTGGTTATTGTTTGCTATTGTAATGAAAAAAAAACTAATGATTTTAAACTTGTAATACCAGTAGCAAGTCATGATTTTTCCTTTGGGACCATATTTTATGTTAAAAATGAAGAAAATGGTTTATTTTTCATTGCACCTCATTTCTCTTTTATGGGTTTTTGAGAAAATATTTAATGGTGGATTAAAATTTTTTATGAGGGATATTAAAATTGTATCAAAGCTGTGATCTTGCTAGCTTGAGGGTTTAAACTTTTCTATGTAGCCAAGTGATAGGGAAAAGAGGTATTTGCAGTGGGAGAAGTAGAAGGAAATTGCCTCAAATCCTCAGTTGAAAGGAAGTGTAGCTGTGTCTTCAAGGGATAAGACAATGGATAATGCAATTGAAATGCATATGCAATTTCTCCAAGAATTGCAAAGGAGTCAAAAATTAATTGCTGATAGTCTTGCTGAGATAAGAGAGATGATGAGGTTATTGGCTAAGAAAGTACAAAACCCGACAACACCTAATGACAAGGGTAGCTCTTCTAAATCACAACCGAGCAATACAAAACCCTCAAAATCAATTTTCATACCTGAAGGTAATTCTCCAACAACTAACCCAACCCCTAATCCCATGGAGAAGTTGGCTAAAGAGCTCACACCAATTAGAGTTTCCTATGAGAATCAGGATGAAGGGTTTAAAAGTGCAGTCTCCTACATTGACCATGTCTCTCAGATGCAAAGTTTGATGGCAGTAAGGGTTTATAAGAACCACCATGATTATAGTGGAGGATAACTTAAGAGAAAAATCAATAAAATTTCAGCCCCTACCTTTAACGAAACTGATAAAATCTCAGCCAGAGCATGGTTACAAAAACTGCAAACCTATTTTACACTCAGTCCAATGAGGGAACAAGATTCCATACAGTATGCAACCTTACACCTGGAGGGAGTTGCCTATGATTGGTGGTACCATGGAATGACTACTCAAGGTCATGATAAGGTAACTTATTTTGATGATTTCAATCAAATATTAATTGATAGATTTGAGATTAAAGATGAAGAGGAGTATTTTAAGGAATTATCTAGTTTGAAACAAACAAATTCCATAGATGAGTATGTTGAATTTTTTTAAAAGGTTTTTGTTATGGTACTAGATATTTCTGAAAAAAGGATCATATACCTTTTATTGGAAGGTCTTGAAGAACCTGTTAAGGGACTTGTTAAGGATTTCTCACCCACCACCTTGCAGGAAGCAATAAAAATAAGTTTGCAGCTTGAAGTCTCCATGCCCAAGAAAGTGAGTGTCCATCAAACTAAACCTCCAAACTCATGGAAACACAAAGGGAATTTAAAAAAAAAAGACCCCCATAGTTCCCCCACAAAAGAATGTTCCAATCTCAACTAGAAAGAGGTTGGATGATGTGACAAAATTGAACTTTGAATAAAGAAGTTTTGTTTTACCTGTAGGGAACCATGGTCTAAAGAGCATAGATTTCTAGGAAAAGGACAAGTGCATTTTATTGAGGTGATTTTAGATTTAGATATAGATTATAATGGGGATTTCCATGACTCCAAAGAGGTGGCAGAATCAAAGGAAGAAAAAGAAAATAGTAAGGGAGGTAATATAGCAGCCCTATCAAGAGCACCTAGGTATCATCCTTTCAGAGTTCAAGGAGTTATAGCTGGACAAAGGACAACAATTCTCATAGATAGTGGTGCAAAATTTAACTTTATAGATGAGGGTTATGTGTCAAAGAGAGGGTTGAAGACTGAAGACTTTGAAGGTTTCAATGTTATTGTTGTTGATGGTTTTACTATACCGTGCACTTGAATGGTTTGACAACTCAAAATAACCCTAAAGGACTATGAGGCATGTGATGAATTTTATGTGATTGGAATAGGGAAAAATGATGTTGTATTAGGCATTTAGTGGTTGCATTCTATTGGAGGATACTATACAAACCACCAAACCATGGAGTTCAAGTTCCAAGCCAATGGGAAAGAGATTGTGTTAAGAGGCCTTTCAAATGGAGCACCTAGACTGGTTTCAACAAAAAGGATGGAAAGGAATTTCAGAAGGGGACAAGTAGCTTGGGAAACAAAAATCTTGATCCATACAACCAACTCTTCTAAGAAGCAAGGTAAAAATCATTTTGAAATTTAGTTTATTCTTGATAAGAATAGTCTTATTTTCAATGACTTGCCTCTCAGGTTACCACCAGATAGAGGGTTATAACATGTCATTGAGTTAGAGAAAGGTTCCAAACTTTTGATTACTACTCCCTACCATCACCCAAGGAGTTATAAGGAGGAGATAGAAAAAACCATTTAGGAGCTTCTTGATTTGGGTTTCATAAGACCTAGTTCAAGTCCATTTGCCTCTTCTGCAGTCTTGGTTAAAAAGAAGGATGACACAATGAGAATGTGCTTAGATTATAGAGCCCTAAATAAGAAAACCATTAAAAATAGGTATCCCATACCAAGGATAGATGAACTTATTGATGAATTACATGGGGCGGTTTACTTCTCTAAAATAGATTTGAGATCAAGTTACCATCAAATCCGCATGAGGAAAGAAGATGTAGAGAAGATTGCTTTTCGTTGCCGCTATGGTCATTTTGAGTTTCTTGTCATACCATTTGGTCTCATAAATGCATTGAAAAATTTACAATCTATAATGAATAAATATTTTGGTAGGTAGCTCAGAAAATTTGTTTTAGTGTTCTTTGATAATATCTTGATTTATAGTAAAATTTGGGAGGAGCATCTAGAACACTTGGATACAGTTTTGGGTATTTTGGAGTAGAAATCCTTTTATGATAAGTTCTATAAATGTGAATTTGGGCTGACTAAAATTTTGTATTTGGGACACACCATAAGCTCACAGAAGTGCACGTTAACCCACATAAGATGCAGGCTATAATAGATTGGACACCACCCACCAATCTTACTCAATTGAGAGGGTTCTTTGGGTTATGCAACCACTATAGAAGATTTGTAAAAGGTTTCTCTTAGTTTTCTGCCCCCTTGACTTATTTGACTGAGAAAGGAGCCTTTATTTGGATGGAAGAAGGTCAAGGTAAATTTGAAACACTAAAAAAGGTAATGAGCTCTTGCCCAGTGTTTGAAACTCCCGATTTCTCTCTTCCATTCATTGTTGAATGTGATGCTTCTGGGGAAGGTATTGGGGCTATTCTAACTCAAAGTGGATATCCTATAGCATTTTAAAGTAGATAACTGAATCCTTTAGAAAAAGGATACTCTATTTATGACAAATAAATGTTGGCAATTATGCATGCTCTAGACAAGTTCAAAAAATATCTGGTTTGTGGTAAGTTCATGGCTAAGACTGATCATAACAGTCTGAAATTATTTTTGAATCAAAAGGACTTGAATGATTGCCAACATAAATGGGTGAGTAAACTGCAAGCTTATGATTTTGAGATTGAATATATAAAAGTAAAGAAAAATGTAGTTGCTGATGCACTTTCTAGGAAGCCTTCCTTATGATCTCTTTCTACTATCATTGTTGATTGGAAAGTAAATATAATTTTAGAATATGTTAAGGATTTATTTTCTACTAACATTTTGGATGGGAAGGTGGAAGATGATAGGTACACCACTACTGATGGCTTAATCTTTTACAAGAATAGGGTATATTTGGTACCGGGTTCTAAGATCAAGGAGAAGATAATGAGGGTCTTCCATGATACTCCTTTGGCTGGTCACCAAGGGTATTACAAGACATATAAACAAGCTTGAGAAAGGTTTGCATGGAAGGGAATGAAAGAAGATATCCTCACTCGTATTAGGGAATGCATGGTATGCCAAAAATACAAGGGTGAGCAAATTTTCCAGTAGGTTTTCTTCAGCCACTCCCAATTCCTAAGCACAAGTGGGAAAGCATATCCATGGACTTCATCAGTAGGTAAATATTGTATATTTGTGGTGGTAGATAGGTTGACAAAGTATGCACATTTCTTTCCTATCACTTCTGAATTTAAGGCACCTCAAGTAGCAAATTTATTTTTTAGAGAAATTTTCAAATTACATGGGTTGCCCAAGAACATTGTTAGTGATAGGGACAATAGATTTCTCAGTTATTTTTGGAAAGAATTATTTCATTTGAAAGGTATCGAACTTAATCCTAGCACAAGCTGTCATCCACAAACATATGGACAAACAAAAATTGTTAATAAGCGGATAGAGGGGTATTTGAGAAATTATGTTTCAAATCAGCAAGGTGCTTAGGTGAAGTGGTTACACATAGGGAATGTCTCCTTTCCATGCTCTCTATGGCTATGATGCTTTTTATTTTGTTGACTTGTTTTTTTCTTATAGTAGAGTCCCTGTAGCAAGTGATTTTAAGGTCTCTTAAAGATAACTTGGTTCATGCTCAAAATCAACAAAAGCTATATGCCGATAAGAAGATGACATAGATTTTTTAAAGTGGGTGATATGGTCTTTGTGAGGTTGCAGCCATACAAGAAAAGTTCCTTAAAGAGGAGTGGAGCAGAGAAGCTCAAACCAAAATTTTATGGACCCTATAGAGTCACCAGAAAAGTTAGGGAGGTTGCATATGAGTTGGAGCTACCACCGGGTTGCAAGATAGACAATATTTTCCATGTCTCATGCTTGAATAAGGTTGTAGGGAGGAAAGTTGTGACTTCTGCTATTATGCCACCTCTTGATGATGAGGGGAGGCTAATCCTAGCACCCAAGGAGATTTTGCAAATAAGGGAGAAGAAGTTACGAAATAGAAGCATCACTGAACACTTGGTCAAGTGGAAAGATTTGCCTATTGAAGATGCAACATGGGAAGGTTTAGAGGTTCTTAATCATCCAAAATTACATTGTTTGAGGAAAAGAAATATTTGGGAGGGAGGACTTGTCATGTCCCCTTTCTAATTTTAGAAACTTTCTATTTTTAGTAGGTCCGATGTCCTGAAAAAGCAAATTTGAATTTGACAATTTAACCAAGAAAAGGTTCATTATTCAAGATTATTAAATTAATTATTTTTGGGGAGAATATTAAATATGTTTGAAATAAATTATTAAATCAAGTTTGGACGTGACTTCTTGGGGAAGATTGCTTTTTGCTTTTTTGGCATTGGTAGTGGTGCAAGATGAGGTTTCTTTTTTTATAGATTTTTTTGGATGCATGATTTTGTGCTTCCAACACTTGGATTGAAGAGTTAAAAGTCTTCACATGCAAACCAATAATTCTAGGCATTAGTATTTGGGGCCAGGAAAGGTTTGACATGCTTTATTACTTGTTTTGGAAATTTGGATTGAGTTTATGCTTGTTTTCTTTAATCACAGGTTGTGGCTCTTCTGCAAAGGCTGATAAACCATTATAGGGAAAATATCTAAGGCTGGAAAACCAAGAAGAATTGGACTCAAGGACAGTGGATCTGAGGGTCTACAGGCATGAATTCACATAGAAGTTGCATTGGTGCTGAAAGATGGCCTTAATGTGGATTTTTGGTTGAGTTGTTTGGAAAGGTTTGTGTTTTGGAGTGCTCAAATTTTGGTATAGTTTTATATTGTTGTTGTTATCAGTTTGGTTGTAATTTTATCAAATTTTACTCATGTATTTTGTCTTCTTAGACTCTATTTAGAGTGTTGGATATTTTATAATTAAAAAATACAATGTTTTGGTTGCAATTTATGGGTTTGATTGCCCATTTTCATTGTGAAAGTTGTAGTGAATTTTTGGTTATTGTTTTCTACTGTAATGAACAAAAATTAATGATTTTAAACTTGTAATACCAGTAGAAAGTCATGATTTTTCCTTTGGAGCCATATTTTATGTTAAAAATGAAGAAAATGGTTTATTTTTCATTGCACCCGATTTCTCTTTTTATGGGTTTTTTGAGAAAAGTATTTAGTGGCAGATTAAAAATGTTTATGAGGGTTATTACACTTAAAAAATATTTGTCTGAGGCTATAGGATCGAATTGGGATCCTCTACAATAACCTCTCTTAGTTTTTTCTATCTCAGAGGAGTTTTCTCGTGGTGATGATTTTTTAGTTGAGGAAAAAGTTATCAAATGCAAGCAGTGTAAAGTTGCAAAGTGGTGCAACTTGCGTTCTGCAACTTGTATGACCAAACCAACTGTTCCAAAACATCCATATGGGTAATTTTATTCTAGGAATGGTCCTCTTTCACAACCAAACATGCCAAATCACTCTAAACTACGTTCAACTGGCTTGATCCCTTAAGAGTCAAAGTGCAAAATGATTGCAATCTTTGACGGGCTATTACTCAGAAATTGTGGTGCTTAAAAACTCTCCATATGAGGTTATGAGATTATGTTGGGACCCTCTACAATAAACTCTCTTGGTTTTTCTATCTCAGAGGCATTTTCCATGGTGATGACTTTTTCAGTTGAGGAAAAAGTCAAATGCAAGCAATGTAAAGTTGCACAGTGGTGCAATTTTCATTCTGCAACTCATACAATCAAATCGACTATTCCATCACGTCTAGATGGGTATGTTTACACTAGTCATGGTAATATTTTTCACCCAAACATTCCAAATCATTTTGAGCTACATTCAACCAGTTCGATCCCTTATGATGACATCCAAAACAAAGGAAAAGATAAATATTCACATGACAGTTGACAAGTTTGAGTTTTCTGCACCAAACGAATATGATTGCATTAAAGAGGTAAAACATCTGGGTGTCAAAATAGTTGAGAAAAGCCTAAACCTTTTCGTTCTTGAAGGGGTTATGATCCAATTACTATGTGGATCTCATACTTACATTGAATTGATTATTATTAGTATTAGTATTTAGGTAACTTTCTTATTCCTATTATGGCTCTAATCACAAATCAGAAGGCTAAATGACTCTTAAAATCTTGTATGATCATCCTCAAGTCTAGCAAGGGCAAGAATTTTTTTAATTATCCTCCTTGCCCTTACAAAAATATAGTTGTTGTAAAGAGAAATTTTTTCAAGATTCTAGAAAAAATTGAAAGATTTATAGCTAAACCTAATAATAAGTCAATTGAAATATGAGCCCACATGGCGGCTTATGACCTAGCTAAAGAGAATCAAGAACAATGACGTTAATAAGTTCACACTAGAGCCTTGACCATAAGTAGAAGCTAAAAATAACCCAATGAAGAGGTATAAATATATGTTGATACATGAGATATTACAACCCCTATTCCTACTCCTTCACAATCATATCAAACATTCTAGAAGAAATTTGTTGCATATCACCTATAATTAAAAAAATGCATTCTTTGAAGAAGCTAGGTTGGAGTGAATACAAAATAAGTAATTCGTGAAAATATGGATAAGAAGTTGGACACATGGTGGAAAAACCAAGTCACTTTTCCTTGGGTAATAAATGGGATGACATATATGAGAGGGATCATTTCAATCCTACCTCTTCCTTCACTATGAAAAAGCCTCAAATCCAAGTAAGTGAAATAACAATAATATCATTTGGTGATGAAAAAGGAGTAAAAATCAAAAACCTCCAAATTTCTAAACCAGGTAGCTAATTACATAGGTAGATTTGGTGCTAGAATAATTCACAACCTATGCATCTAATCAGCCATATATTTAATTTAAAAGTATCTTGACCCCACTCCAATGAGTATTTCAAAGAAAAAAAAAAAATTAACTCTAGCTCTTATTGTAGAGGAATCTACCTAAAATGCCCTACAAAGAATGAGAGGTTCCATCTCCACAAAATTAACTATCAAATACATTGTAACCAACCAAGAAATAATAAAATCACCCAAGAAAACTAAGGGAAAACTAATGACTCCTTTGAATCTTAGTAGGTTCCCACCATAAACTAGAGCTTAATTTAGAATACCACAAGCAGAGGTGAGGACCAAGAAGAGAAGGAAAAAAAATGAGAGAATTGATGACCCACCTATGAAAATGGGATATGAAAAGTAGAAAACAAAACAACAAAGCATACAAGAGACATTGGAGGTTTATATAGAGAAGTTACAATAGATTACACTATAAATATCTATCTTCCCTCTCCTCCTAGCTTCATCCCTTTTAAATTCTTCCTTGGATTCCATATTGAATTAGCACATAAGTAAATGATAAATTATTGGTGAATCATTTTTGGAAATATTGAAGTTGTTTAGCATCAACTAATAAAGTTGTTTAGAATCAATTAATAAATATTCAAGATAAACTATGAAGGATAGCAATGAGCAATGCTAGGGCTAACCAATTAATAAGTATACACATGAATAATTGAAGCATACATGTGAATAAGTGAAGCACAAGTCATCAAATACATGTAAGCCTTGAAGTATAAACATGAATACATAGTATACACATTATTACAAAGTATATACATAAATACAAGGTATACACATGAAAGCACATAAGTCACAAAGTATACATTGGAAAACACGTAAGTCACAAAGTATGCACGTAAGTTGTAAAGTATACACTTGAATACACGTAACTCATATCTATTGAAGAATGGATTTATAATGCAAATATGGACACCATCAATAAAAAAGATTTGTATTAACCAAATAGCTATGTAGGCATACATCAATATATGTTGATATAAGTATAAAAAATATACAAAATAGTCATATAGGCTTACAAGAATGCCATATAGGCAAACAATGTCAAATATATGCAAATATAAAATATGTCCAAAAATTCCATATAGACATACAACAAAGGACCCTAGAATCAAAAGTCATTGCTCTCCAATATCTCAAAAGAAACTCTTTCCCTTTGTTGCTTGGGTAGATGGCGATAAGTCTATCACTCATTTACTCTAAGGTCGAGGGGTGCTCCTAGTTCTCCTTCTAGGGTTTAGTTCCTCATCAAGCCTTATCTATTACAATAACAAGTAAAGACATTAATATATGGAAATTACATTATAAAAAATGATATTAATAACAAAATAATCACTTACCGCCACTAGATGATCACTCTCCTCAAGGGAAATATTTGCATACCCATGTTGTGGGGTGCTAAAGTCCTATAGAAACCATCCAAAGAGAAATTAAACTACAAATCAATAATTGTTTGATTTTTCACTAACTAACAGTTGCAACAATAAATGTAAATTAAAATTTAGTAATCTGTCTCATACCCCCGTGAGATGCATCAAGGAGTATATATAATAAGAAACACCAAGCTCCATTTCCCTATCAACATTTGGAGGTGTTTCCACTTGCAACATCTGAAAATAGAAAAACAAATTCAATCACAAACGCTACAATAGTGATGCAGGTCATGGCTTATAATGTATGAGACAATGAACAAAATTTTGAGTACTTATTGAACTATATATTTCTTACTATCATGCTTACTATTTTCCCTATCCATAGATTGTTTGAAAGCACCCATTTTAGACTTTTATCCATAGCAGCAAGGCAGTGAACCGTTTGATAAAATGCTTTGGTAGACATGTACAAAAGATGTGGTAGCATAGAGAAGGCAATGAACTATTTGAATAAATGCCTCAAATAAATGTGGTCTCATGGTGATGGAATTCCATGACAAATAAATGTGTCATGGCATTACATCACCATGAGACCACGTTTCTTTGAGGCATTTTTTCAAACATTTCATTGCCTTCTCTATGGTATTATTCTAGGATGGGGTGGATGGTATAGTTTGGTCTTGGTTATGAGATGGAGGGGGATCATGACATGAAAAGGGAGGGGTTGGCATATGAACAAGTTGAATAAGAGGTGGAAGTTTCCATGGATTGGTAAATTGAGGACAAGGATGAGGACCTTGAAAAGGATTTGGAGGGGAATTTTGGCTAAAGGCTTGGTTTCTATTCTTAAGGTAGTGAGTTGTTTGAAAAAATGCCTCAAAGAAATGTGGTCTCATGGTGATGGAATGGGTATTCCATCACCATGAGACCACATTTCTTTGAGGCATTTTTTCAAACAACTCACTACCTTGTCTATGCTATTGCTTACTATTATGCTTTGATAGATTTTTTCTAAGTATCCATAGTTTTTTGGAAAGTGCTTGTTTTAGGATTTTAGCCATAACAACAAGGAAGTGAACTATTTGATAAAATTCTTTGGTAGACATGTATGGAAAACATGGTAGCATAGATGAGACCATATTTCTTTGAGGCATTTTTTCAAACAACTCATTGCCTTGTCTATGCTATTGCTTACAATTATTCTTTCATAGTTTTTTTCCAAGAATCCATAGCATAGACAAGGCAGTGAACTGTTTGAAAAAATGCCTTAATAAAATGTGGTCTCATGGAATGTCATGAAAAGAAAAGAAAATTTCCAGCTGCTCCTAGTTATTACTTATGCTATGTGAAGTAATTACACCACTGCTTATGTTGACTTTCTAAAAAACTATATTGTAATTGAAATTTTGTCATCTATCAACATCTAGTTATTAGCTATGCAATGTGAAGTAATGCTTTGAATTTGAAGTATGTGCAATGCAATGTAATCAACGATATGAAATATAAACTACACAGACCTAGTAGGTAAAATTCATTAGTTAAACTCTTTATTATATTACATGCTTGAATGTTTGTACTCCATTACCACTAGGAGGTGCTCCTACAAAACCTCCAATACTAGCCTATTCAACATCCAAAATAAAATATTAGAATACCATTCATATAACAATGCTATTCACATGTAATATTTATAATTGCTTACTAGCTACATACCTCAATAGATGTAGTGGAGTAAAAAATAGGTGGAGGGCCGGTGTATCCATTATCAACACTGTGACCCTAAAATTTTATTACAATAATTAAACTAAATTAGTTAATCTTGCATTTCAAAAATGAAATTTAATAAATTAAATTCAATGAACATGCTAACATTTACTTGAGTATCGATGCTGAAAGCCTCATTCAAAATTTCATCTACCATCTCCAACTCCGCAACTACAGATGTATCCTACGTACCAACCTCCTGACTATTTGTGGGGTTATATGTATAGGTTGACCCAAAAACTTGACAAGAATGGGGTGGAATCCTACCCCTCAAACTCTCCCTGGTTGGCGCTATACTACACAACTGGCACATTGGATGATACTTTGGGTTAGAGAGCTAATAGACTGTAGAGTGTCCACCTCAACACTCTCCTTCATGACGAAAGGGATAACAATGTGCTCATAAGCCAGCCTAGTGAGTGGTCGTCTCCCTTGCCACTGAGGATTGAGATGTGCACTTGGTCTATCTTGTGCCGACCCACCACCTCTCCCTTGAAAGTCTCTCATATCAAAATAGTTGGGGATTTTGTTGAGGATGAACTCTTAGTACAAATTTTCCTCAAGAAATATTGGGGGACCTCATTATTGTTGCATGGTGGATGGTTAAAAACCATCTACCATCTATTCCAAAAATTGTCCTTAATCCCTTGGTGGTTGCACCAATGGGTAGGAAACCTATTGCTATTAAGGTCAAGGGTTTGATTTGTGTGTGGGTTAGTGAATAGTGAGCACAAATCATATTTTGTATTTTTTTCATCTTTTACTTTTGTATATGATAATTTATCTACATAAAAATTCCTACACTCCTGCCTCTTATCTGCCCAACCACTTAATTGCTTGCTAATTGCATCTACATGTGTTAACAGGGATTGAAGTGAATTTGCAAGTGTGCTTCTTTCCAAGGTTGAACTTATAGGATCATTCAACCTCGCGATTAAATCTTCAATCCATTTTTTGTTGTTTTCAATTTCCCCCATTAAATTTTTCTAAGTATCGGGAGGATGTTGAGGAATTGTTATAGGAGTTTGTTGCTATGGTTGTTGAGGATTTTGTTCATGTGCTTGTGCAAGAGGAGGAGAAGGATTTTGAGGTGGAATTTTAGGTTGATTATAAACTCCTATAAATTAAAGAAATGAACATAAAAAACAATCTAAATTTACCTATGTAGCAACAAATTCACAATTTTTTTTTTACTTATTCGACCTCCCCGTTGACATGGCAACATCCTGGTGAAGAAATTTCAAATATTCAATGAAGAAATTGCAAAGATTCAATGAAGAAATTGCAAGATTTGATGCTTCCAGAACTCGAGCGCACAATGACAGGGTTTGGTGGCTGCAGGAAAGAAAAAATGACATTGAAAATGAAATGAATTGAAGGTGTCTTTTTTCGTTACAATAGGCTATAATGTGCTCGTGTTATAACGTGAGTGCGTTATAGGCTAGGTGTGACCCAACCTTAGGCTCAGTCACACCAAGCCATAATGCGAACATGTTATAATGCACTCACATTATAGCCTTTCAATTTTTTAAAAAAATTTGGCCACTTTTTGGCCTCCCAACTTTTTGCACCTACCCAAATAATTGTAGTTTATAGTATTTTATAAAAGATGATTGGAAAAGCTAATTGCTACACAACTAAATATTGTGCAAGTACCTTAAATGAATAGGAAATGTCTAATGAAAGTGAGAGAAAGTATGAAAATGTGCACTTGAAGGCCCAATTATAGGGGATGTACATTTATTTATGATACCTTATAAGCCATTAAGTGGTCATGTAGACTTCTAATTTATGCTCATTCGACTTTTGTGTCTTTTCAAGAAGAGTGGACTTTGTAAGATGATCACATGTAATTTACTAGAATTCTATGTTTTTAATTTTAAAAAACTCTCCTAGTTTCTACAAATGGTCTTCTATTACATACATTGTATTTTAAGTACTAGCATATACATATATTTAATAATATATAAAATACAACGAGAGTCGATATATATACTAGCATATATATATGCTAGTAGCATTTGCAACACATGTAAAATATTAAATGAATTAGGGTTATGGTTAGGATTATGGTTAGGGTTAGGGTTAGGGTTAGGGATAGAGTTAGGGTTAGGGTTAGGGTTAAGGTTAGAGATAGAATTAGGGCTTGAGTTAGGTTTAGGGTTAAGGTTACGATTATGGTTAGGTATAGAATTAGAGTTAGGGTTGGGACTAGGATTAGATTAAAATTAGGATTAGGGTTATGGTTAGGTAATAATTTGAACTTTAAGGTTGGGGTTAGGATTAGGGTTAGGGTTAAGATTGGATTTAGGGTTGGGGATAGGATTAAGGTTAGGGTTATAGTTAGAGTAAGGGTAAGAATTAGAGTTAGGGTTGAGTTAGGGTTAGGGTTAGGGTAAGTGTAAGAATTAGAGTTAGGGTTGGGTTAGGGTTAGGGTTAGGGTTAGGGGAAGAATTAGAGTTAGGGTTGGGTTTAGGGTTAAGGTTAAGGTTAGGGTTAGGGTTAAGATTAGGGTTAGGGTTATGATTATAGATATAATTAGGGTTAGGGTTAGGATTAGAGCTAGAGTTAAGGTTGGGGATAAGGTTAGGGCTAGGGTTAGGATTAAAGTTAGGTTTAGACTTAGGGATATAATTAGGGTTAGGGGTAGGGTTAGGTTTAGGGTTAGGGTTAGAATTAGAGATAGAATTAGGATTGGGGGTAGGGTTAAGATTAGGGTTATGGTTAGGATTATGGTAAGGGTTATGATTAGAGATAGAATTAGGGTTAGGATTAGAGATATAACTAGGGTTATGATTAGGGTTAGTGTTAGGATTAGGGAAATGGTAAAACAAATAGAGATAGAATTAGGGTTAGGGTAAGGGTTAGGGTTAAGGTTAAAATTAGAGTTAGGAATAGGATCAAGCTTAGGCTTAGGCTTAGGGATATAATTAGTGTTAGGGTTAGGGGTGAGGTTAAGATTAGGTTTAGGGTTAGGATTATGGAAAGAGTTACAATTAGAGATAGAATTAGGGTTAGGGTTAGGGTTAGGGTTAGGGTTAGGGTTAGGGTTTGGTTAAGGGTTAGAGATAGAATTAGGGTTAGGGTTAGTATTAGGAAAAGTCTTACTATTAAAAATAGAATTAGGGTTGGGTTTAGGATTTGGGTTACAATTAGAGATACAATTAGGGTTAATATTAGGGTTAAGGTTAGGGTTAGGTTTAGGGTTTGTGAGAGAGGGGGACCGCACACTACAAGGCCCCAGGTCACAAAAGGCCAAGACTAGAAAGGCTACCGTAACTCACCTCAGCTAAAGGGGTGGTTAGGATGGAGGGGATGAGAATGATGAGGACTATGCATCCTTCGATCACTTTGTAATCTTGAATGTTGGAAGGGGACCAAATGAGTTAGCCCTTTAGAATTAGACTTGTGTCTCAGCTAGCTCTTTGTCTGAGGATGGAAGCGCAGTTCCAGGATGATAATGCGATGCGCAGGCATCTCACAGGTGCGCTGGTGTCCGTACGACTAGAGAACCAAAAAGACAAGATTTTGACTTGGAAAGGTAGACTACTAGCCTAGTCTAGGAATTTTTAAAATGATAGAATGAGATTAAGATAAATGAAACACAAGTACGGATATGATAAAGGAAATGTATTACCACCAAGGTGACGAAGATGATCTTGTAGAATGCTCTCCTCGCCAACTTGCTCCGAGCTCTCTTTACCTGCACACACAGAAGGGAGAATTTGTTGGGCTTGTATAGGGGCTTGCCTCAGTCAGACCCTCGTCTTGGTGTTTCCACCTCCACGGACAACCAAGTTTTGGATAATAAAGATAGATGATAAAAGAGAGAACTACAAGATACATACGCAAGAAACACCACAAAAAAGTAAGTGCTTACCCAATCAAAAGAAAAAGGAGAGAAGGGAGGAGCTTTACCACCTCCATCCAAAGCGCTCAAGGCTTGTGGAGGAGTGAACGAGAGGGGCTCAAGCCTCTGTTGCCATGGTGTATTTCCTGTACTCTCCCTGTTGGAGTGACATAGTGTTGAGTTGCTGCAATGGAGTGAAGGATGCTACTACAAAGCTTGAAAGTGAATGCTCAAAGAGTGCCCACACTTGCAAAAAACTTATGTTGAACCCCCAAATGGATGGGAGAGTGAAGATTATGAAGGGAAGGGTGAAAAATGACCATATTCGGGTTGGCTAGATGAAGAGGGGTATTACTCTTCGACTTCCAATAAAAAATGTAACGCCGCTACTGTCTCAGCCATAGGAACCTGCCAGGGACGTAAGCGTGCCACGCGGACGTCTGTGCACTACGCAGTCATCTCCATGCCGCATGAGCATCTCCAAAAAAAAATTCCCCCACCGACACACAAACAAGGCGCCAAGTGGACTGTAAGCAACGAGATTAAGTGGAATTAAACCTCTGCTTTTGATTTTCTAAGGTGTTAAAGGGAAAAAAGGGGATTTGCACTAGGGGTGCAAATTCACTTCAATACATTTTTCCCCCACTTTAGCGAGCACAAATACTGATGAGCACTTCAGTAAAGTAGAGTAGTAAAGAAGTAATAGAGTAAGAGATGTATACCTAAACTGACGAGGAAGCAGAGCACGGTCTAGAAAACTTAGAAGCATAGGAGAGGACTTCATAGTTTCACGAAACTACAAAGTTGGAGTACGAAAGTTCCTTACAGGCTCACAGTCCTGCAAGGGGGGTCATCCTTCAAGAAATCTCACATGAAGGAAACCAGGAAACACACCTTGAAGACTTGCACACCTACAAGGAAGGTATTCCCCAAGAACTCTCACATGAGGGAGACCAAGTAGAGGGGACTCTGCAAAGTCAAAGGTGGCAACATGTTTACCTGCAGGTAGAACACATCAGGAAGCGGCCGCGCAGGCCAGTGAACGAACAACCACACAAACCATCGCTAAGTTGTAAGACTTCCAAAGGGGTCCCTCGGGAACCCTTCAAAAGGAAGGAGGGTCCACTCAAGGGATGTGTTGTTTGAAAGGTAAAGTCTAGTCGGGATGCCCCCAGACTAGACATGAAATGTGAAACCAGTCTAGTCAGGCTGCTCACGGACTAGACATTAAGAAATTGTTCAAAATTTTTTTAAGGGGTCCCTTGGGAACCCAATGTGAAGAGGAGGGGTCCATTCAAGGGACGAGTCATTCCAAAGTTAATGTCTTCCTTCTCAAATTGATTCATCATCAAGGAATCCTTTTGAAAGATGTTCACTTCATCAAGGAATTCGAAAGGAAGGAGATGCACTCATGCAAGGGGAAGACTAAGACCATTCTCGCTTCAGAGGAGGGTTTCTAAATCCTTTCTTTACAAACCCATGATGAAGGAAACGTGTTTCGTTAGGGTTTCAAGTCAATAATACAATTTTAATAAGGAAGTGTGTGAAGGGTCTTCGAGAAAATATTCATTTGGCAATGAATGCGCTTTCTAAAGACCATGAAATGTAGAAGTAACATTGTCACACATGAGAGGGAAAACTCAAGCAAAGAAGAGAGAAAGATAAAGAGAAAAGTAAAAGAAAAGAGATCACACACAAAGGGCACAAGGGGATCTGGTTTTGCTAGGTCAGATCTACCTTTATTTATAAATAGTAGGTAACCATGGTAAGAGGCGAAAGATCATCAATCCCCAACCGGATCAAGAAGAATGCACGAAAGACAGTAAAAATTAAAAAATGGGTCAACATGGAAGGAGGCCTAAATGTTCATGACGCTTTGCATCGTCCTTAATTTTTCGAAAGTCCATCACAAACATGGAAGAATGTAGATACATGTAGAGGAAGATTTACAACACAAACACCACGCCTGTATCTAAGCACCAACAGGGGTGACAAGGGTCATCTAGGCACATGTAGCACGTTCACGGGGGAACACATTACAACACACACACATGTCTAATCTAAAGATTAAGATGAGGGTCTCCCCTAACACTGGTCGACCAAGAGGTCATCAGATTCCCATTCTAGATTATCATAGGAAGGGTGACGAGCCTACAATGGTGTAACATTAAGAGGAGGAGCTTCTGATCCTCCCGCAACAAGGGCTAAGGTAGAGGGACCTGTAAGGTCTCCATCACTCAGCTCCTATGGGTCCAAGGTCAACAACCTAGCAAAGATCTCTTACAAGGTTAGAACTTCATCCAATGAATTGAACATGCACTTAATAGGAGTGCCATGGTTTACCTCAACGGACGAAGGAGTCTGCACCCGAGGTTCACTGCTAGGCTCACCGAGAGACTCAGGAGCAGTGACAAAATCAAGGGAGGCTGGAGCTGGTTTTGTTACTAGGATAGAAAAAGTTAGCAAGGGGACACCTTTCAGAGGAGGTGGGCTCTTCTTACGTCCTCCATTGTTGGAGGGACCGCGCTCTACCCTCTTCTTCATCGGAGGGGGTGAACTCCCCATAGACGAGGTGAGGATTGAGGGAGAAGAGGAAAGAACTACAACAGATACAAATGAAGTGTTCACCATATCCATGGGCTTCAGAAAGGGCAAGAAATCTGAAATGGAAGTTAGTAGGGCAGCTCCATCGAAGGAGAAATGAACACTTGCACCCTTCTAGGTGTAGGTGTGCTCACAGCGGGAGCCAAAAGAGGTACAAAACTAGGTTGGATAGGGACAGAAGGGGGGAGAGAGGAAGACACTATAGGAGGTGCGATATTCTTCTCCTCCTTCTTCTATATAGCGGCTTGCTTGGCCAGGAGAGCCTTTTTCCGGTGCTTGCGCTCGCACGCAAGGCGGTTTCGATGACTCTTTGAACCAGAAGCTAGAACTATTGAAGGGATGAAAGGATCCTACTCAACCATGGGAGTTTCCTCCATGACTGTCTCCAATGGAAGGGATGAATCCTGAATGGGATCAAAAGAGGTAGGTTCAAAAATAGTGGGAGGAGTCATCCCTACCACCTTAGAGGTGGGTCCTTTTTTGTTTGGGGGAATAGGGATAGGTCAAGGGGTGAATTCTCTTTGCGAGCCTTTATTTCCACCATAAAAAATAATACCAAGGTCCTAGAGACCCATTAGGGAGATCCAATATCCTAATCTTGGGCCTTCACCAAGGAGACATCTTCGGAATTAGCAGGTAGAGCCCGGAACTGTTCATCTAATACTCCTCCCAAGAGAGAGGAGTAGATGAGTTAGCTCAGGAAGGAGCGAGATTATCCTTTCCCTTTCAGGAGGAGGAGGTATCAGGCTGCTCAAATTTAGGAAGAGTCAACTTTGGCTGTCCCTTACCCCCAATCTTGTACTTCACATAGTTTTTGTAAAGTAGGTCCAATCTTTGCGGGAGTGAACCGACCGGAGTGGGCCAAAAGTGATCCAATGAATATCCTCCATGGGATACCATAGGCTAATATCCAGTGTCATGCACCACATGCATGACACCTTCATGGGAAAACTTAAGACACTTATGAATCACGGAGGAAATCCCATTCATGGAAGCCAACCAAGGTATGCCTAGCTTCACTCTAAACAGGTCTGACTTAGGAATGACATCGAAGACCGTGTCTACAGTCCTAGGTCCAAGTAGGATGGACAATGTTATCAATCCATAAGGTTTAAGAGAAATTCCATCATGTGTACGGATGATGGATTTGGTTTTTTCATATTCTTCCCTTTGTAGGGAATTCAAGTGTAACGTCTCCTCCGTCATGACATTCACTCTACTCACGGGGTCGACTAGGACCCCTATCACAATGTTGCGATTGAGGCGAGCAAGGATATATAACGGTGAAGGTTTTCTATTTCCCAAAACGTCTAGAGAGGTAAATGTAACATCTGGAAAGTCGATTGCAAGACGAGGAGAAGGAGTAACAATAACTACATTAACATACGCTTCTGGGTGAGAAGTAGAATAAGTGGGATCGATAATCATGTTAGCAAAATGTGATGGAGATAGATCCGCGTATATTTACAAATCACTGTTAACTTTTGCCACTGATTTGTTCATATTGTGCTTATTCCCATCAAGATGGATACTACCATCCTCGATGCATTCCTGTATCTCATGACGCAGGTGCATGCAATGTTCGGTATCATGTCCATTAAATTGATGGTACTGATAATACTTGTTTTCTTCATACTAGCTAGGGTATGGTTCTCTAACTAGTTGAGGAGGTGGTAGGGTAAGGATCTTATCCTTCACTAACTTCTACAAAATGGAAGAATAAGATTTTGATAGTTTTGTGAACTTTTGATCGTGTCTGAGGTCGTTGTTATCTACAATTGCTACTACATTCACAATAGCTTTACCTTTTTCTAAGATCGATACGATAGATCTCCCTTCAGGATGGGAGCGCGAGGAGGAACCCCCAAATGAACCACTGTCTGTTGATGTTCTCATAGAGCCGCACACAGATGTGCGAAAGAGGGATATTTCATGAGGGCAAATTTCTCTTGCCAATGTCAATGCAAATTCCCTATGAAGACCTTATGCACGTCTAAGTCGGGTAATGGATATGAGATCTGTGAGAAGAGCGCTTGATATCGCACTATAAAGTCTGTGACCTTTTCATTGTCCCCTTGTTTGCATTGAAAAAGGTATGAGAAGTTCATCTTCAGTTTGATATTGGCTTGGAACTATCACAAGAACTGGTTCACAAGCTGATCGAATGTGAAGATGGAATTATCGGGTAAAGAATAGTACCAATCTAGTGTTGTGTCTTTGAGGGATTGGGGAAATAGTTTAGCCATCAATGAATCATGATGGAAGAAATCTGTGCACAAGGTGTTAAAGGCGGACACATGCATTTGCGGGTCCCCTTTACCACCGTATTTCTCAAATTTGGGAATCCCCATCCCTAGTGGGAATGGAGTGTTTAGAATAGAAACCGACAATGAGCTATGTCAGGTGAAAGGTTGAAAGATAGGCTAAGCTGAAGCCTGGGATAGGTTCGTCAGCTGATTCTGCATCTTCCCCATATTTTGAAGAAGGGTATTCAGGATAGGGTCATTAGAAGACAGAGGGCCACCAAAACCACTGGAAGATCCACCACCAGAATCACCACCAATACCACCGCCACCGATGTGGCCTCCACCGGCGCCACCACCGTGGCCACCGCCAAAGATGCCACCGATGTTGCCACCACCATTGTGACTTCCGCTGGAGCCATCGCTGGAGTTGAAGCCACCACCATGACTTCCACCAGCACCACCTCCGCCAATGCCACCTTCACTTTCAAAGTTCCCGCCGCCAAAGCCTCTGCCCATCATTCCAAAAAATCCTCCACCATCAGAGGTAACAAAAGGGGTGAAGTGGAAACCAAAAGGGTTCTTGTTTACTTTGACAGTGTCCAGACTTTCAAAAGTAGAGGGTATATTAACCGAAGGGACCGTGTCATCCATAAACACAGATGTAAGAGGCATTGACATCTCTAGTTGCCTCTCGCATTCCTCAAAGAGGCCCCCTCATATCATGCAACCAACACCCGAGGGGGCACACACTTCGGCCAAACCGGCGAGACTAGCCAAGAGTTCTACGCATGTCCAGTCCTTTTCCACCATGTATCTTATTTCACTAATCACCTTAGCAACCCGAGCTAGCTTTAGGTTGCCTTCCAGGTGATTTTCTAATGCACCTAACCCCTTACAAAGACTAACAATGTACTCAGAAGGGATACATATGGCCTCATGCTCATCTACGAATGAAGAGGTCGGTGATGCAGGAGGAGTAGGGATGCGATCGGTTTCATCAAGAAACCTAATTTCACCTCGTGATACTTGCTCCTGCATGGACAACCCAACCATAGAACTAGAGAAAAGGCCAGTAGTGAAGCTAGAGGAGAGCTTCGTCTTTTCCATCGAAAGGTGTTGCAGACTTCTTATAACAATATGTCCAGAGGTCGTGGACTGGGTCGTGAAGCTCATAAAATTTCACGACTCACAAGGGTACGATGACCAAGGGATATAAAAGAAAAAGTTCAGAACACCGACAAAAGGATAGACGTTGGTTCACGTCGAGTTCACCAAAAATGTGAGAGAGGGGGACCACCCACTACAAGGCCCCAGGTCACGGAAGGCCAAGAGTGGAAAGGCTGCCCTAACTCACCTCAACTAAAGGGGTAGTTAGGATAGAGAGGATGAGAATGATGAGGACTATGCATCCTTTAATCACTCTGTAATCCTAAATATTGGAAGGGGACCAGATGAGTCAGCCCTTTAGAATCAGACTCACATCTCAGACAACTCTCTGTCTAAGGATGGAAGCGCAGCTCTAGGATGACAACGTGACATGTTGGCATCTCACAAGTGTGCTGGAATCCATACGAATAGAGAACCATAAAGACAAGATTCTAACTCAGAAAGGTAGACTACTAGCCTAGTCTACGAATGTTTAAAATGATAGAATGAGATTAAGATAAATGAAATACAAGTACGGAATACGATAAAGGAAACGTATTACCACCAAGGTGATGAAGACGATCTCACAGAATGGCTTCCTCGCCATCTTGCTCCGAGCTCTCTTCACTTGCAGACACAGAAGGGAGAAGTTGTTGGGGCTGTATAGGGGCCTACCTCAGTCAAACCCCCATCTTGGTGTTTCCATAGGTCCATGGATAGCTAAGTTTGGGATAACAGAGATAGATGATAAAGGAAAGAACTACAAGCTACGTACACAAGAAACACCACAAAATAGTAAGTGCTTACCTAATCAAAAGCAAAAGGAGAGAAGGGAGGAGCTTTACTGCCTCCATCCAAAGCGCTCAAGGCTTGTGGAGGAGCAAACGAGAGGGACTCAAGCCTTTGTTGCCATGGTGTATGTCTTGCACTTGCCCTATTGGAGTGACAGAGTGTTGAGTTGCTGCAATGGAGAGAAGGATGCTGCTACAAAGCTTGAAAGTGAATGCTCAAAGAGTTCCCACACTTGCAAAAAACTTCTGTTGAACCCCCAAATGGATGGGAGAGTGAAGATTATGAAGGGAAGAGTGAAAAACGACCATATTCGAGACAACCAGTTGAAGAGGGGCGTTACTCTTCGACTTCCAATAAAAAATGTAACGCCTCTGCTGTCTCAACTGTAGGAATCTGCCAGGGACGTAAGCACGTTGTGCAGACGTCTGCACATCACACAGTCGTCTCCGCACCGCACGAGAGTCTCCAAAAAAAATGCCCCCACCGACACACAAATAAGGCACCAAGTGGACTGTAAGCAGTGGGCTTAAGTAGAATTAAACATCCACTTTTGATTTTCTAAGGTGTTAATGGGCAAAAAGGGGATTTGCACTAGGGGTGCAAATTCACATTAATACAGGGTTAAGATTAGGGTGACGGTTAAGGTTAGGGTTATGATTAGGGATAGAATTAGGGTTAGGGTTCGGTGTTGGTTAAGATTATAGTTGGATTTAAGGTTAGGGTTATAGTTAGAGATAGAATTAGAGTTAGGTTTAAGGTTAGGATTATAATTAGGGTTAATGCTAGGGTTAGGATTAGGGTCAAGATCAGGGTTAGGGTTAGGGTTAGAGTTACAATCAATTTTAGAGGTAGATATAGATTTAGGGTTAATATTACAATTATAATTAGTTCTAGTCTTAGAATTTAGGTTAAGGTTACAATTAGATCTATAATATCAAAATTGTAACCTTAGAGCTAATCTTAATGTAAATGTTAATTCTAACCCAAACTATAACCTTCATCCTAACTCTAACCCCTAATTTTCATCATAACCCCAAGCTTATCCTAGAAACCTAATTATAATAAGACATTAATAACCCTAATCCTAACTGTAATCCCAAGCTTTATCCTAGAACCTTAAACATAACTATAATTGATCCCTAATAAAATTATAACCCTAATTGAGTTGTAACCCTAACCCTAATAGTAACCATAGTTGAACCCTATATGTAACCCTAAATGAATCCTAGCCCTATCCTAATACTAACCCTAATTGAACCTTATATGTAACCCTAATCAAATTTGTAATTGAACCTTATCCATAATTTAACCATAACCCTAATTGATCCATAACCCTAACTCTAACCCTAACCTTAATTGAACCCTAACTCTAATTGAACCCTAACCTTAACCCTAATTGATCCCTTATTGAATCTTAATCCTAATCCTAAGCCTAACCCTATTTGATCTACAATCCTAACCTTAAACCCAAGCTTTATCGTAAAATATTAACCCTAAATCTAAGTGAGCACTAATACTAATTGAAGTCTAGTCCTAACCCTGATTGAACCCTAATCATGACCCTAACCCTAAGTAATCATTAACCTTAATTAAAATATATCCCTAGCCCTAATTAAAGTCTAACCCTAATTGAATTATAACCACAACCCTAACTCTAAGTGAACACCAACCCTAATTAAACTCTAAACCTAACCCCAATTGAACCCTAGACCTGAAACTGACCCTAACCTTAACCCTATTTAAATTTAAACCTTAATTCTAACCATAATTGAACCCTAACCCTAATTGAACCATAACCCTAACCCTAGTTCAATTAAGTTTAGGGTTCAATTAGGGTTATGATTTATTTAGGGTTAAGATTCAATTAGAGTTAGGTATAAGTTTGAATTAGGGTTAGGGATACAAATTAATTAGGGTACAATTAGGGTTAGTGTTGGGGTAAGGGTTAAGGTTCTATGATAAAGCTTGGAGTTAGTGTTAGGGTTCAATTGGGGTAATCGTTAGTATTAGGGTTAGGGTTAGGGTTCAATTAGGTTGGTATTAGTGTTAGTTTTAGAATTAGGGTTATGTTTAGGATTAGATATAAAATTAGAATTAAGTTTGGGGTTAATTAGTGTTAATTTTAGGTTTGGGGTTAGGGTTAGGGTTAAGTTAGTGTTTAGGTTAGAAATACTGTTAGTATTAGGTTTAGGGTTAGTACATTAAAGTTAGGGTTAAGATTGATCCCACCTTAATTGAACCCTAATTTAACCCCAACCCTAACACTAACCCTAACCTAAAGCTTTATCATACAATTGTAGCCCTAACCTTAATTGATCCCTAACCCTAACTAATTAACCTAAACCTAATTTAACCTTAACCTTAATTGAACTCTATACCTAACTCTAACCTTAATTAAATTGTAACCCTAGCCCTAGTTGAACCCTAACCCTAATTGAACCATAACCTTAAGTGAAACCTAACCCTAATTTTACCCTAGCCTTTATAGAACCCTAACCCTTACTCTAATTGTTCACCCTAAATGTACCTAACCCTAACCCTAACCTTGAATCTTAATTAAATCTGTATCTTAAGACAAACCCTAAGATTTATTATAGAACCCTAATTTTAATCATAAGCCTAATTGTACCCTAAACCTAATTTTAACCCTAAACCTTAATTCGATCTAGAGCCTAATTTAACCCTAGCACTAACACTCAACCTTACCCTAATTGAACCCTAATCTTAAGCCTAATTGAACCTTAATTCAACCCTAACTTGAATCCTAATTGAATTTTAACCTTAACCTTACCTCCAACCCTAACCCTAACCCAAAACCTAAGCCTTACCCTAGAACACAAACCATAACCATAATCCTAATCCAACCCTAACTCTAATTGAACCCTAACCCTAACCTTGAACCCTCATTAAATCCTAACCTTTATGTAACCCTAACCCTAACACTGAAACTTACCTTAATTAAAAGCTTTAACCTTAACCCTAATCCTAACCCTAAACCCAACCCCAACCCAAACCCTAAGCTTTATCCTAGAACGTTAACTATAACACTATCCATAATTGAGCCTTAACCCTAACCCTAACACACCCTTATTATAATTGAACCCTAACCCTAACCCTAATCCTAACTATTTACACTAACCTTATTTGAACCCTAACCCTTACCTAATTAAACCCTAATCTAAATTGAACCTTAATTTAATTGTGGCCCTAATTGAATCCTAACCCTAACCCTAGTTTAAACCTAACCCTAATTGAACCATAATCCTAATCCTAATCCAAAACCTAACCCCAACCCAAAGCCCAAGCTTTATATTATAACCCTAATTGAACAATAACCATAACCCTAACCCTAACCTTGAACCCTAATTAAAAAATATTTTATTAAATATTTCATTTTATTTTTTGGTTATTTAATTTAAAGATTTTCTCAAATTTTTCTATTTTGTGATATAACAAATATTCTCAACTTCATAAAATTTCTAATTAATTTAAATTATATTATTTAAAATTGTTAGAATTCAAAAATTTAATTGATAATTTATTTTCATTCAAATTGAATAATTGAAGATTATATTTTATACATTTACTTTAATCATTATTTTAGATTCTATCACTTCAATAAAAGTAATCTTCTATAAAAAAAAATTATTTTGTTTTGAGATTATATAATTTAAAATAATTTTCAAATTACCTATGTTCATATATGAGAGATATAGCAAATACAACATCTATACCATTTATAATTAATTTAAATTATATTTTATTAAATTGTTAAAAAAATAAGTTGTTTATGAATAATTTTAAGATTTTTATAGTTAACTTGGCATTGAGTATAAAGGATTTAAATTTCATAAAAATAAATATATAAAAAAGATTATAGACAATTTAATTTAAGTTATGAATATTTTGATTAGATGAAAATGGGAAGGGCTTGTACCCATTACAAAACAACCATAAAGGAGATCACAAGAAGGGAGACAACCAAAAACCTTAAAAAGAATCTACACAAGAAGGACCAGTAGAAAAACAAAAACTTGAACACAAATAGGGACCAACACAAATCCAAACCCAACTACTGATCACCTAGGAGCCAAAGACCCTTGATAGCCTGTCATTCTTTTGCTAGGAATTGAAGCTTCTCATCGAAGGAAAAAGCATTTTGTTTCTTGTTGCCACCATCGTCAGTAGGGGGAGGTAGAACTTTCTATTTTCTTTCCCTTCTTTTTAGAGCTAGTCTGAGTGGCATCTGAGAGATCATCCCCAATACGCTTACCCTGACGATTCTTCAGCTCTTGTTGGAACACCTTAATGGTGACAACAATGTTCTTCATCGTCTCTTTACTGTATACTCAACAATATCCTACAGATTGTAAAGGGCTTTTTCCTAGTTGATTTGCAGGGTAGCCACCTTTTACTAAACTTTGTTTCTCTCCTCAAAGGTCCCAATGACATACTTTAGCTCCTCCACCTCTTTCTCAATGTTATCCCACTTCTCAAACATCTTAGCCAAACCAAACATCAAGTTCTAATGACTAGATTCCTCCACCTCACTTGGCCAGTCCATGGTTTTGTTGAACACAAATAACTCCAAATTTTGGATCTTGGTTTTAGAAGTGATGAGTTGGGACAACAACCAATTCAAACAATCATTTTGAATGTTTGTGGCTTGGTTGATTTCATCCAATTTCAACTGTAGGGGAGCACAACTCTTGTAAATAATAGAATCCTATAGAGTGTCTTCAAGCTCTTAAAACTAGTTAACATTATGGAGAGGGGAGTTCATGGGATTGGAAGGCGAGGGTATTAAGGGGGAGTTTGGGGAGAAATGGCAGGGGAAGCATCCCTAGGAGGAGAAACAATAGGGCAATCCATGATAGTGGGGTACCATAAGGAATCAGAGTTGTGTGATATGGAAATTTGGGGGGGTCAACAAAGGCCACCTTTTTCTTACTTGTAGTTGTGGGGTCCTCAATAATACGGTTTTTTTCCTTTAGAGACATGGGTAGGGTTTGACCTTGCAATTCTTGGTTAATGGATTGGGGTAGATAAATTATCAGGGCTAGGGAGGAGGGATTACCTTCTGAAGATATAGAGTCACTTTTGAGGATCAAGGCATGGTTCATCACCCTCAAAAGAGACATAAAAGCAGGGGAAAGAGCCACATTGTACTAATAAAGCCTATAAATAAGTCATCGGAGTAGAGGCGTCTACTTTTATTTATCTTGAACACCTTTAACTGATTGCCTGAGGGAAGAAAATATCCAAAAAAGAAAAAAATCATTTTGACATTGTAAGGAAAATGATCGAGCTCTAGGAAGAGGTGAACATGAAAGAATTTAAACCTTCCTTCCAAAGTGATATATACCTCATAAGAATCTATGTCATATTATTCTAGACACTTGGCAAATAGTCATTGTTGAAAAGATTTTGTAGCCAGATCACTTTCTCCCCTTTCTTAAGGAATATGCCCATGTCCTTCTAGTAGTGACCCTTAGGTTTTCTAGGAATGCAAGCACCATCCAAGGAGAGACCAATAGCCACTGAAATGAGCTCCATTGAAACGATAAAAGAAAGACCCCTAACTTCAACCTTCCCATCCTTCCAAGAATTGGTGAGCTCCATAGGCAAGTTGGGGTTGTTCCCTTTCATGGCCTTGATAAAGGAGGCAAGCTTGCATTTCTGAAGAATGGGCCATAATTCATTGTCATTCCTCAATTTCTTGTAGGAAGTTGGTTCCTCCTAGACTAAATCCTCATCCATCTGACTAGTCGCTATAATAGAGGAATGAGGGCTAAGAAAAGCTCTCAGGAAACACCAGTTAAAAATAGTTGTTACATAGGCGGTTCTAACTTGTAAATAGGATTAGGCAGGGGGAACCATTTTCCTTCATGAAACTTGGGTAGTATGTTCTGTCATAATGAACCCGATGGGGATTCAATTTAGTTTCTATTATGAAATGCATTTTCTTAATTATTGATTAGCATTCTCATATTTTTTGGGATCATTAAATGATCCTCCCAAATTTTAATCTTTCCCACATAATCTCCAAGATTTTCCATCCCATTTGCCGCCTTGTTCCCTTCACAAAACACGTGATTGATCTGACAATTCCCTAAGTTCATGATTTCAAGGCAAGCCTTAGCAATAAGATCCCTCAAAGACTAGCATGGAGACACTTGGCCATTTAACATCATTACATGGTGTTATGAGAATCTCCTTCTATAGCTAGGTTGGAACTACCTTTTCTATTAGCAATTTATAACCTGTGGAAGTAGCAACTACTCAATTAAATTGGAGGTTTTCTTTCAAAGATTAACAACATAGACAAGAATCACTTTTCCTCTGTGATCCCATTTAATGCCACCCCCAACCATTCGACCCAGGTTCCCTTTAGCCAAGCCATCAAAGTTAAATTTAAACCATCCTAGGTTGAGGGGACCAATAAGTATTACTCCTTTATAAAATTACCAAGTAGTAGCAATATCAAATTATAGATTAGTGGGATTCCTTTTAGGATTGAAATATGTTGATTTGAGATTCTACTTTATCTTATTGATGGTTTGATCAACAAGAATCATCCAAGGATATTTTTTCCCCCCGAATATCCTATTATTGTGCTCCTTCCAAAGTGCCCAACTAGTGATGAGGAGGGCTTGCCACCAAAGTTCAAAAAGCATGAGAAGATTGACTGGAGGGGTCTAGCTATCTATCACACTTATAAAATGTTTATTCCAAACCCAACTAATATGAAACAAAGATGAGAAGTAGTTTCTTCCTCTTTCTCACAAAGAAATCATATATTGACCAATTGCACCCCTCTCTTTTGGAGATTATTCAATGTGAGAATTTTCTCAAGACAGGTCATCCACCAGAATGTTACAATATAAAGAATAAATTTATTTTCAATGTTTATCTATCAGTTTAAAATTTGTATGAATAATGCTATAATCACTAAAAATTAATGAATGATTCTATTTTTCATGATTGGTTAAGTGGTATTGTGTAATTATTCTATGTTAATTTAAGTTATGAATGTTATAATATAAATAATAATATTTCTAATATATTTTTAATGCATCTTTATATTTTATCTAGGCAAGCATCTAAATTAAAAAGTAGGATTGTAAAAAATTGCAACTTGATAAGTAAACGCACATCTCAAGTAACAAGTGGAATTATAAAAAAATATTTCTATATTTATTTTATTTTTCTTTTGATAAATATAAATATAATTTTTTTATTAATAATTATCTTTATTATTATAAATAATAATCTACCGATCATAGATAAAATTTATAATTATTATAAAACTGATTGCACACATTAAATTATAAAATCACATCAAATTGAGTTATATTTTAGAAAAAAAACCATTATAATAAAATACTTTGAACTAATATTTTACTCATAAAATGTTTTATTTTTATTTTTTTTAAATTATTAAACTTTATAAATATGATATGAATGTGAACACATCGAAAATAAATTCTATTAAACTTTGTAACTTCTGGTTGCTTCATTCAATAAAAAGAAAGTATGATATGGATGTGAACACACGAAAAATAAATCCTATTAAACTTTGTAACTTTTGATTGCTTCATACACCGAAAATAAATCCTATTCACTACCAAAGTAAACCAATATTTCATTTCAATGTAAATCAAATAAAAATCCTTAAAGGTTATTATAATTAATGGCTGAGGTGACTATAAACTCAAATCGAATGAATATAATATCAACAATGAGAGTAAGAATGACTTTAATGTTTCTAGGTTGTGGCAAGATGACTATCCAAGCGAAAAAATGAATAGAGCTCTGGGGAAAAATTTATGGCTTGGGTTAAGATGATGGCTTCTGGGAAAACATGGCACCCAAATGGGCAAAAATATTCAAATGGTTATGAAAAAAATGCAGATGATTTGCGTGAGGTCCTCAGTATGCCATATATGATCAGAGACGACATTATGAATCTAGTACTAGATCCTACAAGGATGCCAGTAGGTCGCGATACAATGATTACAGATAAGAGGGCTTCAATAAAAAATATTGGCCTATAGAAAAGAGGCATTGGGAGCCACAAGAAAATGGATCTGTGTAGTATCATAGACCCCAACAAGATAGAGTGTGGGTCCCAAAAAGACCCCATAGGTGACTGATGCAAGGAAAGCAGGAACCCTTTGATTTATGGGAGAATGATCGAGAAGAGCACAAAGAAAATGAGAGAAAACCAATTGCAAAACGAAATGTTTCTAAGGATTGAGAAGTTGAGATCCGAAACATTGCGTAGAGTGGTCAGAAAAATCCTGGTGCTCCCTTCAATCCAATAAATTAGAATCATTTTTTAGTTTACAAACTTTAGATCCACATAAGGAGGCAAGGGTTAATGCACCAGTAAGTATCAAAGAGAAGAGGGAGCTGTCAGAACAGGTTTTTCCTCATAAGGGTTCAAAACCTCAATAAGAACAGTTGGTGAAGCTAGACCTAATCCAACATGCGAGATCAGAAGGTGTTAAAAAAGTTGGTGAAGCCAGTAAAGAGAAAACATAGGAGGATATTCCACGGAATCCACAGTACGCGCAACCACTTTGGAAAAGAAAGAAAAAGAGATAGGCTAATCGTAGGAAGCAGCCACAACAAGGGAATGAAGGAGGTAAAATGCAATGGAGACCTGCCAAGAACAAGATGGGAAATGCAGACCAAACACCGCAGGATAAAGGGCTCGACGCAGTTTCAAATATTTATGTATCAGTCACCTTATCTGAGAGTCAATTAGAGCCACAAGTTTTCAATCTTCCCAAGCGAGCCCTAATTTGTAAGTTCTGGTGTTTGAATCTTGATATTGTTCTTCTTAAAGATCTGATTTATGAGGAATGGAAAGGAGCCATAAAAGTTTTTTACTTAGATCAAGAGAAAGGAATTTTCCTTGTATTATTTGAAACGAAAGGGCATAGGGATGCTATCTTCAAAATTAAATCTTGGGTATATAAGGGTTCGGGCCTATGCATGCAACCCTGGTATCCTAATTTTAGGGCTCAATATTTGATAGCCAAATTTACTCCCTTCTGGATACAACTACCTTCTTTGCCTCTTGAATAGAGGGAGCTTAGATTGGTTGAAATCTTTGCAAATCAAGTGGGAATATTTCTAAAACATGATAAAGTTTTTTTCAAAGATCCCTCAAAATTAGTACAGTTCTGTGCATTACTGGATGCATCTAAGAAATTTCCAGACCAGATTCATATAAAATCCAAATATGGGTTGTGGAGGCAAGATATCCTTCTTGAAAGCCCAGATGTTGTGTGCTATAAATGTCATATGATGGGTCATTTGGGAAACTCCTGTCTCAAAGAAGAAACACCTCTAAATGAACCTCATGATAGCAAGTATCAGGCTGCTCAGGGTGCTTTCCATAACAGTCAAGATCAGGATAATCAAGAATGTCCTTTATCAAATGCTTTAATAAATAGCACAAAAACTCCTATAGTGTCATAAGCAATAGTTTCTAAGGCAATGCAACAAAAGATAAGGAAGAAGAATGATTTCATACAGATGCCAAACCTAGGAGTGGCCTGGTATAGGAAGATTGCATTGATCTTGTCGGAGTTTCTACAACGTTCTCAATCAATTTCTCGCCTCTCCCCTATTTTTTCTTGTATCTCTATTCAACAGTTGGACAACATAGTTACTACCTTAATGTTTGATAAAATCCTATTATTCTTCAATCAAACAAGACAAGGTCGCAATTCCTTTCACCAACATCAGGATTCAGATATCACAAGATTTAACCCTGTAGATATTATAGAGGAAGAAACTTCAAACTTGCCGTATATCAATAATCTTTTTTTTGAAGGCTGTCTGAAGGAATTGGTAGACAAGATTATAGAGTCTGAAGGCACTAAAATGATTGAATGGATTGCTAATGAAGTGCTTAAAGAGAGCTATGATACTATCACTTCCTCTTCTTTAAAATCTATTGACAACACTTTTGAGCTAGAAGAAATTGATGACAGTGATATGAAACTAACATTGGACTCATCTATCAGGGCTTCACAACATCTTGAACTTCTACAACTTGCACAACAGGAGATTGTAAAGGAAGAGTAGGGGTGGGAGGTTAGCGAGAAGAATGAGGGAGAATTTTATTACAAGTAGATTTTGGGAATTGCCTAGACTCCAAGTATTCAACCAATTTCCATTAGAACCTCGGGTAAAAGGGGAAGAAAATCATGAATGGAAAAGATAAAGGAAGATATAGTAGCAGGAGTCCAATCCACGTTGGACAGTACACTGGTTCTTTCTACAACTAAACGACCGAGGAGGGAATGTTGCTCTCCTCGAGATCAATCAAGATATGGTCATGGAATTTCAGGGGCATTAATGCCTCTGACAAAAGGGCTCTGATCAAGCAACAACTAGATGCATGTGGAGTGGACATAATATTGCTACAAGAGACCAAGACCTTACATCAATCTTATCAGATGTCAGTGCAGAAATGGAAAAAGTTGGAATCTTGTCATAATCCCGCACAAGGAGCATCAGGGGGCATGATAGTATTATGGGATGTTGAGAAGCTTCAAGTGGAGTTAATAAACTATGATAAACATTGGCAACTTCTCAAAGTTTCTGATTTTGATTTTCAATTCTGCTTGCTAAATGTATATGCTCCAACGACCCCGGTTGACAAAAAGAATCTTTGGGAGGGATTAAAAAGAGTCCTAGATGGGCTAAGGATGGATAAAATAATTATAGCAAGGGATTTTAATGCTATAGCTAGCATGCAGGAAAAAAAAGGGGGCATTATTCCTTCTCAAAATGATATAGATGAATTTGTAGCTTTTATATCTAATAATGCTCTGTCTGATGTTATACCGTGTAAGGGGAAATTCACTTGGATGAATAAAAGAAAGGGTTTTGAAAATAGCTAAAAGGATAGATAGGTTCCTTATCTTAGACAATTGGTATGGTTCAGGGAAGAGATTGGAGTATGAGATTATGCCAGCCTCTCATTCTGATCATTTTGCCATTTCTTTGTCCATCTACATAAGAAATTAGAACAAAGTTCATAAAGTGTCTTTTAAATTTGAAAGAATGTGGCTCTATAATCCTTAGTTCATTCCTCTTCTAAGCCAATGGTGGGATTATGCACTGTATGTTGCAGGATCAAGGATGTTTCAGTTAGAAAATAAGCTGAAGTATGTGAAATCAGATAAAAGTATGGAATGCTACAGTGTTCAAGAACATTTTTGAGCAAAAGGAAAGAGTATTTAAGGAACTATCAAAGGTAAATGAAAGAGTAATTAGTCAAGGATTAGATGCAGTTTTACATGAGAAGCAAAAGTCTTTACAGGATGAATGGGAAAAGTTAATGGCAAGGGAGGAATTATATCAAAAACATAAATCTCAGGAATTGTGGCTAAAGGAGGGGGATAAAAATACAAAATTCTTTCATGCATCTGTGCAGATAAAAAAAGGCAAATAAGGCTATTTTCAAAATTAAAGATGCAACTACGATCAGGATTTAGTAAAAGGGGAGGAAATTCAACAAGAAGCTATAAGGTTCTTCTCAGCCCCAAATGTTATCCCTGCATCAAATTCTTCTGAAACGATGGAATTATTAGATTCCATTCCCAAATTGATCACAAGAGAGGATAATCCTAATCTGATGAAAGCATTCACCTTGGAGGAAGTAAGAAGTGTGGTATTTTCCATGCAGCCTGATAAAGCACCTGGCCCGAATGGATTCATGACTTTGTTTTTCAAAAGTGTTGGAACTTCGTTGGCATTGACGTTCTCCTTGCACTAGAAGAGTCAAGAAGAACAAGGACTGTTCTAAAACAATTTAATACAACACACATTGCTCTAATTCCAAAAGTAAAGAATCCAAAGTCGTTTGCAGAGTTTAGACCAATTTGTTTGTGCAATACAATATATAATTTTTTTACCAAAGCTATCTATTTGCGACTCTAGCCAATGATTTCCGAATTAGTGTCAACAGAGCAAGGGGGCTTTGTCCCTAGAGGGGAAATAGCAGAAGGTGTTGTAGTGGCTCATGAAGTGTTACATTCTATCAAAATTTCCAACATACCTTCATTTGTTGTTAAACTAGATATGATGAAGGCATATGATCGAGTGTGTTGGGAATTTCTAATTCAAGTGCTAAAGAAATTTGGGTTTAGTAATAAATGGTGTAAATGGATTCTTTCTTGTCTATCTGGAGCAAATTTTTTGGTGATAATCAATGGATCTCCTGCGGGATTTTTTGGATAATCTCAAGGAGTGAGACAAGGAGACCCCTTGTCTCCTGTTCTCTTCCTTGTTATGGAAGAAGCACTCAGTAGATCAATTCAAAAGGCTCATTTACAAGGCTTATGACATGGGGTCACATTGCCTAATACCAATATTTCAGCTACTCATTCCTTTTTTGCAGATGACACTTTGTTGATGGGTAGAGCATCTCTGCTAGAAGCTGTAGACACATAAAAATGGCCTAGACCTGCTAACCACATTCTTCTATATCATGCTTCATCTCAACATAATTAAAATATTTAATTATGTCCTATAGTCCAATGTCAACTATTAATTAAATAATTCTTAATTATTTAATTAATTCACATCTTTTATTCCTCCTGGCTATTTAAATAAATAAATTACATTTATTATTTAAATACGTCGCTAATTGCTTATGTCACTCTATAATTAAATAAATTCCTAAATTTATTTAATTATCACTTCCTCATGATTATTAAATAAATAGATCTTATTTATTTATTTAATACGTCATTAATTATTTATGTCTTCTCATAATTAAATAAATTCTTATTATTTATTTAATTATTATCCTCTCCAACTTTCTTTCTAATTTTAAATAAAATCATATTTAAAATTACCCACTTTCTAATTTTCCTCCACAATTGAATAATTTTAATTATTAAATTATCTTATTGATTTTCTTTCTAAATTTAAATAAAAGCATTTTATTTAAATTGGCAACTTCCCTCTTTCCAAGTAAATAATTTTAAATTATTATTATTTACTCTCACATGAATTCACCATTTTGGAATTAATTTAAAATACTAATTTCAAAATAGCATTTCTCTCCACAAAGTAAGTTATTTCTAAAATAACTTGATTTTCTAAATATCTTCTTCTTGTTCAATCTTTATCCTCTTGATTTTTACTAATTTAATCTCAAGGTCACGTTTATTATCCATCATTGATTTAATTTCTTAAATTAAATCTTGTCCACACATTTGGGGATTTTATCCTAACCCTAATTGAGAGTTGCCATTTTGAATCTTAACCATTGATTCTAGGGCATTTCTCAATATCTCATCTCATCCGTCCGTTCAAGATTGTATTTTCTATAAAATGACAATCTTGATCTCATTTTTGGGGATGGCTTAATCTATTATTATTTTTGGCAATCTCATTTATTGGCATTCTCATATCATCTTAGGCTTATATTACTACTTGCACATTAGAATCAAGTTTCTATTTTGCATAGAGTTTTTAGAAATCCTTCAAAGGCTTTGTTAGGACTAGGCATATAGAGTTTGCTCACAAATTTGAGGGCATCCATTATCACAACAAGCTTGAGGAGGTACAATGGAAATCCGTCATGGAGGAGAGAAATGGGTGAGATTGTTCTAGTTTCATTCCTTTTCTTTCATATTCTCCTATGCATTCTATTGATTGATAGGATTATTTATTATTGCATGCATGTGTTAACATATTCTATCTTGCAGGAAATTATCCATCATTACAGAAGCAAAACAAGTTAAATCTCCGTTGGAAAAATACTCACTAGCATCAGGGAAAAGAATCAATGCAGCTAAATCAAAGGTATATGTGTTTAATACTAAACCAACAATAGATAGACAGTTGGTATCAATCCTAGGATTTTAGAGAGAAAAATTGCCCTGTTCATACTTGGGAATACCATTTTTTATGGGATCCAATAAGTCCTCTTTTTGGACTAAGATTCTAGATAGAATAAGAGCAAGGATACTTGCTTGGAAAGCAAGATGGCTAACACTAGCTGGTAGAATACTATTGATTAAATCTGTTCTAGCTTCTATTCCTAACTATTTTTTGGCAGTTTTACAAGCTCCAAAAGGGGTTATTGGTCAAATTGAAAAGCTAATAAGAGACTTTCTCTGGAAAGGCAACCTAGATGATAAAAGGAAGCTACCTCTAGTTTCTCTGGAAAATATGTGCTCTCAAAAGGAAAGTGGTGGAGTAGGGTTTCATAACTTGTCAGCAAGAAACATGGCTCTAGGGGCTAAATTGGTGTGGAAATTGTATGATAAACCAGATCTGAAATGGTGTAAGGTGGTGCAAATCAAGTATTTGGATAATGATAATCCATCTGGGATTTTTACAATCTCTAATCCCATAGGAGGATCTACTATGTGGAACTTCATTGTGACCTGCCGAGATGTTATATGTCCTTTTCTCTCATGGGAGGTGCATAATGGTGAACAAGTATTGTTCTGGAAAGATTCTTGGAATGGGTTGCCTCCTATTAATTCAAATTTGGATTTGCAGATAGCTGAAGTTTTTCTATCACAAAACTAGGGGGTATTTTTAAAGGATTATATTGCATCCTTTGATCCTATTACATGTTTGGTTAAGTGGAAGGATTTAACAAATACTCCTATACCAGCTGAACAAAAGAAACTGTTAACAAAGGTGCTGAGGAGTAGGAGTGTCCACCTCTCTTAGTCTCCAGATAGATTGTTGTGGGTACCCTCTAAGAATGGATTGTATACAGTTAAGCAAGGGTACAAAGCAATTATTGCTCAGGCATCTCAGAGTCAGTCACATAGAGCCTTTACTTTTTGTTGGAATTCAACACAACTTCCAAAGGCAGTCAGTTTTGCTTGGTTGGCCTTGAAGAAAAGGATTTTGACAAGTGATCATCTGGAGAAGTTTGGGATTACGAGGTCCTTCAGGTGTTTTTTTTGCAAAGAAAATGATGAAACAACTAATCATCTCTTTGTCTTTTGTCCAGTGGCATATGAGATATGGACTTTCAATGTGGAGAAATTGCATGTTTCCTTCCCATTACCCAATTCTCTTTGGGATCTGTTTACTAGCTGGCCTGTTCTTCATAGATCAACATTGTTTGCATGCATATGGATAGTTACTCCTACTCTAGTAATTTGGTTAATATGGTTGGAAAGAAACAGATGCATTTTCAAAAATTAGACAGTTTCAGTTGGTAGAATTAAAGACAAGTTTGAGAAGTCAATCTTTGAAGTGTGTATTTCTTATGTTAACAATTATAAGTCAATTTACTCATTGTATTCCAATTGGGATAATTTCATTTTAAATAATTGGAAGCATATAGTACTGCCACTCCAAGGGGTTTTTCGACCAGGTCAAGAGAAAATGGATAGAATCAAGGTGAAGTGGATACCATCAAACCCATCCGTTTGCAAGCTAAATTTTGATGGGGCTTCACGAGGAAACCTGAGTGTATCTGGTGCTGGCTATTGCATTTGAGATCCAAAGGGTTCTCTGATAGTAGCTAAAGCCACATACCTATGTGATGACACAAACAATATGGCAGAGGTTCAAGCACTATTAGCGGGAGTCATATTGGCAAAAGAGCTCAAGATCGATAAGTTGCATGTGGACAGTGACTCTCTCCTTATAATCAATGCATGCAAATCGAAGAAGATTTGTAACTGGAAATTATGGTATATTCTTCAAAAGATATGGAGATACTAGCAACTTTTGAAGACATTTACCTTTCTCATACATATCGAGAAGGTAATAAATTAGCAGATGCTTTGGCTAATTTGGCTTGTGATTCTAAGAAGCATATAATCATCCAAAACAAGGAAGCTCTAGCTAAATTCCCCCACATTCAGTGCATAGTAGAAACAAAGCAAATTATTCAGGGCTAGTAGTCTAGTGAGATTAAGTTGGGTATGAAAGCTTGCACCCAATGTACAAAGTTAACAATGAAATAAAAATAGAATTTTGAAATATAAAAGGAGGGTGTTTTGTCGAGTATGGTGTGAGGTAGGTTCTTCAAACAGGTGTCATCCTCCATGCTGTCTGAGGAGACATCCGATATGGCAACAATTGGTGCCAACAGGAAAGTGTAATGATGGTGGGAAACATGATGCTTAACCTACCTTGCTTCAAACATCTTATCATCCTGGCCGTATCATGTTGGTATTTGTTTTTCAGGATTAAGCATATTTTGTAATGATGCTTACACTTAAAAATCCAAGGAAATGTTTAATTGCTCATATGGATAATGGAATACGGTGCCACCACGCTTACCACAGTAGGGACACTTGTTCACCATATGAAATTCTAGCTGGTACCTTATATCTTCTCTGTTGTATGGCACATTAATTTGCTCTGTATTAAAGGAGGACTTGCACGAGCCAACTTGCTTTGATGGGTTTCAACACACTTATTCACGTTGGCCTTCATGATGAGTTACTTGTGCTTCATGGATTTAAAAGGAAAAGTTCAGTGTATGAGTTTGCTCACAAGTGCTCAAGGAAATTGGACATCACTAGGTTGCAAGCTTGAAGTGTTCGACTCTCTCATCATGTTGTCCCGACCATGGAATTTTAGGATTCGATGTCCAGCAAAGCAGGGAGAACGTTTGTTTGAGGAGAGTCTTTCCCATGAGAATCTGGCAATGATTTTCTAAATTGATTGCCCCAAGGTTGAAGAATCGGTACGTTCTATTATGGGTTTTGAATTAACTTGTCTGAGAGCTAGGCGTCTGATTTTTCCATCTCAAGTCTTGTTTGTGTTTTTATCAAATACCCTGGATCTCCTTCAATCTCTCGTTGAGTTGGAGGTAATTGTTTCTAAGTTTGTTAAGTCCCAATTCCTAGATGGTGAAGAATTACTTCAAGTTGTCCAACAATACAATGTGTTTTCTAGTGATGGGTACCTGGGTGATTTATTCCCTAGAGAATTTGTTAAACATAAGTTGGAGTTTGTTGAAATATTTGAAGCCATCAGGCTAGCCTTGTAGTTTAAAAATGATAGTATTCTTCTTAAGGCCTTGAGAAGGAATTCCTGACGCTTGTGTATTATAATGAATTTTGACATCAAAGAGAAGTATTATGCAATTTCTTTTTTGTGTGACCATAATCCTCACCCACCGCAGAATATAGCTACTGCTGGTCTTAAGGAGGGTGGTGAGATGCATGTGCTAGAATTTGCTCAGAGAGAGGCAATGCCAGAGGAAGAGGTTGCTCTAGAGGAAAATACTGATGAATTTGCAAGAAGAGAACAATGCACAAATATGGCAAGGGCTCGAGTTCACCAGATAGAGGCAACGACAGGAGAAGAGGCTACTCCAATGGACACTTTTGCTGGCTACTCAGTTGGGGATCGTTTTGCAGCTGTGACTAGGGTCAAAGATCATTATGTGACTCATGCTGGTGCTAGTTTTTTCGCCCAGGAAAATTGTTTGGTGGAGACAGCTGAAGGGCAAGATGAGAATTTTGTGCATGAAGATGATGTTATGGAAGAATAATTAGCTGGTTTTTTGCACTAACCAGTTTTGTGCTTTCAGAAAGGAATGCGGTGGAGTGGAATATCATAGTTTGTTATTTTTTGCATATAATCACTTTTGTTCATAGAAGCTTTCCTCGATAATGACCTCTGCAATTTTTGTAATTATGATATGGAGAAGTCACGATGTTATTTCAGAATATATGCCATGAAGACAATAGCATAAATCTAGATTGTAAAATGCATAGGTAGTGTTGCTCTTAGGAGCTGATAGCTAGTTATCATATGTTAGGTTGATGCTGTAGAATTATTTTGGCATTGTGAATACTTTTCTGTCCTTTTATTTTGATATTATACTTGTAACTACAATCTTATATATAATATATATATAGGCCCTGGTGCCTTTTATCAAAAAAAATAAAATCAAAAAATCAAAAGATAAAGAAAATTACAAAATGTAACATCAAAGAAACATATATACCATATGCATCTCCTAAAAGAAACCAAGAAATTAGGGAGGAACTTAAACAATGAAGAGGATTTTTAAATTCATTATCTTTTCTTTGATTTACAACTTGTGTGAGCATATAAATGAGTCTAAACTACAAAGGTTGATGCCTTTGAATACTTCCAACCATTGGACACAAAAAATAGATTACAATAGAGAAAGTCCTAAAACTAACCAAATGCTTACAATAAAAAGATTTTACATATAAATAACACATGAAGAGAGATCCCAAAATTAATCAAATTATCACTTTGTTACACATCAAAACCTACATCAGCCATCAAGATGTTTCCATCATATCAGATTTCCCAAGTGCACACGAGGTTAATCCCTATTTGATCTACATTCTATGAAAACCATGAAAAACAACTCTTGAATAACTCAAGTCAAATAATACAAATGTTCATTAAATTCGCAACCATTCATAAGCAACATGCTTGCTAGATAATTTATGTTCATTGTTCACAGAACTTAAATTTGAATTCTCCATAGCCATATTAAATTGAGCTTCATTGCCTTTAAATCATTTTATGCAATAATTTAGAACACAACCACATCTATGAGAAACATGTCACATGAATGCCCCATAAATAGATGCAACAATATTTTATCGATTATTTTCCTTCACCCACCCTTCCTTGTTATTGTAACAGATTCCACATAATCTTCCTTGATACATTTTTATCTTTGCAACAACTAAAATAGTTTAATAGATTAGAATCGTTCAACAAAAATATGCATGTTGATTATTTTTCTTTTTGTTTTCATATATTCATATTCAAGTACATAAAGAAAGTTGTATCCATGTCAATCTTTTATATAATACATTTTAACTCTTAACATAAATATGTCATATATTTAGCATTCTTCTTAATCAAATGTTAACAATGTGATCTTACTAAAAAAAAATATTAAAAGTAAAAAATTAAAGAATAAATATTACCTTTACTACAACTAAAATAGTTTAATAGATTAGAATCATTCAACAAAAACATACATGTTCACTATTTTTCTTTTCATTTTTATATATTTATATTCAAGTACATAAAGAAAGTTCTATCCCTTCTATCAATCTTTTATATAATATATTTAACTTTAATATAAATATATCATATATTTAAATGTTAATAATGTGTTTTTACTTAAAAATAAAAAATTAAAGAACAATATGAAATATAAATTTCATTATTTTAAAATAATAAAATTATTAAATATGTTATTGAAAGGAAATAAATTACACTCTATCAGCAAACAAAACACTTATTCTTTTGAAATAAAAACTTATTAATAATATTAAATATCTTTATTAGAAAAGAGAGCGAGCCAATATAACCCCAAACTGTTGTCCACTAATATGAGCAATATATAAAAAAGGTTCAAAATTTCCAAAACTCCGTTCAAATAAAGTTACGAGTAATGCCTATAAAAAAAACCCCATACTGTTTAATAAAACCATTGAAAATTTGAAACTCCATAAACTATGTTGATTTGTCTGCAAACTACTTTGAAAAAAAGAAGAAGCATTCAACAATTTCTAAAAATATAAACGGAAAAAACAGTAGATAGATTTATTTTTATTTTTAGGATGGTATAAGTATTCGGGATCTTTCAACAATTCATTAAAAAATATTTTACTATATTGATACAGTCTATTTGATAATATTAATCAAGCTTCTTGGGAAAAAAAGCATTTCTTTAGTATAGGAGCAGATCTAAATTTAGCAAAACAATATTGCTTTATTTAGTATTAGTTTGTATATAAATTGATTCAAGTGTTTTTATCTTCTCCAGAGGTAGCTTTTCTTAAATTTCAATGGAGGCAGAGGCATGGATAGAACACTTTGTTTCTTATGAGTATATACAGCATTGTGATATCCATAGTAAAATTGGCAAGGACAGAGATCATGTTTTTCAGCGTTCAACTTTCTTCTGCAAAGATTGTCCTTCAAGTGGGCCTCTCTGCAAAGAATGTGTTTCTGCAACTCATTCATCACACTCTGTTTTACAGGTCAGGAAGACGTCCAGACGCGATTCAATCAAAAAAGATGACATTGAATCTCATATAACTCAGGCTCACCAGATCTTTCCTTACATGTGGAACAAAGAAACAGTCTTCTTTCTTAGAAATAATTCATCTTCTTCACCATCATCTTCATCCTCATCCTCCTCTGCTTCATCTTCCTCTAATGGCTGCTGCAGAGTGTGTGAAAGAAGATTTCATGAGAAAAAGAATGATGTGCTGTACTGCTCTCTTGAATGCAAGTATTTGGGAGATAAAGAAGAAGCTTTTTGGAAGCAAATTGCCTGCCCCAACCGTTGTGATATGAGGAATGGATTTTGGGAGTTTGTCAAAAATTTGGGTAGCAATGAAAGAAAGCAGGCACTGGAATGTGATAAGCCCCTCAAGTATTTGTACTTACAATATGTTTTGTCATCTGTGACCTAAAATTATTTCAGCATTCAACCCAAACATTGATCAAATTGTATATTTAATTCTTTATTGTGTGAAAGAGATGGTTATACAACCATTTTATTTGACTGAGCGTAGTCTCTGGTCTATATGTTTGTGTACTCTGTAAATCATTCTTTCTTCTCTTATTGTTTGGTAATGTTCCTTTTCTGCTGTGAGATTAAGGCTTTGTTTGTGCCTTTCACAGCTGCACTTTGCTGCTACTGGTGAATGGCTGTGTTATCTTTCATTCTTTCTTGGAAAAAGAAATCTTACAATAAATAAATGAAGTGATCTTTTCGGCATTTATTATTGTAGTTTAAGAGGTATGGAATTTCCGGCAATTTTTTCTTGCTCTCATGTTCTGGATCTTTCGTCTGGAGAGCTTACAGTGAACAAATATATTTTAGAACCCTAATATTTACAAATTTCCTTTTTTGAAAGATATATATTTTAGAACCCTAATATTTACAATTTTTTTTTCAAAGATATATATTTTAGAACCCTAATATTTAGGGATTTCTTTTTTCAAAGAATCATTCATGTAAAAAAAATTCTGCACATCTCTCACCAGTTGGTTCAACTCCATGCATGCCAAAGATTTGTAAATGGCTTCATGATCTGGTCGATATTTCTCAAATAATTGGACTAATGCGTTTTCCTGATTCTTATCCTACATACATTTAAATTCTTATACTAGATAAAATTTAACCTGAAACACTATCAAATTGCTCCAAGACTTGATCTTACTTGTTCTTTTGCTTTATATTCTCCTGTATTTCGTTTGGGCAGTAAATTGGCAACAGCCTTCCTGATTCTTTTACTTTGTTCACGGAGGACTCTATTCATCCCCTCTCCATTGAAATTCTTGTGTGGAAAGGCGGTTTGAGCAGCTGTGAGGAGTAGATGAGCTTCTATATCTGGAAACAGACATTGTCCCATGCAATTTTAATTTTTTTATAGATAATCAAATTCTTTTAAAACGGCAGAATTTGTACCGTGGTAGAAAATGCTCTTTATATGGAGTTGCAAGCCACCGATGTAATGATGTAATTTGTTAATAGTTAAATTGGAATGTAATATAGTTAAAGACACTTTTTAAAGATGAAGAAAAACGGGACGTTGAGGAGGAAGCAAGAATATAAGGATAATACATGTAGTTAAATCAACAATAGTCTATTGAATGTTTTTTCTTGTAATTTTCTTTATTTATATTGATTCAATAAAAATAAATAAAAAAACAGTTTAAAAACATAAAATTTTATCTAGTAAATAGAAGTTTAAAAACACAAAACTTTATCTAATAAATAGAATTTGATGCATGCATTATATATAGACAAATTCAATATTTAGAGACGTTTGTTTGCCACATTTTCTTGATGACCTTAATGCTAGATAGGTTCGTGGAGGGTGCATCCAAAGATATCAATGAAGGAGGGTCGCAAATTGGAAAAAGACCTACAGGGTAGGCTGTTGTGACTAGTAGAGTGGATGGGAGTTGTTTTTATATGTTTTTAATAAAAGATATGTCAGACCAACCAGACACTTGTGGGGTTTCAACCTTGGGAGGCTTGTAGTGTTGAATGTATTTGTGGAGGTAGATGTGATGTTAGAGTTGGCAAAACACTATGATCCCAAGGACATAAAAATCAAAAGTGAGAATGCAACATTACTCTTTGAGGTTACCAAGGACAAAATTGTGGAGGTGTTCAAATTGAACCCCAATTATACAGTCAACATTAATTGTATAGATTTATACAATGAATATGAGTAGAACAGATATGGGTATAGGAAGAATACATAATATTTAAATAATTATGAGATTAACAATATGATTTATACAACTTTCCTTGTGGCTTGATCATGATCATGGATAATTGCTTGGGTCATTTCTGTATTAAGATTTAGCAATTCTCATATAAAAATAGAAAATATTTAAGGCTTTAACTATGGTTTTTATGCATTTTCTTGTGGATGGATTTTAGTCATAGACAATTAATTTTGACTTATTTATGTATTTAGCTTAGTAGCCAACATATTCACAAGAAAGTACATGCGATGAAATTTATGTTTATATTTTTTTTCTTAATCTCTTTCAAATGAGTTTTAGCATTTCCTTATATGTTAATGTAGAATATTGATGTACTATGAACCACCTTATAAATCTTTTCATAGAAAAATAAAAATGAATGTAATTGTATGAAACATTTTATATTTCAAAAAGAGATATTATTGTCAATGTCAATATGTACTGAACGTGAGTGGTAGCAGTCAAGATATAGCTTTAATGAAAATAAGATTTATTGAATATATATATATATATGGTTTATAATAAATATAAAATTGCAATAAATTAATAATAATTTAAATTTAATAAATGAGGATTACTTTTATTTTTGGTACTAAAATTTAATCAATGTAAGAATGGGTTTATATATTTTTCTTTAAAATTATGTGATAAAATATATTTGATTAGTAGTTGATATGAAGCTATTTTTTTACAATATTAGGTGAACAATAAGATGATGATATTTTATCATAATATGATCTAAATTTCACAAAGATTTTATATTACCAAATAATTGACTAAAACAATTGTATGAACCATATGACTTTTCAACTAATACATGATAAATATAATATTAACAATCCATACCCTTATGGGTTTCATCATCCCAAATATGGTGGCAAAATTTCCAAGTTGAGTTGATTTTGAATTGGCTTGATAAATTTAGAACAAATAAGTTACTAGATCAATCAATATTTACTAGTTATTTGATTGATTATTGATAAGTAGGAGGTTTCTTCCACAGTGTGTCAAATTATGATATTGCTATCAGGATTCAACCGTGTAGTTTTCGAGTCAAACTCATTGACCCATGATTCATGAGTAGTGGTTCACAAGAACCCATCTCTCATGATAATGAATGGTCCACTTAGCACTCATTGCATCTAGGTGATGCTCACAGAGGTGAAGCATTGGTCGAGAGGTCACCCATCCTAGTACTGCTCCAGCTCAAGCGCGCTTAACCACAGAGTTTCCCCCAAGGTTAAGCCCACTTAGCTTGCTACCCCATTTGCAAAACCTTCAGCAAGTGTTGTGCCTTATGAACCATTCATAATAGAGCCCCTTTAGCTCATCAATTGATAAGTAGGAGGTTTCTTCCACAACGTGTCAAATTATAATATTGCTATCAGGATTCAACCGTGTAGTTTTTGAGTCAAACTCATTGACCCATGATTCCTAAGTAGTGGTTCACAAGAACCCATCTCTCATGATAATGAATGGTCCACTTAGCACTCATGAATCATGGGTCAATGAGTTTGACTTGAAAACTACACGGTTGAATCTAGCAATATCATAATTTGACATGTTGTGGAAGAAACCTCCTACTTATCAATTGATGAGCTAAAGGGGCTCTATTATGAATGGTTCATAAAGCACAACACTTGCTGAAGGTTTTGCAAATGGGGTAGCAAGCTAAGTGGGCTTAACCTTGGGGGAAACTCTGTGGTTAAGTGCGCTTGAGCTGGAGCAGTACTGAGATGGGTGACCTCTCGGGACAGACCAATGCTTCACCTCTATGAGCAGACCTCTCAAGATGAACCAATGCTTCAGCGTGTCAAATTATGATATTTCTATCAAGATTCAACCGTGTAGTTTTCAAGTCAAACTCATTGACCCATGATTCATGAGTAGATGCAATGAGTGCTAAGTGGACCATTCATTATCATGAGAGATGGGTTCTTGTGAACCACTACTCATGAATCATGGGTCAATGAGTTTGACTCGAAAACTACACGGTTGAATCCTAATAGCATTATCATAATTTGACACACTGTGGAAGAAACCTCCTACTTATCAATTGATGAGCTAAAGGGGCTCTATTATGAATGGTTCATAAGGCACAACACTTGCTAAAGGTTTTGCAAATGGGGTAGCAAGCTAAGTGGGCTTAACCTTGGGGGAAACTTTGTGGTTAAATGCGCTTGAGTTGGAGCAGTACTAGGATGGGTGACCTCTCGAGATGGACCAATGCTTCACCTATGTGAGCATCACCTAGATGCAATGAGTGCTACGAGGACCATTCATTATCATGAGAGATGGGTTCTTGTGAACCACTACTCATGAATCATGGGTCAATGAGTTTGACTCGAAAACTACACGGTTGAATCCTGATAGCAATATCATAATTTGACACGTTGTGGAAGAAACCTCCTACTTATCAATTGATGAGCTAAAGGGGCTCTATTATGAATGGTTCATAAGGCACAACACTTGCTAAAGGTTTTACAAATGGGGTAGCAAGCTAAGTGGGTTTAACCTTGGGGGAAACTCTATGGTTAAGCGCGCTTGAGTTGGAGCAGTATTGAGATGGGTGACCTCTCAGGATAGACCAATGCTTCACCTCTATGAGCATCACCTAGATGCAATGAGTGCTAAGTGGACCATTCATTATCATGAGAGATGGGTTCTTGTGAACCACTACTCATGAATCATGGGTCAATGAGTTTGACTCGAAAACTACATGGTTGAGTCCTGATAGCAATATCATAATTTGACACGCTGTGGAAGAAACCTCCTACTTATCAATTGATGAGCTAAAGGTGCTCTATTATGAATGGTTCATAAGGCACAACACTTGTTGAAGGTTTTGCAAATGGGGTAGCAAGCTAAGTGGGCTTAACCTTGGGGGAAACTCTGTGGTTAAGCGTGCTTGAGTTGGAGCAATACTGGGATGGGTGACCTCTCGGGACGGACCAATGCTTCACTTCTATGAGCATCACCTAGATGTAATGAGTGCTAAGTGGACCATTCATTATCATGAGAGATGGGTTCTTGTGAACCACTAATCATGAATCATGGGTCAATGAGTTTGACTCAAAAACTACACGGTTGAATCCTGATAGCAATATCATATGATTGATTACTATTAAATATACTTTGAACTATATTATAATGGTAGCAACTAGTCATTATGTGACACTTGTTAATAATAGTGATCATCTAAAATTAAATATTTCATTAAAGAGAAAAAAATCCTCAAAGCACAAGAATCTCCTTAGAAGGCAATTTTTGAATAAATTGTAGTAATAGTCTATGAATACCATATTTTTATTTATTTTAAAACTATAATCATCAAAACCATTGACACAAGAAAAAAATATTTTAATGAATCCACATTTGGTGGAAGGCTCTGAGCATGCTAGGGTTCATGTGCTGGAATGGTGGTGTACCGTTGCAGGCATGGCTTCCCTCAGTGGGGGAGTTGGCGTGCTCCGCCACACATGTTTGTGTTAAGCGTCTGCCCTCTTTTTCTCCTTAGCTTATTTTATTCTTGGCTTTTCTTGTATTGTGTGTTAACTCAAGTGTGGTCTTTGCCCTAAAGAGCCATTAAAACTTGGTTCCTCCCTCCATTTATGAAGGGAGGTATGGGTAGTTCCATCCCCCTCCCAAGTGGGAGCAATATTAACCCCGCTTGTAACCCATCTAATTTTTCTCAAAATTCATTCAAGGAGGCATTGGTGGACAGTGGTGTAGCAGTTGCTGTGGAGGCAAATTTCCTTATTGAAAACTTTGGTGGTGATGGAGCATAGGAAGGTACACCACCCTCTTTATCTCCCCAAGACCTTATCATTGCTCCTAATCCAGAATTAAAGTCTGTAATTTTTAATGAAAGGTTTAAGTTAATAGACTCTACTATATTCCTTGATGTCATTGATATAAATAAAGTTTTGGATAGGAAATTCTTTGATACTTGGTTCTCAAAAATTTGGGCTAGTAATTTTAGGATTCATGTTAAATTTTGTATAATGATATAGTGTTGTCTATTTGTCATTTTTTTGGCAAATATCCCCATGCAAAAGAAAACCCTAGAGAATCCATATTAGAATGTGGGCGATTGTGCATTTAGGCTCTCCCTTGGTCACCGATGACCATTACAAATGAGATTTTGGCCCTCTCCTGCCCAAGGTGGATGGCTAATGATAATCAGTCCCAACTATAGAAAGTTGCCCCCCCCACCCCCGCTATAGAGGATAGGGTCGAGGATAGGGCCCATAGGGGTAGGGGCTCATGGAAAGGGTCCCCCCGGGTCCTCAGTGGGTGGGTTGTGTTAAAAAAATTGCAGCTAGAATTTTGGAATATCATCCCACAAATCCTAGCTCCTATTGGCGCGATGGTGCACATAGATGAGGAAAAAGCCACCCTTCTGCACCTGGACGCTTGGGCTCTGGTGTCTTTAAACCTTGGGGTTGAATTGCCAAAAATGATATTGCTTGAAGAAGATGATTCCATGGTTGTCTATCCTCTGGAAATCCTTGGAGGTATTAATGTGTACTACCTCTATCACAAAGAGGGCCACATTAGAAATAATTGTCCACTTATCAAGAAAAAATCAAATAATCTTAGTGGGCATGATCATCCTATTCTAGGAAGCACAAATACCCATAGCTTTGGGGATTCCTAGTCTGCGACTAGGGAAGCCCTGGGCTCAAAATATTTGGCTAGTGCCATTGAGGGTGTGTATGAGTTCTGCTCAAAAAGCCCTCCCTTGAGCTCTTCTCCGTTGCTAAGAGATGGAGATGCTTTCCCCGTTGTACCCTTAGAAGCTGAGGCATTAATGATGTGTGAGCCTCTTAATGACCTCTCACCTTTGGAGAGCCAAGGGAGTCTTCCTCTATTTAACTCATTCGCCATCCTTGCGGAAGATAGTGCCACTCATGGCGAAGATGAGGCCACATCTTTGGCACGATGCTCGGCTAAAAATCTTGAGATAATGGAGAAGCTAAATGCTCAAAAACTTGTTTTGAGGGGTATTAGATAGAGAATCAAAGAAGGTCTTACTAAGTGGTCTGGAACTAATAGCCCCCCTAATGAATCTCTCTTACAACTAGATAAGGATCCCAATAGGTTCAACTTTAAGATAGTCAAGCCCACTAGAAATGAGGCTCGTTCCAACACCGTGCCTGTGAATGATGAAGGGAACTTTCTGGGTGAGACCAAAAGCCTCTTAAAAGAAACCCTTTCTGTGATGTCCCCTAACACTCTTGAGAAAAATGATAATCCAAACCGCAAGGATTCAAGTACTCAAATTGAGCTGGAAATAGGTAATGATTGTTTGATGGTTGGGTCGACTCCCTCGAGGCCTAACCGAAGCTCACCTGTGGAGGCCTCTCTCATCGATCGTGAGCATTCTGCTTGCATAGGATTGACCCCTAGTCAGAGCTTGACTCTTAATAACCAAACCTATGAAGGCAACAAGAATAAGACTAAAAATGACACCTCCCAACCTAATCAATTTGGACCTAACTCCTATGTGAAATCTGTAAACAATTTATGAGGAAGAAACCAAGAATAACAAAAACCTAACCGGTATCAAAGGGTGTAAATCTGAGGATGGTGTAACTAGGGGTAGAATCTCCCACTAGTTAAACAAAATAATGGCCCAAGAAGGCCAAGGAAACATAGAATCCCCATGGGGGGAAACAAGCTAGCATTAACCAAAACCAAGAGGAAAAAAATAAGTACTATTCTCCAGGCTCTGGTAAACAAGAAGCTGGAAATTGAGGAAAAATTAATGCTTTGATCAGTTTAAGGGTGAACAAGATGACATTCAAATGACCTCTAAAAATGAGTCTTAACTATATTTCTTGGAATTTCAGGGGTCTGGAGTCCCCTAACAAAAAATACATCGTAAGAAGATTCTTAAATCTTGAGAAAAATAAAGATTTTGTGTGCCTCCAAGAAATCAAATCAATTGGCTTTATTTTGGAAACAAGTCTCAAGTTTATTTGGAATAGTGCCAAGGATTTTTCTACTACACATGAGAAGGGTAGGGGAGGTGTTTCCATCCTAGTTTCCAATATCTAGGTTTAGTTCATCATTGGGAGCAACTCCTCCCCCTACAATAGGGTGGTGTGGGTAACACTTGAAAGAGATGGCTTTTCATTTGGTATATGCTCTGTTTACACTCCCAACGACCATAGGGAGAGGTGTTATCTTTGGAAATGGATGGTAGGGATGGTGCAAAATGATGGGGGGCCAAAAAGTGGCTAATATCATTTGATAGGCTATAATGCGAGTGCATTATAATGCACTCACATTATGGCTTGGTGTGACCAATCCAAAGGCTCGATCACATTGCATGTTATAATACACTTGACTTGCACGTTATAACACACTTGTGTGATATAACACACTTGACTTGCACATTATAACACACTTGCATGATATAACACACTTGCACGATATAATGCACTTGCACGATATAATGCACTTGCGTGTTATAATGCACTTGCATGTTATAATGCACTTGCGTGTTATAACGAACTTGTGTACATTATAACACACTTGTGTGTTATAATGCACTTGTATACATTATAATGCACTTGTATACATTATAATGCACTTGTGTACATTATAACACACTTGTGTGTTATAACGCACTTGTGTACATTATCACACACTTGTGTGTTATAATGCACTTGTGTACATTATAACACACTTGTGTCTTGTAACGCAATTGTGTACATTATAACACACTTGTGTGTTATAACGTACTTGCGCATTATAATGCACTTGCACGTTATAGCTCATTAAAATAAAAAAGGAAACAACTTCATTTCTATTCTCACTATGTTTTTTGCTTCCCATGGACAAGAAACCTTGCATTTGTGCATTCAATTTTTGGAAGGAGCTTAACTTGCAATTTCTTCATCAATTTGTTGCAATTTTGTTGCTAGTATTCTGCCATGTAGACAGGGAGTTCAAACAAGGAAGCATTGTTTGGTTTTTCTTTGTGAATTTGTTGTTAAATAGGTAGTTTTAGGTAGTTTTTTATATTCATTTGTTTAATTTATAGGAGATATTAATGAACTTGAAAAACCCTCCTCAAAATCCTGAACAACTGGAGCAACAAGCACCTGAACATAATCCTCAACAACCACAACAACAATCTTCTCCATAATTCCTCAACATCCTCCTAGCACTGAACAAAATTTAATGGGGGTAAATTGAAAACAATAAAAAATAGATTGAGGAGTTAGTCACAAGGTTGAACGATCCAGTAAGTTCAACTGTGGAAAGAACACTTGCGAGTTCACTTCAAGAAATGTTAAAATGTGTAGATGAAATCAACAAAAAATTAAGTGGTTGGGTAGATAGGAGGCAGGAATTTAGGAATTTTTATGCAGATAAATTTTCATATAAAGAATTAAAAGATGAAAAATTAAAAAATATGATTTTTCTCACTATTCAGTGACCCACACACAAATCAAATCTTGACCTTAATTCCAAGAGCTTTCCTATCCATTGGTGCCACCACCAAGGTATTCATATTTTTTTTAGGATAGGTGGTACATTGTTTTTGACTATCCACCATGCAACAATTGTAAAGTCCCCCAATATTTCTTGAGGAAACTCTACTATGAGTTCATCCTAAAAAAAATCCCAAACTAATTTGACATGAGAGACTTTCAAGGGAGAGGTGGGGAGTCGACATGGGGGGTCGACACATGGTAGACCTAGTGCATGACTAGATACTCAACAAGGGAGATGAGATCTCACTAGGCCGGTTCGTGAGCACATCGTTATAATCCCTTTCGTCATGAAGGAGAGTGCTAAGGTGGACACTTTGTAGTCTATCAAATCTTTGACCCAAAGTATCATCTAGCATGTTATTCCCATGGTACATCACCATCCAGGGGAGTCTTTGAGGGGTAGGCTTCCACCCCATTCTTGTTAGTTTACAGGTTGGATTGTACATATGACCCCACAAACACTCAGGAGGATGGTGCGGAAGATATGTCTGTAGTTGTGGGGATGGTGATGGCAATTGAAATTTTGAATCAAGATTTTGACATCGATACTCAAGTAAATGTTAGCATGTTCATTAAATTTAATTTATTAGATTTCATTTTTGAAATGCAAGATTAACTAATTTAGTTTTATGATTGTAATAAAATTTCAAGGTCACAATGTTGATACTAGATACACCAGAACTCCTCTTGTTTATTAATCCACTGCATCTACTGCTGAGGTATGTAACTAGTAAAAAATTATAAATTTATTACATGTGAATAGCATTGTTACATGAATGGTATTCTAATATATGATTTTGGATGTTGAATAGGCTAATATTGGAGGTTTTGTGGGAGCACCTCCCTATGCTATTGGAGTTGGAAAAACCTTCATGTAGGTAATAGATCAAAGGGTTTAACTAATGAATTGCAGTTAATAGATTTGTGTAATTTATATTCATATCATTAATTACATTGCATTGCACATCTTTCAAACTCAAAGCATTACTTCACATTGCATAACTAATAACTAGATGTTAATAGACGACAAAATTTCAATTACAATATAATTTTTTAGAAAGTCAACATAAGCAATGATGCAATTAATTTAGATAGCATAAGTAATAAATAGGAGCAACTACCAATTACATTTACTTGTCATGGCATTCCATGAGACCAATTTTTATTGAGGCATTTTTTCAAACAGTTCATTGCCTTGTCTATGCTATGGATGCTTGGAAGAAATATATGAAAGAGTAATAGTTAGCAATAGCATAGACAAGGAAATGAGTTGTTTGAAAGAATGCCTCAAAGAAATGTGGTCCATCACCATGAGACCCAATTTCTTTGAGGCATTTTTTCAAATAGCTCACCACATTTTCTATGCTACCACATTTTCCATACATGTCTACCAAAGCATTTTATCATTTTTCACTTCCTTGTTGCTATGGCTAAAAGCCTAAAAACGGTTCTTTCCAACAAACTATGGATTCTTGGAAAAAAATCTATCAAAGTGTATTAGTAGGCAATAGCATAGACAAGGCAATGAGTAGTTTGAAAAAATGCCTCAAAAAAATGTGGTCTCATGGTGATGGAATGCCATTCCATCACCATGAGACCACATTTCTTTGAGGAATTTTTCAAACAAATCACCGCCTTTTCTATGCTACCACATTTTCCATACATGTCTACCAAATAATTTTATCAAACTACTCACTTCCTTGCTGTTATGGCTAAAAGCCTAAAACTATGGATGCTTGGAAAAAATATATCAAAGCATAATAGTAAGCAATAGCATAGACAAGGAAGTGAGTAGTTTGAAAATGCCTTGAAAAAATGTGTTCTCATGGTGATGGAATGTCATTCCATCACCATGAGACCACATTTCTTTGAGGCATTTTTTCAAACAGCTCACCGCCTTTTCTATACTACCACATTTTACATACACGTCCACCAAAGCATCTTATCAAACTACTCACTTCCTTGCTGCTATGGCTAAAAGCCTAAAAAGGTGCTTTCCAACAAACTATGGATGCTTGGAAAAAATCTATCAAAGCATTATAGTAAGAAATAGCATAGACAAGGTAGTGAGTAGTTTGGAAAAATGATTTGAAGAAATGTTGTCTCATGGTGATGGAATTTCATTCCATCACCATGAGACCACATTTCTTTGAGGCATTTTTTCAAACAAATCACTGCCTTTTCTATGCTACCACATTTTCCATACATGTATACCAAATAATTTTATCAATATACTCACTTCCTTGCTGCTATGGGTAAAATCCTAAAATAGGTGCTTTCCAACAAACTATGGATGCTTGGAAAAGATAAGCATAATAGTAAGCAATAGAATAGACAAGGCAATGTGTATTTTTAAAGATGCCTTGAAGAAATGTGGTCTCATGGTGATGGAATTCCATTCCATCACTGTGAGACCACATATCCTTGAGGTATTTTTTCAAAAATCTCACCCTTTTCTATGCTGCCATATTTTCCATACATGTCTACCAAGGCATTTAATCAATCTACTCACTTCCTTGCTGCTATGGCTAAAATCCTAAAATAGGTTCTTTCCAACAAACTATGGATGCTTGGAAAAAATCTATCAAAGCATACTAGTAAGCAATAATATAGACAAGGCAACGAGTAGTTTGAAAAAATTCCATGAAGAAATGTGGTCTCATGGTGATGGAATTCCATTCCATCACCATGAGACCACATTTCTTTGAGGAATTTTTTGAAATAGATCACCGCCTTTTCTATGCTACCACATTTTCCATACATGTCTACCAAAGCATTTTATTAAACTACTTGAACTTCCTTTTTGCTATGGCTAAAATTAGAAAAAAGTGCTTTCCAAAAAACTATAGATGCTTGGAAAAGATGTATCAAAGCATAATAGTAAGAAATATCATAGACAAGATAGTGAGTAGTTTGAAAATATTTCAAACAACTCACTACCTTTTCTATGCTACCACATTTTCCATACATTTCTACCAAATAATTTTATCAAACTACTCACTTCCTTGCTGCTATGGATAAAAGCCTAAAATAGGTTCTTTCCAACAAACTATGGATTCTTGGAAAAAATCTATCAAAGTATAATAGTAAGAAATATCATAGTCAAGGCAGTGAGGGTAAGTGCACCAAGATGGTTCCCAAAAAGGGGGCTTAAGTGGCCACATTTTCTCTGAAATAAGGAAATACTAACCTTGGATGTGAAATTGAGGATAGTTACACTCAAAATTTTGAGATGGAACAAAAAAAAGGATTGAAGTGCTCCGAGTCTACTTTCTAATCTACTAATTTATTTTTAAAATGGTTGAGATTAAGGGGTTCAAAAGAGGAATGTACATAAATTGGTGTTATTTTTGTTAGAAAAACATAACATAGCAACTCTTGTACGACCCTAGCACATGAATTTTTTTGTAGTATTTTTAAAATCACTATGGTCAAAAGTTAGCTAACAGTATGTATTTGATGCATGATTTTTTTGATAATTTTTTAATGAATATTTGATTTTTTACTAATTTTCTAAACGGACACTTCTTGAAAAGCAGAATTTTGGCCATGCTCCCCCAACAAATTTTGGAAAGTAATTGAATTTTATATTTTAAAATTTGTAGAATGGAGTCTAGTTTCTAAAAATGTAATTTATTTGAAATTTTGACAAGCGATTAATTTATAACAAAAAAAACACCAAACACTATTTTTTGGCAAAAATGAGACATACAAACAAATGAAATTATGGATGAAAGGCTTAACATTGTCAGAAAGTGAAAAAAATTACATCGTTGGATAGCTAAGAGAGAACCTAACATTACCCATGTGTTCGATTTTTTTGATATTAAACCACATGCAATCTTGACGGTGAGCACGGACCCGATTATGTGAAAAATTGTAGAATTTGCAAAAACACGTCTCTGGTCATTGGAAATTCCCTCCAAGCCTTTGGGTTAGTATTCCAAGGAAAATTCCAATCCTAAGGCTTGGGGATTCCAAAAGAAATATATAACGTGAGCGCGTTATATCTCAGTTTTGACATGGTTTTTTGCTTCTGCGGGAAACATGTCAACCAAGACATAACACAAGAGCATTATTACATGCACGCGTTATGTATTCCTTTATGTTAAATGCCACTCTATTGAATGTATATTTATATATTTCAATGTTTTTACGTACATGCATGCTTGTATGTCATGTATGTATGTATTCATGTATGTAAGATTGTATCTACACATGTATGTATGTATGCTTGTATGGATGTAGGATTCTATGTACATATGTATTATTCTTGCATGTATGTATTTATGTATGTCTTTAGAGGGAGGGGGTGTAAGTGAGAGCTTAAGAGAGAGGGAGTGGGAGAGAAGGGCTTGGAGTGAGAGGGACTTAGCTAGGTAGGGTGGGAGAGAGAGAGAGAGATAATTGAGAGAGAAGGAGAGAGAGAGAGGGAGGAGAGAGAGAGGGGGGAGAGAGAGGGGGGGAGAGAGAGAGACAGTGTGAGAGAGAGAGTTATGTAGGTAGGGTGCCAAAGGGAGAGACTTGAGAGATAGGTATTGAGAGGGAGTGCGAGAGAGAGGGAGTGTGAGTGAGAGACTTGTGAGAGGGAGAGGGTGTGGGAGGGAGTGACCTGAGAGAGGGAGAGAAAGATGGGGGTGGAGTGAGAAGGACTTATCTAGATAGGGTGGGAGGGATATATAGAGAGAGGGGGAGAGAGAGAGAGAGAGTTTTCACCTAGGTAGGTTTCCAGAGAGGGAGAGAATCAGAGAGAGAGAGGGGTGGGAGGGAGAGACCCTAGAGAGAGGGAGAGAGAGAGAGTCTGGAGAGAGGGAGTCTAGAGAGAGGGAGAGGGGGTGAAAGTGAGAGTTTAAGAGAGAGGGAGTGGGAGAGAAGGGGTTGGAGTGAGAGGGACTTAGCTAGGTAGGGTGGGAGGGATAGAGGGAGGGAAAGAGATAGAGAAGGGGGATGGGAGAGAGAGAGGGGAGAGAGAGAGACACTGAGAAAGAGAGAG
>CM021105.1:423792569-423839545 GCA_007115665.2 Sequoiadendron giganteum
GTCAAGGCAGTGAGGGTAGCATCCATCCGTCCCTTTTCTTCCTTCCATTCCATCCATTCCATTCCATTCCTTCCTTCCATTCCATTCCTTCCATCCATCCATTCCATCCATCCGTCCATTCCATTCCGTCCATCCTTCCGGTCCATCCGTCCATTCCATTCCTTCCATTCCGTCCATCCATCCATCCATTCCGTCCGGTCCGGTCCGTCCGTCCATCCATCCTTCCCGTCCATCCGTCCGTCCATTCCTTCCATTCCATCCATCCTTCCATTCCATTCCATCCATTCCATTTGTCCATCCATTCCATTCCTTTGAGGAGGTGGGAGAGGGGTGGGAGTGGGTTTGAGAGGAGGAGAGGGAGAGGAGAGGGACGGAGGCAGAGGAGGAGGGAGGAGGTGGGAGATGGGGTGGGAGAGTGGGGGAGAGGGAGAGTGATTCTGGTTTGGGGTTTTGGGAGAGAGGGAGTTAGAGAGAGGGAGGAGAGAGGGAGAGAGTGGAGGGAGAGGATATAAAGTGGGTTTTGGTTTTATGAAGAGAGGATAAGTGGGTTTGGGTTTATGAAGAGAGAGAGAGAGAGAGAGAGAGAAGAGTGGGAGAGGAGGAAAGGAGAGGGAGAGGGAGAGAGGAGAAGGAGGAGAGGGAGAGGGAGGGAGAGGGAGAGAGTGGGAGAGACTGAGTGAGTGGGAGAGAGGGAGGGAGAGGGAAGGAGTGGTAGAGAGATATAGGGTAGAGGATAGAGGGTATAAGTGTTATGGGTAAAGGGTAGAGGGGAGAGAGATAAAATTAGGGTTTAGGGTTGAGGGTATAAGGGTTAAGGGTAGAGAGATAGAATTAGGGTTTAAGGGTAGAGGGGAGAGAGATAGAATTATGGTAGAGGGTATCAACAAAGAGATAAAATAAATCTATGAAAAAACTAACTTTCTCATAATGTGAGCTCATTTTGAAGAAGTAGAGATATAACCATTTTTAGCAAGAAATAACAACAGGAGCATTTTTTGGCTTGCTCTAAAAACTGTAAAAAAACTCAATTTACTCGTGATCTCAGCCCACATTCTGCATATTCTCTTGGTTTTGTGCGTGCTTCGACAAAAAGTAGCTTTCTGATGATGTTGTGAAGTGTGCATGCATGTGTATCACATTTCACCACCTTTTTCATGATCTTTCCACCACCTTTGCATGAAATAACAAAGTTTTCACATTGAAAGGCATATAATATCAATTCAAGTTTGAATTCCAGTGAAAATTGATATACAATTGAAGTTTGGAGGGGAACACGCTTTTGAAAAAGTCAAATTGTTGAGGATTTTGAAGAAAGAAGAAGCAAAGGCTACATAATTGGGTATAAATCCTCCATTTGAAACTCTGGTTTTTTAGGTATGTGAAGTCTTTATACATTTTATTTCATTCTATTATGGCTTGCTTTCATTTTTGTTGTTTTTCATATTCCATGTTGATAACTATTTTTTTGTCATTACAACCTTAGGTTGTCAATGGATATTTTAAATTACACATTTCTATACACTTTCCAATTACATTTTTAAACCAAATCTATACAAACCAACTGATTGCCTTGTCTATGGTACCAAATTTTCCATACAAGTCTCTAAAAAATTGGAATATACTCCTCCCACATTGATAGCACCGATTAAAACTATCTTGGTTTTCATCTCTATTTCTAAATTACCTCATCAGTAAAGCTACCTCATCACCTACGTTGTCATATATTTTAAATGTTTCCTTGATTAGTCTACCTATAAGGGATTCTAACCCTTCTCTCCACTATTTCAAGACTCTTTATTCAAGGATAAGTTAGAAAAATGGGGAAAGGTACATCCTATCTTGCAGAGCATCTATCAAAAACAACAAACCATCAAGGTTACTTTGATGGAATGCTAGAGGAAGAAAACAACTTAACTCAATCTCACTCCAATCAACTTATCAAAACTGAACCAAATCTCAACTTGTCCATTCAATTAGGACTCCTTTACCTTCACAAAAATCATGGATAGAAGACATCAAACTGAGTTCTAAGCACACAATCCATTAAAAAATTCTCAAACACTTTTAAAAAAATCAATTTAATTGGTTCAACCCAATTCCCAACTTTGATATATCCAATATGAAAACTTCTCAAAACAAACTCTCCTAATCAACAAACTAGGCCCAATCAATAAGAAAATTCTCAATTCCAAGCCTATTTCCACTTCTTAATGCTTCAAAAATGCATAAATATCTCTGTAGAACCTGAAGGAATCATTCTCCAAACTTACTTCATGTTAATTCATCAAACATGTATCCTAAACCACCATTCTTGACTGAAAATTAGGACTATTACATCATTGTCATGGTAGGACAGTCATTAAATGGACTTCAAAAACTTGAAAAATCACCAAACCAAATATTGAAATATATTCAAAATACCCCTAAACACCTTTTAAAAAATTATATCTTCAAGAAGGAATAAAAAACCATAAACAAATTCTTTAATTCTCACTGTACACTGTGCTTTTTCCTGATTTTTCACCAAAATATGGCCTAGGGCATCATGATTTTAAAAGATAACTATCACCACTCAATGTAAGACTTTGAGAAATGAAAGAGTACACAAAAAATAAAATCTTTATACTAAATTTAAAGTGATTCCATCCGTTAGAATAATATAAATGCAATTTTCTTTTAATTTGTTTACCCTAGCAAGGGTTTTGAATCGTCTTCAGTAAACAAGCCATAACTTACTCAAATTTGCATGAAATTGAGTGAGACAAAAATAAGAATGTTTTAGAATCATATATTAATCATTCCAAATGACTGACCCATGAAAATATGGTTGTACAGATTCATACAATGCTTCACAATTATGTTTTACCAACAAAACACAAAAAAATGAATATAAAACAGAGTCTCTTTATTGTTTTCTCCATTATTTACATCCCCTCTACCTCTTACTCAAGGTTATCCATCAAGTTAAATTTTTTTTTGACCATATCAGATGAATCAAACCAACCTTTCACCTACTTGACTTGTAAACTTCCAAATTTTTCCATTTGTCAATTTTTGCATTTTTACCTTGACAACAATTTTGCAAGATTTGTTTTTTTCCCACTTTTGAATCCCTCAACACCTAAGAACCACAAAATTAAGTAATTAAATATTGAAAAGGTCCACCAAGACCTTGTTCTAAGAACAAAAGGCCTAGAATCTATTTTGGACCTCTTTTTACAACATTTTCCAATTTTTGCAAATTGGATAAAACAACCTATCTAAACGTTCATCTAATGACTCAAACACCATGAGCTAATATTCGTCTCATTACCATTCTACATGTAAAATTATCCTCCATGCTGAAGAAACAAACAAGGAAGAAACTAATAGACGAAGAGCTCCAAACCTTCAAAGAAAAGGAGAGAGAACGGTTGAGGGCATGTCGTGAAAATAAGAAAATGGAAATGATTGACGGAAACAAGCCAATTAAAGAGGAACCTCAACCGTAAAAAAGAGAATAGAAATTGGCAGCACAATGGTCACGAATGTGAAAGTTTTGCTGTAGGATAGATTCAGATACCTTAGTTGGAGACACACCCTCTACTGAAAGTGAATATGAAGGGGTCACACCATTAAGCACAAGCGAATATGGAGGGACACCATCTACCACAAGTGAATATGGAGGGACACCATCTACCACAAGTGAATATGGTTGGACACCATCCACCGCATCTCAAGTTGAGAGTACATCATCACTCAGATTTGATGAAGAAGGTATGCCATCATCCCCACGTGAACCTCAAGGTATGTCTTCTACTCCACCCTCGATTGAAGGTACGCAATCTAGCCCACCTCAATTAAATATTGATGAAATTGCTAATGTTGAGATGTATGTGCCTAGGAGAACACCACCTAGAATTTTGCATAGAAATCCAAAGTATTTGATTAATATTGATTAGGATATTCTTCAACACATGGAAGGTAAGATTCCAACATGCACTTGTAGAAGATATGCTGATAAGATTTGGAAAATCTTCTTTGAAAGGCTAAATGAGACCACAAGATGTCAACTATTTGTTGAAATGATGCGGGGTTTAAAGTAAATAAACATCATGAAGACTCTTGGGTTGAGAACATCGAATGAATCAAGTGAAAACACTATTGTGAAGAATCTAATGGATGCTTATGAGAGTGTGGGTAAGACCTCACACTCAAAGGATAGTAATGTCACCTGATGTGTCATTACATCAATTTTTGTATGCTATCAAACAAAGAGAGCTCGTCTCATTAAAAAGATGAGTGAACAAATGAGAATTATTAGAATTTTTCTATAAAAAGCCATTCAAAGGCGACAGAATTTAGGGCACTGATTCAAATGAATTATGGGCATTCTCGGGGAGACTGCCACAAAAAAGATAAAAAAGTTTTTGAAGCATTGAGATCACTAATTGAGGAGCATTGGAAGTGTGTCACCAAAAAGTGTAGACGTTGACACTTTTCGCTCATTTGGACCTTTGCCTATGGATTTTTGGACCATTTTCAGCCTCTTTTTACCCATTTCCAAGCCTTGTACCAAAGTGTTGTAAGGTGTTGTAAAAAATTTTCACACTCTCCTAGGATCGTCATACCAAATTAACCCCTTGTTATGCTATAATGACCCCTTAATGCACATACATGGCTTATTTCAGTGTGTTTTGTGAGACAATCCTGACAAACATAAATAATTATATTTAATCCCCAGAAAACAATGAAAAAGTCTTAGGTGGACTAGGTCGCCACCTTGGGCGACCTAGTCCCATGTGGCATAAATTTCAATTTCAACTTAAGTTTCTTTTGGGATTCTCATCTCTAAAACCCTAAGGTCGGCCTATATGGTGTTTTTTCAGGAAAATTAGGGCATAACTTGTATAAATAAGCTTCAAAACCCTAATTCCTCATTATGCACCACTCATTTTCTCCTCTCACCCTCTCATCCATGACTCTTCTCAAACTAGCTAGGGTTTTGAGTATTCTAAGTCACCAAGACATCTCTCTCAAGAAGCATCCAAAGGTTGAATCATCCATTGCTGTAACTCAAGATCAAACATCATGGCAAGGTAAACTCCATTATTTCATGCTTCATTTTATCACTTCATTTCATCTTCTTGGTTTGATTACTCAAAAGGGGTTTGACTAAGGAAAACCCCTATACTCTAACAATCAACAAGTTTCCCTCTTTGTGTGTTTTGTAGATCTTGTAGGCATATTAGGCAAAGAACCAAGGTGTAAGACCATTCAACAAATTGTACAAGCTCTCTAAGGTTGAAGAAACCCTAGGTGAAGTTTGGAGGACATTTACAAGCCAGATTCTTCACTTTCGGGACCGGATACCTAGAGGAGTAGAAAGTGCAGATCAAGAGCACCTGTTTCCACCTTCAGATTTCTAGAAAAGACAAAAGGGACATTCTCACCAGTTGTGGCAACCTAGTCCCATTGTGTATATTTTTAGAGATCTTTGTGGATCCGGATACCCATTTGGCTGAAACAAGCCCCAAAGTAGTTTTCTAAAATCACCCCGAAAAAGGACTAGGTCACCAAAATGGCGTAAGTGTCCCAGCAGGCTTAAATTTTAGCATCAGCAACATTTCTAGCCTCTACAAGTTTCCAGGTGCGCACCCCTTTCATCTCCAACTTTCGTTTTTAGTTTAATGTATATTTCTTAGGTTATCTTGTACATACTTGCATATCTCAATGTGCTTTCCAACATAGTTGTATTTCATAGGTTTTACATTCATAGTTAGCTTCTTTTATTAGTTCATTTCATTTAGACACATTCACACCCCAAACCCTGTTTGAATGAAATCACCAAAAAGCATATCATTAGGTGAAAGAGAGTCATTCTACAAACCAAGAGCTCTCAAGTGAAAAACCCTAGGAGCCTAATTAGGGAATCCTCTTTCCCTTCTTGTATATGTTTTTGGTGGTTCAAGAAGAATAACACAAGGACATATTTGAATCAAAGGGATGTCATAAAAAGGAGAATCAGTAGTCAGAACCGTGAGCCACATCCAAAGCATTTTTTGGATACGACTCAAATCCAATTTTTACTTAAATTTTAAAATGATTATCCTCAAATTAGTATTTCTCAAAGATTTTATGAAATGCTTAAACATTTTTATGTCAAGATAAATCACACATGCACTACTTGTTGTTTTATACTACATATTGAATTCTCTAACCATTATGATGTTTATCATTCTATATGTTTATATTTGCATACTAACGATGTTTTGTAGGATTGTGGCATGGAAGCCCCACCAAAATCTTCAAGAGAGTTCTTATAAAAAAAATATGTGAAATAGAGGATGGCCAAATATTCTACAGGACAACATGCTTGGATGGTTCATGTGAGCATTGTGGTGGCTTGCAGCGTATGCTAGTATGTAAACATATGGAAAGCACAGATGAGGTGGGACAAAAACTAGTAGAGTTCAGGAAGTATAAAACAGTGGCATAATTTACAAAAGATGGGTCTCAAGCAAAAAGGTGTGATTTGGTTATTGAGAAGATTCTAGTGTATCAATTTATGTCCATGTTTCGTGACAATATAGTGTTTGAGTATGTAAGGAATACCCATAGAGCCCGATGGATGGACACACAATTCAAGCTATGCAAGGACACCTGTATAGTATCAGTGGTTGAATTTGCAGAGAACTAATTTCTACAACCACAACATGAGGTGGAGTCACATTATTACAACTCCATATAGGTTTCGATATTTGTGCACATAACATTCATTCATGCAACTAATAGTACAGAGGACCAAAGGAAGGTATTGAGGGAGTATCAATTTTATATTAGTGATGATCACACACATTCTCCAGAGTTTGTGCAAGGTTTCTTCCAGATGTTCTACAATGATTTGGCTTAGAGGGGCATAACATATGGTCCACATATAATATGGTCCAATAACTGTGTAGTACAGTTCAATAATGCGCACATGTTCTATTGGTTGTGCAAGATGCATCTCATTACAGGTGTTCAACATATGTGGAACTTTTGTGAGGTCGAACATGGATAGGGGGAGCATGATGGTGCAGGAGCATGCATGAAAAGAGCGTTAGCACAAGAAGAGTTAAAGTACAAAGATAGTGCAAATTTGATAGATGCAAGATCAATTGTCGAGTGGTATAATGCTTTGATGGGTCTAGGTAATAAAGATACGTCTTCAATTCATAGATTTTTTGGTTGATGGATGATACTAACATTGTACCATATGAGGATTGTTGTACACTAACAAGATCGAGTGAGCTGAACTCTTTCCTTAGCTCAAATGCAGGTTCATGGAGTATCAATACACAAAAGATGGCATGCTTTTGTTCTTCATGTTTAATGCAATCCTGGAATGATTGTGACTCAGGGGAGTGGGTTGACAAGTTATCTTAGCCCACTTCACATGTATCGCCCTCTGATGACATTTGAACTAACACAAATGGAATCATCGGTCGACTTTGACCATGTATCAAATCTAGCTCAACCAGGTAATATATCTACTTGCGTAGTATTTGAAATTCCATATTGTTATCTTACTTTGTACTGTATTCGTAATGTTAACTAATTTCAAGAGATTTGTTGCACATATCAATACAGGGCATGTTTATGCAATTATTGCACATGAAGACAATGAAGAGGGAACAAACTATTACTTGTGTTGTTGTGTTGAGGCCAAAAAGAAATTGGAGGTTCTAGTTATAGATGGAGAAAATATCGAATACCCTACAGGATAAGTTGTTACTGGAAGGTGGCTTAGAAGGTACCCACATAAGAGTGTTAAACATTGGTTGTTTCAGGACTTTGACACGCATCGTAAGATTCTTCATTACTCAAACCTTGTCATGGCATCCAATGTTCATTTGACCAAATATGGGGGTAGAACTTTGAACAAGACCTTGTGGAAGGTCCGTGAGTCTGACCATGAGGCAATACTTGACACAATAAAGAGTAGAGAAAACCTGGATGGTTCATTGGATTAATTTATAAGTATATGCACACTGGTTCTTATTAATTTTATACTTGTATGCACATTAATTTGTTTGATGCCAATACTATCATCTTCTTTTACTTTGCCTATTTGTAAGTAACCTGCTAAACATTGATTGGTGTCCCCTTGCAAAAAATGCAGATTTATGAGCCATCCAAGAGAATCTCAGCCAGAAAAGCAATGCATCATCCTTATTTTGATGATCTTTACAAATATCAATTATGATTTTAAGCCATTACTGTATACACGTAAAAAGGTTCTAAGCACAAATTAATTAAATACTTTTTATTTAATTAATAAATCCTAATTCTTCTACTAATATAAATAAAATGATAAATTTATTTATATGGTTCATTCCCTAAATTCTTCTTTTCCAAAAATCACTTTCCTCTTAAATTAATTAAATGCACAAATTAAATAATTTGTTATTTAATTAATTTTCCTCTTCCATTTAAATATTTTTAATTCAAATTGGCACATGTCTCCATATTTCTCTAACTTCTTTCAAACTCACCTTTCACCTCACCATGTGTCACATGAAATTGAATTTTTCTAATTTGTAAAAGAGAATTTTCATCAACAACCTGAAATAAATTTGAAACCACCTTGGACACATGACTCCTTCTTTCAATTGATGCTCTTGGACACTTGGAAGATTGGCTCTTCCAAATGGAACAACCTCCCTGATTCTCTCCAACCTCTTTGTGCTCAACCGTTGATGCCTGAAGATCACAATCTCGATTGTTCATCACTACCACATCATCTCAAGCCTAGAAAAATCTATAAATAGAGGGAATTTCTACAACTTTTCATGGAGATTTGGATTACAAAATTATGCTACATAAATCTTAGTGCAATATGAGAGCATTATAGTTAGTGTTTAATATTTTAGTTCATTTAGTGTTATTATATCAATTTCAATCTTAGTATCTTAGTTATTGCATCTTTTATACAACATTACCATTAGATTTGCATTATCAATTTTAGCATAATTTGAGCATATCAGTGCTCCATCCCAGATCATTCAACATTTAAGCATCAAAAATACAAAAATATAGTGATTTAGGCATGTAGTTTGCATTGCACAATATCTTCTAATTTATTAGGTTGTCATCTTTGTAGATTCATGTGCAACATTTAATAGATCTGAGAGCATGAATTTTGAAGGTCCTTAAGACTAGAGAACCATGGAATGATTTGAAAGGATAACAGTAGAAATTTAATTCTTTATTTCTATTTCTTTTATGTAATGCATTGCATGGATGTGTGTGTTTAGTTTTATTAACTAATTAATCTCATTGGCACATTTTAAAACCACAAATAAATTGGAACCCACCGTGGGGCCTTGCCCCATCTTTAATCTATTTTTCTGTTGAGTTATTCTTCGCAGGTTCTGCGGAAAATTATGAAATAGTGCATTCAAATTTTTCTATGGCACATTTGGAAAATTTATCGACGCATTGAGTTCCTGTTTCGATGCATCTGGTGGTTCTTTTGGCACATTCAGCTTTTGTTTCGATGCATCGGGTTACTGTTTTGGTGCATACAACTATTCTTTCAGTGCATTAGGGGGTTTTAATTTTTATTCTGTGTTTTTCGAGTTTAGCGCATTCGGTCTGTCATTTAGCGTGTTTGGTCTCTCTTTTAGTGCATTCAGTAGTTTAGTGCATTCAGTCTGAGTTTTAGTGTATTCGGTTATTATAATGGAAAATCTGGTTTTTAGGGTAAATTCTCTAGATTCCAGAAACTAATCTATGCTTTTCTATTTTGCAAGAACCTTGTACGTAGTTAGAGACTTTGCTGAAAAAAATAAAGAATATTGTCAAAGAACAATGGACTAAAACTACTAATGATTGTTTGCAGGGTTTAATCTATTTTTCATTTCCTTTGGTTAAGTTAGGAATCTAGCATAATTAGGAGGGATAAATTTACACCATGCTCGATGTGTTTGGAATGGTAGGCATGTATGCTCTCCCCTTAACTGTGTGATCAAAAAGACAAACCCATTCATTTTATTGTATTTTAAACCTTAGAGGGCCTGCCTCCTTGCTTTGAAAGGAGGGAATGACCCAACCTAGAACATGCTAAAGCCAAGAAACTTCCACTCAGGATATAAATGTGGGTACTCAAGGAAAGTTCGAGTATCATGAGGATTGTTACAACAAGAAGGGAAACAATGGTCTCTTTCCATATGGATGATCCCCCATGAACGAAATTCCCCTACTAAAACCCCTTTGTGTAGTAATCCAAAAATTACCCTTATCTATTCTTTGGTGCAGAAATGGTCGTTGCCAAGGCATCCACATTCTCACAATTCTTAGTAGAGGTGAAAAATTTCCATGGGAGATTCATGGGAGTTTGAAGCTTGGTTGACTCGAGAAGTGAGTGCAATGTAAGGGGGTGCCTGTGTGGCCAAGCTTCTAAATCACCCACTAAGAATAAGTGTGGTTGGAGTAAAATCCATGTGGAATCCAAAAGAATATTTTTCTTACACAACCTAGGATTGTGCTTTTTTGATGTGTCTTTACCAATGTGTTTTAAAACCAACATTTAATAAAATATAACAAAAACATGTTCAACTATTGATTCAAAAGAAAATCCAAACCAAACAATCCAAAATTCACTACTGAAACCAGAAAAATCCATCAAACTACCAAAAACCAAAAAGATTTTTTCTAGATCAATGCATCCATCTGCTATTTTGGCACATAGGTTGCATAATTTAGCACATCCATTTTTTGTTCTGGCACATACCTTGCATAATTTAGCACATCCATCTACTGTTATGGCACATACCTTGCATAATTTAGCACATACATTCTCTAGTTCCGTGCATCTGTCCATTAAAAACCTTTTGGCACATTCATTTATTGTTTCAGTGCATGCATACCATTCCCTAGTGCATCCATACCATTATCTGGAACATTTGGCCCTTTTCATAACGCATCTGTACTATCTCATAACACATCCAGCTTTTAGTGCATCTGGGCACTATTTTAGTGCATCCGATAAATTTTCAAATAGAAAGCTAAATTTGACCTCCCATATGCCAATTGACACCCAATTTGGGGATTCCTTCTCAAACAAAATTCTTTCCTCGTCCCAAAATTACTTTTAACTTTCTGAAAAATAGCATTCTCAAGTGAAAATCCATCAACAAAACTTTGATTAAACATTCCATAAGTGCCTCATCATCACACCTATTTTATGATCTATCAACTAAGTTTCACCATCAGGATCTATCATCCTTTATCAAGATTTCACCATCCTTCATCCTGAAACATAACGTTGTTAAATTAGATTTTAACCTTAGTCTTTGGCACTACCCAAAACTTGGATCAAAGTTTAGAAAATCTTCATCACTTGTATACTTGTTTTAACGAGATTGCAAAAGGAAAAACTTGAGCAAAAAGAAATTGAAAACCAAAACACCATGGCTGAAAGAGAGGAAAACCTTTTTTTAGAATTCGTCAAGATGAGGTAGAAGAAATAAGAGATGAAACCATAGAACAAGCGCAACAAGACCCCAATTTTTATAAATTCATGGAGATGATCTTTGAATAAGAGGGTGAGAAATACCTTTTCATGTTAGCAAACAAAGGTTTCAAACTACCTGATGATTTTAATATTACAAAATTGCAAAAAACTCCTAAGAGGATAGAAACCGAAATACCAACTGAAACAAAAAAATGAAGCAAGGAGCAATGACCCCATGGCTACCTTAACACAAAAAATAAAAACCCTTGAACAAAAAATGAAAAACATGCAAACTGGAACCACTGAGATGTACTCAATACAAGATATATGCCGCTACCCTTTTGATCCAAGTGTCAAAATGATACCATTCCACAAACATTGTGAATTCCCCAAAATTGATAAATACAATGGAAAGACAAATCCCATTGATCATGTAAAGGAATGTAGAACTACGAGCCTTGAATTTTCCCATGAAGACACTTAATGAGATTATTCCCATGCAATTTGGGAGGGCAATGTATGCAATAGTTCTCACAATTACCTCCAGGGATCAAATCTTTTGAGGAATTAGTCAACAAGTTTATCATCCAATACTCATATAATATTCAACATGAAATCACAATGAAGGACCTTTGCAATGTCAAACAATAGAAAGGGGAATCATTTCTAGTATTTTTACAAAGGTGGAGAAGGTTATTCACAAGGTATCGCCATCCCATACTAGAAAAAGAAAAGATGGAGGTATTTATTGACAACTTAAATGATGACATGCCTTAGAGGCTTGAATTACAATGTCCTCCAAATTTTGAAAAATTAATTGAAAATGGGATCAAAACTGAGGAAGCCTTGGTCAAGATGGGAATTTTGAAAATTTACAATGAAAACAACTCAACCAATTCCTCCAACAATGACAAAACAAAGTTTTGGCAAAAATACAAGAACAACGAAAATCATAATTCATGTGAAATGCATAATGCCAAACTGGTTTTCAATCTATCAAGAGTCACAACCAAGACCCATCCAACCCCTAATCAAAACAACACCAAACAGAACATGAATCAAAATAACAATTAGAATAATAACCAAAATAACCCTCCACCTAAACTATCATACCAAAAATTGAACAATTGCATAAAGTTTACACCTTTGATCAATCATATGAATCTGCATTGAAAGAAATTCTAGCGGAAAATCTCATTACCCTACCCGATACTCGAGGGTTTGAACCCAAAGTAAAATCTTCATGGTGGAACAAGGCCCACTTTTGTGAATTTCATTGATGCAAAGGTCACCTAACCAATAGTTTCATGCAATTAAAACACAAGATACAAGACCTGATTGACAAAAAGGTCATACAAATTGAAGAATCCCAAGCAAACACCGATCATGGAGTGTTCAAAAATCCCTCTCCAAATTATGATAAAGGGGAATCTTCTAATACGAATGACAAAGGAAAGGGTATGAACTATGTTTAAGACGGCACCATTTATCATATTTCAGCTGTTGAAGATCTCACAAACAACATTGAAATCAATAACACACCAGACCTTGTTGCAACCACCCAACCAACCAACATCACCAAAATCTCCTCTAATCAAGTCCCTAGTATCCATCAAGCCAAGGTTGCAATAGATAATCAAATTAATGTCATTAAGATCAAAGGAAACCAAGAAAATATACCCATAAATGTGACCACAAGGGCACAAACCAAATATGTTGTAAAAGGAAACACTTCTAAAACACACAATGCTCCATCTCATAAATATAACATTGTCGATCAACTCCAGAAAATTCCCACAAAAATATCAATATTGGAGCTCCTTAAAATCTCACCCGCCCACAAGGAGATCTTGGAAAAGGCCCTAGTTGATATGACAATACCAAATAATTTGGAAGTATGCACTTTCCAAGCCATGGTGGGACATCTAGTTGCACCTCATTGTTTATCCTTTTCAAAAAATGATGATATCTCTCACCCATACTCATAACACAACACTTCATATTGAGGTCCTAATCCATAAAAGTTGTGTCAAGCACATCCTATTAGATGGAGGATTCAGCCTTAATATATGCACTTTAAATCTTGTATGTGCACTAGGGTTCTCTGGAAATGCAATAGATGCAAGGAACCAGATCACCATCAAAGCATATGATGATGAAGAAGGAGCTTCAAAGGGATTGATAGTATTACCAATTCAGGTAGGGCCAATTCAAAAAGATGTGGTTTTCCAAGTTTTGGATAAAGATTTGACATATAATATACTCTTGGGTCATCCTTGGATCCATGAAATGTAGGTTCTCCCTTCAACATATCATTAGTGTCTGAAATTTCCTTGCAATGGGCAAGAGATTACCATCCTTGCCGATTCCAATAGTGCCCAACATTGTAATACCCTCAAAGCAGTCCAAGATGTATTTGTGCCTCATAACCTAGAAGCTCCTGATTCCACCCCTGAGACCTCCAATAATCCAAGTCAAGCCAATCCTTTGTCAAAACTGCTAGCCACGTCCTCCAATGAAGGAAGTCACCCAAGTTCCTCGTCCAAACAACTCGAGAAGAAGGAAGAGCCTAGACCAAGCTGCATCTACCAATCCTAAATCCCAACTCAATACTTTGGCCAAACATTTTGAGAAGAAATTCCAAGTCAAAGACAAAGGTGTAGGAGAATACTCCATCGAATAATCCCTCTTCCTCTCGCACTTAATTTCACCAAAATTCCATGGTCAACCATCAACCTCATCACAATCAGCCTCATAACCTATCACCCTTTTTGATGGCTGATTCATAAAAGCAAGCACCCAAGTAGAGGAATATGAGGACAAAGATATTTTGGATTAGCTCTACAAGGAGGAAACTGATTCTCAAGCAGCAATGGCTAATGCCCAAACCACACAATATGCCAAAGGATTCTCAATCTTGGAAAAAATGGGCTATGAGGGACACAAACCTATTGGAAAAAAGGAAAGAAGGTATCATAAAACCCATACAACCCATTATAATAAATCCAAAAGACAAAACAGGGTTGGGTTATAAAGAGCATCAAAAGGATGAAGAAACAAAGGAGGACCTAAAGTAGAAGGCTGTTGAAAGGATCCTACAACTCCAAGTAAGTGACCACAATGAAACCGATTCTAATAAATATGAATGGGATTCACTGTCAGAAGGGTCATGTCATGATAAGGAACTTGGTGTGGTACATAATTATACCCCCACACTCAAGGAGGGACAAAGATTAGGGTTACGACCATTTGAATTAGGATCACAAAATATCGATGGCTCAAGGGAAGACGACCAAACTCCTAGCGAGACAGATCACTCGAAAGAGAGTAAAATCATAGAACTTGACCTTTTCATGGTATTTTTTGATGACAATGTTTCCATTAGGACCCTTACGACCTCTAACCTCAACCCATCTGACGATCCCTTATCATTGGTACATCCTAAACTTATAAATTGGGACCAACCTGGCCCTATTGATATCCCATCTTTTCAAACAATGATACCATCATCAATTTCCTTTATGTTGTTACTATTGCAATGGGTTCCACCATTGAACATCATAATGAAGCTTCCAAATAGGGGAGTGCCAAATTTACCAACTACAAAATAAATGAAACAAAAGAAAGATTTGATGGTGAAAACCATTCCATGGTAGTATCAGATCAAGAAAGAATAAAAATAAACAGCACATCCAATGGTGAAAACCTCTCTGAAGCACCGAAGGATGGGAAATTTGACACTCTTCTTGAGCACTTCCAAGAAAGATTCAAATTCCTAATCAATCCAACACAATCCGTCAATGCAAAAGCAATGAAAACTCTCCATCTAGCAGAATCATTGACAAAACAAGAGAAGCCTAAATTTACCAAGTTCTTTGAAGAATGAAAAATCAAATTTTCCTGGTCATATGTAGACATGCCAGGGACAGAGCCAGATCTCATCATGCATAATTTATCCCTTCCTTTAGGAATTAAACTAGTTAAACAAAATTTGAGAAAAATGCATCCTCATATTGCCTTATTGGTGAAGGTAGAACTAGAGAAATTATTGGATGTAGGATTTGTTAGACCCATTGATTATGTAGAGTGGATATCCAACATTGTACCTATTTCAAAGCTTGATGAAATCATATAAATTTATATAGACTTTAGAGGCCTCAATAATGCTTGTACGAAAGATGATTTCCCCTTGCCAAACATTGATATCATTCTAGACTTAACAATAGGCCATGGCATGTTGTCACTAATGGATGGTTTTTCTAGTTATAATCAAATCAAGATAGCACCTAAAGATCAAGATAAGATGACTTCCACTTGCCCATGGGGAACCTTCTATTGGAACGTCATGCCCTTCAGATTGAAGAATGCAGGGGCTAAATACTAGAGAGCAATGACAACCATCTTTCACGACATGATGCATAGCTTCATGGAAGATTATTTGGATGAATTGTTAGCCAAATATTACACTAGAGAAGGACATTTGGAGACACTAGACAAACTATTCACTTGACTAGAGAAGTTCAACGTTCGCCTGAATCCAAAGAAATGTGTGTTTGGGGTAACATCAACAAAGCTATTGGGATATATAGTGTCAAATTTTTTTATTGAGGTAGACCTTGCAAAAGTAAAAGCTATCATGGAAATTCCACCTCCAAAGAATATCAATCAGTTAAGATCCCTTCATTGCATATTTCAGTCAATCAGAAGATTCATATCACAAGTGGCCAATAAGACTCATCCTTTTACCCACTTGTTGCACAAGAATGTTTCCTTTTGATGGGACGAGAAATGTGAGGTAGCTTTTAATAAACTAAAGAAATAACCTATGAGTCCACCTATCCTAGCACCACCAACTGAAGGAAAGCCTCTCTTACTGTACATAGCCACAAATGATCGGTCATTGGGAGTTTTATTATCACAAGAAGATTCAACATGAAAAGGAAGATCAATATATTACATCACTAGAATACTAAATGGTTATGAAATAAACTATACATCCATTGATAAATCTTGTTCAATAGTAGAGTTCACTACGCAAAAATTGCAACACTAATTTTGACTCACACAATCAAACTCATAGCTAAGATTGATCCTCTGAAATATCTCCTTAGCAAAGAAAACCTGACAGGAAGATTAGCCAAATGGGTAATGATACTCAGTGAGTTTGAGATCCAATATGTTGACAGAAAAGCAATCAAAGGACAAGATATCACTGATCAGCTGGTTGATGCACCAATTCATGATGATCATCCTCTGTATGTAGAATTTCCAGATGCTGATGTCTTCGTTGTAACAACAAAATAATGGGTGTTGTATTTTGATGGCTCATATACTCAACATGGATCAGGCGTCAAAATTATATTCATCACTCCCCAAGGGCACACCATTCCAAAGTCATATTGCCTGATGTTTCCTTGCATCGATAACATGATAGAATATGAGGCCCTCATCATCGATATCAAAATAGTAGCAAAATGGAAAATCATAGAACTGTAAGTCTACGGAGATTCTCAGCTAGTCATTAATTAGGTCAATGATGATTACCAAACAAAGGATGGAAAAATAATGCCCTACAAAAGGATGATCGATGAATTAAATAAATATTTTATTGACATCAAATTTTCTCAAACCCCAAGAGTTGATAATGAAGTTGTTGACATAATGGATACCATTGCTTCTTTACTCCAAATTCTAGAAAAAATGAAGCCATTATGAGTTCATGGTGGAACAATTGTTTACCCTCGCTTATGACAATCTTGAATCTTGACTCATATGCCACCTAGTTGATGTTGATACCTCGATCTATAGGAAGATCTATACCTACTTGAAAGATAATATCCTTCCTCTCGATCTCTCCCAAAACCAAAAATAAAATTTCATCTGCCAAGCTTCCCGCCATACCCTTATAGAAGATGTACTCTACCGATGAGGTCTTGATGGAACTCTCTTACAGTGTCTAGAACACATTGAGTCTGAAATGGATTTACAAGAAGTCCACGAGGGTATTTCTGGCACTCATTCAAGTGGTCTAACCCTCACTAAGAAACTCCTTCATTTGGGATACTACTGGCCGACTATGGAGAGAGGGTCCTTCCATTTTGTTAAGAAGTGTCAGAAATGTCAGATCCACGATAATATTATCCACGCACCCGCACAAGAGTTGCAACCCTTCGCATCAACATGACCATTTTATCAGTGGGGATTAGATATGGTAGGTAAAATTCACCCATCTTCATCTAATGGACACAAGTTCATTATTACAAGAAAGCAGATCTCATCATTCATCATGAACTACATCATCTGTAGGTATGGTATCCCTCAATCCATTACCACTGATAATGGAAAAACTTTCAAGAATCAAGACGTGCAATAACTCTGTGAAAGGTTCCATATCCAGCATCAGTTTTCTATGCCCTATTACCCTTAAGGGAATGGCCAAGCAGAAGCCTCAAACAAAACTATCTTGAAGATCTTAAAGAAAATCGTCAATGATGCTGGACATGACTAGCATATCCAACTAAACACTGCTTTGTGGGCCTATTGTACAAGCATTCACACTCCCACAGGTGCCACACCATATGATTTTTTCTATGGATCTGAAGCCGTCTTGCCTATTGAGGTTGAGATACCATCACTTCGTGTGTTCTTGAAAAGTTTCATTTTAGATGAAGATTACCGAGTGTCTAGATTACAAGAGTTGGAATTGTTGGATGAACGTTGTCAACTTGTAGTGGATCACCTGAAGGCCTATCAATAGAGAATGTCTAGAAGCTACAATCACAAGGTTAAACCTAGCATATTTTAGGTAGGAGATCTAGTACTGAAGGAAAATCCCTGAAATCAGCAAGACCAAGAAAAGAAAGGAAAATTTGAGCCAAATTGGTTAGGTTCTTTTGTTATTGTATCAGTGTTTGGATCAAGGGCGTATCAATTGTCTAAACTAGAAGGGGATCTATCTGAAGAATCGATGAATAGTATTCATCTAAAGAAATTCTACATATAATGCAACGAGTGCATGCTTAAAAGTCTTGAAAAAAAGTATAAAAATCAGAATAAGTCTTGAAAAAAGCATAAAAATAAAAAAAAGTCCTGAAAAAAGCATAAAAATCAGAAAAATTCAAAAAATGTCTTGAAAAAATGGTCACCCTGATGAAAACCTGGCAAACACGCGTCTTGGTGACAACAAAAAAGTTAAAAAGATCAAAAAAGAAAAAAAAATTGAAAAAAGAGAAAAATACAAAAATAGTAAAAAATAAAAAAAATCTTTACCTTGGTGAAAACTTGGCAAACATGCATCTTGGTAACAACAAAAAAATCATAAAATTTGAAAAAGTGCAATAAAAAGAAAGTAGTGAAAACCTAGTAAACATGCGCTATTTGTAATAAGTCAACTTCTCCATCTATTTGAGTGTGTGTTGACCGTCTGCTTTTTTCTACTACTGCGCATTCATACCTATCATACAATGAGCTTCATGTCCATATCCGGTTGCGGTAGTAGTGTCCCACCCCGGCTTGGTTTTCAATGTACATATTCATAATAAATCTGGTTTGTTTCTCATTGGTGGTAAAATCTTGGTCTCACTGGGGGAAAACAACCATTGAGCTTAAAAACCAACAGGAAAACAAGCAACAAGGCAACCTTGGTGAAAAACAACAATCATCCCAACCAAAAAAGTCAACATCAATCATAATCAATCAAACAATCAACCATCTAAATCAAACAATAAGACAAACAAATCAAATCTCAGTGGATCATCTTCTGAATCATGGTTTGATCACTTAACAAATATGTTCAATGGTTATATCTTGATTGTTGTTATCATTTCTCAGGAGTACCTCGATGATGTCATGAACTAGAGGGTATATGATGGAGAATGATATTTTTCTTTACCTGCTGTTTGTGAGTCAATCATTACTACTGTACAAATTGTTGCGGGACATGCTCTACAAAGTATCATTGATGAAATTCCGAATTTGCATGGGAACATGATTAACTCTTGTATGTTTATGCAAGTGATACTCGAGACATCTCAGTCTAATTATACCTAGATGTTTGTGTACTTATTGTGTACTATCAAATCTCAACGGAAGTTGTATGGAAGTTGTACTCAGGTCATCATGGTTTAATTATACCATCGATGTTTGTACTAACTTTCAACATAGTAAAATTCTCAATGATGATAATGAGCACAATGAATAAGATGACAACATTGCATAAATAGGATTGCATTCATATTAGTTCTGCATTTGCACTATAGATTTTTTCAAGGCTGGTTACTTTCAACATGATATTATCTCTCACTACGAGATGGAGTACACTTGACATAACAAAAATCATTCATTTACATTAGCATTTCCATATCATATCAATAAAAAGTGTTATCATACATCCATCCATACATCTATCATTATCATAATATTCATTTTCAACATGCATTCATTCATCATAATATGTGCATCATGAAAAAATTCCAAAAATAAAGCATTTTCCATTATAACATCATCATTATCATACATTGATATCATAATAAGTCCATCCATAAATGCAATCATCATAGTGAATCATTCATCATAACAACATAATTCATTCATCATCATAATTCATTCACATTCACATTTAGGCCATATACATGCATTAGAAAAATACCAAAAATATGGAGAGAAGTACATGAAATTTCAGTTGCATAATAACATTCATTGCACATAAGAGCATAATCCATGTCACATAGGGTATCATTTCTATCCATCATATCCCAAAAACCATTCATTCATTTATCATACATTTGGAATCCATGAACCATGTCTTCACTCATTAAATCAACACATTTAATCATATATTTATGTTACATAATAAAACCATTTCTGCATTCATTCATTCATCCATAAATCGATATACAGGTGGGAAAAATACAAAAATACAATGTATCTCATATCATTTGCATAACTACATCAATTTCATTTACCATCATCACATCAATGCATGGAACATGGCATAATCACATAGAATATCATAATCACATAGGACATAAATAAATGTATCCATGATAAGCATCCATAATCAAAAGCATAAACAACATATAGATCACTAATTTGTTGTTGAATATCATATAACCTCAAAATAATACTGTCAAAGTGTACAATGATTTCAATGAAATGAGAAATGAAACATCAAAAATGTGGCAAAGCCAAGTCTCTGAGTCGAGATACAATATATCAGATCTGACCACGGGATCCTGTGGTACTACCCCCAGAGGTCGTAGGCCTCTCCCCAACACTACCTGCCCCTGATGGTCCTGCTCCTGGACCTCCACATAGTGGAACTCCGCCTGGTGGGCCCCCTGGGAGTGGCTGCATGATGCCCCTATTGGTGGTCCGGGACTGAGAGCGACCGGATATTGAACGAGCATAGCTAACTCTCTGCTCGGCTAACACGACCCCATAATATCTACCCCTATAGTACTCCACCTCCTTGGTGGAATCTCAAAGCTCTCTAACTAGATCACCTATCCTGACACTCTAGGTCGTTGTCTGAATCCTATTAGCCACTGGTACTGCCTACTCTCCCTGCTGTCATGTAACATATCTCTGTGGTGAAGGTGGCTACCAGTGCCTGTAGTTGTATCATCTATCCCTATATCTACAGTTGTGCTAGTGCCTATGCCTGCAGTGTCTGTACTTTCCCTTGTAGAGTCAGAACCTGAGCCTGCAAACCAGCTATCTATGTCTGCTTCATTTAAGAGGGCATCCTTAGTACAGCTAGCCATTGTCCGATAGGTGCTGACCTCCTCCTCTTGGGGATGACCCCAAAATATGGCACATCTCTCCCTCCACCTCCACCATCACTTCCTCCATCACCACCATCTCCACCATCATCACCACTATCCTCTCCCTCCTCATCAGCCTCCTCCTCTCCCACTTCCCTCCTCCTCTACACTACCTGTCTTGCCCTCTTCCCAACCCCCAAAATGGGTGTAGGCTCATTGGGACTCGAGATTTGTGGAAATGGATGCGTATAGAAATACTCGGCATAATCTGTTGTCATATGTGCATCAAAAATCTCGGGATGGTACTACCATAATACTAGCTGCAAACCATAATACTATGCACACACAACATCGTAATCTAGTGTAGGCCCCCACTCTGGAATGTCCTGCCTCTGTCTGGCATAATGTGCCACTCCCTGTGGCATACCCTGTACTCTGTCATACTATTTGTACACATCCAAAAATGTATCTCTCAATGATGTACGACATCCTTTCGATCAGATATCTGGTACAAAAAACATAGGGCATCTTTGTGTCATCCTCTACCCATACCTCACAATCAAGATACGACCGCCGAATAACTGTGTCCAAATCATCAAGGACCCTTTGCCAATACTCTAACTTTCCCAACTTATGCTAGAAAAGTGGCCCTGTATAACCAAAAATGTAGGGTCTCCCTACTAGTTGAGCCATTGCTCCCACTGGCCGTGTAACCACTATATTCTCCTAGGCCCAAAGTTATAATAATGTATACCCTGCCGCGAGACTGCTAGCCTGAAGATATACAACCTGATGAAGATCATGATACAAGTGCACAAGCATGCATGAAACCCACACATATCTGGTCCCATGGGAAATTATGCCCTCTAACATCTGACCCCAACCAACTAAAAATCCCTTCGACCTACGGTTGGGGCAGAGAAAATCACCACTGAATCCTGCTAAAACACATAGAAAGGGTTGATGGGTAGTAATCAACTCCCACCAAGAAATCTCTTATCCATTGAGCCGACCATCATGAAAAATCTGTCGAATGGAGTTAGTCCCTCCCTGCTCTTCATGATCATACACCACTAGGTCACCCACAACTGGTATCCTCAAAATATGATAGACATCCTATGGTGTAACTATAATCTCACCAATCGCCAAATGGAAGGTGTTGTTGTCACTATGCCACTGCTCTGCAAGTGCCATCAACAGCCCCCGACTAATCCAGTACTGGGGCATATCAATCAATGATGTAAGTCCACACTGGTCAATAATGGCTGAATTTGTCGGCATCAACTGTGGGATCATGTCCTACGTCCGAGGAAAGCGCTCTCAACCCTGTAATACTCCTAGGCCACCCTCCTATGATCAAATCAACATATCAAGTCAACACATCACTCAATCAACCTATCACTCAACATATCAATTAATCAAATAAACTCGCGTGAAATTCTGATCAAATCTTGAGGAGCACCTATCCTATCATCGATTCTTATTTGTCATGAGATCAATCAACATCAATCAACCTATCTTTGACTCTCATTTTTCATGAGGTCAATCAATCAATCATCTTTATCTATCTTATCATCGTTCCTCACCTATCATGAGGACGATCATCAATATACCAATTGACATCATCCTATCATCGACTGACGTGATCATCAACCATCAAAATCTAGGAGGAATCATTCAAAATCATCATTTTTGGCTCTATGTGCTAAAACAAGGTTTCTATGTGCTAATCTACCAAATGCACTAGAAAATTTACCGGATGCACTAGAATAGGCCTTCTATGTGCCAGTTCTTGTATGTGCTAGAACTTGGACTCTATGCGCCAGAGAAGGGTCTCGATGCACTAAATGAACTATCCTATGTTCTATCTTATGTATCCTATGCACTATAATTCCTATGCGCTATTTCATAAACCTAATGTGCTAAAGCAGTGACTAGATGCGCTAAACTATTTCCAGGCCTAAAACTAACCCTATGTGCTATTAAAATGACTCTGTGCATTGTATCAAGTACTTGATGCACTATTTTCCTAGCCCTATGCACTAAAACGTGTTGAAAACCAGATTTTTACAATGCAAAATGCAGGAAAATTTTGAATTCAAAATTGAAAATGGCAGTTCTCGGGGTATGTATCAGAGGTTCATATGCGGCTGGATGTTGGTGGTGGTAACTCGCTCGAATCTATGAGTGTGGTCCAAAATTCCATCCATCTTGGCTATCTTCTCTCTCTCAGTTTTCACAATGCAAAGTTACAAATGAGCTTTATTTCACCCATTTTGACCTTTTAAGGGCTAATTAAGGGGTAATTAGGGTGGCATTTATTTATTTATTTCAAAATGGGCCTTTTTATCAACTAATCACCAATGTGGCTAGACTCTAATAATTTTCGGGAGCTAAATCAGTTCATCCTCCAATTCTAAGATCATCAGCATATCATTGAAAAATCATTTAATCATCAAAATTTTCAAATTTTTCAAAAATTCAAAAATCATTCAAAAATTCAAAAATCCCTGATTTCTCTCCCGAGGGGGCATCCATTCATCATCACTGCAAAATCAGCATTTGGGGCATGCCAATTTTTTTATCATTGCGATCTGACAAATTTTTCTTTGAAGCAATGTGTTTGCGCACATCACTTCAAAGAAGGGAAAAATGTATACACGTAAAAATGGTTTGGAGCACAAATTAATTAAATACTTGTTATTTAAGTACTAAATTGTGATTTTTCTACTAATATAAATAAATTGATAAATTTATTTATATGGTTCATTCCTAAATTCTTCTTTTCCAAAAATCACTTTCCTCTTAAATTAATTAAATGCACAAATTAAATAATTTGTTATTTAATTAATTTCCCTCTTCCATTTAAATTTGAATTTTTAATTCAAATTGGCACATGTCTCCATATTTATCTAACTTCTTTCCAACTCACCTTCCACCTCACCATGTGTCACATGAAATTGTATTTTTCTAATTTGTAAAAGCGAATTTTCATTAACAACCTGCAACAAATTTGAAACCACCTTGGACACATGACTCCTTTCAATTGATGCTCTTGGACACTTGGAAGATTGGATCTTCCAAATGGAACAACCTCCCTGATTCTCTCCAACCTCTTTGTGCTCAACCATTGATGCCTCAGGATCACAATCTCGACTGTTCATCACTGCCACATCATCTCAAGCCTGGAAAAATCTATAAATAGAGGGAATTTCTACAAATTTTCATGGAGATTTGGATTACAAACTCATGCTGCAAAAATCTTAGTGCAATATGAGAGCATTGTAGTTAGTGTTTAGCATTTTAGTTCATTTAGTGTTATTATAGAAATTTACATCTTAGTATCTTAGTTATTGCATCTTTTATACAACATTACCATTAAATTTGCATTATCAATTTTAGCATCATTTGAGAATATCAGTACTCCATCCTAGATCATTCAACATTTAAGCATTAAAAATACAAAAATATAGTGATGTAGGCATGTAGTTTGCATTGCACAATATCTTCTCATTGCTTACATTTTCATATTTGTAGATTCATGTACAACATTTAATAGATCTGAGAGCATGAATTTTGAAGGTCCTTAAGACTAGAGAACCATGGAATGATTTGAAAGGATAATAGTAGCAATTTAATTATGTTATTTCTATTTATTTTATGTAATACATTGCATGGATGTGTGTGTTTAGTTTTATTAACTAATTACTCTCATTGGCACATTTTAAAACCACACAATAACAAAAGTGTGTGCGAAGCTTGGTGAGGTAATTTCAAGTTATTCATTTGAATTTAACCTTATCATGAGCACCTATGATGTAGACATTATAAGAGCATCTCGAATTTCAAGATATTCTATTCTTGAGAGGTGTTGTGTGCAATAGGTATCTTGGAACTCCCAGTGAAGATGTATGACCAAGAGTGACTAAGTTGAGAGACTACCATGCCTATCTATAAGTTCCTTCCATCTATTTTCATTTCATTTCCAATTTGGATGCTCTTTCTTTTTCTTCTTTTGCTTTGCATATCTGTAAGTAAAATACTAAAAATTTATTGGTCTCTCCTTGTAGAAAATGTTGATTTATGAGCCATCAAAGAGAATCTCAACCAAAAAATCAATGCAACATCCTTATTTTGATGATCTTGAGAAATCTCAATTCTAATTTGAAGCCATTGTAAAAGAGCGTGTGAAGCTTTGCGAGGGAATCTCAAGTTACTCATTTGAAGTTAACCTCATAATGAACACCTATGATGTAGAAATTATAAGAGAATCTTGAATGTATGAGTGAAATTGTAAAAGATCTATGAGAATATAGTACCTATGACATTGTAATGAGATTTACTAAAATAATGAAATTTGGTGTATGGGCACCAAGTTTATTGAGCAAATTTGGTTCATGGAAGTCTTAAGTTAGTTTTGTGTTTTGAGTTTTGTCAATTGAATAAGGTCATATTAGACCAATTTGTAATGTAATAATTCATGTTAGTTGGTTTTGGGGTCATTTTGGAGTTCATGTTGCATATTTGTCAAAATGATGTAAAATTGCAAAAAATAAAAAGTTGTCAATGTGAAAAAAGTGCAAAAAATGTGAACTTGAAGTGGTTCTGATAGCAATATAGGGAGGTAGTAAAATCACTTCCACAATAGAAAAGGATTCCAACCTCTTTCCTTCCCTCAAAAATCAATCTTGGCTTATTTTCAACTTTGCACTTAGTCACTCTTGTAGGTCTATAGACCTATATTTCCCACCTTAACTCTCAGAATTCCTTAACAACCTCTGCAACAAACCACCATTTTAGGCGCTCATTTAAGCCTTCTTCAACATACATCAAACCCTAATAAGACTCTTTTGGATAAGCTTTCATAAAACAAGAAATCCCCTTTATTCTTCCTATCACACGCAAACCACCATTGGGTAGCATTAACCAATCTACCAAACCACCAATTCCTCCACTTTTAGGGCGTGATAAGCCCTCTAACACAACAAACCCCAAAACCCTCTTCATTCACAAGTTAGGAAAGGGTTTATTGAAATCCCATACTCCAAACCTTCCCACAACCAACCAATGTTTGAAACACCTTCAAAAAGGTTTGCACAAGCTTAAAAGTTCAAGAAATATCGCTGCCCCCAAATATTTCTTCAAACCCTAGCACTAAACCACCATTTTCCACTAAAAAATACACTATTTGAAATTTAGGGCATCACCTAAAAACCCTCTATTCACCTCCCTTGCACAAAAAACTTTTCACACATGTCTTATAACCCTAACTAAGCCTTTCCATTGAGTTACATAAGCATAGAGTGGGTGGAAGGCTTAATATGAAATTTTAATGCACTCAAAACCCTTAAAACAGGGTATACAAACCGACCCTCAGTAATTGGATTCTAAAATGCACAAAATCAATAGAAATTCAACAAAAAAAATAAATGGAGCTAAGTATACTTCCCACCTCATTCCATCGAAAAGAGAGTGCAATCACTCTGAGCTACGTTCAACTGGCTTGACCCCTTCAGGGTCCAAAGTGCAAAAGGGAAATAATATTTGACGGGGTATTACTCAGAAACCATGGCACTTATGAAATCTTCATCTGAACCTACAAGATCATGTTGGGCCCCTCTATAATAACCTCTCTCGATTTTTGTTATCTCGGAGTGGTTTTCCCGTGGTGTCTAGTTTTCACTTGATGGAAAAAGTGTCAAATGCAAGCAATGCAAAGTGGTGAAAATTTCATTCTACAACTCGTGTGACCAAAAAAAATATTCCAATGTATCTGAATAGGTATTTTTATTCTAGGAATGGTCCTCTTTCACACCCAAACACACAGAATTGCTTCGAGCTACCTTCAACCAGATCGATCCCTTAAGGGTCCAAAGTGCAAAATGGAAAACTTCATCATGTTGTTACTTGGATACCATGATGCTTAGAAACTTCTTGTCTAATCCTATGGGATTGTGTTAGGTCCCTCTACAATAACCTCTCTCGGTTTTTGTTATCTTGGAGGCATTTTCCCGTGGTGGCAAATTTTCACTTAGGGAAAAAGTTTTCAAATGCAAGTAGTTGAAAGTTGCAAAGTGGTGCAACTTTTGTTCTGTAGCTCGTGTGACCAAACAGATTGTTCCAAAACATCCGAATAAGTATTTTTATGCTAGGCATGGTCCTCTTTTGCACCCAAACACACGAAATTGCTCCGAGCTACATTTAGCCAGATCGATCTCTTAAGGGTCCAAAGTGCAAAATGGTTGCAAAATTCAACATGTTATTACTCAGATACCATGATGCTTAGAAACTTATCATCTGATCCAATGGGATCATGTTGGGCCCATCTACAATAACCTCTCTTAGTTTTTTCTATCTCGGAAGCATTTTCCTGTGGTGGCAAATTTTCACTTGGGGAAAAAGTTGTCAAATGCAAGTAATTGAAAGTTGCAAAGTGGTGCAAATTTCATTCTGTAGCTTGTGTGACCAAACAGACTATTCCAATGCGTTCAAATAGGTATTTTTATGCTAGGCATGGTCCTCTTTTCTTCAACCGTTTGATAAAATGCTTTGGTAGACATGTACAAAAAACTGTGATAGAATAGAGAAGTCAGTGAACTGTTTGAAAAAATGTCTCAAAGAAATGTGGTCTCATGGTGATGGAATGCCATTACAAAAAAATGTGTCATGGAATTCCATCACCATGAGACCACATTTCTTCAAGGCATTTTTTCAAACTACTCATGGGCGGGTGCATGAAGATGGGTAGCAATTTTGTGGCCACTTTTTTAATTTTTTTTGAAAAATCATAACGCGAGCGCCTTAATTCCATCACCATGAGACCACATTTCTTTGAGGCATTTTTTCAAGAAACTTACTACCTAAAGAATAGAAACCAAGCCTTTAGTTGAAATTCCCCTTCAAATTCTTTTCAAGGTCCTCATCCTCATCCTTAATTTAGCAATCCATGGAACCTTCTACCTTTTATTCCACTTGCTCATATACCCACCCCTCCCTCTTCATGTCATGATTTCCCTCCATCTCATAACCAAGACCACACTATACCATCAACCCCATCCCAATATAATACTATAGAGAAGGCAATGAACTGTTTGAAAAAATGCCTCAAAGAAATGTGGTCTCATGGTGATGGAATTCCATGACACATTTGTTTGTAATGGCATTCCATCACCATGAGACCACATTTATTTCAGACATTTTTTCAAATAGTTCACTGACTTCTCTATTCTATCACAGTTTTTGTACATGTCTACCAAAGAATTTTATCAAACGGTTCATTGCCTTGTTGCTATGGATAAAATCCTAAAACAGGTGCTTGCAAACAAGCTATGGATAGGGAAAATAGTAAGCATGATAGTCAGAAATATATAGTTCAATAAGTACTCAAAATTTTGTTCATTATCTCATACATTATAAGCCATGATTTTCATCACTATTGTAGTTTCCATCATTGAATAATTTGTTGTTTTATTTTTAAATGTTGGAAGTGGATACACCTCCACATGTTCATAAGGAAATGGACCTTGGTTTTTCTTCTGCTATAGAATCCTCGATGCCTCTCACGAAGGTATGAGGCAGATTACTAAATTTCAATTTTTATTTGTTGTTATAGATGTTAGTGAAAAATAAATCCATTATTGATTCATAGTTTAACTTCTCTTTGGATGGTTTCTACAGGGATTCAATATGCCACAACATTGGCATGCAGATATTTCCCTCAAGGAGAGTGATCATCTAGTGGTGGTAAGTGATTATTTTGTTAAATATATCATTTTTTATAATGTAATTTCTATATGTTAATTGTTGAACAATCTGGATAACTAAGAGGGGGGGTGAATCAATTATCCCAAAAAAAAATTATTTCTTTACTTAATTCAGAGCTATGATAAACCATTCATATATTAATTAAAACAAACATGAACATGCAAGAAAAAATAACACCATGAACACCAAAAATTATGTGGAAACCCAAGATGGGAAAAACCATGGAGAATGTTAATTCTCAACTATGAAACACCAGTTAAGGTGATTTCTACAAGGGCTCACTACCGGTGGACTCACTACTCGATACAAAAAAATTGATTATAAATATTCTCACAGACAAAAGTGAATTGATGAAGTTGCATCTACATATGCATGAATTCAGTTCCAATTAAGAGCATAATCTTTGTCTACAACAGATCTAGTCAAGAATCTTTTGCACACTTTCCTCACAAAATCATTGCAATATAGATTGCTTCTTCCTAAAACTTTCCTTCACTTCCTTCTCTTATCCTCGTCGCTCAATCCTTTACACCCTTATCACTATTTGTCCATATCACTTGTGTTCTTCTTAGTCTTCAACCAAAAATATGTTCTCTATATATGCATGTATACCCATAGAACAAGATTAAGTCTGCCACATAATATCTTCATAGTCTTCTAAGTTGACCAAACACCATTTGAATTTAGATCACTAGAAAACATGTCGACATAAGGAACGACCTTAAAATATTCAATAAGGCTTGACACACTAGCACCATACCCAAAAGATAGGTCTCACATAATGATCTTCTTACCATGTTACTGAGGGACTGATAATAGGTCATACATAAGATAACATACTTTGAAATTCATTAAATATATTCTGGAGCCAATGAGGATGCCTCAACCAAGACCAAAAACTTGATTAACATCAATTGATATGAACACCATGACCAAGACCAAATCTTAATCAACATCAATTTCAGTACCAACTGGAGAAATGCAGTTAGACATACCAAAACTTGTGGCAAGCTACTTGAGTTTCTGGATAACAAGGTTACTCAGAATAAGCTTTAGATACATTAGCCTATAGTAAAAGATTAGTCCTCAATATTCTGCATTAACTGAATTCACCAAATGTCCCAAAAATAAGTACTTGTATTATCTGGATCGAGGATACACTCCATACTACACAAAATTATCAAATATATGAAATCGGTATATCATCCAAAGCACAACCTTTCAGATACAAGGTTTTGATATCAATTACAACAATGCCATATCAACAACTTTTCAACAATATCCACCTTTGGCATTGATGGAAAAACATCTAAAACTCAAACACAATACTAAAAATAACTCCAACTCCAAAGCCGCAAACTTTAAAACACCAAAACTCCCCATTTGTTCAACAATTCAATTCTTTTTTTTTTTTTTTACTTTTCATTTTCTCCCCTTTTTTCCATCAAAGGAAAAGGGCCAAAATTTGAATATTTAGAAATTCAAGTAAAATGACACTTTTTAGATGAAAAATATTCTTATACCTTTCTCTCACAGTTGGAAGAATCCTCTTCCAAGCTAGCATTGCAGAATCAATTAGGTACACATATTATCAAACACAGTCAACAACATAAATAAGGATGACCAGTCTTGAGATAGGCACTTTTGTTCACAATCTTCTGCATCAGAGATGATCCAACTGGATCTCAACAATTTCTTTGACCAACCAGAAAATTCTAACCATTTCTTCCCTCTATCTCTAAATAGTCAATAGCTCTGCTTGCAACTGACCAAATATTATTCTCTATTTTCCATATTTTTCTATGAAGAAATCAAACCTCTTTCCAATATTATTCATTTTAGATTCAATAGCTTCAATTCTTCTTCTAAAATTATCAACAACTGCAGGCCATCGAAGACAATACTTGTAGATGTTAGACATCTTCTTAATGCATTCTCTTGTCTCACCAATGTGTTTGGATAACTTATGTTTATCTTTGACACATCTTCTCTCAATCATAGCTTTGAACTTATGTCCTTCAGGTCCTTCCAACAACATTATTTCATCAACAAATTTTACTAGATCATCCGGTAACGAGTTAGAAACATCTAAAATGGTACTACCCTTTTTGAGAAAACAATTAGCCAAGGCATCATTAATTCTAAACCTATCCACCGGAGGGCAGACATGCCACATTTCACCAACCTTCTTCATATCACCTTCATCTAACATTGACCGAATATCATCTAGATCAAAATATTCTGATCCAAGCAAAGAATATTCTTCCTTCTCCTTCTCTTCCAAGATAGTGATGAAATATTTTGTGTTAAATTTCCTCCTTTGATGTTCCAGAGGGGTACCACCAATGACAACTTCCAACTCCTTCTTACCAGAGGAGGAACTCTCCTCAAACTGACTGCTGGGCATAGCACTAGATACTATCACATCGGAGCACAAATCCCTTTGCAAGGATGAGAAATAGACTTTGCATGCACTTGTTTTTATCTTACATACACTCCAAATACTTGTAAACTTGCTTTCTGACAGGGATGTCAAACTTCCACTTAACATTATTTTTTGTCGATAACGATCTCATAAAGTAAAATACCAAACATATGAGTAGAGACCCAAACCGGAAAGGATAACTCTCAACCAAAGACATTCTGATATTCTCAATCAAATTTTCCTTTACTAGGCTACACAAATCAAACTGCTTTTTTTACTTCACCATCATGTGTGCAAGATATACAACAATATCCAAAGTAGAGCTTTCACGATTTTGAAATATATTTTATAAGTGATGTCGTAAGCAACATACCTTACTGTAGGATCGACAATGGTATTTATCAGTAGAGATTTTGGGGTCTTTGTCGATACCAGTAAGTTCCTCCATGTCTTTGTATTTCACAGTTTTATTCCCAAGAAGGTCACCAACATTGCACCAACTAGTAATAGCTTCAATGGATTCCTTTGTGATTAAATAGGGTTTTTCCAACACAATGCTGCCATCCTTGAATCGACTGAACAGGAACAAGATAGATTCTTTTTTTGCAGACTAGGGAAACTCTCCCCATAAATCCATACCCAGAGCAATTACATTTTGCAAGTCATTCATCTTCAACCCTAGTTCCATTTATTTCATCTTTCGATGATCAAAATCATCCAATTCAATTCCCTTCAGCTTCAACAGAATACTACCACTAGATTTTCATCCAAACAACATGGATTCCATCATCGCACTCAGGTTCTTCAAAATTTTATCGCTCTATGAAGCTTCTTCTTCTCCTTCTTTTCAAATTGTGAGAAATGATTTGAAACTCCATCTTTTATCCTTAATTTCTCATAATGACTTCATCGCCAAAATGTATATCGATTATTCCAGTAATTGTACTTTTCTTTTTAGTCAGCCAGATTATCCTCTATTATACAACATCACCCAGATCCAACTCAATAATTTTGGAAACACATCAATCTTTCTTTGGAGAGGGGGAATTGAAAGGATATGCATTGCAAAAACTCCCCCTGATCCAAGGCAATTGGCTCAATTATTGGTAGGGCATGTACCAGGATCTAGTACCATGGAAGTGTTCTCCACACTTGTTTCCTTTTTCCTCCAAACCATGACCGTCTTCTTCTTGGGTTCATTTGACTCTGCATCGTTTCTTTTGGTCTCAGACTTTTTCAGAGCAACATATCTGTATGTTTTAGCATAATGTCTAGATTCATTGCACTTGTAACATCTTTGTTCTGACCTAACAGAGTGAAACTTGGATTTGCATTGATTAGCTTTGTGACCATAACCATGACATGAGTAGCAATAACCATGAAATAGATTGTTCATTTCATTCCTTCTAGCTAGATTAGATAATTGAATTCTGCAATGACTTGCTTTATGACCAAACTTGTGGCAATTAAAGCATTGAATATCCGGTTCCTTTCTTCTTCTACACTCTACAGCCTTATGTCCAAAATTTTTTCATAGAAAATAGTGACCATTGAATGATAAGTACCTTTGAGAATTTGGTCACCTTACTAGAGGTATTTTTGTAGGTGCATTAGAGTTCCAAACCTTGCTTGTTACAACTTATCTTTCTTCAACTTCAACTACTTTGTCTTCACCCTTAGTGTTCTCATTTGAGTTTTCACCGATGAATCCAAGTCATCCTTTATCCTTGTGAAATTTATGTAGGGACAAGATTTGATCCAAAATCATGTTACTTTCACATACTCTTGCTTCAGATTTCAACCTTCTTAACTCTTGATCTATCTTCTGATTTTATTCTTCTTTTCATTTGATGGTATCTTTGAGACTTTCTTCTATCATTTTGTATTCATCTAACCGAATCTATAGATTCATAGCATTTTCCTTTGAATCCTTTAATTCCTTGATTACCTCTTTGTGTCTTGCTTTGAATTTCCAGATTTTCTCCCTTAGCTTTGAGATGCAAGCATGCAAGCATTTTCCTCCTTGAGGTTTTCTTTTGATTTTTCATTCTCAGATTATGTACTTTCCATATCACTTAATATTGTCTTCAACTCTTCCTCAAAGTAATAATCTCTAGCCATATGTTCAAACTGCAAAGATCCCCCTCAAGCGGTTAAGCTTTATCTACAAGAGACCAAGCTCTGATACCAATTGTTGAACAGTCCAGATAAATGAGAGGGGGGTGAATCAATTATCCCAAAACAAGTCTCTTTCTTTACTTAATTCGAAGAAATCATAAACCATTCATGTATTAATTAAAACAAATATGAACATGCAAAAACCAAACAACACCATGAACACAAAAAATTACGTAGAAACCCAAGATGGGAAAAACCACAGAGAATGGTAATTCTCAATTATGAAAAACTAGTTAAGGTGATATCGATTAAGGTGATTTTAACACAAGGGCTCACTACTAAGTTTCTCACTATAGGGTGGCTCACTGCCGAGTGTCTCACTGTCGGTGGGCTCACTGCCTGATAAAAAACAACTGATTGCAAATAGTCTCACTAACAAAATTGAACTAATGAATTTGCATCTACATATGCATGAATTCAGTTCAAGTTAAGAGCACAATCTCTATCTGTAGTAGATCTGGTCAAGAATCTTCTGCACACCTTGCTCGCATAATCATTTCAATACAAATTGCTTATTCCTAACACTTTCCTTCACTTCCTTCTCTGATCCTTGTCGCTCAATCCTTCACACCCTTATCATTTTTTATCCATATCACTTGTATTATTTTTAGTCATCAACCAAAAATATGTTCTCTATATATATGCATGTATAACCATAGAACAAGATTAAGTCAGCCACATAATATCTTCATAGTCTTCTAAGTCGGCCAAACACCATTTGAATTTAGATCACCGCAAAACATGTCGGCATAAGGAACAACATTAAAATATTCAATAAGGCTTGACATGCTAGCACTGAACCCAAAAGATGGGTCACACATAAGGATCTTCTTACCACGTTACCAAGGGACCAAGAATAGGTCATACATAAGATAACATACTTTGAACTTGATTAACATCAATTGATATGAACGCCACAACCAAGACCAAATCTTGATCAAAATCAATTTCAGTACCAACTGAAGAAATGTAGTCAGACATACCAAAACTTATGGAAAGCTACATGAATGTTCAGATAGCAAGGTTACCTAGAATAAGCTTTAGATACATCAGCCTATAGTAAAATATTAGTCTTCAATATTTTTCATTAACTGAATTCAACATATATCCTAAAAATAAGTACTTCTATTATCCAAATTGAGGATACCATCCATATTACACAACATTATCGGATATATGAAATCTGTATATCATCCAGAGCACAACCTTCTGGATACTAGGTCTTGACATCAATGAAAACAATTCCATATCAACAACTTCTGAACCTTAATGTCTTTAATTTTTATTGTAATAGATAATGCTTGACCAAGAAATAAACCCTAGGAGGAGCACCAAGAGCACTCCTTGACCTTAAATAAATGAGTGACAAACTTATCGCCATACAACTGAAAAGCAAAGGGAAAGATTTTATTTCAAGAGCATGGAGAGCAATGAATTTTGATTCCAAAGCCCTTTGTTGCATGCCTATATGGCATTTTTGTACATATTTTGTAATGCATATATTTGACATTGTATGCCTATATGGAATTCTCATTAGACTATATGGTTATTTTGTATCTATTTTATACTTATATCAACATATATTGATGTATGACTATACATGGATATTTGGTTAATACAAATCTTTTTTTATCAATGGTGTTCATATTTTCATTATAAATCCATGGTTCAATAGATATGAGTTACGTGTACTCAAGTGTATACTTTACAACTTACATGTATACTTTGTGACTTATGTGTTTTCATGTGTATACCTTGTATTCATGCATATACTTTTTATTAATGCGTATACTATGTATTCATATGTATACTTCAAGGCTTATGTGTATACTTATTAATTGGTTAGCCCTAACATTGCTCATTGTTGTCCTTCATGGTATATCTTGAATATTTATTGATTAATGCTATACAATTTCAATATTTCTAGGAATACTAGTAGAGTTACAAATTACAAAATTGCACAAATTGAAAATAAAAGATTAACTATAAATAAATGCATTGATTATTAACTTCATAATTGTTTAAGCATAAGTATATATATATATATATATATATATATATATATATATATATATATATATATATATATATATATGAAGAGATGAGCCTTATACAATGACAACTACCAACTAGAAAATAGAAATGCAAATCCATGCAAGATTGCATAACTAAGCAATCATTATCCTAAAAATCTAAAAACTAGCAAACTTATCTAAAGGAATATTTTAGGCAGAATATTCTACACTAACATTTTCATAATCAATGGATTGTTTCGATGCTTTCCCCTAATTGTCAATCAATTTTTTTCAAGAAACCCCTTTGATATATTTCTATGTCCATCGGATCAATGGATATAAATCTACCCAAAGCATTCCCAATACTTTGAAAGCAGTAATCCACCCAAAATTGCAATGAGAGATAAGGAAAATGAACCCACATAGGCATAACTAAATAAAGAATAGTTTACCCTTCACAACTTGGTGAAAACATTACCAAACTTATAAGATCTTAAAGATAAAGAAGCATTATAATCTATATAATATATAATTAGTATAGGAAATGGACTTGGGGAAGGCTTTATGATTTATAATACAAATAAGAAACAAACTTGGGGTGAAAATTTTATTTATCACACTAAATAATAAATTTACTTGAGAGAATCACTTGTTTCTCTTAGACTCCGATTTTAAAGCATAGCAAATCATTTCAAATGAAAATTACAAAATGCTTCACAACCAAAGTTGTTAATTGAGGAAAAACTAAAATGTTTCAAAGTTCCACCATTGAACGCATTTTCAATTGGTTGTATATTGTTGTAAGGGCAAGGATGATAATTAAAAAATGTCTTGACCTTGCTAGACTTGAGGATGATCGTATGCTTTTGGTGTGGAAAACTCAGACTTGTTAACTATCATGTGAATGTTTCTCTTTTCGATTGTTTTACATACCATCATAAGGGATCAAGTCGGTTGAATGTAGCTTAGAGTGATTTGTCTTGTTTGGGTGTGAAAGAGGAAAATTGCTAGCATAAAAGTACGTATCTAAACATGTTGGAATAGTCTATTTGGTCACATGAGTTGCAGAATGAAAGTTGCACCACTTTGCAACTTTACATTGCTTGTAGTTGACACTTTTTCTATCCACTAAAAATTCGTCACCACGGGAAAATGACTTTGAGATAACAAAAATAGAGAGAGGTTATTTTAGAGGGGCTCAACACAATCTCATAGGCTCAGACAAAGAGTTCATAAGCATCACGATTTCTGATTAATAGTTTTTCAAAGATCATAGCCATTTTGCACTTTGGACCCTTAAGGGATCAAGCAGGTTGAACGTAGCTCAGAGTGATTTGACATGTTTGGGTGAAAAATAGGACCATGCCTACCATAAATTTACCCATATAAATATGTTGGAATAGTTTATTTGGTCACATGAGTTGTACAATGAAAGTTGCACCACTTTGCAACTTTACATTGCTTGCATTTGACACTTTTTCCATCAACTAAAAAATCATCACCACAGGAAAACGAATCTGAGATTAAAAAAAACAAAAGAGGCTATTGTATAAGGGCCCAACATGATCCCATAGGATCAGATGGAGATTTTTTAAGCATCATGGTTTTTGAGTAATATCCCATCAAAGATTGCACCCATTTTGAACTTTAGACTCTTAAGGGATCAAGTTGGTTGAACGTAGCTGAGAATGATTCAACATGTTTGGGTGTGAAAGAGGACCATGCATAGAATAAAACTAACCATACAGATGCATTGGAGAAATCCATTTGGTCACATGAGTTGCAGAATGAAAGCTGCACCACTTTGCAACTTTACACTACATGCATTTGACACTTTTTTCATCAAGTGAAAACTGGACACCACAGGAGAACAACTTCGAGATAAAAAACTAAGAGTTTATTGTAGAGGTTCCAAATGCAATCCCATAGGCTCAAGAAAAGAGCTCTTAAGAATCATTGTTTTTGAGTAATAGCCTGCCAAAGATTGCAACCATTTTGCACTTTGGACCCTTAAGGGATTGATTTAGTTGAACGTAGCTCAGAGAGATTTAGCATGTTTGGGTGCAAAATAGGACGATCCCTAGCATTAATGTACCCATCCAAATGTTTTGGAATATTTCTTTTGGTCACACGAGTTGCAAAATGAAAGTTGTGTCATTTTGCAACTTTACACTGCTTGCATTTGACACTTTTTCCATCAAGTGAAAGATGGACACCACGAGAAAATGGCTCTGAGATAACCAAAACTAAGAGAGGTTATTATAGAGGGGCCCAATTCAATTTTGTAGGCTTAGACAAAGAGTTTGTAAGAACAATGATTTATGAGTAATAGCCCATCAAAGATTGCAGTCATTTTGCACTTTGGACTCGTAAAGGATCGAGCTGATTAAACGTAGCTCAAAGTGATTCAATTTGTTTGGGTACAAAAGAGGACCATCCATACCATAAATTTACCCATTCAGATGCATTGGAATAGGTCATTTGGTCACAAGAGTTGTAGAATGAAAGTTGCACCACTTTACAACTTTACACTACTTGCATTCGACACTTTTTCCATCAAGTGAAAAGTGAACACCACAGGAAAAAAACTTCGAGATAACAAAAATTGAGAGAGGTTATTATAGAGGTTCCCTAGGTAATCCAAGTGCCTCAAACAAAATTCTCATAACTGGCATGGTCTCTGGGTAATAGGCCATCAAATATTTCTGCCCTTTTGTAATTTGGACTGTTAAGGGATTACGTTGCATGAATTACAAATGTTTGAGGGCAGACATGGAATTTTATTTGGAAAACATGTGTGAAGAACTTGTGGGGTACTTGAGTTAATTCATGTTACTTGAACAAAATCTAAAAAGTCATACATGCTTCTATACCTTGTAAATGTGATTATTTTTATGACATGTTGATATTATTTTATGATATTATGCAAAAAAAATGTTTACAAATTGAACTTCTTAAATTTTATGTGAAAAGATGTTATGCTCTATTGATATTCATATAGATATATAATCATTAGGTTGGTTTGTTTTAATAAATGAAGTTTTTATAATAATTTAGTCAATTGGTGCTAGTTATAATAGGGAGAGAATAAAAGAAGAAAAATAATTATTGGTAACCATCAATGGTTATTACACTCACTATATTAATAATATGATGTTTACAATAAAATGAGATTTATTTGGCAGTCCTATTCTTATGTTTGTGTTAAAATTGTCTAATATGCTTCAAGTGCTTGTACTTTTAGGTACAATTCTTTCTAAAAACTATCAATAGGTAATACAAAATCATGAGAAAAAATCAACCTATGTGAATTCCAACACCCCACTTAAATCAAATATTGAATCAATGTGCCCCATTTTCATGCACACAAACTCAGCTTATAAGATTCTCTCATAATAACCAAAAATAGGATTCAAGGATGCCTTAGGTACTCTGTTCTTATAGATCTTTCACAATGTCACTCATACATTCAAGATGCTATTATAATGTCTACATCATAGGTTCTCATGATGAGGTTAACTTCAAATGAATAACTTGAAATTCCCTCGCTAAGATTTCCACACACTTTTATAATGTCTACTCCATAGGTGGTCATGATGACATTAAATTCAAATGAATAATTTAGTACCATTTGCTAGTCTTGGATTTGGCATATAATTTATAACTTTATTTGGGTTTACTAGCTCCAACCTAAACAAAGAAAAGATATTGTAAATATTAATAATCACATAATCAATTCAAATAAACATGTGATATGTTAATAATCTAAAACTTGTGTGCTCAATTATGCAATATCTTATAACTTATCACTAGTCAATCTAGTCCATTGAATATCTTAAAAAGTAATTTTATATTAATATCAAGCATACCTCCCATCTATCAAGATTAAAATTTAGATGGTCGTCGAAGTAATGAGGATGAAAGTGAATAAAACGTAACCAAACTATTACTTTCCAAACTTTTGGAAACTTGTAACCTGTTATAAAAACAACACAATTTAATCTTCCACTTAGTTTACTAATTTATTGAGAATATCCCACATCATATTTTTTTGTATATTTTTGAGAAAAAATAAACTACCATTGAACTTTGTATCCTTTGCCATAGTTATAAACATAAAGTGTGCTACATTTGCAATTCTGATAACTTCATCAATCACCTACATACATGATATAAAAATTAGATGATAGCATTGACATCATACAAATTAATGTGCATACTTACAAATTAATCCAATGAACCATCTGGGTCTGCTCTACTCTTTATTGTTTCAAGTATTGCCTCATGGTCAGAATCACACACCTTCCACAAGGTCTTGTTCAAAGGTCTACTGCCATATTTGATCAAACAAACATTAGATGCTATGACAAGGTTCAAGTAATGAAGAATATTTTGATGCATGTCAAAGTCCTGAAACAACCAAACATTAACACTCTTATCTGGGTACCTTCTAAGCCACGTTCCAGTAACTAAAACTGAGCCTATAGGGTATTCCATGTTTTCTCCATCTATAACTGTGGCCTCCAATTTCTTTTTGGCCTCTACACAATGATACAAGTAATAATTTGTTCCCTCTTCATTGTCTTCATCTGCAATAATTCAATAAACATGCCCTACATTGATATGTGTAGAAAATTAGATGAAATTAGTCAACATTACAAATACACTACAAAGTAAGATAATAATAGGAATTTCAAAAACTATGCAAGTAGATATATTACCTGGTTAAACTAGATCTGATATGCGGTCAAATTCAATTGATGATTCCATCTGTGTTAGTTCCAATGTTATCAGAGGGCAATATGTGTGAAGTGGGCTAAGATAACTTAACCACCATTTCTCAACCTACTCCTTTGACTTGCACTCATCCCAGGCTTACATTGTAGATGAAGAATTAAAGCATGCCATCTTTTACGTATGGATACTCCATGAACCTACATTTAAGCTAAGGAAAGAGTGTAGCTCACTCGATCTTGTTAGTGTAAAACAATCCTCATATGGTGCAATGTTAGTATCATCCATCAACCAAAAAATCTATGAACTGAAGACTTACCTTCATTACCTAGAACCATTGAAGCATTACACCACTTGACAATTGATTTTGCATCTATCAACTTTGCATTGTCTTTATAATTTAACTCTTCTCGTGCTAATGCTCTTTTAACACATGCTTCTGCACCATCACGCTCCCCCTTTCCATGCACGACCTCACCAAAGTTCCACATATGTTGAACACCTACAATGACATGCATATTTCTCAACCAGTAGAACATGCACTAGTTCTTGAACTGTGTTGCATAGTTATCTGACCATATGATATGTTAACCATATGCTATTCCCCTTTGAGCCAAATCACTATAGAACAACTGGAAGAAAACTTGCATGAAATCTAGAGAATGTGTGCGATCATCACTAATATAAAAGTGGTACTCCCTCAATACCTTCCTTTGGTCCTCTGTACTATTAGATGCATGAATGGATGCTATGTGCACAAATATAGAAACTTGTGTGGAGTTGTAATATTGTGACTGCACCTCATGTTGTGGTTGTAGAGTGTAGTTCTTTGCAAAGTCGACCACTAAAACTATGTTACCAACTAGAAAGGTTTCCTTGCATAAATTGAATTGCAAGTCTAACCCTCAAGCTCTATGGGCATGCCTTGCATACTCATACACTATAATTTCATGAAATGTAGACATAAATTGATATAGTGGAATCTTTTTAATAACCAAATCACACCTTTTTCTTGATTACCATCTTTTGTAATATGTGCCACTATTTTATACTTGCCAAACTCTACTAGTTTCTTTCCCACCACATGTGTTTTTTCCATACGTTGACATAATGGCATATGTTACAAGCCATCACAATGCTGAAATGAACCATCCAAGCATGTTTCTTATAGAATATTTGGCCATCCTCTCTTTCACATAATTTTTTTGATAAGAACTCTCTTGAAGATGTTGGTGGGGCATGCATATCACAATCTTTATTATGCAAATCTAAACATATAGAATGATAAAAATCATAATGGTTAGAGAATTAAATATGTAATCTACAACAACAAGTAGTGCGTGTGTAATTTATCTTGACATAAGAAGGTTTAAGCATTTCAAAATATATTTGATAAATTGGAATTTGAGGATAATACTCTTGAAATTTATAAGAAAATAGGTTTGAGTTGTATCCAAAAATGCTTTGGATGTGGCTCACAGTTCCGACTACTGATTCTCCTTCTTACCACATCCCTTTGATTTGGAGATGGCCTTGTGTTATTCTTCCAATATTCTTCAATTATTGTTCTCAATGCTTGAAAAACTAGTTTATCTTTTTGTGGGAGTCTCCTCAAGAATGCCCATAATTCATTTGAATCAATGCCCTCAATTCTTTGGTGCCTTTGAATGACCCTTGATAAAAAAATTCTATTAATTCTCAATTGTTGATTCATCTTTCTAATGAGATGAGATCTCCTTGTTTGAATACTTACCAAAGTTGATGTAATGACACACTGGGTGACATTACTATCCTTTGAGTGTGAGGTCTTACCCACACTCTCATAAGCATCCATTATATTCTTCACAATAGTATTTTCACTTGAAGAATTTGATGTTCTCAACCCAAGAATCTTCATGATGTTTCTATACTTTATACCTTGCACCATTTGAACAAATAGTTGATATCGTGCGGTCTCATTTATCCTTTCAAAGAACAATTTCCAAATCTTATCAACATATCTTCTATAAGTGTATTCTGGAATCTTACCTTCCATTGGTTGCAAAATGTTCTCATCAATATTAATCAAATACTTTGGCTTTCTATGCAAAATTCTAGGTGGTGTTCTCCTAGGTACATACATCTCAACATTAGGAATGTCATCAATATTTAAGTGAGATGGGCTAGATCGCGTAACTTTGATTGAGGGAGGAATGAATGACATACCTTGAGGTTGGCATGGGGATTATGGCATACTTATTTCGTCAAATGCGAATGATTATGTTCTCTCAACTTGAGATGTGGTGGATGGTGTCCCTCCATATTCACTTGTGGTAGATGGTGCCCATCAATATTCATTTGTGGTAGATGGTGTCCCTCCATATTTAGTTGTGGTATATGGTGTCCCTTCATATTCACTTGCAGTAGAGGGTGTATCTCCAACTACAGTATTCAAATCTATCTTAGCACAATGCTTTTGCATTCATGCCCTTTGTACCGTGAATTCCTTTTCTCTTTTTGATGGTTGAGGTTCCTCTTCAATTGGATTTTTTTTTCAATCATATCTAATTTCTTCTTCTAACAATATTCCCTCATCCATTCTTTTTTATTTTCTTTATTAGTTTCGTACTCTTCCTTTGCTGGTTTATTCTTTCTTCATTTCCTCGGCATGGCAGAAAATTTTACTTGTATCATGATAATGAGACAAAAATTAGTTCCTAAAAAATGATTCCATACAAATAAATGAAATATATATCATTCAAGGCTTCAAAAAAAATACTTACAATCATCTTGTAGAAGAGTATTTCTAGCATAGACAAAGGTCATATGAATTTTTGGATGGAATTCCTTAAAGAAATGTGGTCATGTGGCATGCCATGATTGCAAGATAGGCTCAAAATGGAAGCATGGATAAGGCATGTGAATTTTTTGACAATAATGTTTTAGTAGACATGTATGCAAAATGTGGTACCCATGACAAGCTAGTGAGCTCACTAGCTTGTCAATGCGGTAGGGTTGACAAGGTAGGGGCTGCATAAAAAAATGACTCATAGAAATGGGGTCTCACGGTGATGTACAACTAGTGAGTACATCATCGTGAGACCCCATTTCTATGAGGAATTTTTTCAAGATGACCCTACCTTATCAACCCTACCGCTAGTGAGCTCACTAGCTTGTGAATGCTCACATGAATTTTTAGATCCAATTCCTTAAGTAAATGTGGTCATGTGGAATGCCATGATTGCAATATAGGTTCAAAATGGAAGCATGGACAAGGCATGCAAATTTTTTGACAATAATTTTTTTGTAGACATGTATGAAAAATGTGGTACCTTTGACAAGCTAGTGAGCTCACTAGCTTGTCAATACAGTAGGGTTGACAAGGTAGGGGCTGCTTGAAAAAATGCCTCATAGAAATGGGGTCTCATGGTAGAGACCCCTTTTCTATGAGGCATTTTTTCAATAATCCCCTACCTTGTCAACCCTACCACATTGGTACATCACCATGAGACCCCATTTCTATTAGGCATTTCTTCAAGCTGCCCCTACCATGTCAACCCTACCACATTGGATGTACCAATGTGATAGGGTTGACAAGGTAGGGGCAACTTAAAAAAATGCTTCATAAAAATGGGGTCTCATGGTGATGTACCACATTGACAGGCTAGTGAGCTCACTAGCTTGTCAATGGTCACATGAATTTTTGGATCCAATGCCTTAACGGAATGTGGTCATATGGAATTCCATGATTGCATGATAGGTTGCACCTTTCCCCATGTTTCTAACTTAGCCTTGAATAAAGAGTCTTGAAATAGTGGAGAGAAGGGTTAAAATCCCTTGTAGGTAGACTAATCAAGGAAACATTAAAATATATCACAATATTAGTGATGAGGTAAATTTAGAAATAAAGATGAAAACCAAAATAGATTAAAAGATCTATCAATGTGGGAGGAGTATATTCCAATTTTTTAGAGACATGTATGAAAAATTTGGTAGCATAGACAATGCAATCATCTATTTGAAAAATGCACATCACTATGAGATCCCATTTCTTTGAGGAATTTATTCAAATAGCTAATTGCCTTGTCTATGCTGTTTGATAAAATGCTTTGGTAGCATAGATAAGGCAATCAATTGCTTGGTAGAACTATTTGACAAAATGCCTCAATGAGATATGTCCTCGAGGACTATAATGATTGCAATATATGCACAAAATGGATTTGGAAAATTTCAAGCATATGCAATTTCTAGGTGTTAAAAAAAATTCCACTACATTTTCCAACATCCCCCATGCTTATACCAAAATGAAAGCTTTGGAGAGGGGTATGCACATCTATAGAAAAGGATTGAGAAACGACGTATTATTTCACATACTTATAACTTTTGTCATATATATGTGTATACAAAATGTGGAAGCATACACAAGGTAAGTCAATTTTTTAACAAAATGTGGTTTAAAAATGTAATTGGCAAGTGTAAAGAACTGTGTAATTTAAAATCTGCATTGACAAGTTAAGGTTATAATGACAAACAAACAATGATGAACATGGAATATGCAATATAACAAAATCAAAGCAATCCAAAATAGAATGAAATAAAATAGAAAAAATATGTGTAAATACTTCACATACCTAAAAAATGGAGATTCGAATGGAGGGTTTCTACCCAATTATGTAGCCTTTGCTTCTTCTTTCTTTAAACTCAACAATTTGAGTTTTTCAAAAGATTGTTTCCCTCCAAACTTCAATTGTATATCACTCTTGAATGGAATTGAGACTTGAATTGATATTATATGACTTTCAACATGAAAACTCTTCTATTTCATGCAAAGGTGGTGGAAAGATCATAAAAAGGGTGGTGGAATGTGAAAAACTTGCATGCACACTTCACAAAATCATCAAAAAGATTCTTTTTGTCAGAAAACATGCATAACTAGGAGAATATGTAGAATTTGGACCTATAGATCATGGGTATATTGATTATCTTATCATTTTTAGAGCAAGAAAAAATGTGCTCACATTATAATGCAAGCATGTTATGTCTTGCTAAAAAAATGGCTACATCTCAACTACTTCAAAATACGCTCGCATTATGGGAAAGTTGATTTTTTATAGGTTTATTTTCTCTCTCTCTCTCTCTCTCTCTATCCTTAGCCATCCATCCCACTTAGCCATCTAGGTCTCTCACTTATTCCTCAACCCTATACACTATGCCTTAAAACTCCAGTCCATTAAACCCTAAACCCTAATCTTTTTCTCTCTCTCTTTCTCATTCTCTCTCCCCCACTCTCTCCCTCCCACTCTCTCTATCTCCCTCTCTCAGGTCTCTCTCTCACTCCCTATATCTCTCTCCCACTCCCTCTCTCTCACTCTCTCTCTCTCTCTCTCTTCATCTCACTCACTCCCTCTATCTCTTTCCCACCCTCTCTCTCTCTCAAGTCTCTCCCTTCTACCCCCTATCCCTCTCTTAGGTCTCTCTCTCTCACTCACTCACTCCTTCTATATCTATCCCCTCTACAATTAACCCTCTATCTCTCCCATTATCTCTATCTCTCTCTCACACACAATCCCTCTACCTCTCTGCCACTCCCTCCCTCTCTCACTCCCCCCCTCTCTCTCTCTTTCTAACTCACTCCCTCTATCTCTCTCCCACCCACCTCTCTCTCTTTCTCTCTCTATGTGTGTCTCTATCTCTATCTCTCTATTTTTCTCTCTCCATCTCTTTGTCTCTTTGTGTCTCTCTATCTCTCTATCTCTATCTCTATCTCTCTCTGTCTCTCTCCATATCTCTCTCTATTCTATCCCTCCTACCCCCTCTCCCTCTCTTGGGTCTCTCTCTCTCACTCACTCAATCACTCACTCACTCCTATCTCTCTCCCCTCTACCCTTAAGCCTCTACCCTTAACCCTTAAACCCTTAAAACCTCTACCATATATCCTTAACCCTCTATCTCTCTCTCTCTCTCTCTCTCTCTCTCTCACTCCTATCTCTCTCCCCTCTACTCTTAACCCTTTACCCTTAAACCCTGTACCCTGTACCCTGTACCCTTAAACCTCTACCCTCTACCCTTAACCCTTAAACCACCCTCTACCCATACCCCTCTACCCTCCCTCTCCCTCCCTCTCCCTCCCTCTAGTCTCTATCTCTCTCAATCACTCCCTCTACCTCTCTCCCCTATACCCTTAACTCTAAAAACTAAACCCTTAAACCCTAAACCCTTAAACCCTCTACCCTCTACCCTTAACCTTCTACCTTCTATCTCTCTCCCACTCTCCCCCTCCTTCTTTATCTCTCCTCAAGTATCTCCCTCCTACCCCCTCTCCCTCTCTCAAGTTTCTTTCTCTCACTCACTCACTCACTCCTATCTATCTCCCCTCTATCCTCCACCCTTAAGCCTTAAACCCTTAAAACCTCTACCCTCTACCCTTAACCTTTAATCCCTAAACCTTTAAAACATCTACCCTTAACCCTCTACCCTCTATCTCTCTCCCATTCCCTCCCCTTCTCTCTCTCTCTCTCAAGTCTCTTCCTCCCACTCTCCCTCCCTCAACTCTCTCTCTCTCACTAACTCCCTCTATCTCTCTCCCCTCTATCCTTAATCCTAAACCCTAAACCCTAAACCCTTAGCCCTTAAACCCT
>CM021105.1:423839565-424373886 GCA_007115665.2 Sequoiadendron giganteum
GGTCCTCAACCCTCAATTCTCAACCCTCTATCTTATACATTAGATCCTATACCCTAATATATCTATGTCCCTTCCTCCTCTTCTCTCATTCTCTCTATCTCACTTCTCCCTCAATATATCTCCCTCCTACCCTATCTCCCTCTCTTTGGTCTCTCTCTCTCACTCAGTCCCTCTATCTCTCTCCTCTCTACCCTTAACCCTCTACCCTCTACCCTTAACTCTTAAACCCTAAACCTTTAGACCCTCTAACCTCTACCCTTAACCCTTAACCCTAAACCCTCTACCCTCTACCCTTAACCATATACCCTTAAACCCTCTACCCGCTACCCTCTACCCTCAACCTAATACCCTCTACCCTCAACCCTATACCCTCAACCTTAAACTCTCAACCATCAATCCTTAAACCCTATACCCTCTACCCTCTACCCAATACCCTCTACCCTCTACCCTAATCCCTCTACCCTATACCCTCTACCCTATACATTGGAACCTCAAACCTAATCCATCAAAACTATACCCTAAACCCTAAACCCTCAACCCTTCAAACCTCAAACCTAAACCCTTAAATCTTCTACCCTCTACCCTCAACCCAATACCCTCTACCCACCGACCACTAATCCCTCAACCCAATACCTTAAACCATCAACCTAATAGGTCCTTGACCATAATCCCTCAACCCTATACCCTCAACCTCTATCCATCTCTCTCTATATATCCATCTCACCTCTCTCTCTCTCCCTCCCTCTCTCCTACCCTCTCTAATTGTCTCTATCTACCCTCTCCCTCTTTCTATTCACCTCTCACTCAATCAATCCCTACCACTCTCTCTCTCTCCCTCTCTCCCTATCACTACCTATCACTCCCTCTCTCTCTCTCCCACTCCCTCTCTCTCTCCCTATCTCTCAGGTCTCTCCCTCCCACCCCCTCTCTCTCTTAGGTGTCTCCCTCTGACACCCTACCTAGGTAACTCTCTCTCTCTCTCCCCTCTATCTATCTATCCCTCCCACCCTACCTAGATAACTCCCTCTCACTCCACCACCCTCTCTCTCTCCCTCTCTATCAAGTCACTCTCTCCCACACCCTCCCTCTCTCAGGTCTCTCACTCTTGTAGTCCCTCTCTCTCACTCCCTCTCTCTTCAACTCCCTCTCACTACCTATCTCTCAAGTCTCTCCCTCCCAACCCTCTCACACTCTCAATTATCTCCCTCTGGAACTCTACCTACATAAATCTATCTTTCTCTCCCTCTCTCTCCCTCCCTCTCTCTCAGTTCCCTCTCTCCCACCCCCCTTCTCTCTCTCTCCCTCTATCCCTCCCACCCTACCTAGCTAAGTCCCTCTCACTAAAACCCCTTCTCTCCTAATACCTCTCTCTTAGGTATCTACCTTTCACACCCTCTCCCTCTCTCAGATCTCTCTCTCACTAACTTTCTACCTCTCTCTCTCTCTCTCTCTCTCTCTCTCAGGTCTCTCCCTCCCTCTCTCTCTCCCTCCCACCCTACCTAAACAACTCTCTTTCTCTCTTAAAACTTTCCCTCCCTCTAAAGAAATACATAGATATAAGTAGACATACATACATACTCACATACATACAAGCATACATGTACATATCTACATACAATCCTCCATACATACATACATACAAGCACTGATACATACATGCATACACACATGCATACATGCATACACACATGCATACTGAAATAAAAGTATGCATACATACAAATATGTAAATATATAAACATACATTCAATGAAGTAGCATTTAACACAAAGAAGGACATAACATCAGTGCATTATAATGTGTTAACATTATGCCTTGCTAGACATCTCTTGCACAAATGCAAAAATCATGTCAAAATTAAGAAATAGCACAAGCACATTATAATTGACTCATGTTATATCTTGCTTTACGAATCCCCAAGCCTTGGGCTTGGTAGTTTCCTTGGAATACCAACCCAAAGGCTTGGAGGGCCTTTCCAACATCCAAAGACGTGTTTTTGAAAATTCTACAATATTTCACATAAACGAGTTCATGCTCACTATCAAGATTGCACATGTTTCAATCTTGAACAAAATGAACACCTGGGTAATGTTAGGCTCTCTCTTAGCTATCTAACAATGTAATTTTTTTCACTTTTGACAATGTTAAGACTTTGATCTATAATTTGTTTTGTTTGTGTGTCTCCTTTTTTGAAAAAACCGGTGTTTGGTGTTTTTTTCGTTATAAATTAACTGTTCATCAATATTTCAAATAAATTACATTTTTTAGAAACTATACGCAATTATACACATTTAAAAAATCAATTAGTTTCCAAAATTTATAGGGGTAGCACAACCAAAATTATATTTTTGAGGAAGTGTCCACTTTGAAAATTAGTAAAAAATAAAATATTCATTACAAAATTATCAGAAAAATTGAGCATAAACTAAGTACTATTAGCTAATTTTTCATCGAAGTGATTTTAAAAATACTAAACAAAATTTCACCATGCTAGGTACCCACCAAAATTGCTATGTTATGGTTTTCTGACAAAAACAACACCAATTTTTGTGGTCCCCTCTTTTGAACCCCTTAATATAACTAATTTTCAAAAAATTTAAAGTTAAGAAAGTAGACTTGGAGCACTATGATTCTTGTTTTTGTTGCATCTCAAATTTTTGAGTGTAACTATCCTCAATTTCAAGTCCAAGGTCAGTATTTCCTGATTTCAAAAAAAAAGTGGCCACTTAAGCCCCCTTTTTAGCCCCCCATCTTTTTACACTTACCTGGTAGAGATGCAAGACATTCATTGGATTGTGGGAGGTGACTTTAATATGGTGGAGCAATGTGAAGATAAATGGGGAGGTTCTGACATGGCCTAGAAAATCAATGAGAAACGCTTCTGGCTGAGGTGTAAAAATAAGCTTAGGCTAGCAGACCCTATGGAAGGTTGTAAGAAGTAGTGCGATGGTGTTTGGTACACTTGGTGCAATGCTAAAAAAGGGGGAGGTAGGATTTATTGTAGGCTGAACAGGTTCTATGCAAATAGGATGGCATCAGGGTGCAAGTGTATCCTTACACCCTCTCTGATTATCACCCTATCAAAGAAAAAATCACGTATTGCCATAACCCATCCATGGAGACAAGGAAAGAAAATGGCTTCATCCTTAACACATGGCTCCTAAAGGATGCCGATTGCCAAGAGGCTATTGCATCCCTTAGGGAAATAAATAAATGGTTCCTGAAAGAGTCCTCTACCATTAAGATATGGAATGCAAATGTTAAAGGATGGAGATCTCTCTTTAAAATAATTGGTAAGAAGTGGGCCCTTGACAATAGAGAAAAAGAGAAAGATTTGCAAGACCATCTCTTAGAAGCTGAAACTAGGTTGCAAATAAATCCTAGTGATGAAAAATTATGTGAAGAGCTTGTTCTTGTTAATGACAACCTTAGAAAGTTTCAAGCTCACAAGGTGAGGGGACAAAACGTCAAAGATAAGCTGAATTGGCTTAGTTGCAATGATAAAGGTTCAATTTTTTTTCAACTTTTTGAGAGAAAAGAGAATAAAAGAGCAAGTGAATCAGATCTGGGATGGTACATAGATTTTTAACACACAAGAAGAAATTCTGAGTCAATTTCACTCCTTCAAGGAGATGTTAAAATTAGAAGGTGGGGGTAAACAAGGAAACAATTCCAGAGCCCTCATTAAAAGCCTCATCCCAAGGAAGATTGAAAAAGATGATGGTGTCAAGATAGAAGTTGATATTGTGACTGACGGATTAGTATAGGATGACTACACTTGATCCATGAGGATACAAAGTATATTCATGCAACTAAATGTCAATCCCAATAAGATCAATTAAATAAACACTAAACTAGAAATCCACTAAAACTTAACATGTTAAACTATGAAAGATTCAAAGACCCTATTCTAATCCATTGAAACTTATCTTATTGGGAGAGTGGTCTGGCATTGATGTGGAATTGCGACCCTTTCCCAATCTCGTGGATAAATGAGCTTGTTCTGATCGATTATATTGAAGATAATTAGAGGAAACCATTGATAAATGTGTGAAGAAACATTATTTAAATGCTAAGTGAACATGGTTGCAAGCTATTTTAACATGATTTGTGATAAAATTATGGAGATGTGTGAGTGTAAAGCTAATCTAAATTGATTTTAAGCTAAAATATTTAAACCCTAATTAAAAAATAAGCTAAATGGACGCATCTATGTTATCATGGAAGCCATTAATGGAAGCTAAGCTAATATGCAAGTAATTTAAGCTAAGATGATACTAAATAAGTGCTAAAAATGAGTGTGAGTGTGAGTGATTTCAACAACATAAGTTTCCTCTATAAAAGGGGATCCATTTGTCTCCAAATAGTGACCTATTTATAGGAGGACAAATGAGAAATGGAGGGTTGAGATAAAAAAGGTTAATCAATGGTCAAAAAGGGAGGAAGGGGTGAAACATGGATCATGGATCCTCATCAATGGATGAGAATCAATGATCAAATGGATCAAGGAAATAATCAAGGGCTCATATTCCTTCAAACAAACACACCTTTAACTTGCACAAGAAGTCTTTTAAGTTTGTTGCAAAAAAATAGTATTCCCCTTTTCAAATGAGTGAGGAGAGAGATTATTCTTTGGAATATTCTCACGGATGAGAGAAATAAATATTTAGCAAAAAAAAATAAAAAATTAATGTGCAAAAGGGGAAGGAATATTCTATGGGAATATTCCTTTTGGAGGAATTTGCAAAGGAGGAATATTCCCTTGCAAGTGGGGGGATTAGATTAATTAGGTAATTTAATAATTAAATGAGGTTTTAATTATGCAAATTAGGGGAATTAGGGTATTCATTAAATAATTAATTAATTTAATGAAAAGGTGAAGGAATGTGATATTTAACTAAATAACTTAGGGTTATTTAATTAAATAAGAGGACTTTAGGGATTTAAATTAAATAACTTGATGTATTTTATTTTAATAAGACAAAATGTTAGCATGAAAGAGGGTGAATTGACCTGATTGGATTAATTAGGTTAATAGATAAAAATGATGCAATTAATTAAATAGATAGGAAAACTTAATTAATTAAATGAAAAGAGGATGGGTTTTAGGAGGAAATGATGTTAGTATATCTGATTCGAGTGCATGATATCATTCAATAAATTTTAAGTGTTTACATTTTGCCCATCTTTTAAGCGAGGTACTTGTTATGTTGGATCAAAGACTGACACTTTTCATATTAAAAAATACTACTTAGATAAAAAAATAAAAAATAAAAATGATTTTAGATGCCCCACTATTGCCCCAGTGGAAGGAATAAACTGGTTCCCTGCCCCCTTGAGAAATTGGGCAAAAAAATTGAATTTTGGGTTGATTTCTTAAAAGAGGTAAAATGTTGTCCCAGGGGTCCGAAAAGGCTACGAGATACAAAAAAATGCCAAAAATACAAAAAATGGTGTAAAATAAGCCTCAATTTGGTCAGATTGGTGAAATTGGTGAAAAACCCTAGCTGCATGGTTAATTTAGGGCCAAAAACCCTAATTTCTAGGCTTAAATAGTTGATGAAGGCACACTTTCAATTCATTTGTGCATTCACACCTGAGAGATTCTTGAAAATTGAGCTCTGAGCTCCTAAAAAAATGGTGCAATGCGTGCTCCCACCACACCTTTCTGACCAGGTTTGAGAGTACCAACGATGTGCAAAGGCAGGCCCCTAGGTATGTGAGTCAAAACTTGCCTTGAATTTTTCTTTTAAGTGCATTTAATAGGGCATCAAAGTTAGCTCAATAGGTGTGTCGCTATATAGAGATGATTTTGAAGCATCCGAAGCATCACGATTGATTTTTTAGCGATGCATGCTCTATTTAGTAACATACCCTAGTTTTTTAACGCAACAATGCAACTAATTAAGGGGTTGCAAGGGTGATATAGAGACACATGAGATTTTTTAGTTCAACAATGCTAGAAAGCGGTGGGAAACACATGTAGAAAATAGTGACATGCCATGATATTTTGATGTAGTGATGCACCCAAATACTGACTCGCTATTGAGCGTAGCGATGCACATCGCCAAATTGGTGATGCTAGCGATGCACCCAAAATTTTGTGACACTATTTATTACAATGATGCTACCGATGTTTTGGATGCAAAGTCTCAATTTTTGATCAATTTTTTTGACTTTTTTGGAAAATTGACGATGTGTGCAAGAGGATCCTCTGCCATTGATGTCATAGGAGTACCGATCTAGCCTATTAGCAGCTAGGAGATATTTCAATAACTTGGAGGTGGAGTGGCTGGGGAGAATGGGATCAGGCTTTGTTGCTTTCCTACCTGAGGTCAGGACTCATATTTAGTGATGATGACGCTAGTCGAGAGATGGCACAACGATACCTCTTATTTCCACATGCCTATTAGAGAGATGAACATCATACTTGAGGATGTGTGGCACATTCTGTGATTGCCAATCCATGGTGAGCACATGATTTATGACCTAGATGCTAGGAGAGATGCATGTCTCTCCCTTCTACACATAAGGTCGATCGTTCTAATTAGCTCCTAGATTGATATGAATTTCTACCATGGTCGAGTGGACACATTCAGATTGATTGTTGTAGCTCTGATTTGGGGCATTGTTGCTCTAGACCGATGGGGTAGAGGATTTAGTCCTAGATGGGGCATGATCTAGAGAGATACTATGTATACTTGGGGTTTAGTTCTCCTTGCCTCTTTGTACCATGATATGCACAAGGTCATCTACTGAGAGGGTAGGAGCATTAGAGCAAGGGTGACTTTGCTTCACATATGGGAATGAGGACATTGTTGCACACGGGCCCCATAGGTTTACTATATTGGTGTCATGCCATTGATGACATGATAGTGTTTAGATGGAGGTTGTGACAACAAAATCCATGGTGTTGCGATGATCAATAGTAGTTGGATTTTTCCAAGAAGACTCGATACATACAAGGCCAAGAGCATATGCTTATCAAGCAATACCTCCTAGATTGTATTGCTTGGTAGTTTGGGGAGGTACAGGATGTGCCTACACATGATTATACTACTATTTTTGCCAAATCATAGAGAGAGGTAGAGTGGGGAGCTGTTATTGATCCCGTTGTGGTGATCAATGACTTTAGACAACTCATCCCACAACCGTGTAAATTTGATGAAGGTGTTCTAGATGTAGGCACCACTCCAGCATATGATTCATAGTTCATGCCATATACATGCTTGACAGATCTAGTGGGGGGATATCCCAAAGGCAGAGGTAGAGGCCGGGGCCAAGATGGAGGAAAGGATGGTGGCAAGGATGGAGGTTGGGGCCGAGGACCGGATTAGGTGCCAGGTAATTGGCACCAGTAGCAGCAACAAGATCAGGGTCATCAAGACCTAGGGCATCAACAACACGATGGACAAGTTTTGGGGGCACTACTACCTACTCCACCTATATAGCCAGATGCATAGGCTTAGTCACAAATTCAAGCTCTCACTACTAAGAGGGAACGATTACAGGTAGAGTGGGATCAACTGCAACAATAGCTATATGCCATGGATGCACAAAGGTATCATGAGGTCCAATTGTGGAAAGAGATGTACATACAGCTAGCCCAAGAGATTGGGAAAAGACAATAGTTAGAGACAGTGACTGCAACATCACAAGGCAAGACTGTATCTTCTTGATTATACAGAGAGGTTTTCAAATAGGTTGCATACTATTGCATGCACTATCATCATGATGTTCCTTAGGGGATGTGATAGCCTAATTTATCACAACAGATTAGAGCACCACCTAGAGCTGAGGATCAACCATTAGTTAGGGGTAAGATGAGTGGCCACCAAGGCTAGCCTGCATGTATAAACAATTTTTGATTATTGCCTAATTCTTCATATAGATTTACATTCATGGGCTCCCTTTTGATAGCCTTGTGGATATTGTATTTTTGATTGATATACAAACACTAATTCAAATATTGTATTATGACAATCACCATTTCTTGATATACATATGAGATGATTTAGATTCAATATGATATGATGTTCCCTTTATTTCATTCTCATGAATGTATGGATGCATATGATGTGATATTCTTATATAGTGTGATTATGTATGGATGCAAATGCGATTGATGAACTTCTTTTGTTTATGTGTTATGCGATATGTGATGATGATCTATGATTTAATGTATATGAGATGCGATGTTAAGTAATGGATGTGTTTCCTTCTTTTTCAGTATATTTTTATGACATGTTATGGGATGGATGCTATGATATGAGATGCTTATGCTTATGCAAATGATATACATGTATTTCTCTTTTGTGTATTTTTCTATGTAATTTATGATTTTATGATGATGTATGCATATGGATGCATATGAATAATGCAAATGTTCATGTGTATGCAATGATAATGCAATGTATGATTATGCCTAGAATGTGTGTATGATATGTGATATGTATGCATGTTGATGATTTGTGGATGCAAGATGGATTCCTTTATTATGTTTTTGTTGATTTTCATGATACTAGGTTAGTGTGGAGAGAAGATAGAAGAAATAAGATGAATGATTTGACCATTGATTTTGAGATAGATTTTAAAAGTCCAAAAAGTCCATGATTTATCAAGACTTTATTATAGATGGTGATGAGAGATGATGATGATGATTTTATCATATCTTGGGATTGGAATTATTCATCATTTCTTATTGTTTGATAAAACACATAGACACGATGCATCAAGGTATTGAAAACTAAGATGACACTGTATCTAGTGTAGTGGACTTTGACTCTACAAACAGATAGGATAGTTCTTGTTCACACCTTGACATACAAAAACCTCATCGAAATGTAGTTTAGTAGTTCAAAATATATCAGATCAAAGAATACACAATAGTCAACAATGTACTCCAAACAACCTCCCTACACGCAACTAAGCAAGTATGCACCAAGATTATTTTACAAGAATATATACAAGCACAAAAAATGAAAGATAATGAGAAATGCCCCGTTCCTTTCTCTCTAAATTGTTTTGATAGACATCATCGAGAGGTCCTTGGAATGGTTCAATAATATAAATCATAAGAAAAGATCAAAGCCAAACAATCAGTGTTATCTATATCTCTTACCAGTTTAACTTAGCTAAGGTGATTTCTGATGTTGATGTCCATTGCAAGAAGGATTCATCCTAGGAAATGTTGATTAGATGATTTGATTAGGATGAGGTGTGTGATAAGTTGTTGATACAAATTTCACTGATGCATTTACCTATGATTTAGACTTTAGATTTTGACACTTAGGTTCTCACTTTACGACTTTCTATACTTGCTTTTTGTTTGTTCTACCAAAGGTTGAAGGTAATTCTTGATTTATTATGGATGAAGGTTTATTGTGGGTGAAAGAGAAATGAGATGGATGGTGTTGGATTTTCTGAAATATTTTAAAGTTTTTGGTGTTTTGTATTTTCTTTTGAGGCTACATTTGGTGTTTTTAAAATTTTATGTGAATGTTTATGTTTTCAATTATTTGAGGTTGTTCAGGGTTTTCTATAAGATATTTGATGGTGTTTATATCTTTTGAATGTTTTCTAATATTTTGGGCTTTTCAGTTTTCAAATGTTTTGGGGTTTTTTTGAAATATTTGGATGTTTTAAGGCTTTTCCAATATTTGAATGTTTAGGGATTTTCCAATTTTTTGACCAAGAACCTAACCTAAAAGACCTATCCTAGGGGCCTCTAAGGTTGATCAAAGATTAGCCTTGCCTACATTATACAAGAAAAAACCATGTAGTTCAACCAACTTGAATTATTTGAAGATGAACAGTGGAAAAAATGTTAGTTTATTATTACAGAATCCTAAAGGACTGACCTGGGGTATCTTAGGGGCGCATCAATGATGGTCTTGCCTACGCTCAAGCTCAGACACTCGTAGTTTGACAAGGTACTAGTTTTGGATTTTTGATGTTTTGACCTTTTTAGGGATTTTGATGTGTTTTGGATGTTTTGGATTTTGACTTTACAAATTTTTGAATGTTTTTGCATTTTAGATATACAAGAATTTGGATGTTTTTGGATTTTGAATATACACAATTTGGATGTTTTTGGATTTTGGATGAGATTTCCAATAACCTTAAGATATACAAGAAAACAATATGATCCATAATGAATTTCCCACAATGTGACACAATAGACTACCTCGATATAGGTAGGAAAAACTGGCCTTAGGAATATACCAGGTAGTACTGAAGGGGATTCAATACTTCACAATATCAAGCTATGATGAATAGGATGACAGATGAGATGGATGGATGCAATGCAAAGAATGATAGGATAATATCCAAAGAATATATGGAGATTATTTCTTTATGCGAGGCACTTGTTTGCTAGGTTTTCACCAAGGTACTTCCCCAAAGCGCCATCAAAGTGGTTTTGACTAGAGGACAATTATTTTTCTTTACTTTTTTCAATCCTTTTTCTCATTTTTTTGGATTATGATTAATTTTTGATTTTTTTTTTTAAAGATTTACACCCTTCAAGCCTAGGCATAAAATGCTTTAAGATGCAAGTTGTTGGTCGGTTCCTGCAAGGTTTCACCTTCAGGCATTGAAAATTGATACACTCCTGATCCATAGCTTGTTGTGATGATAAAGGGACCTAACCAGTTAGGCTCAAAATTTCCTTTACTATCCCGATCTGAAAGATTCTTTCAATTCTACTTTAGGACAAGATCCTCTAATTGGAAAGACCGACACTTGATCTTCTTGTTATAGATCCATTTTTTTCAGTTTTGATATACTTGCAAGTGGTTAAGGGCATCGAGGTGATGCTCATCCAATAATTCTAGCTCATTCAACTGAGATACTTTGTATTCTTCATCAATGATTAAGTTTTGTAGTGACACTCACAGCGAAGGAAGCTTGACCTCAATAGGCAAGATGGATTTTGATTCATAGACCAAGGAGAATGGGGTTGTACCTATTGGTGTGTGGATGCTAGTTAGATAGGCCTAGAGGGAAGGATTTAATTGCAGATGCTAGTCATGGCAAGCTTCGCTAACCATTTTCTTTAGGATTTTTAGAATGGTCTTGTTTGTAGTCTCAACTTGACTGTTGCCCTAGGGGTAATATGGGGTAGATAATCGATGTTGTATGTTGAATCTTTGACATAGCTCTTTCACATCCTAATTATTAAAGGGTGTTCCGTTATTTGAGATGATGGTTTGTGGAACACCATATTGGCAGATAAGGTAATTCAGGATAAACTTAGCAATTTTTTCCCCCATTATGTAGGTCATCAGAATGGCTTCCACCCACTTGGTAAAGTACTTGATAGATATTATGATAAAATTGTAGTCGTTGGATGAGGTTGGAGTGATTTTTCCTATGAGTTGAAGCCCCCACTACAAGAAAGGCCAAGGTGTGATCATTGGTTGTAATTCTTGAGTTGGTGCATGAATAAGATATCCATGCTATTGACACTGGACACACTTCTGTACATATTGATGGGCTTCTCTTTCCATGGTTGGCTAGTAATACCCCTTCCTCAATAGTTTCTTAGCTAAAGTCATACCACTAGAATGGGAACCACATATGCCATCATGAACTTCTGTTAAAGTGGTCAAGATTTCCTCTTGGTTAAGACATCATAGTAATGTCCCCTTGATGTTGTGGTGGTAAATGGTATCAGCTAGGATCATAAATCAGGATGCCTTTTTAAACAAGGTTTTCTTAAGGTCGGATTTGATATCGGATGGGAGGGTTCCTCTTCTTAGGTAGGTGAATATGTCATGATACCACGAGGATCTAGGACCAAGGATGACACATGTAAATTCAGATTCATGGATTTTGAAAGTCAATATGAAAAGTTTTTCTACCAATAATTCGCATTGTAGGATGTTTTGCAGCATGTCTAACAAGGATCCAATTGTTTCCATGGCATCTATTTCTCGGTTGTTCATGCGAGGAATCTGCTCAAAATTTATATTTATGAAAAGGTCCTTGAGATTTTCGACCATATTCTTATAAGGAGTAAGCTTATCATCCTTAGTTTGGTAGTCATCATTGACTTGGTTGATAACTAGCTGTGAGTCTCCATAGACTTTTAAATCTTGTATCTACCATTGAATTGCTATCCTTAGACCCATTATCATAGCTTCATACTTAGCAATGTTTTTAGTACATGGAAATGACAATCTATATGACTTTAGAATGAAATCACCTTGAGGGGTGATAAAGAGAATACCCACCCCTGATCCATGTTGGGTGAATGATCCATCAAAGTACATTTTCCATTGATCTGCTATATTGACAAGGAACACTGATTCATCGGGGAATTATGATATCAATGGGTTCTTTGCATAGATATGTGCTTCTTCCAATCAGTTTGTGATCACTTTCCCTTTGATTTCGTTACACTCTACGTACTCTATGTCAAATTTAGTCAAGATCTTTACCCATTTGTCCATTCATCTACTGAGATTTGCTTTGGATAATAGATATTTTAATGGGTCAATCTTTGCAATAAGCTTGATTTGGTACAATAACATGTGGTGTTTGAACTTTTGTGAAGAAAAAACCACTGCTAACCATGTTTTCTCAATGGATGAATATTTCATTTCATAGCCTACCAAGTTCCTGTTGATGCAATAAATGGCTCTTTCCTTTATGTTTTCATCATGTTGTACTAGAAGAGCATCTAGTGGTTCTGATGTTGCTAAGATATACATGATCAATGGTTTGTTTGGTATTGGTGGTATGATCACTGGAGGTGTCAATAGGTAGTCCTTGATCTTCTGGAAAGCTTTATCACACTTCTTACCCCACTTGTAAGTTATTCCTTTATGAAGAAGGTGTGAAAAAGGGTGGATTTTGTTTGATAGATGTGTTATGAACCTTCTGATGGACTACAATCTTCCTTGTAACCCTCTTAGTTATTTCAATGTTTGTGGTGGTTCCATGTCTAGGATGGATTCCACTTTTTTTGGATCAATTTCTATCCCTCTTTGTGAGACAATATAGGAAATAATTTTCCTTGATGTAATCCCAAAGAAACATTTTTGGATTCAACTGTACCTTGTACTCTTCGAGTCTATCAAAGATGGGTCCCAAGACTTCTATGTGCTCACTCCTTTTCTTTGATTTTTCCAAAATATTGTCCACATAATCTTTGACTATTTTGTGGATCATGTTATGAAAGATAAGGGTCATCTCTCTTTGATAGGTTGCTCCTACGTTCTCGAACTCGAATGACATCACATTCCAATAATATGTTCCCCATGGAAAAGTGAATGCAGTTTTGTGTTGATCCTCCTTAGCAATCATGATTTGATTATAGCCTAAAAAACCATTCATGAGCGATAGAATTTCATTCCTTGTTGTTAAATATACGATAAGTTCAATGTTAGGAAGAGGGAAATCATCCTTTGGGCATGCTTTGTTTAAGTCTCTAAACTCTGTGCATATTCTGATGCCCCCAGTGGGTTTGGAGACTGATACCAGGTTTGAAACCCACTCAACATAATCTATCGGTCAGATAAATCCAACGTCAAGAAGCTTTTGCAGCTCAAGTTTCACCAAGAGTGTTATCTAAGGGTGCATCTTCTTTAATTTATGCTTCACTGGCTTGGCTTTGAGATAAACCACTAAGTGATGCAAAACCACTTCTGGATCGAGCCCTGACATATCTATGTATGACCATTCAAAGTTTTTTCTTCACTCTTTTAGGAATACTACTAGGTTATTTTCTTTTTCATTCAACAAGGATTCTAAATAGAAAGTGATCTTCCAGGGTGCTTCTTCCATTCCTACATTGATAGGAGTGGCCTTTCCTTCTAGAATTGTTGACTTCTCTGGACGTATCACACTAAGGGGGATATTGAATCCATCATCCTTGGGCACCTCAGAGAGGTTTTCAAATTTAGATGCATCCTTTCTTTTTACTATTTCAGGATCATAAAGTGCCACAATGTTGTTTCCACTTAGAGATCTTCATGTTAGTTGCATATTGTCCATTTTATGACTGAAGGATTTAATCATCTCCCCACAGTACACCCCTGTGTCTAGCTCTATGTCAAAACAAAATTTGTGATCTACCCATGGTAAATTGTCACAGAGTCCCATGAATTCTAATATTGCTTCATCATTTTTGAATAAATCTAGAATCGGTGGTCCTCGTTGATCTAAGTCAATGAGTTGGGGGTATACTAGGCTTATTTCAGTCAATTGATCACTCGAGGTGAAGGAGTTTGTGGATATCATGAAGAGAGAGTTATTCTCAAATAGTTTAGCAACATCAAGGGGGAAGTCATTTAAGGTTGTATCATGGGTTGTTGGTAACCAAGAGGAATCCTCATCTCGTTTAGCAGAAGTACCTTTGCTAATAAGGGTAACCTTGCTAGTGGTACATCCTAAGCTAATATTCTTTGGATATTTCTCAGGAACAATGGGTTCTAGCAAACCATTATCATTTTTTCCTAGTTTCTTATTCTTTTTGTATCCCTAACCTTTCATTAGCTGCAAGCCTTTGTTGTCATCTTTCATGGGAAGAAAAAGGATAGGTCGTTCATCTTGATAGAGGAATTTAGAGACATCCTCATTGATATCCTTTTTGTTAATATCCCCCCACTTGGTGAAGGTGGAAGCTGCCATTTTGATATTTTTGACCTCTTTGTTGCTAGATGTTGGTTTTCCATGAGATTTGGGAGAAAGAGGTAGCTCACCAATACAAAAGTGTCCTTCATTAGTTTATACATCCCACAACCATCATCCTGGATCACTACTTTGATGTCAAGAATTTTCTACACAATGGGTGTTTTCATTTATGAGGTAGATGCAAGAGATGATGGGTCAACAAATGAGGAAGATGGTGTAGGGCCTTCATCATTTTTAGGGATTTGGGGTATCTTGTAAAACTTGGCCTCAAGGTTCTTGCATTATTATAAGGTCTCAAGATATCCATGGATGGTAACTTCTCTTCCCTCAAAAGGAAACTTTACACACTGATCGTAGATTGAAGCTACAAATTTTAGGGCATGGATTCATGGTCAACCAAGTAGGATGTTGTAGGGGAGATCAAGGTATAATACTTGTAATGTAGTCTTTGCAATGATGGGTCCCACTTGGATGGGTAGTGCAATGATGCCTTGTGATACTCGCTCTTGATCATCATATGCTCTGATGGTGGTACTCTTTGCTTTCTCAATAGTATCCTCTAAATAGCCCAGGTTCTTGATCAAATGAAGGATACAAATGTTCAAACCAACACCTCCATCTACTAAGAATATTTTAACCTTGTTCTTATGAATAATGACCTCAAGGTGTAAGACACATTTATGAGATGGTTGCGATGGTAGTTCTTGTTCCGAGAAGGTAATTAGTGATATGCCCTACCATAGCTTGAATTTTTTATGTATCAATGTCCTCAAGGATGGATGATGAAGAGAAATCCTCTTCTAATATTTCTCTATGTGTGGGTGATAGCCTCAACAGTTCTAATATAGATATCTACACGGGGGTCTTCTTAAGTTGATCTAGGAGATTATACTTGCTAGGATTTGATGTTGGAAAAGTAGGATGTGCCCTAGATTGGGATGGGAATCCTCAAATGGTGAATTTTCCACATCGTGTGGTGACTCCACACTCCACAATAGGTCCTTTGATGGTGACAATAGTGATGCCACTATCATAGGAAGCAACTAAATTGAAATAGGTATGATGTACATTTGTGTAATCTTTCACTTTTGTAGTATTGTTTCCTTTGCTATGACCTAGTATAGGGTTCTTGTATATCTTAAGATCCTGGTTGTTGTTTGGTACCTCAATAGATATGGTGTCACTCTCTATAAGATCTAGGATGATATTTTTGAGTTGAATGTAGTTCATTGTCTTGTGTCCTTTTATTTTTACGAAAGTCACATAGATCCTTTTCATTGTACTAGGGTGGTTTATCCTGTGGTTCTTGGTAATTTTCAAAGTTGGGTAGTGATAAAATTTTAGTTGACCAAATTATTCATGATGGTTTTGATAGGTTCTAACAATTGTGTGTACTTGTGTTTCAAATATTTGTTCTTGTTAGTGGTTCGTCTTTGTTGCATTTCAGTGTCGTTAATATGATTATTTTGAGAGGTGTTGTTTGTTGCACAGTTGGTTGAATATTGGCTATTTGGTTTTTTTTTGGCCTAGGAGAACTTAGGACCACCTTATCATCTACCACACCATCATTTTTTAAGTTCTTTTTCTTAGCCTAGACACGAGCCTTGTCGTTTATAGTAGTTGATGGGCGGTTATCTTTGTAAGCTTGAGTATTCCCTTGTGAGATTAGAGCTCTCTTAATGTTAAGGGATCTAAGGAGTAGCTCTTCATAAGAGGTAATGCACTGCATTTTTAATTGGAAGGATAAATCTGGGTCTATATTTTCTATGATGATCCCCACTTGTTGTTCATCAAGAATGGGCCACTTGCTCTTACTATCTCTTTGACTCCACCATTGCAAGAAATTGGAAAAATATTCTCCTTTGTTTTGTTTGAGAGTATATAAATCTTCTAGGCTTACATCCATGTCAAGGTTAAAGGAGAAGTGATCTATGAATTTATCGATGATTTCTTGAAAAGTTTTGATATCAAGAGCTAGTTGAGAAAACCAATCCATGGCAAGACCTTTTAAACTTTGAGGGAAGATGCACATTAAATAATAATCATTGTAGGCCACCTCCATACACATGATGTTAAAATCTTTGACATGGTCCACAAGACTTCCCCTCCCTTTTTATCTATCATTTTTTTTAGATTGCAAAGCCAGAAGGGAATGTTACCATTGTGATGTTTCGATTGAACAGATATAGGCATAAGTTATGTGTATGTCACTTCTTTGTCTCTCCCATTTGAAGATCTTACATTTCTTATGACAACACTTTATGTTGAGATGCTAGATCATCTTGTGGGTTTGGTGGAGGAACATACGTTGTGTATTGTGGGATGGCAGATGGGTCGTATGTGGAATTATGATATGATAAGGTGTTGTATGGTGTATATGGTGGTGTGGTATTCTGTGAGTGTGATTGAGGTGTTGATTTATATGTTCCTAACATATTCAGGTTGAGGATTATAGTAGGAACTTTTTTTTTGTTATTATTGGGCATACTACTAAGCGAGTAAGGTTTGTTGTTATTTTTGAGCCACAAGGGCTACTTGTTCAGCTTGATGTTTTTGTTGTGTTGCTAAGGTTGCTTGATGGGCTTGTTGTTATTGTTGGGCTAAGGTTGTTTATTGTGCTACTAAAGATGCTTGTTGTTTTTGCTTCTATTGTTGTGCTACTAGGACTACTTGTTGTTGTTGCTGATGTTGTTGTGTTTCTAGGGCTACTTTATATTGTTGCTATTGTTGGACATCTTGTTGATAAGCATGTTGTGATTGCTATAAATCTTAGGCATGTGCTTGTAATGTAGGATCAGTTGGTGGTTGGGACATATGTAATGGATTTTGGGTGTTGATGTTTTGATTGGGTAGTGGATTGCTAATGAGAGGTTGGGGGTTCCCTTGGTTTAACATTCCTTGTAAGATGGTGGATTGGGATGGAGGAATGTAATTTTGAGGTCCTATTTGATTTTTCATGGTGAAGGGGAAAATGGGAAAAGATGAAGATGATGCCATTAGATTTTGCGATGGTAATGACATACTAAACCCTTCAGTCCATTGATTGAATAGGTTCCCTTGTCCAATGTATTGGGGATTTCCTTGTGTGAGGGATGTAATCAAGGTATTACCTGAAATAATGGGGTTTGTTACCAAGGGATCTTTTTTATTTGGGTTGAGTATGGATGGGATGGATGTGTTTTATGAAACCAATGGTGGGGATGAACCAATTAGGGGATTAGATAGAGATGTCCTTATTTGCATTAAGGGTTGACCTTGTGTTATGGTGTTGGAATGCCCTTGTTGGCTGATTTGAGACACTTGGCCTATACTTCCTTGCATGATATTGGGAACATTTTTGATATCTATGGGGATGTATGAATAAGGGTGACCTCAATATATTAAGGTTGTCATGGATTCATGCAGTGTAAGTGGTTTATTCTGATGTAAGGGATGTTTTGGAATGAGAGGATCACCAAAGGTAGGTGTCCAAGTAGTGGTTTGAGGTGGATTGGTATTTAGGGTACCCACAAGAATGATTTTTTCAAATGGAAGAGTATGGCCAAAGTCCTTAGCAAGACTAGTTGCAAGACTAGGAATGGGTGTTTGATTTAGCCCTAGCGATGGAGTGGTTAAGCCTTGCATCAAAGGTTGTGCAATAAAATATAGGAAAAATGGAGCTACATTTTCTAAGGATTCACGTTCCATGATTTCCTCCCTAGTAAGTTCAAATGGGTTGTTCATAATGTCTTCTATCTCATATGGTCCTAATGGAGATGAGGGTTGTTGTGATAGGGTAACTTGACTTCTTGGATCAAATTCTTGAGGATTTGATCACTTGAGGTAAACGTGACTTTGGTTTTGTCCATGATTCTCTTGTGGTGTGATCTTTTCTTTACCATAAATTTTGGGTCACCTATGGGAGAGTTGTGTTGAGATTTGTAATGTTTAAACTCTCTAGTTGACTCAAATCTAGGTAAAAGGGATGGTCTAAGTATTTTTGGAGAAATTATGATAATGGGAGATGAAAAGATGAATGATGTGGGGAGTGACCTTTGCAATTATTTTGAGATAACACTTTTTACTTAAGTTTGATTGTTTTGATGTTTGATAAAGGATGTTTATGAACTTGGAAATATTTAGGGTAGACTTGTGACCTTCAAGATAAAATAGTCCAAATATGATAACCAACTTAACCAAATGCATGGAAAAGGATTCATTTCTCATACAAAAGTAGGTAAGTTAGGGTTTGGGTTGATAGATGTTTAAGTCCAAAGTGTTGGTGTGTTTGAATTTTTTGCAAAGATAGGTGAAGTGAAGGATGGAGTTTTTAAATGAAGGGGTGGATGAAATATTTGACCCAATGTTGACCTAGATTGAACCTATGTTTGATAATGCAAAGGTAGTGAGAAAAATGATAGACCTCAAAAGTTTTCAAATCCTAAAGACTCAATGATTTAGAGAAGTTCAAGATCATGAAAAAAACCAATATTTTGACTTTCAAAAAAGGCATACAATTCTGGATTATTCCTTGAAGAATGTTTATAAAAGTTCCTTACCAACCTTTCCTATTTCGGTAGATTTTCAAAAGGTGTCTTTTGATGGCTTTCAGACTATGATGCCTAATTTTGAAGTGATGACTTGTAGACCTTCTCTTGGGGATTTTGATTTTTCGTGAGATCATCTAAGCCTAAGATTATGAAAAATACCAATGTTTGACTTAAATGAGAGGTTCATATTGAGCATATATGTTTAGATTATTCAATGAGATAAATCTATAAAACCTCATTACCAATTTTTTCTTGTTGTAGTATTGTCGTAGGATACGTCTTCTAATGTACTTTGAACTACGATGTCTAAGTTTTTAAATAGCGGCATGCAAACTTTCTCTTGTGAATTTTAATTTTGCGTGAGATTATTTATAGAAGTCTAAGAACATGAAAAAGAGGATATTTATTGCCATGTGGGTGGTGGTAATATGGTCCTTCCAACTACAATATAGGCTTGTTCTTCTTCTTCGTCTATGATATATGCTATGTTTCTCCACTGAGTTGGTGTTTCTTTTGTTTCAAAAGTGAAGCTTCTCAAACTACTAATTATATTGGTTTGTTCTCCTACAACGAGCTCAAATTTTGGTTGAATGATAGCAAGTTTAAATTTGGGTTGTTCCACCAGAGCAATCAGTCTCCAAATGGTCATGTGGGGTTTAATTTAACAATTTATCTTGCTTAAGTGAGTTTATTTTTACCTAAATCACTTTGTATTTCTTATGTTCAAACTCAATGTCTATGTCAAAAACAACATCAATTCCACAAAGTCCATTTTGTGAAAAGGATGAAGTTAGGGGCATAGTTACCTAGGTTAACTTTGGGAAGTATGGATTGAGATGTAAACCAAAATATTTAGAAGTCTCTAAGAATAAATCATGAGAACAAGCAATAATATCAAGGTTTTGTCAAAGGGTATCCATACTTAGATCAAAGGGTTTGAAATTTTGAAAAGACCTATTTAATGTTTGTTTGTAATTTTTTTGGAATCAAGCAAGTGTTAAACTGACTCACAAGCATTTACAATCCTAAATAGATCAGGTATGTATTTCTCAATAGGCTTACCATCATTGGAAGAGATGATTAGTCCATAAAGATGAAGTGGAAAAATAAGCTATGTCAAGGAAATGTAACATCTTGAAACACAAAGAAAAGGAGTCCCTTCCCCATTTTCTTTATGCCTCAATAAAAAACTAGACATGGTAAGTAACTTCTAGGCACGATCTACTCCCATGCACTACTTTGAAATATGTTTCAAAATTGGACTTGGTTAGCCACTACAACAAGGTTTTTTAATGACCATATTTGGGATAAATTGGTGCCATACAAACAAAGAGTCAATTAATTAAGAGGAATCCCAACCCTTAGAAAAATTTGAGGGGTTTAACACATCACAAGAATGCTAGGGGAGACTTCCGTTGGTATGGGACAACAATAACCAGTTGGTTAGTGACTTTCGTTGCTCAAAATTATTTATATAGTGAGCCAGATAGAAAGCACTACTTGGGTTGTTCCCTCTCACAAGTTGGGAGGAAAACCCTCCAAAGGTGAAACATGTTTTAAGCATACAATTCTTTTTTTCACCCAAGTTTTCCAAAATGTGCAAGGGGAGAGGATAAGCACTTCCAAACAATAAAAATATACTTGTGTGTTTCTCTTCACTCAAGATTGCATGAAGGACAAGGGGATTGGATAAACACAAAAATTATATTTAAGCATATCAAACACATGTTCATTTTAATCCATCATAGAAAAAAAAAAATTCATGTTAGAGGTCAAATAAAGAGTCTATTAGAGGTCAAATAAAGAAAAAAAATTCAAAAACATGTCAAAAAATCAACCTCTATTCTGTTTACTAGTAATTCATGACGTTGAAATCAATTGTGTTGCTAAAATACATCAATAGAATCACTGTATTAGATGTACATCATTGTATTGAAAAATCAAACACATCGCTCTATAGAAAATAGTGAGGTCAATTACATCACCAAATCGATTGTGTCACTAAAAATAAATTCATTCTACAATAAAAAATGGCATTAGCGTTGCTATATTAATTTGTAGTGACAAAATTAATTATGCATCATTAAAATGAAATCACATCTGCGTCGCTATAGAGTGGTGCCTCATCAAATGTGTCGATTGATAATCAATAGCGTCGTTGTACCTGAAAAAATAAGGAAAATGGAAATTCGACAAGAAATCGTCAGATTAGTTAGTTTGTGCCCTCCTATAGCCAAAATGTGACCAACGGATTACTATGGGCTAACTACACTTGATCCATGAGGATAGGAAGTATATTCATGCCACTAAATGCCAATCCCAATAAGACCAATCAAATAAACACTAAAATAGGAATCCATTAAAACTTAACATGTTAAATTATGAAAGCTTCAAAACCGCCATTCTAATCCATTGAAACTTATCCTATTAGGGGAGTGGTGTCACATTGATGTGGAATGGTGACCCTTTCCCAATCCTGTGGATAATGAGCATGTTTCGATCCTTTCTATTGAAGAGAATCGGCAAAACTACTAATAGATGTGTGATGAAACATGATTTAAATGCTAAGTGAACATGATGCAAGATATTTTAACATGATTTATGATAAAATGATCGATATGTGTGAGTGCAAAGATAATCTAAATAGATTTTAAGCTAAAAAATTCAAACCCTAATTAACAAATAAGCTAAATGGATGCATCTATGTTATCATGGAAGCCATTAATGGAAGCTAAGCTAATATGAAAGTAATTTAAGCTAGGATGATACTAAATAAGTGCTAAAAATGAGTGTGAGTGTGAGTTATTTCAACAACATAATTTTTCTTTAAAAAAGGTGGATCCATTTGTCTCCAAATAGTGACCTACTTATAGGAGGACAAATGAGAAATGGAGGGTTCAGATCATAAAGGTTAATCAATGGTCAAAAAGGGAGGAAGGTATGACACATGGATCATGGATTCTCATCGATGGATGAGAATCAATGATCACATGGATTCTCATCGATGAATGGGAATCAATGATCACATGGATCAAGGAAAGAATCAAGGGCTCATATTCCTTCAAACAAAAACACTTTTAACTTGCACAGGAGGTCATGTAAGTTAACTTGCATAAGAAGTCTTGAAATTTTGTTGCAAAAAAGGAATCTTCCCCTTTTCAAATGAGTTAGGAGAGATAATATTCTTTGGAATATTCTCATGGGTGGGAGAAATAAATAGTTTTCAAATTAAAACAAATTTTTAATGTGCATAATGAGAAGGAATATTCCATGGGAATATTCCTTTTAGAGGAATGTGAAAAGGAGGAATATTCCTTTACAAGTGGGGAGATTAGATTAATTAGGTAATTTGATAATTAAATAAGGTTTTAATTATGCAAATTAGGGGAATTAGGGTATTCATTAAATAATTACTTAATTTTAATGAAAAGGGGAAGGAATGTGATATTTAATTAAATAACTTAGGTTATTTAATTAAATAAGAGGACTTCAAGGATTTAAATTAAATAACTTGATGTATTTAATTTAATAGGGTGAAATGTTAGCATGAAAGGAGGTGAATTAATGTGATTAAATTAATTAGGTTAATAGATGCAAATGATGTAATTAATTATATAGCTAGGCAGATTTAATTAATTAAGCAAAAAGAGGATGAATTTTAGGAGGAAATGATGTTAGTTTATTTGATTCGAGTGCATGATATCATTCAAGATATTTTTAAGTGTCTACAAATATCACCAAAGATGAAATCTTAAAGGAAATTTCTTCCATGAGTAATGATAAGTCACCTTGTTGGGATGGTTCGCGAGTGGAATTTTATAAAGAATTTTCCTATTGGGTATTTGAGGACCTCCTTCAAGTGTACAAGGAGACACTAGAAAAAGGTTCACTGGGAGAGGAAATCAATAGATTTATTATAAATCTTCTCTAAAAGGTAAGGGACAAGACCTTGGTGAAGAACTCGAGGCCCATCACACTACTAAATGTTTCATATTAAATCCTTGCAAAAATAATTTCCTTGAGATTAGTCAATGTTCTACCCAATTTCATAAACAAAACCCAAACTAGATTTATAAAGGGCCGGTATATTCTTGAGAACTTAATCACCGGTTGGGAAGCATTAAATTGGGCTAAAAACTCCAATCAGAACTCTACTACACTTCTCTTGGACTTTGAAAACACATATGATAGGGTTGAGTGGGCCTTTCTAAGGATGGTCCTCTAGGCCTTTGGCTTCCACAACAAATTTTGTGATATGGTTGATACACTCCTAAAAGATACCTCAACACAAATTGATATCAATGTGACTCTAACTAAGAATATCTCACTTGAGAGATCCAGATGACAAGGGTTCCCTTGGCTCCTCCACTTTTTGTCATTTCCTTAGATGCGCTCTTCTACTTTATAAGGGATAACACATTCTCCCAAAGGATAAAATGGATCTTCCTCCTAGATGAGAATGAGCTAATCAATGTGTAATTTGTAGATGATACATCCATATTTGTAGAGATTGAGTAAAGCAATCTGGACTCCTTAATGAATAAATTTGACCTCCTTTGTTAGGCCTTTGGAGCTAAGCTCTTCAGATTCAAGTCTACCTTCTTGAGGTGGAAAGAAGAGTCTCTAGACTGGTTGAAGGCTTATGGGTTTCAGTGGGGGAACCCAAAAAACTAGTGAGGTACTTGGGGATTCCTTTTGTTGTCTCCTTAGACCTCAAGGAAATGTGGAATTGGATCAAGAAAAATATTGAAAAAAAGCTAAATGGGTGGAACAGATAGTATCTTTCATTGGCTGGAAGAATTCAGGTGTGTCAAAAGGTCCTTTCATCCTACAATATTTATTTCACCTCTATATGGTTTTTAAGCAGTTACCAAGTCAATGATATTCGGAAAAGGATTAGGTCTTTCTTGTGGTAGGATGGGAAGGGCAAGAAAAAGAGGCACTCAATCAAATGGGAGTGGTGCTTCTTGAGTAAATTGCAAGGGGGTATTGATTTAAAAGATCTTAGGTTGGAAGGGATTTCCCTGGCAGCCAAGTGGATTCTCAAGTCTCTAGAAGGCAATGATCCTTGGAAAGTCTTGGTTACACACAACATTTTAAAAGTTGTACCTAAGCATGCAAAGACATGGAAATCTCTACCCTTGAGTGACATCATCCTCAGTAAACACCCTATGGTTCTGGCTAGGTCCATCGTGTTTAAAAGTTTGTGGAAGGCCTGGGAGCTAACAAAGAATAATGCCTATCTTAAAGATAACAATATTACCCTAAAAAATAATATGAAATGCTTCTCCTACATCTCCATCTGGTGGAATCTGGAGCATAAATGGGAAATCCTTTCTCTACCACAAGGTTGCTCAACTAAGAATTGGCACAAGAAAGGTATCATAACCTTTGTTGATATTTTGTCCAATGGGTGCATTTCTAGCTAGGACAATCTTAATGAAAAGTTTGACATGCCTAATTCCAATGCTAGAACATACACTATTGTATTGGAAGCTTGCAGTGATGCTTGCTTTCCCGATATAGTAGAGGAGGAAAAGAGTATTGGCAGTGTTATTTTTTGTAAGGATGGTTCTAATCTTAACAACATTAAAGCTAAATCCATTTATAATGCACTTACTAATAATTATCTAATACTTGAGCATGTTGATAATTGTTGGAAAATTTCTCTTAACTCAAAAGATTGGCACAAAATCCTCTCCTTTGTTTGGAATGGTTGCATGGAGCCCAAAAATGTGTTTTTTAGGTGGTTAGTTGTTTTACAAAAATATCCTTTCAAATCTAATGTCTTGGATATGCACATGTGCAACATATGCAGGACCCTGGAGTCTGTTAAACACATAATCTTTGATTGCTTTTATGCCCAAGAATTATGGAACCTTTTTTGTCATAATTTAAAAATCTAGGAAAAAAATGGTAAAATTAATTAGCATGCTATTATTTTTTATGATCTAAAAATCAAATCTGAATGTAAATTATTTTGGTATTTGCTTTCTAATGAGATTAAGTGACATATTTGGAAATGCAAGAATGATGATAAGTTTAAGGGAATAAAGAGGGGACTTACTGAGTCACTAAGGAGACTCACTCATTCTAATGTTACAATGCAGGTTTCAATACATATCGAAGTTTCTATAGAGAAATTCATGAACTTGATTAGAGAAGGGACAAATACCATTACCATAGATGAGGTTAGATGTCGACACACATGCCAGATCAATCTAGAAGAGGCAGAGATTTTTAGAAGGGATTTTGATGAGTTGTAAAGGGCAGTGAATGAATCTACAAGACCAGAAAGGTAGCATGGACAACAACAGTTAAACACTCTCGAAGTTGAGGAGGTAGTGTCAAACGATCAAGGTTTTGTAGATGGAATCCTTCAGGAGGATGCAAAGACCAAAAATGGTGGCTCCAATGACAAATGAATGGTTACTATATGCTGCATTTTTTTATTTGGATACATAACTTTTAGACAGACAAATGGCATATAGCCTAACCTAGAAGGTGATAATGTATGGAACATATGTAATATTACTCTCAAGGTTTTGGAAAATATTCAAAGACTAACATAGCCTATGGTAATATTGTGATTTTCCCAATGTAGCACACTGCACAGATATTGAAATGTAAATGTTAATACTCTGTAGTAAATACAAAAAAAACCATTGACACAAGTTTTTTACAACTATATATTCAAATTATATATATAAACTATTTATTTGAAAAAAGTGAAAATTAGATTTTATTTAAGGAAAAACTAACAAATACAACAAAGAGAGTAGCAAATGACCGTATCCATCAAGATATACACAATAATCAGGTCCCAATGAGAACAATTACAGAAATGACCCAAAATACCAACATGTTAACAAACCCCACAACCAAGAAGAAAAACCATCCAACCCAAACACTAAAAACTAATTATCATGATCCTCATGGAGATTCTAAAGTATAATTTGACTTTTAAGTTGATCTAACTAGCCCCAATCCACCACATTCCACACCCCCATTCCTTTGGAGGCCTATTTAGCCAAATAGTCAACAACTTTGTTCCATTCCCCAGAAACATGAACAAAGGAGATAGTATAAAAGTCCAAAGCAAGATGGATGATTTGTTTAGATATTAAAACCAATATACATGATAAATCTTGAAAATATCTCCTATTAAACGAATAAACCAAAAACATGGAATCTATTTCACAAACCACCTTTCGCCAACCCAACTCACAAGCTTTCTCCAATGCCTTAAGAATAGCCCAGGCCTCCATCTGATTATTAGAATGCACCCCCATGTAAATGGAGAAGAAGGATTGAATATATATCCTACTATCACACCTAACTCCACTAATCCCAACAACATCGGGGTTGCCCTAAGAAAAAACATAAATGTTAATTTTGAAGAAACCATCGGGAGGAGATCTCCACTTTATCGGTCTATTCACTCTCCTAGAAGGTTTCTTCCTATTTCCTACATGATCCTGAGAAGCAATGGGCAAAGAAATCTCAAGAAGGGTAGTGGTGTGTGCATCAGACAAATAAAAAGGCTGCCACAGTTCAAACTTATCCTCAATAGTTTCTTTACACATACTCTTTACCTTATACTAGACTTGTAGAAACTCATGGTGACACTTCTAGAAGATATATCAATTTTTATCTAGCTAGATCTACCAAATGATAAGTGAAGGTCCCAAATCCCAAGCTATCACCAAAAAGGAATAAAAATCTAGAGGAAGACCCAAATTCTTGCAAAAGTCACGCAAAGATGAAGCATGCATAAAAGATCTCCTCTAAGATTCCACAAAAGCCTCCAAATTTCCACACAGAAATAACACTAAAAGAAAGTTGATTAGTAATTTTTTTATTACAACCACATAGGAAGTATATCAAAGGGCCATAGAAATCTCTTTTCCTAATATTTTCCCAAGTAAGGTATTTGTTCTAACTCAACTACCATAGGAACATATTGTACATAGGCAAACCAATTTTATTCTATATTTGATTCCACCAAGGATATACTCTTAGGTTACCATGTTGAAGCTCCAAAGCGGTATAACCCTGAGCCACCAAATACTTACCTTTAGAATCATGGCCCTAAGCAAGAAAATCCAGGTGTCATCTAAGGAACAACAAGGCTGTTCAACAAGAATAGAGGCTAAAATATTTTACCCCTCCTAAGATCTACCTTTGTCTATATTTATATATTTTTCCACTGATAAGCCAAAGAGATCCCCAAGGAATAAGAGAATATAAAAATATCCACACTAGACCACCTAGCAACTTAAAAAAATTACTCAAAGGATAAAAGTTGGGGGAAAGAAGAAAGAATAGGTGGGTGACCATCCCAAGAGTCAATATAGAAGAACGAATTCTCAAATTTATGTATAATCTAGAAGAGGCCATCCTTAATGATGGTGAACCCCCTTTTAATAGTGCTCCAAATGATAGATCCCTTCCTAGTCAATTTCGTTCGTGAAATATTTTTATTTTCAACTCCACCTAAATATTTATAGTTCAAAATACGGGCCCAAGGCTGATCCATAAATTTACACCACCTCCAATGTAATTTTGTAGCTAGATCTTGGTTTTTGAGCTTAGAATATTTAAGACAAGGACCATCATTCTCCTTTGGTTTGCGTAACTAGTCCCATCTCACCAAACTCTATATATGATTATCAAGATTTCCTATCCATTATTTTTTTGGCAAGGGTATCAGACTCCTTAAGGAAAATATTAGGGGTAGATAGCACCATGAACCTGTACAAATGAAGAGCTTTTAGGAATTAGGTGAAAATATTCAACATTTCAACAAAGGATAGCCATCAAAAGGTCCAATGGTTAACCTTTGATAAAAAATTGTCCAGGATCTTCTACTAATGACTCTTATTCAGGCTACTAGCACATAAGGGATGCCCAAATAATCCATAGCTATTTTTCCAATCTGGAAATGAAGAATATCAGTAATTCTTTCTGGATCAAATCAGGAGTATTGAAGAAAAGTATGCTATAATTATCCTCATTAATTTGTTGACCAAACATAGCTAGGTATATATCAAGAGATTTCTTGAAATTAACCATCTCATCCACTCTAGCAAGATCCATAAGAGTAGTATTATCTATTAGCAATAAAACTAGGGAAACATAGACCGAAGTTATGAGCCCCAAGGACTTTCTGAGTGTTGTAGTTTATACTCCAGACTTAATCATATGGATTGATTCGAACAAAGGATTAAATAATCAATTATATATTCAAAAATTTCCAAATAACATAATACATGTATAATTCCTGTAATCATTATATTAATCATATCAATGGAATACATTCATATATCTCCTCCTATACTTTGTACATCTTTCTCTCCTTCTCACATATATTCGCTCATATATAGATTCTTATATATATCTTTTTTCATGTTCTTTTACCTATATATTCCTACTTACATCCTTCTTACATTGTTATTCATATGTTTCCCTATAAATTTATCTACAGGATGAAACGTGATCCATTTATCCTACCCCTACTTTAGATGGTATCTTTTCAATCTTAAGGTTTGCAAGCTCTTTGCAACAAGATGCAATCAAATTTTCTTGATGATATTTGAAATGTTGCTCTTTGCAACAAGATGCAATCAAATTTTCTTGATGATATTTGAAATGTTGCTCTTTCCTACCAACATCATCCCCCTTTCAAAATTTTGACTTATCCTCAATTCAATGATACTTTGATGGAAGAATATCCGTATATATCTCCTTGAGTTTATAAAAAGTGTTCTCCCATTATTTTTTGGATAAGTGTAGTTGTTGGGTCTAAAATTGGATCTACATTACTAGCTTCTTTTCCTTCAGAAATGTTTGAGGGATTTGGGTCTATTGTGTGAATTGATGTGCTTCCTGGAGAAATCCTATGATATTTGCTAACCTTAAGATTACTACTTCCCTTAGTTGGTGGAATCTTCTCTGACATTTATCTCTTTGATCATGTAGCTATTGAAATTGGGCATGAAGTGTTTCTATCTATATCCGGTATTGTCCATCTATATCTTGGAGGTCATTGTATATAGTGGCTCTCTAAAATATCCAAACTTCTAGTTGGTCCATTTGATCTTTAATTGGAGATGTTATTGTTGGCTATTATAGACAAAACTGGTAAAAAGCATTGAGATCAGTGTTTTTATGAGTGTTGATCTGGGAATCTAGGGTATAGTGTAAAGTAGCATATTCCTCCTTTCCTCATTTTTTTTAGCCTTATGGTACTCTACTTGAAGTTGTCTCATTGTTTTCTTTTTTAGTTAGGCATCTTTGATCACCTCATCTACCAAAATTCTTAACTAGCTTGCTAAACATTTGGATGAGTCCCCTTAGAGATGTGGGAACTTTCTTTGTATGTCTTTCACTATCTCTTCCATTTGGCCAGAGTTCTCCACGTTATTTTTTAGTATCTCCTCTCTTGTTTTTTGGTGTCATATGTCCCCTAATTGGAATTTTTGTAGAGGTGATATGCTCTCGATATCCACCTGTGATCCTACAAGTAGAATTTGGAGTAGCTATAGGGATGCCACTAGTTGGATCTGCTTTTATTTGTCCAAAAAGTCCTTGATGGACTACATAGAAGATGTTGTAGAGGAGGAAGGTGTTTCAAATTATGGAGGATGAGAAGATTGTTCTTACTCAAAAGTGGCTGCTTTATATTTTTCTTATTCCTCCCACAAATTTTGGTAGGCTTTTTCTACTTTTTCTTCAATTTCTCTATCATGAGCTTGTCTAATATCTTCTTAGATCAGAGCTCTTTGGTTTGTATCTCTACTATGTTTTTCTTTTGTGGAGGTGTAAAGGTAGTGCCTGATTACCCAATGGCCAAATATTTTAATTTCTCTTCTTCTTTAGCTACTTTCTCTCTTCTCCTTTTGAGTGTGGTGGTTAAAAAGTATGGGAATTAATTCATTAGGTCCTCCAATGATATATTGGATGCCAACATGTACTTGATTATTACCCTTTCTATGATCAACTTCTTTGGAATCACTGTATTAGGAAATTTTTGGAGGGTCATATCTAGGACTTGTTTTTGTCTAATAAACAATTATATAATTGATCCTCATCTACAAGTGGTGAATCTTTGGGGATAGGTGTGTCCTCTAGGAGAGAGGTGTCCTATGATATTTCTTTCTCCTCCTCTAATATATCAACTATTTGTGGGGAGACCTCCCTATGTCCCTTCTCCTTCCTCATCTTTGGTTTCTTATCTTCAATCATTTACAAGAGGGCCTTTGTTGCTTCCTCTTTTAATTGTTCTCTAGGGAGGTGTAGTGGTGATCCTTCTCTTCCTTAGTCTGCTAGTTTCACCTTGTGAATATTTTTTAGGGTGGGTACTTATTTTGATTTGTCCATGTATGTGGTTCACTCTTAGGATGTGTAGAAGAAAAAATATGGCTCTTTTCACCCTTACACTGAACATGAATAAGGAATTTTATAAGAACATAGTGAGCATGGTTAAATATATTGAAATTGAGGGAAACCAATATAGGTTTTTATGAATAAACATGAAATCCAAATATAGGCTTATTCATTATCAATCCAAGAGCAAATGGGTGGAATTTTCATAGCCAACTATGGAAAATATCAAAAATATAATTTTATGGTATTTTCTATTTTTCCTTGATTCGCATTTTTAGAGGCCTTCCAAGTGGATTTTTGCCTGAGAACTTATATTCATTTATTGGAATGTTTATCATTGGCCACATTCCAAGAAAATCAAACTAGTTCTCTTGGATATCTTTCCAAAAATTCTAAGAACTCTATTTTTTTTCCCAATAGGCTATGAGTTATGACCCTACCAAGTTAGGGTACCAAAATCAATAAGCTTTTTGTAATTTCCAATTTTGGTAATTAATTTATCCCTGTAGTGTAAAAAATTATCACCCTTAAAAATTTCACACTATGTTTTGTTCCCCCCTAAATTAATGATCCTAACTAAGTGTTGGATGCATAGGATGAATGAGAGGGGGGGTGAATCAATTATACATTAAAACCACTCAATCCCTCAATATCATTCAAACCCTTACTAGCCCTAAAACCCTTATAATGCATTAGAAGAATGTAAAAATATGAAATAGTAATGAAAACACATCCAAACATATAAGAATACAATATTTATGTGGAAACCCCAAGAAGGTAAAAAACATGGTGAGAATTAGCTGACATATATATGAATTGCAACACCGAATATAGTTAGGCTCACTACCCAAAAAAATAAGAAAGGATCACTCCAAGGTGGGTCACTACCAAGAAGAAATAAGATAGAAGAAGGTTGTTACAAAGAGATTCACTAACTCAAGGTAATAGGATAAATACATCACTGAAAATTTATGCCATCTACAACCTTTGGTTTAGTGCCTCCAAAAACTTCAATCACACTAGAAATGTAGACCCTTCTACTCACCACATCAAATTCATGTAGGAATTAAGATCACACTTAGATCAAAAAAATTAATAAAATTCACATCTTTCACACATATAATTAGATCTACACTCATATCCAACAAATCACCTTACATTTATACCATCCATGACCTAAAAATCTCGGTTAGGTTGGCCTTAATGAAATGTATGCACCTAAAATGTACAACACTAGGATAAGTCGGCACCAAATACCTTTGTTGTGGAAGGAAGTGAAGGATGACCACACAAAGGGTTAAATAGGACCCAAATATACATCACCACACTACTCAACACATCCAAAATCCATGAGGTACCTCCAGAAATAGAACTACCACACTAGGTCAGCTAAAACTAAACTAGAACTACAAGCGACCACATGCATGCTTCTCTAGGTCATGCAGACCACACAACAACACTTCACAATATCCACACAACATCTCAAAATATTCCATCATCAGAATATTTTGCAACTCTACCACAACCATCTAAAATTGAGAACACCATCATTTTGTGCAACCAAACACATTGCTAAAGAGCACAATCTACTAACCAACCTTGTAGAACACCTAAAACCTTCAGGGAAGGAAGCTACAAATAATATAAGCACATTCCCATATCCTTAAGACAAGAAAAATTATTTTGGAGAAATGTGGAGCAATCTCATTTCTCCCAAACATCCTTCTATACAAATAGACAATCTATCAAACACAACTTTCACTATCGTACAATAAAAAAACTAAAACTCTAGATATAGAACCTATAAACACCTCTAATAATCATATCCAAACCTCACAATAATACCTTCAAGCATGAAGAAATGTGGAGCATAACTCTGAACACACCTTTGTCACACTACACACTCTTTTATTCAAATTTTCTCAAAAGCATCTAGAGACCAAGTGAACTTACTATAACTACAACTCTTATTCATCAAGATATCAATGAAAAAATTGATTAAAACACCAAAAAACCCTCTTATCAAACCACAACACATCCATATTAGTATTAGTACTAAAAACACTAATGGAAGTACCACCAAAAACTCCAACACTAGCAATATATAATAATATCTATACTGTTGACATCAACGACAACACCAACAACATACTTGCAACTATCTACCTATTTTTCATTTATGGAAACACCAGCTCTCTAAAAAACCATAAAAAAAGAAAATAAACCAACAACTCTGTAATAGGCAGAACTCCCCTGACTGGAGCATCTCTTAATCTTCACACTCTCTCTTTTAATTTTTCTTCACAAACTTCTTCTCCCCCTACCTAAGGAGTTCTTCATTCTCTCATTCTCTTGTGAATAATCTCTCCCCCTATGTTTTTAGACCATATTATTTCTTGTAATACTTTTCTACATTATGTTTTTTCAACCAACTCTCCCCCCCTTTGACATCAATGGAAAAGGGCCATAGACTCATCCAAATCTCTTTCTTGCATACTTTACATTTTCACTGTTCTTTCTATTTTTTGCATTGAGCTCTCTTTTTCTCTCCCCCTTTGACAACACTCAAAGGGAAACACTTGCACCTTTCACACATCATTTGCATATATTTTTTCTTTTTCTTTTTCCTTTTAAAATATGCATACATCACTTTGACACTACTTGCAACACTAGCAATAAATTACACTCTCTTTATTGCACTCACTTTTCTACACTCTCCCCCTTTGGGTCTCATAATATGCTCCATCTGACTACACCAGCCAATGACACTACTACCTACTCCCCCCAAGAGGTAGAATCCAACATCAATCTAGGATCAAGAATGTATTTTGAAATGCTTCCCAAAAATATGTACCAACTTAAATGCATCTAGTTGAAAGAAGGGGCAATAACCCCTAACTTCTCCTAGAGATACTCAAGAGTATCTTTAGGAAGAGCCTTTGTAAAAATATCTGTAATTTGATCTTTTATAGGCACATACTCCAACTTCACCTCATTCTCTACAACCTTCTCTCTTAGAAAGTGATACCAAATAGAGATAGGTTTTGTTCTTGAATGCATTACCGGGTTTTTTGAAATATTGATAACACTTGTATTATCACACAAGATATAAATAGGTTCATAATATGATACTCTAATATCCTTCAATATTTTCTTCATCCACAACACCTATGTGCAACATGATGCTGCTGCAATATACTCTTCCTCTGTAGTAGATAATGACATTGAATCCTACTTCTTACTCAAACAAGAAACCAATCTACTTCCAAGAAAGAAAGCACCCCCACTTGTACTTTTTCTATCATTTATACAACCTACCCAATTTGCATCTATATATGGACTCGAGGAGAAATCAGTATCACTAGGATACCACAAACCATAGTCCAGAGTTCCCTTCAAGTATCTAAATATCCTTTTCACTATTGCAACATGAGATTCTCTAGGGTCTTCTTGAAATATCGCCACAAGACAAACTACATGCATGATATCTAGTCTAGTAGCAGTTAGATATAACAATTCACCAATCATTGATCTATAATTTCTTTGATTAGCCTTAGGAGATTCATCATTTTTTCTCAACTTACAACCAGTGACCATAGGAGTACACATTGGTTTAAAACCCTCCTTTCCAAAATTCTTCATTATTTTTTTGACATATTTTGACTATGAATAGACAATACCTTTTTCTAATTAACTGATTTATAATCGAAGGAATAAATTCATCTTCCTGTACATTGACATCTCAAATTATTTTTACATTTCATCTGAAAACTTCTTTTACATACCTTCATTTCCTTCAAAGATAATGTTATCAACATACACTACTACAATCAAGATTTGTTCTCCCTTAACCTTGAAGTAAAGGTTGTTATTTACAGTACCTTTCCTAAATCTTTACTACAAAAAGTACTTATCCAATCTTGCATACCAAGCTCTAGGAGATTTTTTGAGTCCATACAATGCCTTCTTCAACCTTAAAACCATATCAACATCATCTGATAACTAAAATCCTTTAAATTTTTAAATGTATACCTCTTCTTCCAACTCACAATTCAAGAATGCAGAAATCATATCCATCTAATAAAATTTGAAGTCTTTATGTGCTACAGAAGCCAAAAACATTCTAATGGATTCCATCCTTGCCACCAGAGAAAATTTATCCTCAAAATATATTCCTTCCACTTGTGATTATCCCTTACACAAAATTTTAGCCTTGTTTCTAACAACTTGTCCACCCTCATTTAGTTTATTCCTAAAAACCCACTTAGTTCCTATCACATTCTTGTTTGTAGGTCTTGGGACCAATTTCCAAGTCTAACTCTTCTCAATCCATTCCAATTCCTCTTTCATAACCTTGATCCAATTATCATATTTGCATTCCTCATTTACAGTTTGAAGTTCCACCTCTAAAAGTAAACAAAAAATTACCTATTCCTCTATCATAGTTGCTTTTCTCCTTGTCAACACACCTTTTCTCTTATCTCCAATGATATGATCTTCAAAATGATTCTTTTACACATACATAGGAGTCTTGGGGATATTTTTTGGATCTTCTTCCTCTTAAATTGTCATCTCTTTTTATTTATATTCATCCTTTTCTTCTTCACTGCAAGAGGATTCATCATATTCATATCATTCTATCAGTACTAAAATCTATAGTGGTTCTTCAACTAACTTAACACTTGCACTTTCAACAATATTCTTCAACCTTTTATTATAGCACTGATAAGCCTTGCTTATTATAGAGTATCCAAGGAAGATTCATTCATTATATTTTGCATCAAACTTTCCTAACTTTTCTTCATATTTGTTGACATATCATTTTCTTCCAAAAAATCTGAAATACTTTACAATAGGAGGTTTACCATAACATATATCATAGGGAATCTTTGAACTATTTACTCTTGCTTGAACTTTGTTAAGAATGTAGACTATAGTATGAATTTCTTCTCTCCGATAGACATCCACTAGATTTGCTTCCTTCATCAATATCCTAGTTGCTTCTTGAACTGTTCTATTATTCATCTCCACAACTCCATTCTACTAAGGAGTTCTATGAGTTGAAAAATGCCTCTTTATTCCATGATCTTCACAAAATCTATTAAACTCATTGGAGGTGAACTCACCACCTCTATTAGACCTTAAGCACTTGATTTTTACATCCATTTCATTATCAACCATAGAATTAAATGCTTCAAAATTATTTAGAGTTTCTGGTTTTTCTATAAAAATGTCATTCAAGTCATTCTAGAAAAATCAGCAATCAATAGCATGAAATACTTCTCACCATGTGAGCTTGTTATTTTGGTAGGTCCACACAGGTCTGTATGCACCAAATCCAAAGGACCTATGGTAGAATATTTTTTTTCTTGAACCTATTCTTAGTCTTCTTTCCAAATTGACATTCCTTGCATGTTGCATTAATAGGATTTGTAATCCTTACAAATATCTCACAAAATCCATAGAATTGATCTTCACTAGGCTATCAAAATTGATGTGACCTATTCTTCTATGACATAGCCAACTTTGATTGATTTGAGACGTAAAGAATTTAGCACCACTACCTTTGAGATGATAAACATTACCGTCTATTCTCATCCCTACATCAACCAAAGTACCATATATTCCTTTTTTGATTTCACAACCATAATATTGAAACACAATATTATATCCTATGCTACACATTTATCCTACACTTAGAAGATTATCTCAGAGACCCTTGACCTAAAGAATGTCATCTATTTTATGCTTTCCATAAAAAATAGTTGAAACTTTTTCATAAATCTTAGCACATGTATCATCACCAAACTTAACAAGGCCATTAGCAAACTTACTCTTATAACCTATCATATGATTTGAGCATCCACTATTAATTATCCTGTAATTTATTTCCTCTCTTGCATGAAAAGCAATCACCATAGTTCCTTCAATGTTATGACCTACTACCGAAGCAATTTCCTTCACACATCTTTCAAGATTAGCAAAATTAGTTCCAAATTTTAGAGACATGAACAAGAACTCATCACTGTCCTCATTGGGATAGTTAGATTATTTATCACTAGATACACCATTATCTCATTCAACATAATAAATCTTCTTGAATTTTTTTCCTTTTATGATCCTTAGGTTTTTCATTCAAAACTTTGATTGGACATTTAAAAGCATAATGAACTATCTTTCCAAAATTGAAAAACTTAAAGGGTACTTGTCTTTGTATTTTTCAGTGCCCTTTTTCAATCTTCTTACAAAATTTGATTCCACCTCATCAAGATCATCCAAATCTAATTCATCATCCTTTTCTACTTTATTGACTTTAAAATATGTTTCTTTCTTTGTAGCATCTTGACCAAACTCTCCCAATTCATAAGAAATTAAAGGACCAAATATCTTATCTCTGGAATAATTATCCAAATTTTGAGCTTCCTCAATAGTAGAAACTTTAGAACTATAAGTTTTAAGAAGAGATCTTAATACCTTTTTCACCAATTTTCTTTCTTCCAACTTACCACCAAGACCATTGATGACATTGAAAACTTCATCCACTTTGAGAATGTAGGCTATACTATCTTCATATTTAGACATCCTTAGGGTTTCAAATTTGGCTTCGTAGTTTTTCATCTTTTCTTGCTTAACTTTATCATCTCCTTCATAAATTCTCTCCAATTTTGTCCAAAAATATTTTGTAGATTTCTGACTTATCACCTTTCCAAGTTCAAAATCTAAAATGCCACTTAGAATAGAATTCCTTTCTTTACCATTGCTCTCATATTCCTTGATTTCATCAACAATTGTTGGACCAACAACATGCATAGTGTATCCTTTTTTAGCTGACTCTCATACACCAAATCCAAGAGAGACCGGAAAGTACTCTATGCTAGCTTTCCAATAATTATAATTCCTTCCATAAAACATGGGATCTTTGAAACATTTCTTGCATGTCATCTAGATCTACTTCAAGTGGTTAATATTTCTCCAAGGAACCATAGCTTTGATAACAGCTTTTAGATGCACAAGAAAATTGAGAGGGGGGTGAATTAGTTGTACATTAAAAACATCAATATCATTCAAACCCTTATCATGCATTAGTAGAATATAAAAAATATGAAATAGTAATGAAAACACATCCAAACACATAAGAACATCAGATTTACATGAAAAACTGAAGAAGGGAAAATCACAGTGAGAATTAGCTCACATATATATGAATTGCAAAAATAAATACAATTATGCTCACTACTAAGGGATCACTTCCCAAGAAAAGAAGAAAGGCTCACTACCAAGTGGCTTACTACCAAGAAGAAAGAAGATAGGAGAAAACTATTACAAAGAGATTCACTATCTCAAGGTACCAAGAGAAATCCACCACTGAAACTTGATGCCATCTATGACCTTTGGCTCACTACCTCCAACAACTTCAAGCACACTAAAAATGTAGACCCTTCTACTCATTGCATCGAAGTCATATGAATTAATCTCACACTAAAATCACCACACTTAATCAAATTCACATCTTTCACACACCTTCTATAGATCCACACTCATCTCTAAAAAATCACCTTACTTGTATAGCATCCATGACCTAAACAATCTAAATTAGGTTGGCCTTAATGAAATGTATGCATCTAACACATGCAACACAAAAATAGGTTGACATCAAACACCTCCATAGTAGAAATAAGTGAAGGATGGACACACCAAGGGTTAACTAGGACCCAAATATGCATCACCACACTACTCAACACATCCACAATCCATGATGTACCTTCACAAATAGTGCTAGCACACTAGGTCAAACAAACCTAAACTAACAATACAAGAGACCACATACATGATTCTATAAGTCATATGGAAAACATGACAATACTTTAAAACATCGACACTACATCTCATAATATTATAAAATCATCAAAATATTTTTCAACTCTACCACAACTATCTAAAACTGAGAACACCATCATTCTATACAACTAAACACATTGCCATGAAAAACAAATTACTAACCAACCTTGCAAAACACCTCAACACCTGAAACCTCAAGGGAAGGAATTTACAGATAATATAAGAATGTTTCCAAATATACAAGACAAGAAACCTTATGTGTGTAGAAATGTGCAACAATCTCATTTCTCCTAGACAACCTTCTATATAGATAGATGAACTATCAAACACAACTTTCACTATTGTATGATCCAGAACCTGAAAATCCATATATAGAACCTCTGAACACCTCTAATCAGCATATCCAAGCCACACAATCATACCTTCAAGGATGAATAAATCCAGAGCATAACATTGAGCATACCTCTATCACATTGCACCCTTTTATTCAATTTTTTTGAACTTACTATAATTGCAACTCTTATCCTTCAAGACAACAATGACAACACTTAATACAAAACCACAAAAAAACCTTCTTATCAAACCACAACACATCCATATTAGCATTAGTATTGACAACACTAATGACATTACTGTCAAAAACTCCAACACTAACAATCTCAAAAAATCTCTATATTGCTAACATCAATGACCAATTATTTTGTGAAGGCTAACCCTTATTGTAGGTCTCGAAAGAATTCAATAATTCAATTAATAAATATCAAAATCTTTGAGGTGGTGTGCATGAATTCAATCCTTCAAGGAATCCATTGAAGGGTGGTGAGTTGTAGCACTTTGTGATTTCATCATTCCTTCCTTTTTCAATTATCATTCTTATCTTTGGCATTTCCATTAGGGAAGTGGAAACACTTACACGGGGTTTGATTGAGGCAAGCCCCTAAATGACATAAAATTTTATCTCTTTGAATGTGTAGGTTATAGGTTTGAAGATGATTGAAGAAGGATTGAAGTCAAATTCTCAATTGCTACATTTAAAGCCCTAAAATTTGTCATGCCACAAAAACCCACAAAATTACTTGATGACATTCTGACAAATTTGCAAATAGGAAATAGAAGGTCAAATCCAAAATCAAAGGACTTCAAAATCAGTTTCAAGAACCCTTATCAGGGACCCATATGCCCCTAGGTGTCTATGTCCTCTTCATGTCAGATCCAAATTTTTATGACAAGTGCACAATCTATAGTTGTAATGCCCCGCCAAGTAACCCTAAAGGAAGTTGTAATTGACTTAAGTGAACCAATTTTTTTTTTATAAAGTGTAATAACATACACATTCACTTACTAATTAACAACAACTTCTAAGACTACAAGGTTAGGATTACTTAAACCCACACATACATCTTACATAAACCATAGCAATAAATACTTTATGAAATAAACATCATACATCATAAGAATACCACATAACATAACAAGATGAACATCTAAGATGCAATCTCATAAACATTAACTTAATCCAATAGTTACATCCCTCATTCCCAGAATGAGACAATAGTACAAAAATATAACAATTACATAATCTCACCTCATAAATATAAGAGGGATAAAATAACTTATACAAATAGAAATATTACAATGCAAGAAAATACAATAGAACCGCGAGCTGTCCATTTGGATGTCTCGCCTCCATGAACTGAAGATCAAGGGGGGGCCAATGGTTTTGGAGCATGTTCCACCCAACCATGTGGTACCCAAAGGCCCACCCCCCATGCTAGGAGATAGCAACAATGTAACAAGGACAAAGATCCACAACCTCTAACCAAAGGCAAACTCAAACTAACTCATACTGAAATAACCAAAACAAATGCAATAAACAAGAACAACTCTCGCATCACTGACATTGCTTCCAAACATAAAATAGACCAAGTATGTTCAGAGAACCATACACGTATACAAATACCAATCATCAAGGGAATCTCAAGTGCACACAAATTAGAAAACATAGCCACTCCAACTCTAGGAGGATACAAATAATAGAATACACTCCAAACATCTTGGAGGCAACAACACATAGTCCACTCCTTTCACAGGAGGTACAAAACATCCCTGTCCATGAAAATCGGGTAAAACTGAAAGGACGCCATGCACTACCCAAGGGAAAACAACTAGATGGCATAAAGATTCAACAACCCTTATCCTCTAAGTTCTTCTGGAAGAATTATAATTTAGGACTAACACTAGATCCCAAAACCCACAATGCAACTTGACGACATAGCAACAAACACACTCAAGTCATTAATCAAATCTAAAATTTGGATTTCCTAAATCCATATTCATTCAATAGGTAATGTCAACAAGGTCAAAGACACACTTATAAGGTTAACTCAAATAATCATATCCCATATTTCTATTTCCATTATAGGAAATCTTAAACAATTTAAACTTACATCCCTTTACGAAATACAGAGAAACTAGAATATTTAAGGCAATCACAAGAAAATTACTATTTTTGGATATACTAAATCCATATCTCTTTCATATTCCATTCACAATAAATTAATTGCTCTAATTGAAATATAATAAACTAAAATAACTATTTGCCTCATCAATATAATCAACTTCTTAATTTATTTTTAAATCGACACAAATCCATGCAAGTAAACTCTTTCCATTTCCTAACCAAATCTTACATCTCATTCAATTTTCTATTTAAAACATTCAATCCCTTTAATATCATAAAATATTGTTTCTCTATCCATTTTCCCATATACACTAATCAAACCATTTTTAATCTCTATTCAATAATATATTGCATGCTTCTTATTAAAATAAAATACAATAATGAATTTACACTTAATATATGTATATTTATGTTCCATATTATGTATACACCAAATATATATATTAATAACTTAATTATATATATTCTTTAATATTCCAATCACAACGATTAAAATTGCTCTATGGAAATAAATGAAATAAAACAAATATTTGCCTTTTCCAATATAATTAGTTCCTAAATTTACGTCTAATACAACATAAACTATTGCAAATACTATATTCAAATTTTCTATCCAAAATCTATACCACGCATTCTAATTTTATCCTTTTAAATCCCTATTCCCAATAATATAAAAATTTTGCTCTTTCAACTTAATTGAAATAATTAAACAAGTATCTTCAATCTACAAATACAAGAAATACTAATTTAAACAATTTCAATCAATTTCAATGTTTACTTCTAAAACTAACATCAGTTCTCTATTAACTGGATTCCTTTCGTTTTCCAACTAACTCAAATGATTTAATTATTTAATATAAAATACCTTTTTCCTATTAAATTGAATTATGCATACTAATCAGTTCCAATAAAAATATTTCTTTCAGATACACAACTAACTCTTCTAATTTCTACAATTCATTACATAATTCATTATATCGATAAAACTGAATTAAGAATTCATCTTTTCAGATAGGGGAGAAATTATACTAATATTTAACTCTCTAATTGCTTTTAACAAAATAAGTATTTTCAACTATAACTCAAAACATTTCGCTTTAAATTAAATAACCAATTGCCCTTGCAAATTAAATTATTATAAAATTAATCAAATAAACATTTGGTCTCTTCCATAACTTATTGTGTTAAAATAAGATCAATATTTGGACTATAACCCAATATCATATATATATATTTCCAATTAAATCAAATTAATAATTAGACCCTTTACACATGAATTTAAATTTCACAATTAAATCTTAAATTATGCATTCTTTAAATCAAATATTTAACTCCTTCAATTAAACTTTAACATGCCATTTTAGAATAAACAATAATTTTCCCATATGTTTATAATTTTATTTCCACTAATCTAATATACAAATTTTATTTAAAATAATATAAATAAATATAATACTTTAATATTATAAATTATAATATAAAATATTATTAAATAATATTTTAATATTATAATAACAATACATAAAATATTAATATTTATAAATATCAATTTATTATTATTTTATTATCAGAGCAGTCATGGGAAAATAACTTAACAGCGGTCTCGTGTTTCAAGCATAACTCAAAAACTACGATTTGGGTATTTGCGATTCTTTTACAGGGATAAGAAAAATTCAAGGTGCAGAAACCTTTTAAATTTCCTGACAACCCAGTTTGTGTAAGTGGATTTATACGCGACGCAACCAGACCATTTTACCATGAAAAATATAACTATCTTGCGGATTTTAAAATCCAATTTTTAATAATAAATAGAGGGTTTCATTTTCTAAAAACATTGCTCAATCTCTATGTTTGAATCCAAAACAAAGTAATCGATTTCCTCAAACAAATTAAATTCAACTGAGGTTTTCACAATTTTCACTCAAGAATTTTCACAAAACAAAAGCTGCAAATTTATTTGATTCTTTTCTTCTAACAACAAATTTATTTTCTAAAACATATTTAACAAACAAATCTTTAATCACTACTATTTTAAAAACAATCAAGAACAATAAAGACACAGAAGAAAACTTGGCTCAAGAAGCTACAGGAAGAGATGAATTTCTGCTGCAAGCCTCCTCCAAAGATTTCCTGAATTTTCTTCAATCATCCAATGAATCTAATCCAAAACCCAACCAATGCAAACAATCTTTCCTCCAATCAATTCTACAATCAAAACTCTCTTCAAACCCTTTTTGGTGCAAACTTTCCAAAATTTCTTCTTTGCTGTAAAAATGTCTTTTTCTAAAAACTTTTCTCCCCTAAAATTAAAACATGTATTCTTTATAAATCAAAAATACCTAATACAACCCTAATTCACATTACATGCAAATTAGATATTAATTTCAATTTCAATTTTTACAACCCTAATTCACATTGCATGCAAATTAGATATTAATTTCAATTTCAATTTTTGAAAACCCACTTTCAATTTAAAATGCAATTTGAAATAATAAATTAATTTTCAAAGTTGAAACTCATTTCTCAAATAAACATTTAATTACAATTTCTAATTTAATTCCCACCAGATGAAATTAAATTTTAAAATTAATTTTAATTCTTTTATTTCCTTTCATTTTCCTGCATCACGTTCAATTAATTAATTTAATTATTTAATAACTAAATTCAACCCCCTTGGATTAAATTTAATTGATTAAATAAATTAAATATAATTAATTAATTTTAAATATAAACTTTTATCCATATTGCATTATTTAAATTAAACAATCATCAACATGATTTAAATGCAATTGTTCTAAATATCTATTTCCAAATCAAGAATCCTTCATAATTAAATAACATTAAAACAAGACCGACAATGACTTGACACACACGACTGATGACACACTAAGGCTAGGGTGTAAATTTGACACATATTACTTAGCTACTATCTCCCATTCAACTTAACCATTGGATCAACACGTTCAAACTTGTGAACCCAGGTGGAGTCAATGTCATGTACTTGCAATCTTGAAACCAAGTAAACATCATACAATATATCCAGCATATAATACACACCATGAAGAAAGAATTACGGATTCGTAGGGCGCTCGCAAGCGAGTGATGCGAACCCATCTTCTTCACCAATACACTCATCGAAACTGACACTTCCATCATAATTCTAATAGTCTCATAATAACATCTCATGCTAACTCTACAACATCATTAATCCATAATGCATGTGAAACAATAATTAGATCAACACATCACACAATAATAGTTATCGCTCAATAGTAGCGAACAAAACATCATAACAAAATGTATCCAGTATCAAAGTAACTGCAACCAAACATAACATAAAGCAAACCGAATAAGGAGCAAAACAGAGGGGTATTACAATAGTACTTCTTAAATATTCATGTAGTTTAGTTTTTTAGTCTTTGTGCTTCCTAAATATTGTATTTATTATATTAGGTCATATAGTTCAATTGGGTTAATCATTTCAAATCATTTATAATCCTTTTCTAAGGATCAAAAGAAGGAGATCCTAGTCTAATTGGCTCACCTTCATGGTTGATAGTCAATCTATTCATCTTGTTGATCTCCCGCTTCTAATGTAATTTTGAAAAAGGAAGCCATTAACCCTAGGTTTCACATATTAAACTTATGGTTATCCCATTTTATCACATTATATTTTTGGGAGTTTGACATTTTGACATCAGAGACCTACTAAAAAGTGCATTCACTCATCCTAGATCTAGGTTTTGTATTGCATTTTTTTACATCCTTTATTTAGGGTTTCATATATTGGAATCATCAAAAAGTCATAAAAATCTTAAAATATTGCATCATAGCTTGCATTAGGGTTTTTTTAATCATTTATATCATATTTGCATTCAAAATTTCTTTCAAAAGTGTGATTTGTTGTTTAAACATTGTCATACACTTGTATTTCACTTATATTAAGAAATTCTGAAAAAATGTCATTATGAAACCACTTTGCAAACATAAAAAAAAATCTTAAACAACTTAAACATTTTGTTTTTCAGTTTTCAAACCTACTATCAAGGACTCATACACCCCTAGGTGACCCTGTCCTTGTACAAGTGCATCAACAAACTTTTTTATAGTTGTTTGTCTTTTTTTGTTTAGTTTGTAGGTACTTGCATATCTCTATTTTGGAATAAGTAATTACATATTTTTAAGGAATGTGGCATATAATTAATAAAATTAAAAGAAAGTGCCTTGTCTGTGCCTCAAAATTGAATTAAAATCATCATTTCCAGGTCTTTGCATCTTAGAATCAGTCAATTATTGCATTTCAGATCTAAAATTTGTATTCATAACTTATTCAAACACCTTCAACATTCTTGCATACTTGTATTTTGCATCGAGTTGGCATAAATTAAGAAAATGATAAGAAATTATTTACTATTACAATTGTTTACAAGAAGAACTAAAATATTTTAATATTTTAATAAACAATCATATTTTGAATTTACATAACCCCTGACCAAGACTTAAACACCCTTGGGCACCTTTTCCTACTATTCCTTAATAGAAAAACCTTTTTCCTAGATCTCTGTTACTATTTTTCCTATTTTATTTTATTGTCTAATTCTTATTTTTGAGTGTTCATTATGTTTACTTAACATAATGGTGTTCATCTTGGGTACACTTAGTGTTTTGAAACTTGTATGAGTTTCATGACCGAGTGTCCTATTACCAATACTTCAATGAGACATAGTTATAGACTTATGGCATCCTGCATTGGCTTTACATCCATTGTGGATCACAAGTCTTATAACTCTTTTATGACAAGTGTTGTCAATACTCAATACATTTTGGACTTTATTCTTGATGTTACCATGCTAATGATGACCTTATAAATACCCACCTTTATAGATGTTGAGACTATGGTTTCCCATGTTTCTAAAGATAAATTGAAAAAAATGTATAAAGACTTAGAGGGACTTCAAGACTATATGAGAACTAAATCTCTAGTTTGTCTTGTCATCCCTATGATAGATAGCATAAGGAAATTGATTAGTGATTCTCATGGATTAGAGGTTTTTTGTAGCCTAGCCCATATAGTTGATGATAATTTGCCTACAATGGCTGGTTGTGCTTAATCTTTGGGATATACTCGAATTTAAGAAGGAGGTCAAGTCTCCCTCCCTACAACTATAGCCTCTATTCCTACATACACAAATCTAATTATTGCTTCAATGAAACAAAAAATAATTGGTATAAATCCAACAATAGGTCTCTCCACTAGAAATCCTAATAGTTTTGGATCTTCACATGTCATGTAACTCAAATTTCATCCCCACTCATAAATTTGCAACACAGTAGCCCACCTAACACATACACACTTCCACCATATTCACCTCATTCCCAAAACATGTCAAGCAATGATTATCTCATAAATCAACTTTTGAAAAATGTAACTCCACTTCAACAACAAATATCAACTTTGAACCAAAACCAAAATGGACAACCATCACAATATATCTAAAGGAGGCCATTGTCAATTGAAATATTGAAAGCACAAATTCCAAAAAACATAGAGATACCCCACTTTGACAAGTATAATGATAAAGGGATCCTTAGCAATCACATATCAACATATACCACAATGTGCAATGACTTCACTTTTTAGGATAAGCTCTTGGCTAAAATTTTCCCTAGGTCATTGAAATACATGGCCTTGGAATGGTTTTTTCATTGCCGAATAACTGAATCCACTCATTTGATGAGCTTGTTGATGCTTTCGTGAACCATTTCTAAGTCAAAATTGTTCCTAAAGTTTCCCTATCAGATTTAATGCAGTGCAAGCAAAGGCAAGGTAAAAGGTTACAAAGTTCATAAGCCATTATTAGCTGCTTTTATCACAAATCAATCTTACTCTTCCTGATGTGGATATCCAGAGACTATTTATTGACAACCTACAATCTGACATAAGGGATATAATCTTATTAATGAAATTTCTATCCTTTATACATGTGTGTACAACTCTTTGTGACTATCAAAATTCGATTAGTCAGTATGAAGAAGCATCTTCATCAACTCATACTAAAAAATCCAAATTCACACCCCACAACAACTACCAACCATTCAAGAAGGAAAATAAATAAATTTATAAAGATACATCCATATCAAATAAACAATCATGTTGAACCTCAAGTTATTGTCATAAGTTCAACCTCATACTAGTTTAGAGTGAAAGATAGAAAATTCACCTCGCTACCTGATTACCTCCATTCAATCATGTTACAAATTTCAAGTAAGAACCTAATCTGCTTACCCTCAGTTAGACCTATGGATACAACCAAGCTTGTACCTCCAATTTTTAATCCAAGTGGCTTTTGTTAATATCACTGCATAAATGGACATGATATAGAATGATGAACGTGTCTTAAACATCAAGCTCAAGACCTCATTGATTTTAATCACATTTAATTGGGTAGTGCTAATGATCTAAAGGGAATAAGTCTATCACCCCTCCTAACCAAAATTTGCAAATATTTACCAATCCAATTCCTAGTCATTCAACCAAATTTGTACAAGCTTGTGATTTTAAGAATGATGAGATGAATATTGATACAACTAAAGACATGAACCATGATTATAGTAATAATGAGGATGGTCTACAAACAATGGTTGATTTTGTAGATGTGCAATCTCGTAAGGGCCAAACCATTGTATTACCCAATATTTCTTTCACTAATAATGGTGCACTTAGACATGAACCTGATGGTCCTCTCCACATTGTTGGTCGTATCAATGAAAAATATACACAAGGAATACTCATTGATCCCACATGTGTAGAGAATTTGATCACTAAGGAATTCTTATTTGTATGAGATCTTTATGAAGATTCTTATGAATAATGAAAGCATGGATAAAAACTCATGATGATTTTGCTCACCCTACGATATCTTCCATCACTCTTCCTCTTAAAGTTGGACCAAAGAAATTAGATGCCTCATTCTCCATCATCCCATCATCAAACCAATTCTTTGTGAAGCTAAGCTACCCATGACTACACTCCTTGAATTTCATCTTGTTAGTTATTCAAAACTACATAAGGTTCCCCTTTGAAAATGAGATATTTATAGCACATCATAGTGGGTTTAATCCTTTGTCTTCCCATGGGAATTTCTCATTGGATTTATTTTGGCCTCAACCTATGGAACCTATAAATCCTTGTGAAGATTTCTCGTTCAAGTCATATCAAAATTTCAAGGAAAAGCAAATAACAAAATTATCTCTTAGAAATTTTTGGTTAACATTTTTGTCACCTAACTCTATATTCTTACACCCATGGAAGTGAAAACTGTAACAACAACTGAACCAATAATAATAGTATTTTATACTAACTCTCTGCTTATTTTAAAAGGTGGCAGCTACCTTCATTTGATATTCAATGAATGAAATAGAAATTATAAATCTAAGATTGCTTTTAACTAGAAAGCAAGTGAAAGGTGATGCTTTTAACCAGAAAGCTTTGAAAGGAAAACTCACAACTCCAAATGATGAAAATTAAACTTACAGAACTATGAAAACAACATTTAAAAATCTCATACATCTATTACCATAAAATCTTTATTCAAAGATAAACATCCCACAACAATGAAACCAACCAAACATCTCTTACTCCACTAAAAAATAATTTAATGAAAAATTACTCAGCATAAGAAAAATAATTCATACACCATAACATAAAGATCACGCCTCTATAAATTTCATCATAGTATTTTCCATGTATTGAAATAACAAAAAAATAGTAAACTAAAGATAGCAGAGTTTTTCTAATGAGTACACTCAAAAGATCCTATAGCCAAACATTATCCCCATATTTAAAGATAACAAATTTTTCAAGAAACAGTTTCTTGAAGACAACTATTTTAGTAAAAAATAAAAGTCTTTAAAAAGTATCAAGATCCTAATTAAATAAAATAGCATAAATAAATTTAATCAACATTTTCAACACCGGTTCTTTCACCGTCCGCAACTGCTCCCACCTGTTGCTTTTGTAACACCTCCTGGATCTTTACCCTCTACCTATATTCATGGTAATTTTTGAAAATCGTAGTATTGCTCTTGCTCCGTGGGGTTGTGGTAATTTGTAACCTGGTTCTCCATTTGGACAATGCGCAATTAGACTGAGCAATAATTTCATAGATATTATCATTTTCTGACTTGAATGCCTTTAATTAAGTCTGTATAGTGCTCAATTTTTTGAATGAATCAATAGTGGAGGTTTCAGGATCACCCACTTCTTTATAATATACTTCCTTATATTACTTTGTTATATTAGTGAGGTCCAAGATTTTCCCATCAAATTCATCAGTGAGATCAACTTTGAGAGAATTGAAATTTTCCCTTATTTTTGCCATTATTTCAAGATATTTTTCCAATACTTCATTGATTTCCTTGATATAATCCTCATATATCGACAACTTCCACTCCAGAGAATCAAGCCAATTGGAATCAATTTATTTAGGATCATCTACTATATCTTTGCTCCAATCAACACAATATGTTCCATGGAAGCTAACTCAACAATTTCTTTTGAAAGCACAAAGGTGCTACTATGATCTCTTCTAATTTGCTGAAGCTCAACTACTAATTCCTTTCTTTTATTAGAAACCTCAACATAAAATTGTAGAAATTTAGAAATAAAGAAAAGTTCATCTTGATATAGACCTTTGATCCATTCATTAGTAGTCTTAGCATATCCCAAAAAAATTCTAACCTTTTGCACAGTATCAACATCAATACCCTGGACACTTGAAGTGGAGGCCTCTTGAGAAGTTGGGTTGACAAATAATGAAAAAAAATTATTCAAAGAAAGAATATTGGACCACAACTGGAGGTTCTCTTTTCTCTTCTCCTTAGCCCTTTTGATTAATGCATTGATAGACTAATCTTCATGATAAACATCACCTTCTAAAGAGGAAGGATCCATATCAATATGCATCACTTTATAATCTACCTCTGTTATTTCATTCTCATTTACATCTTTAGTAGGGTTAGAAATTTCTAATAGTTGGTGTCCAAAAGTGGCATCTATAATCACTCATGACATTATTTTTGCCTTCTTAGGCTGTGAGGAACTCTGTAATAGTGCAACAACTATGTCCACCTTGGCTGTCATTGAGGGAACATTTTTCCTTTTATTTTCCACTACCCTTTTCAACCATGCTAGAGAAGTAACCACAAGTCCAGTGTCTCTTTTCTCAGCATTCACATTCTCTACTCTCCCCACTGATTGAATGGCAATAGAATAATCTCTTGGAGGTGATGGAGATATTTCAAAGAATGTGAGAAAAGGGGAATCTTCAATTATCTGCTAGAAAACCCAATGGAATCAATAGGTGTTGGCTTCTCTTGAATAATTTTCTTCTTGGGAGCAGAGTGTGGTGTGCTATCTTGCTCACAAACTGATTTTAACTTTTCCCCAACATCTTTCAGTCTATTACCATCTCCCCCTGATTGTGAGTTGGTGTTTGATAATTTCATAGGTTGCTTTCTAGCCACCATGTTCACACTAGAGGCCTATACGGTTCCTTGTTCCCTTCTTTGTGAAGATCTTGGCTCTTGGGGGGAAACTGCCTTTTGGCACCATTTTCTATTTAGCCAATCAAAATTCCTTCTTAAAATGGGGGCAGACCAAACCATTAAATCTGTAATCTCATTTTCAAACCAGACAATTTCATAGGAGGGTTTAACCACATACTTTTGATATTTTGGGTCAATAATCACCGAATCCTCTTGTGCATCCTTTGAAATATTAAAAGAGATACCAAATTCTATATTTTTTCAAAGTTAACCTCATTAAACTTCTCCTATACACTTCATTTTCATCCGAACAATCCTCCCAAAAATATTCAATATCGGGTCTGTGTTCATAGCCACCGGCTCCATACAAATTATGTTTTACATTTCCCTTACTATCAAAGAGAGTCCTTACAGGAAGTGATTGAAACAAAACTCATTCAAAATTTTCTCCATGCTTCTTGCGTTACCATTATTTTTTCAAGAGAATGAAGGCATAGAAAGAGGAAACACATAACCCCTTTTTCCCATATTAGAGTATTTGACATTCACAATAGCCATTTGTCAACAAACTTCCAGAAAAATTAAATAATCACTGATGAGCCCAGAATATGGTTATGATTTGGATATCATGTTATAAGTTTTAAAAACTCTTGCTCTCTTTTTATGGATGTTTTAAACTCTGTGGTTATGAACTTTTAATGTTAATGGGTAGTATTCAATGACAAGCACTCCTAAATTCTTACAGCATAAATATCTTTGTATATCTATGATCATTACCTTGTTTTGACTTCCCAGTTGACTGATATGACATATGTAGTTTTGGATAAGTAAGATGAATTGGATGTGTGTGATTAATGAGGAATGTCGTGCTATTATGAGTGCATGCCTTCTTTTTCCTCTGTTTCCATGTGTTCTACAGGTTGTTGAAGCTGGTATGAACAAGTCAATGCACAACAAAACACGACCTTGTAGAAAAAGCCGTTTCCAGTGCACCATCGAAGGAGTCGTTTCAAGTGAGGATTCTTTGTCCGGGTCTTTGGGAAGAAACCGAATGGATCATCAATCTAGGAAGAGTGGAGCTCTAGATTTCCTCTGAATCTATTGTGTGGATAGACTTGCATTTATGAAGTCTGTTCCTCAGTCTCAGGCGACATTTATATCTGCATCTTTCTCTGTTAGTTGGTTAGTTAGTTAGCTGTTTCTCTTTAAATAAAGGTTCCTCCTGTGCGAGTGAACGGGTTGATTAAGAAATAGTTTTAGTGTTCAAAATTCTAGAAATTCTTCATTTTAGTTAAGTCTATTACATGCATAGAAGAAGAGACGCTCTAGGAAGATTCCTACCAAATCCTCTATTCACCAACAACGATTTTGAACCAGCTTACAATCTATTTGAGGAAGAAGGAAACCAAAATACCAATCCATTTGCTGAAGACCCACTTGCTGAATTTCCCTTTGACCTTGCTGATGAGGAATCTTCAGAAAATCCATTTGCTTTGATACTTCATCAAGCCAATATGGCACAAAATCCACCTAATGTTCCTCCTGCTTTTGAATTCCCTATCATTGCCCAGCAAGGTAATGATAACCTCAAAAATATTCCTTCTTCATTACTTCCCAAGTTCTATGGACTAATTACTGAAGACCCAGACACTTTCTTGTTTGAGTTTGACATCCTCTGTCGAAGTTATGATTATACCACAAATCCTCATAAGCTTAAGCTATTTCCTGCCACTTTGAAAGAGGGTGCTTTAAGATGGTTCATGAGTCTGGGGAGGGATGCTATTGATAGTTGGGCACTCATGCAAACCAAGTTTCTTGAGAAATATACGAAATATTGTAAGAGTGGTAATAAAGGTGATGATATATTCTGAATTCAGCAGAAGGAGGATGAAAACTTGGAAGACTATGTCTCAAGGTTTTTGTTTTCCTTGAAAAAGAATTCAGATCATACTCTTAATGAAGAATCTTAGAAATTAATTTTTCTGAGGGAAATCAATGATTGTTGTATTGATGCTCTGGATCTAATGGGAGGAGGAGATATAACCCAAGTGCCTTGGGATGATATTAAGAGCATATGCTGCAATTTTTCTCGAGCAAGTGTCAAGAAAGGAAGAGGTCATCAGGCCACAATGGGAAAATCTTCTAATAATGGAGTTTCATGGATGGAGATTTCAAACTTGCTGTTTGATTTCAAGCAAGATATCATTAATAATATGGATACACAGTTGGATACTATGAAAGCTCGAAAGAAGCATGAGGAAGCTGAAGCAATCTTGGCCGAGTTTTGTCCACATTGCCGACAAAGGAAGCGTGAATGTAGATGTAAGACGGTGGCTAATATGGAGGCTAAGCAATTACCTACTGACTTTAGGCCAGTTGAGGATGATGACGACCAAGTATTCTATGTTACAAAAAGGTGCCCATGGGCTCAAAGACAAGGTATGCCTCAAGACCCTTTGACTTTTGGTAATTTTTACTCTAATTATAATAACCAATGGCAACCTACATATGGTCCATCACCACTTTGGAATACCTCTCAATCCCAATGGCCTAGCCATCAGAGTCAACAATGGAAATCTCCTCAAGGAGGTTGGCAGCAACCACAAGGACAATGGACTCCACCCCAAGGTAACTAGCAACAGAATCCTCAGTGGAGAAGCCCTCAACAATGGCAGAACCAACCCCCAGGATTCTTTCAGCCACAACCTCTGACTCTCATGCCATCTTCTGCAACATCTCCTGCAAATACTGGCCCTCCAAAACAAATGCCTATGCCTGCTCAACCATTGCCAAATCCTAATAATAAGCAGCCGCAACAACAGCCTATGTATTTTGCAGAAGCCAATCATTATCCAGCTTACGCCTTGCATATTAATGATATCCATCTAAGATCTGGAACAACACTTCCTGCTCCATAGTCGCCAGTAATTATTGAGATTCCAGATTTTGTTTCTGAACAACCTGTTGATCTTGCAGCCAATATACCTATGTCAGAAACTGCTTCTAAAGAGCCTGTCCTGCAGCATCAAGCCAAACCACCTTTTCCTCAGAGATTGCAAGATACTACACCCAAGCTGTCGGAAGAGCCTACCTTTGATATTTTGGATTAGCTAAAGAATGTACACATCCAAATCCCACTCTTCCAAGCCATAAAAGATGTCCCACTTTATGGAAAAGCCATTAAGGAGGCTTGTTTAAAGAAACCAGGAAGAAAGAAAAAAGATCCCCAAACTATCCATGTTCTTGGAAAGCTGGCAGATATTATGTTAGGAAAGGTAGTTATGCCAAAATATGCTGACCCTGGTAGTCCTATGGTACAAATCAATATTAATGGCCAGCTGGTAAAAAATATTTTGATTGACCTTGGTGCAACCATCAATGTAATGACCCAGCATACTATGAAGTATTTCAATATCCTTACCATTAGGTCTACACCTACCGTCATGTAGCTTGCTGATAGTTCCACTGTAACACCTGATGGTATGGTAGAAGATATAATTGTTAACCTTGAGTCTTGGGAGTACCCAACAGATTTCACCATATTGTCCACTAAGGCAACTTTGGGGGGATATCCTATTATCCTAGGTAGACCATGGTTAGCCACAACTGATGCCTTTATAGGATGTCGTTATGGAGATATGACGATCTCTAGTGGTCAATCAACAAAGAAATTGGCCTTATACCCACCTGCCCAGCCTCAGCCAGACCTGTCTAAACCAATTTGGCCAGATTTAGGAGAAGAAGCAGAAGATGTTAACTCATTGGCCCAGCTAATGATGCTGCAAACTAATCCGTTTTCACAACTTCAGAGTGAGGATGACCTGCTTTTCCAAATGTTGTAGTCCAAATCTGATATGAGTAGCCAATCTATTAATGGGCAACCTTTCCTGCAGCAACTGAGCCCTGAGAGCCTGCCATTTAAAGTCCTTGCAGTTTTTCAACATTTGCTTCCTCAAGAAATATAGACACCACATTTATCAGTAAATTCCATGAATGATCTTACCAAGAAAATTGAACTGTCCCTAGGCCACTGTCTAAATATCAATAGTAAGCTACCTCAACCTCAACAAACTACCCTAGTCACAATGCTTCGAGATCAACACAAAGCTTTTGCATGGGACTATGGGGATATGAATGGAATAGATCCTTAGCTCTGTACTCATAGGATCTACATTAAGGAAGATTGTTCGCGTGTTAGGCAGCCTCAAAGAAGGATAAACCCAGCACTCATAGAAATAGTTAAAAATGAGCTCCAAAAATTGTTTGATGCTGGTTTCATCTACCCTATTTCAGACAGTCAATGGGCATCTCCGCTGGTAATTGTTCTTAAAAAAAATAGAAAATGGAGAGTTTGTGTAGACTACAGGGAGTTGAATACTGCAACTAAAAAGGATCACTTTCCACTGCCATTTGTTGATCAAGTGCTAGGCTCATTGTCTAGTAAGAAGTATTTCTCCTTTTTGGATGGATATAGTGGGTACAATGAAATCAAGATTGCCTCTGTTGACCAGGACAAAACAACGTTTACTTGTCCATGGGGAACTTTTGCTTACTCTGTCCTCCCTTTTGGTCTGTGCAATGCTCCGCCACATTTCAAAGAGTAGTCATTAGTATCTTTGTTGACATTTCCAATGACTCCATGGAGATTTACATGGATGACTTCACCACTTATGGAATAACCTATGAAGAAGCACTAGCAAATTTAGAAAAGGTGTTGAAATGGTGTAAGGAGCATAATTTATCCTTGAATAGTGAAAAATGTTTCATGATGATGCAAGAAGGCATCGTTTTAGGCCATCACATCTCTCAGATTAGAATCTAAGTAGATCATGCAAAAATTGAAGTTATTCTAACCTTACCAGCACCTATGAAACAGAAAGATGTTAGAAGCTTCTTAGGACATGCTAGATATTATAGGAGATTTATAAAGGATTTCAGCAACATAGCCAGTCCATTGTATGCCTTATTAACTAAGGACTCTGAATTTCATTGGATTGAGGCCTGTGACAAGTCTTTCCTGCAGCTAAAGGACCTACTTACTAAAGCACCTGTTCTTCAAGGACCAAAGTGGAGTCTGCCCTTTCACATACATATAGATGCATCTAATTATGCCATAGGGGCTATGTTAGGACAAAAGGAGAATTCCATTGAGCATGCTATCTATTTCATCAACAAGAATCTATAAGGCCCAGAATTGAATTACACTATCACAGAGGAGTTGCTAGCAGTAGTGTATGCTCTGAATAAGTTTAGGAATTATGTAACTGGCTACCAAGTGTTTGTTCACACTGACCATGCAGCAATACGGTACCTTATGAATAAACCTGCCATTTCTGGAAGGTTAGCAAGGTGGCTACTGTTGTTACAAGAGTTTGATATTACAGTTATTGACAAGCCAGGCAGGGCAAATGTGGTGGCTGATTTCCTATCAAGAATTCAAACAACTACACCTGCCACAACTGAGGTAATTGATGATACTTTTCTTGATGAAAATCTATTTTATATCGCTGTTCGCACTCCATGGTATGCAAATATTGAAAACTACTTAGCAACTAACAGGATTCCAGCTCACTTCTCCCCAAAAGAAAGAAAGATGTTGATTGAGAAGAGTTTCAACTTTTCCTGGATAACAGATTGTTTGTTCTATACTGGACCAGATCAAGTCATGCATAGGTGTGTGAGGGAAGACGAGACATATGACATACTGCATGCTTTTCATGACAAGCCATGTGGTGGGAATTTTGCATCTAAAAGAACAGCAATGAAGGTGCTTAACACCGGGTATTATTGGCCCACTTTACACAAAGATGTTGTAGCATATACCAGGAAATGTGACAGATGCCAACGAATGGGGCGACCAACAAAGACTGATGAAATGCCTCTGCATCCTCAGGTGGTAGTCACCCCCTTTGACAAGTGGGGTATGGATTTTGTTGGTCCTATAGACCCGCCATCCAATGGAAAGTCCTACATCTTGGTATGCAATGACTATGTAACCAAATGGGTGGAGGTAAAGGCAATGACACATTCCAGGGACAACAAAGTTGTTGAATTCCTATATGAACAATTTTTTACTAGATTTGGAGTTCCAAGGGAACTAGTTACTGATCAGGGAGCTCAATTCACATCAACACTGATCACAACATTGATGAATGATTATAAGATCAGACACAGGAAATCAAGCCCGTATCACCCTCAAGCCAATGGCCAGGTGGAGGTTACTAACAGAGAGTTGGAAGAAATCCTCACCAAAATAGTGCAGTTACATAAGAAGGATTGGAGCAGCCATCTTCCAGAAGAATTCTAGGCCTAGAGGACAACCTGGAAAACCACTACAGGGTTCACACCTTTTGAGCTACTTTATGGCAAGACTGCTATGTTTCCAATTGAATTCATTGGATGAGATGCGGAAAGCTGCCCTGCAACATACTGAAGCAGTGCAACAACAAAGGAAGAAGTGGCACGATCACCATATCAAGACAAAGCAATTTTCCACTGGTGATTGGGCCCTACTCTACAACTCTGGGTATAAAGAGAATTAGGGTAAGCTTACAACAAGGTGGCTGGGTCCGTATGAAATTGAGAATGTATTTGATAATGGTTTGGTATAGTTGGCGACAATCAATCCTGTCCGCTTCAAACTGTTGGTTAATGGACACCGTCTGTGGTTGTACCATAAACCGGCTTCAAAAGAAGAGTTCGTGCAGTAGTTTGTTTCACCTGCGGCCAGTGATCTTCATGCAGCAAAGGGCTTCGGTCCTCTTCTTGCAACATCTCTTTGATTTATGTTGAACGCCCATAATAAATGTTTTCTTTTTATGAAAGCCACTTTCTCTGTCGCCATCCATCACCATCATTCACTCATTCCATTCTTCTTTTCTATGTCACCCATCCATGTCATCCATCTACCATACCACGTTCATTTAAGGTTTCTTTTCAAGATGTCATTTCCGGTTGTGCTGTGAGATCTACCAACATCCGCGGGCATTAATTAAAAGGTACACGATATTCTTTCTATTCGTCACATCATTCATTAATTTTGTTTATTCATTTATTGCAATATGTCTATTAGTCATTCCTATCATTACTCCCAATACCTCACCTATCCTTTCCCACATGTGTGGACACATGTCAAATCTTAAGTAGGGGGCGGGGATAATTTGAAACAAATTCTTTCCTTTTGCTATTGCCATGTTTAGTAAAGACAATTTTTATCGTACATGCCGCCAAATGAATGCATGCTTTTTCTAGATCAACAAGTTAACTGCTTAATTAAGTAGTTCCTAGAAATCATTGCATGCTACAATTGTCTTTTATATTTTTTCTGGTAAAGCAAAAAGGTAAAGAAACCAAAAAAAAAAGAAGTAGAGCAGAGAAAAGAGTTTTTCAAATATTCAGAAGAGGTTGAGATTCTGGATATTTGATCTTAGGAAACAGGTTTATGACGAGTTTAAAAGCCAACCATATTCATTCTGGAAGCTTTCAGCTTCCAGAAGCAAAACAAGATGGGAGAAGCTAACAGTTGGTTTAAAGACGTTTGAGCCCCATAGTCCCTTAAATTTAAGAGCAGCTATTAGGAGGTCCGAAAGATATATGTAGATAGGTCTTCAGAAAAGGTTTGAATTATGGTTGCCACTAACATTTAGACCTCCTGCCTTAATATGGCCACTGTATCCTTATCAAGCTACAAATATCAATGAAGACACAGAAGCCCGAAGATATGAAAGATGGCAGAACTGCAGGGGTTTCTACTATAGGTTTGGGACAACATTATAGGGCCATGTGACTCCTACAGACTTTAGGGACATAACCAAAAAGATTAATGTTGGAGGACCAGCATTAGATAAAGTAGGGGGCAAATGATGAGCCCAGAATATGGTTATGATTTGGATATCATGTTATAAGTTTAAAAAACTCTTGCTCTCTTTTTATGGATGTATTAAACTCTGTGGTTATGAACTTTTAATGTTAATGGGTAGTATTCAATGAAAAGCACTCCTAAATTCTTGCAGCATAAATATCTTAGTATATCTATGATCATTACCCTGTTTTGACTTCCCAATTGACTGATACGATATATGTAGTTTTGGATAAGTAAGATGAATTGGATGTGTGTGATTAATGAGGAATGTCGTGCTATTATGAGTGCATGCCTTATTTTTCCTCTATTGCCATGTGTTCTACAGGTTGTTGAATCTTGTATGAACAAGTCAATGCATAGCAAAACACGGCCTTGCAGAAAAAGCTGTTTCCAGTGCACCATCGAAGGAGTTGTTTCAAGTGAGGATTCTTTGTCTGGGTCTTTGGGAAGAAACCGAATGGATCATCAATCTAGGAAGAGTGGAGCTCTAGATTTCCTCTGAATCTGTTGTGCGGATAGACTTGCATTTATGAAGTATGTTCCTCAGTCTCAGGTGACATTTATATCTGCGTCTTTCTCTATTAGTTGGTTAGTTAGTTAGCTATTTCTCTTTAAATAAAGGTTCCTCCTGCGCGAGTGAACAGGTTGATTAAGAAGAGATTAGACTAGAAAGTAGAGATAGAACAGAGTGTAATGATTTTACTATTATAATGAAAGACAAAGCTTTGTATTAAGTTTTCTTACAAGCAAACAACCATGTATGTGATTATGAGTTATGAATAAGAAGCTGATGAAGTTTTGAGTTCCATTCTTGCATAGTTGGTTTATGCTTGCTAAGGGGGCCCACTTAGTAAGTATATGTAGTTAGCTATTTTCTTTCTGTTATTTACCTATTAGAATTTCATTCCAGTAAGTTTTGATGCAAACTCAGTCTTAAACTGTTCCTACAGCATAAGGAATCCATCCCTGTGTCTGTTCCTGCAGCATAAGGCTAGTTCATGGTTTGTTTCCCAGTAATAATTATTGTGATTCCTGCTTTAGTTAAGTGATTCTTAAGTTAGTAAGACTTTATTTCATGTCCCTGCATCAGAGTTAGAATTCCTTTCAAGCATTTACTTCTAGAAAGTTATGGCTAAAACCGGTTCTTAGTGCACATACAGTGCCACTCCATTTCAAGTATACATTCCCTGGTTTGACAAGTAAATGAACGACCATGAGAAGATGTTAGTCACTTGCTGGAATGTCTAATTCCCAAGTTAGGATTTTTCGTGACTTCTATATCCTTTTGTGGGCGCGACCAATCACCTAGGTAAAGAGGCAACTTTAATGGAGCTTGCTCGAAACCCCCAATTCTGAGGTAAGAAAATCTATCAAATTGGATGAAAAAGATTATGAATTTCACCACCAGAGCAACTGCTTAAAACAAAATTCAGAGCTCAGGTTTACCCTCAATCTCCTTCACAATTCTCATAAAAAACATGTCATTGACGCGACAATAATTATCCATTCCAATTTTCTTAGTAAATTATGGGAAAACTCTATACACAGGCATATCTAGTGTTTGAAACCCTTGTGTTTCCAACCTATCCTAGACACCCCTTTGGATAGCTAAATCATATACCAAGTGTGAGAACATATGAAATGAAACAATCACGTGGAAATTGACTAGTTGCTCATTCAAATGATAAAACAAATAATTTCAGCCCAATCAATGAATTTACCTTCACTACAAATTGGAAGAATATAGTAGCACATCCAAAAATCAAATGATATGAGCATGCACTCCCAACTACACGATGCAATAAAGTAATTGTCTCTAAATATCATCTTTAAAATGAACCCTTTTCAATTTAGAAGGTAACTGAGACTTACCTTTCCATTCTAACCTCAACCAGTTCTTGGAAATGGAATTCTTGCACCAATCTTCATTCTTCTTGAAAAACTCACCACCCACAGCTACAAACATTTCTTCCACAACTTCTCTTTTTTGGAATGTGCAATGCACGAGAGACAACTTCAAGAGTGATTTTTGCAACAATGGACCCACCAGCTACTCTTATCTCTTGGGTTTTAGGGTCATAACCTTTCACGCACGCAATCACCAACTCAACATTTTGTACAGCTTCAGGCAAACCTCCAACATGAGCCAACCCGCTTTGCAAAATTCGTTCTCCCAGAGGCATTCTATTATTTTGCTCCAAACTCTGTAAAAAGTCTTCAAAATCAAGATGTCTCGCCTCTCTATCCCTCACACTAGACCAATGGCTCTGAATTACACTCTACATGAGTGCCAATGCATGGGAAAATGATGCTTGTACCTTAGGACATAATAACAGAGAGAATGAACAAAGGAGGAATGACTTAGCAAAAATTTCACCACCTAGACTTGGGCCATTGCTTGATTGTACATGCATTAAATGAAGCATTTAATTGTATTCCTCGAAAGAATGGATCTTTAAACCTGCATGCCTTTTTAAAAATCTTGGAAAGACAAACCAAGTTAGTTCATACATAATATTTAATGAGATGGCAACGCCCTTTGGAAACTGAAAGGAACTAACATTATTGCGTGGTCGGGAAAATGTGTAACTTCACAACCTATATCGGGAGTTTTGAAGTTTTAAAAACTCCCGACTCAACGATCCCTAAGACAACTTAATCAAAGACTTAGGACTTAACAAATACACTAGAGTCAGGAAATCGAGAAATTAGAAAAGTTTGAAACTCCACGACAAGGTTCCAAAAGTTGGGAGGCCAGCGACTATGGTTAGGAAAAGCTCACGACCCATGACATTGAGAAAATACTAAAGGGACTAACACAAGGCACACAAACTTCATAAGGCAAAGACACAAAACAAACTTAAATGAGAAATGTTTAAAAATGTTGATATAGTTTTAAAATATATGCACACAAAAATGGTCTGGAGCATCATATTAATTAAATACTTGTTATTTGATTAATGTTCTTATATTCCTCTACTATTATAAATAAATTGTTAAATTTATTTATATGTTTCATATTCTAATTCTTCTTTTCCAAATTCACCTTCTCTCTAAAAATTAATTAAATGGACAAATTAAATCAATTTGTTATTTAATTGGTTTGCCCTTTCCCTTTTAAATTTGAATTTTTAAATTCAAATTGGCATATTATTCTAAAATTGGTTAAAATGCACAAATGAATTAATTTGGCATCTTGCTAATTTACCATCTCCTTTTAAATTGAATTTTTAATTCAATTTAAGCACATTTCTATATATTTCCTCTAACCACCTCCAACTCACCTGCCACCTCATCATGTGTCTCACAAAATGGAATTTTTATAAATTGGAAACTATGAAATATCTTCAACAAATTTCCAACCAATTTGGAACTAACTGAGACACATGGCTCCTCCTTTGTGATTCCCTGTAACACTTGGAAATTTTTCTTGTTGAAGGGAACCATCTCCCTGATTCCCTCTGAACTTCCTGATGCTCCTTCGCTGATGCCACATGATCACAATCCTGACCGTCCGTTGTTGCCACATCACCTTGAGTCTTAGAAAATATATAAATAGGACCCTTGGCTACAAATTTTCAAGGAAGATTTGGACAAGCTTATTCCGCTAAATTTTAGTGCATTTGTGAGAGAATTTGGAGAGCAATTTTAGCTTAGTTTTGCATTTTAGCTCATTTTAGTGTTGAAATGACAATTTTATTTTGGATAGTTTAGTTCATTCCATATTTCATTTAGCATTTACATTTGATCATCATTCTCATTCTCAACATTTAGATTTTAGTATCATTTTATTATAGGATTATTTAGTTTTTATGCATCAAATATCAAAAATCCAAAAACATAGGCATGCAAACTTCATTGTAGCATCTCGTATCTTGAGTTGTCAATCTTTGTAGGTTAATGTGTAGCAATAATAAGATCTGAGAGCATAATTTGCAAGATTCCTTAGGATTAGAGAACCATGGAATGAATTAGAAGGATAGTTGTAGCTTTATTTCTGCTATTTATATTTCCTTTTATGTAATACATTGCATGAAGGTGTGTTATACTGACATTGCAAGATACATATTTTAAATACCATACAAAAAATACTATGGATAACAAAAATATTCCTGAAAATGATAGGCCTATGATTGTTCCTTCTCCCCAACCCATCATGGATGAACCTATGATTAAACCAAAGAACCTTCAAAGTAACCAAGGTAAATATGTTGCATTCCCTCCACCCATCTCCTATAAGAGACCAATAGACAATAAAATGATTCCTTTTATGCCACAAAATCTAAAACAAGTGCATAGACCTAAGGAGACAGTGATTTCCCAACCCCCAACGGTTCCTTCAATTCCTCCCTTAAGGGAAGAAAAGAAACCAATGGTTGCTAAACCCACTCCTACCCCATCACAACTTCAAAATCGTACAAGAAGAAATCAAAATGCTAAAGAGCATAGTTGTATGCATCATGCTATCGCTCCTCAATTGGAAGAAAAGACTAAAATAGTGCATGGTAACAAAACACTATAGAAACAACAGAAGAAGAAATACAACTCTCACCAAAAAAATATGTGGAACCAAAACATGAAATGAAACAAGAAAATTTAAATGGGTGATCCCATAATATTGGTTTACAATTTTTGGCCAAATTGGACACTGAACTAATTATTTCTAACTAAATATTCACTTTTGGACACCTATAGCAGCTAAACCGCGAGGAATTTGAAGATGATGAAAACTAGTGATTTGTGACATTTTGTTTGTATATTCTAAATATATTTTTTTCAAAAAAATTGGAATCAGATTGCACTTCTTTTTCCATCTCCTTCGAAAACTAGTTTTTTTCAGTAAACAACATTTTTAAGGAGTGACACTCACCATATAACACAAATTTTTTTCCATGAAGGATAAATTTTAATTTTTTCAAATTTAGATTTGTAACTATGATATCTAGTGCTTCCAATTGGTTTCATAGTGTTTTATTGAATATTTTTTCCTTAATCAAGTTTCAAATTCAAACCAATTACAATTTAGACATAGGAAGACCGTATACCACAACTTTTTTTGTATGTATTGAATTTTATTTTTTTGTTGGATCAAGGACTTCAATATCTAGTGCACTCATATTTTTGAATTTTTTTTTTATAATATTCTATTTTTCCACATGTGTGAAACAGAGAGCTTGATTTTCAATGAAAACCCACATTCACAAGAAATAAAAAATAAATATAATAATTAAATTAAATTTATTTAAAAAAATACTTTTTGGGAAGCTTATAATAAGGACTATATACTTACAAAAAATAAATTTTAAATGAATTCATTTGATCCTCCAAAAGGTAAATCAAAAGTGGTTTTTTATTAGCATTTTGATAGGTGTAAAGTAGACTTCGTTATAGGTATGGTTTAAAACTAGCGGGGTTCTATCTAACGGGGTTTGATCTAAGGTGGTTTTATCAAACCCTCTTCAATTAGAATCCTCAAATGGAAATTTTTAAGGCTTAAATCATTATATTTTTGAAAAATATGTGATTTCAGCAAAAATCAAAATCTCCCAAAAATTGTAAACCAGCATTGTAGGATCACCCAAATGCAATTATCATAAAACCTCCCATTGTGATCAATTTGGATGATGAAGATGAAATTGATAAAATTGATAAAGAGGTGCATAATGAGATTTAATTTTTTTTTCAAAGAAAATGAATTTAGATGGGAGCAACCGTGATGATCCTCCTAATGAGAGTGACCCACCACATGTTGAACCTAGAGATTCTCCTAGTATGGAACTTATTGTACTCCCTTTATCTAGTTGTTTGCCTTACATTTATGATGAGAAAGATTGGGATGTGGAAGTCCTGCTTTAGGTCGGCTCATATGTGTGGTACCCTTTTATGTTTGTTTCATGTGCTCTTTGTGTTTTCTTGCATGTGATGTGATCTCCCATGTTATACTACTTGGCATGTCTCTATTTTTGTGAGTTTTCTTTGGATGAACCTTGTTGTCATTGGCACAAGGATACAAAGGAAATGAATCTTTTGTAATATTCTTGTATTTGTATCTTCATTATTCTATATGTTGTCAACTTTGTCTTTTCTTTTCATCTTATATTTTCCTTTTGGGGATGATGCAAGGCATTGAGACATTTAGGTCTCTTCCATGTTGACCCAAAATTTTCTTTGTCTTCTCTCTCTATGTGTTATTCCTCCATTGTGATTGTTGTTCCATGAGTATTTGGAGAATGATGTTAGTTTCAAGCTCTATTATATCACTGTAGCAAAGACATATACTGACCCCAAATTTGTGGATTCCTTCAGTTTCCATTTCTATGTTGTATATTTCGTTGGATTTGGGGGCTACCCCTTATCATGATGTAGCTTTATTTGGAAACATATCATAGAAATAGGGATTTCCAAATAAGCTCTTGTGATCTCTTGTTACATGAAATTTATCATTTTTCTACTTTAATGTAATTTCTCATAGCATGGCATTTTGCAATTTCTTTAAAGTGGAGGCATACATTGGCATTATTTTTCTACTTTAAAGTAATTGCTCATAACATGGAGTATGTTAGTGTATGTTGTATTGTTGCATATCTTACATGTATATGTTCCTTTGTGCCAATGTTGGTTTTCCATGGGATCTTAGATCCTATGGGCTTGGCCATCTCCCTTGATTGTTTTTTATCCAATCTCTTCAACATCTGGAGATTTGAACCCCTCTTGGCATATATTTCTCTACTTTAGTGTGAGTCTGAGTGTAAATTCATACTCTCACTGAAGTGTGGGATAAATGTAGTGTCAAAAATTGTCACCCTTAATAATTTCACACTATTTTTTTCTCTCCCTAAATTAATGAGCCTAATTAAGTCCCTAATTTCCTATATTATGCATTCAAATGCTTATTTTTACCCTTTTTGAAGGATTTCAAGCATTGAATAATGCAAAAAATTAATGTTTTGATCCCAACACTAAAAGTCCTCGAAGATAGGACTAGGATCCCTATGGTCATGGGACTATGGGCCCCCTTATCTTTCCAGGGACCAATTTTTAATATGTTGGTGGTATTTTAACATTCAAATTTTAAATTTCAAGTGTTAGCTTTTGGGATCTAATTTTTGGGAAATTATAAAAATTGCATATAAATAGCTAGTCTTTTCATCATTTGAAATATATCTAGCACTAAGTAAAAATATATTGGAAAAATTATGATCAAAATCACTATTGAGCAAGTCAAGAGTAGCACTTCAAGATCCAACATCATATCAAAGTTTATGTGTGTTCATGTTCATATTTTGTGAAGGCTTACCCTTGTTGTAGGTCTCCAAAGCATTCAAGAATTCAAGCAAGAAAGATCCAAATCCTTGAGGTGATGTTCATGACTTTAATCCTTCAATGAATCCATTGAAGGGTGGTGAGTTGTAGCACTTTGTGATTTCATCATTCCTTCCTTTTTAATTATCATTCTTATCTTTGACATTTCCATTGTGGAAGTGGAAACACTTACATGAGGTTTGACTCAAGCGAGCCCTTAAATGGCCCAACATTTTCTCTCTCTTTGAATGTGAAGGTTACAAGTTTGAAGAGGATTGAAGAAGGATTGAAGGAAAATTATCAATTGTTGCATGTTCAAATCCCTAAAAGGTTTCAAGCCACGAAACTCACTTACACAATTACTTGATGAAATTTTGAAAACTCTACAACTAAAAAACAAAAGGTCAAATCCAACATCAGAGGATTGCAAAATAATTTTTTGGACCCCCTATTAGGGACCCATACACCCGTAGGCATTTGTTTCCTCCTCTGCATGTCAGATCCAAATTTTTATGATAGGTGCACAATCACTAGTACTTATCAGATATGTTTGTAGCTTATTGTTTCATTCCGTGTGCTTTCAAAATATTACATTTATCATATTAATTCATATAGTTCAGTTAGGTTAATCATTACAAATCATTTCTAATCTATTTCTAAGGCTGAAAAGAAGGAGAACCGGGTCTCATTGGCTCATTTTCATAGTTTTTTTTTATCGGTAAAAGGCTTAGGCCTAGAATATTTATATTAGATATAATATCAAAATTATAGAAACCAGATTTATAGTATTGGTAACAATAGTCATATTTCACAATTAAGGATTTATGAAATTATCTAATATTGCTAAAACAAACTATTATATATCAACCTATCAAGCTACAATAATCCTATTCCATCATCTCATCTGCATTGACATTTTCAGATTGAGGTTTTGTATTTATATCCAACAAATTGTCTGCTTGTTCTTCTTCATTTGAAACTACATTACCCTCTGCTAGATTAAAGTTTGTTATTGCAGTTGGGATTCTCATATGACGAGCTTGATGGCTAATGATGTAGGAGAAAGCATAGTATTTTTATTTAATCAAATCTATCATTTCTTCCCCTAATTCATTTGAGTGCAGCTAAATCATTCTCAACATGATCCAAGGATTATCATCTCTCAGCCCCTTCTTGACAACTCCATATACAACTGCAAATCCTTTCATCTCTTTGAGATAGCTTCTTGGGAAGATACTTGCAATATATGCTTCTCCTTTATCTAGATTGTATTGTCATGCTGCTTCTAAGAGATCCTTCTCTTCCATTGCTTCTAGTAACACTGCTACTAAATAAACTATTCTTAATGCAACATAGGATTGTAGAAAATCCATGGAATTAGATAGAAAAATTGATAACAAGTTTGATGGAAACAGTACCCTTGGAGAATCTGGCCGAATAACTTCATCCCCAATTACTATTTTGATGCAATCCACCATGCTTCAACATGATGTTTGAAATACTTGAGCCATTTCATCTACTGTCACCTCTTCAGAAAAAGGTATTTCAAACCTTTTAACTCTAACTGGAATTCTAAAAGTTTTGGTATTATATTCTCTTTCCATAATCTTTGAAACTACAAAAGAGAATCAACATAATTAGGATATTCAAGTGAATGAAAAATGACACATTTGGAACCCAATTCAACATAAAATATGTGAAATTCGGTCACACACTGCATTTAATTTCTAGTGGAAGTAGTATAGTAATGTTCCCATAATAGAATTTTATGTTATCATCATATTTGTGGGAGACATTATGAAATCACTGAGCATACACTATCATTTCCCAATCTAATTTAAGGCTAAAGGATATCTAAACAACAATACCATTCAGCCTTTCAACTTAGAATCACCCTTAAAATTTTATTCCCCGTAATGATGAACACCTCACCCTGGAACATAACCCACTTGAAGAACAAAACACAATATCCATATCTGTAACCTAAAAAATGTAAATGAGAAACATACTTTTGAACCTTTAAAAAATAATCCCCAAAATGACAAACATATCACCCAGTAGCAGAACCCACTTGAAGAACAAAACACTATTTCCATAACTGTAACTTGAAAAATGCAACTAAGAAACATACTTTTGAAAACCTTGTAACATAACAACCAATTATGAGAAACCATCCTTACTAAATCAATTCACTTTCAACTTCTAGAACTAAGACCATTAGATACATACTTTCGAAAAATGCAGATGATAAACAATTTTTTGAAAAATCCTTGTAACACAACAACCATTATTGAACAAACATCCTTATTGCACCAATTCACAGTCGAACTCCAAAACTAAAGCAACTAGATATGCCAAACATGAAACTTTAATTGGGGCCCTAAAATTTCTAAAAGATTATAAATGTGAGAAAACTTTAGCAGAACCGAAGAAAGGAATGAACAAGGAAGCTTTTTGAACTTACTGAATGACCGCGACAACCTCTTGAATTGCTTCCCAACTCCAACAATTTTTCACAAACCAATTTGCAGTGATAATATAAAATGAATAGGCCATCTCCGCTTTTAAAGAAAATGAAGTAATAATGAAAATTGATGGAACCAACACTTTTGGCCTTTGTCAATTAAAAAAATCTTATGAAAAAAAAAACCATAGTGATATTCCGACACTTGAGTCGATTTTTGAAATTTAATTAAAATTTTGCACCTTGGATAATGATTTAATTACTTCCTGCTCATTTGGAAAATGATATTTCACACATTTTTATGATGACGATAATCAATGATAGATTTTCTTAGCTTATCTTTTCTTGAAATAAACTCTCACAATTTTAATGCAAAGTTTGTACTTTCCTTGGAAATGTGTGAACAGTCATGATAATTGATAACCACAAAGTTCATTGATGCACTTCACTCCACTTGATTGTCTTGTCACTTGAAAAGGGCACTTGATAGTAACTAGCATATATCACATGCTCGAGATAGCTCCAAGAGCTATCTTATTTCCACCTTGCTAAATCATTACTAAAATTTCATCTCTAATTATTTGCTTCGAGAAAATATTCCCTCAACTGTACTTAATGATAAAATTTCCCTTTTCTACTTGTTGTTTTAACTGCCTTAGGTACTTATAAAGGATGAAGCATATCTGTGTGTATCAAACAAGTTAGTACTTTTGGCAAAAAATATTGCCAAGAAAAGATAAGAACTCCTGCAAAACCAACAAACAAAATTAGCAAACTGAAATAGCCAAACACTAGAAATATCCCACTGATGAATATGAAGGATAATTTTCTAGATCAATTTTCCACATACAATTTTTATGAATTAACTTTTATCTTTTCCTATATTTCCTTCTTCCTTTTTAACCAATTCTTGAATATTGAGAGGTAGACATTTATTTCTGACTCCATAAACTTGTATTTCTTCTTTTTGATCACAACCTTCATTTGCCAATCCATCAACAACTTGGTTTGCTTCTCTATAAGCATGATTAATCTGATATGACTCTAGTTTTTCTAATAATAGTAGAATCTATCTCATAACATAATTGATTTTCCAGTTACTAGAACCTATTTCCTTGCATGCATTTATTAGTAATAACGAATCACCTTCTATTATCAAGTTAGAAATTTTATGTTGCACAGCTAATTGTAAACCCTGAAGTAGAGCATGCACCTCTACCTAGTTGTTTGTCCCTTATGGAAATGAAATGGATATTTCTTTTAATACTGAACCTTCCTTATTTCTTAACACTGCTCCAGCTCCTGATTTTCCCAGATTGCCACGGGATGCACCATCAAAGTTTAGCTTAACAAAATCAATAGATGGAGGGATCCATGACACCTTCTTTCTATCTACTTTTACATTTCCATTATTGAAAAGACTCCCTTTGAATGGTAGCACTAAAAACTTCCATTGTTTCAGTTGCTTTGCATCCCAATTTGTAAAATTAGATCCTACTTTTTTATTATTTTGAACATAAGCATTAGACACTTCACAAATAGATTTTTCAATATTTTCCAGAACTGAGTCTAGACTTGATTTTTCCTGTCGGAAAATTCTTTTATTTCTTTCCCACCAAATTCCCCATACTACAGAGGATCGGATTATTTTCTATACATGCATAAAGTGAATATTTATACAAATTTGGCTAGGCCATGAACATATCCCAGAGTTTGCTTGGAATTGGGGACCACCAAGCTAACTTGTTATGAACAAAATTCTAGCAAGACTATGCAAAAGGGCATGTTAGGAATAAATGATCTACTTCTTTCGCTACCTCTTCGCACAACACATTTGAAAGGAGTTGCAATCCCAAGTTTATCCAATCTCTCACTAGTTAGCACTCTATTCTTTAGATCCATCCATGAAAAATAACTTGCCTTAGGCCACACCATGATATTCCAGGAAAATGGCAGTGCTCTTTGATTACACACCTATTCTTGATCCAACATTGCAGCTTTATATCCCAATTTTATAGTATAATTGCCTGATTTTGATGGAGCTCAAATCAACTGTCAACTTCATTATCAATGAACACCATTCTACCTCTTAAAATCTCTAACAATTGTTTTTGATGATTCTGAGAAAAAATAGAAGATGGCAGAACTTTCCAGGAGATTGACCCCGTTAAAATATCTATCTTCTAACTATAATCTTTAATTTTTGTACCCCATTTGTTTGTGGTATATAAGATTGCTAATTGATGATTGTAAATATTCTCCAAAGGTGGAGCTCCATTCCACGAATCTTGCCAAGATTTAACACTTTCTCCATTATGAACCTCCCATGATAAGTGTCTCACCAAAAAGTGTATACCTTGGCACTTTTGGCCTTTTCCACTGGGTTTTAGCTTTGATCACCTTAATTCAGCCTTGTAAGCTTGCACTTCAACACTAATCTAACGATGTTTTAATAAGGTGTTGTGAAGTGTTGTAACACATTTCCTCACTTTTCTAAGACCCTTTCAATATAATCCATCTAAATAATACATTCTTACACCTTCCTAAGCCTTAAGACAGAGTGTTGTAAAGTGTTGTGTTGCATTTTCACACTTATCTAGGCTTATCACCAATAAATCAACCCTTTTTATATGCTAATTTATCCTCTTAATGCATAATTAGTTCTAACCTAAGTGTGGTTCGGGAGGCAAACTTGATTAACTTCATAAAGCATAAATTAATTCCCAACAATCATCAAAATTTGCCAAGGAGGACTAGGTCACCACTTTGGGCGACCTAGTCCCTTTAAGCATAAAATTCAAATTTTAAATAAGATTCAACAGGACTCGTGCCTCCTGAACCCTAGGGTCAGCCTATTAGGTTGCATTTTGGGAAAATTAGGGTTTCACATGTACAAATAAGGGTTTCTACCTCCATTTTCTCTCTCTTGGTTCATTTTTACTCTCCAAGCTCATTTTTACTCTTGTTCTCAATCATCAAGTACTCAAGCAACCAAACAAGCATACAAGCATCAAGTTTTTCAGAATAAATCCATTGGAGCTTCTCATGCATGTAGCAGACCATCAACAAAGGTTTGGTAAGAATTTCTATTGTGTTATCATTCACTCTTTCTTTCATTTGTGTTCATCTCATTTGGGTTTAATCACCTACAAAGGGGTTTGACTTAGGCAAACCCCTATATCCTAACCCTAACTATTTCTGGCCTTTGCATGTGTTTGCAGATCTGTTGATGCAGGTTAGGTGAAAGACAAAGTGTTGCAGGGTAAACCCACAATAATGGATTATAATTTTTCACATGAATAAAATTTAGAAATTCCCATCATAAAACTTAAAATGGCTTACCCCTTCTAATGAAGGGGGTTCGAATGAACCCCCTCCCTTCTAATGAACCTCCCCTTCAAATGAACCCAACCCCCTTCTAATGAACCCTCACCCCCTTCTAATGAACCCCCTTCGAACCCCCCTTTTTTCACCTTCCCCTCCACCATATCAAAATTTATGCATTTTTTGACTATCAAAGCCTAAGAAGGAGGTGAAAATGGAGTCAAATTGATAAACCAAGTTGGAGGACTGTAGTGATTGAAACATGCTTTCCAATGACTATAAATTTAATATATTTTATTTTTATTTTATTTTTTATTTTTTAGTTTTATTGAACATAGTTTTTTCACTGAACATCAAGTTCGGTAAAAAAACATTGTGGAAAAATAATTAATTTGAGGGAAAAAAATGAAAAAAATATACGCATTAGGTATTGATGTCCTTTCTCCAAAAAAAATAAAATTGAATTTCAATACATACCAAAAAATTTATGCTTAAATTGTAATTGGTTTCACTTCAAAACTTAATTTAAACAAAAATATTTGAAAAAATGTTATCAAACAAAATGAGAGGACTAGATACTAGTGTTACCAACCTAAATTCAAAAGAATCAGGATTTTATCGTTTGTAGAAAAAAAAATTATGCGAGCTGAAGTACACACCACTTATTAAAAATGTTGTTTACTATTAAAAACTAGTTATCAAAGGAGACACAAAAAAAATTACAATTTAATTTCAATTTTAAAAAAAAAAAATGCATTTAAAATATACAAACAAAATCTCACAAATCACTAATTTACTCATTTTCAAATTCCTAACAGTCTACCTACTATAGATGTCAGAAAGTGAAGTTTTTTCTTAAAAATGTTGATTTCAATGTCAAGTTTGGCCAAAAGTGTAACCCATTATTGTGGGATGACCACTGAAAGAAGTACCAACATTCTCCTCAAGTCAACTCCAAGTCTCAAAACCCTAGGAAGGACAAAAGACAAGTTGCAGGTCACTTTCGAGGGTTCCTGTCACAGATTGTTGCAGAAAAGGGGAACATCAACCGAGGACCCACAAAACCAAAGCTTATTCCTTGGAAAGCTACAAGAGGACTAGGTCACCCTATTGGCAACCTTGTCCCTGTGCTAGGCCCAAAAAAGGTTTCTGTGTTTTTGGATACCCATTTCCCCAAACCTGTTTCGGGACAGTTTCCAATTGGAGGACTAGGTCCCCACTTGGCTAAGTGTCCTTCTGCCATTTTCTTATTTTCCAGAAGCTTCCAGGAGCATTCAACTATCACATCATTTCTCCAGGTGCACACCTTCTCTCCCTCTCTGTCATTTTCCAGAAAACACACATTTAGGGCATATAGTTAGTTAGTTTGCATTAGCTTAGTTTTGTTTATTTGCACTTGCATACATTTAGATTAGTTTCATTTTACTTTCAACATTAGCCACACATCACACACATTCACAACCATCATCAAATCCCTCTCCCCCTTTTGAATGAAATTATCCCTAAACATATATCACCCTAGGGAAAAAGTATTATTCCAAACCAAATGCTCTTGGGGTGAAAAACCCTAAGAGCCTAGTAAGGAATCCCTCTTTCCACTGTAAGCTATATATGTTTTTGGTGGTTCATTTTGGTGAACACAACCATTTACCATTAGCTAGCTTTCTGATTTTCTGTATTTCATCTTAGAGATAGCTTGCATTGCATCCAAATCTTGCATTGTTTGCATCCTAGGGTTAGTGATAAAAGTGCATTTAGTGAAATTTCATGGTAAATCTGCACATTGCATTGCATTTTTAATAAGAAAACATTTTTTTTTTGCATTTTCACTCAGGAAAACCATAAAATTCAACCAAAACTTCAAGCATTTTACAAAAACAACACTACTAGGACTAAGTCGCCATCATGGGCAACCTAGTCCTTTGACGCTATTTTTTGTCAAATTCTCATAAATTTACCAATAGTTTCTCCTTCTCAGCTTCTTGGTTTTGCCTTTCTGTGTTTCGCTCTAGAATCTTACTTATAGACCTTTTTCCATCTTTTCTCACATTGCCTTAGGGGTTTGTATATGAGCATTTAATGTTCCCTTTCCAATACAATTTCGAGAAGAAGTTCACAGACCCATGGTATCTACTAACAACACCCTTTTTGTAGATCTTGGCCTCCCTCCAACTTCAACTCCTGGTGTTGACAATGGTGCATTAGGCTTAGAAACTATCCTTAGTAATTCCTTGCACCTAGATGATACAAATGCTGATAATAACCTCCCACATGATAAGATCTTCCACATTCATGTTTCTCTTGTTGATTATCACCATGAAGTTAGCTTTGAACCCATCTCAGGAGCCGCCATTCCTACCATTGAGCTCCTACACCATTTAATTGACTGTGAAAATGGCTTAAGTATGCTCAAGAAGATTGCATAAATCTATGAGAAGCATGCACCTAAGCCATCCCCTTCACTCACTCCCCAGTCTAGCCCTGGAGGACCTTCCACTCCTCCCCCCTCAACTGTAGCTTCTATCCCAACCTATACCCCGACTAGTGTGACAACCACTATGCAACCGGTTAGTAGTGTGATACCTTGTCCCCCCATCACTGCTAGTATCCCTACTTCTCTTGTGGCATCCCACCCTATCACTTCTTCCACTATCCCTCCTATCACTATTCCTACAACTTCTCCTTCCACCACTCACACCCCTTCACCTCTCTCAATTCCATCTCATAACACTTACAATGACCCTCTCATTACACAATTACTTCACAATCACTAATATGCAACAACAAATATCTTCAGTTAACCAAAGCCAATTTGGCTCTCCCTCTCATTATGTTTGTAGTAACCCATTGTCCCTTGAAATCCTGCGCACTCCTTTGCCACAAGGATTAGATATCCCTCGGTTCAAAAATTATGGCGGGAAGGGTGATCTTTCTAACCATGTCAATTCCTACACTGCTCTTTGTAGTGACCTTTCCCTTGATGATAGGTTGCTCGCCAAATTATTTCGAAGAACTCTTAAAGATGCAACCTTAGATTGGTTCTCTTCCATACCTAATAACTCCATTAGTTCATTTAACAAATTAGTGGATGCTTTCATAAATCACTTTCAAGTTCACATGGCTCCAAAGAGAACTCTAGCCAACCTCATGAGATGTAAATAGGCTACTACCGAGAAGATCACTGACTTTATCTCTCGCTACCAAGCCCTTTATTCCTTGATTGATGTCTAAATTCCAGACACCCAATTGTCGAAGATGTTTACTGAGAACCTTGTGACATCCCTTTAGGATAAAATCATCCTCATGAAGTTCCCCTCCTTCATGCACCTATGTCAAGCACTTTGTGATTACCATAACTCTACTAGTAGTCGTGACTCATGGTCCACTACTAGTCATGAGGAGAAGTCCGATAACTCCTCCCAATCCACTCCCCAACCTTTTTGTAAACTTAACAAAGGCTTCCTCCAATTCAACCCTTCATATTCCAACCCCTCACCAGTTAATAACCAAGTGGTAATTGTTAAATATTCCATGCCCTTTAATTACGGAGATCCTAAGCATACTTTCACACCCTTTCCTAACACCCTTTATAACACCATGACCCAAATGCTTCAACAACATATGATTTATTTACCACCCATCCATACACCTGATCCTAACAAAAAATTAACCCCTTATTACAATGCGAATGCTTATTGTTATTTTCATCGCCAAAAAGGCCATGATACTGCAGTGTGAGCATCTAAAGCACCTAGTGCAAGACCTCATTGCTTCAGGACATTTATCCATTGCCAATGTTAATGTTAAAAGCAATACATCAATGGCACTCCCTAATCAAAACTTGCAGATTTTTACCAACCCCATGCCTAATCATAATGTGTCATTTTTCAAGTCAAGTGAAACTTCCCCACCCAATGTGATGAATGTAGATTCACAATATTTACATTCTTCGTCTCTTTCACCGGTAACCCATGTCTCCCCTATTAATGAAATGGTAGGTGGAATAGATGTTATCCATCGAAAGGGCCCAACCAAAGAACCTCTTGACATATCCTTCTATGCACAAGATATACTACAAAACCTTCTTGATGGCCCTCTCTACATATTTGACCGCATCTATGATAAGCCCACCAATGGGATACTCATAGATCCCACATGTGGTGAGAATGTCATCACTGAAGAGTTTCTGGTATTACATAATCTTGATCAAGATGTCTATAATCAACCTACTTCATGGGTCAAAACACACCATGGTTTTGTGTGCCTGACCATCGGATCGATTTCCCTCCCCTTGCAAATAGGTCCCAAAACATTGGATGTTACCTTTTCAATTATACCCCAGTCGGACCAATTTTTCTTGCAACTTGGCCTACCATGGCTTCATTAAATGAAAGCGGTCCCATCCATTATTCACAAGTACATGATGTTTCCTATCGACAATGACATATTTACTGTCCATCATAACGGTTTTAACCCATTATCCTCTAAGGGTAACTTTTCCTTGAATGTCTTTTGGCATAAACCTATGGATCCCATCACACCTAGATGAGACTTCTTCTTTATTGTCTATCAAAAGTTCAAAGCCAAAAATATCTCCAAAATTTCTTTACGCAACATTCCTCCTTCTACCTCATACTCACCCATCCTTAATGAAGCCATGTTGCCACCTGAATCTGATATGCCTAGCCAACCTACTCCTGAAACCTCCTCCACATCATCCAAGAGGCCTAGGGATCACGATAGTAACTTTGTCCTCCCACCTCACACCAAATAAATTTATAAAGCCAAATAAGAGGTAGATGAACCACCCATCATTCCTCCTATCCCCCATCCCTAAGATGACCCACAACCTATGGTGGATTTTCTCACATCTTCTCCCACACACCTTGATCAAAAAACCAAAAGGAATAAAGAGGCAAGAAAATGTAGATGTCGTCGTCATGCTCTCGCCTGCCAATCTCATGAGGAAGACCAAGTTGAAGAGCCAAAACCTCTTGTGCTTGAGGCCACACCTATTGATCCTCCTCCTTCACCTCCACAGCCAAATCCAATACCTCTCACATCACCTCTTTTACAAGCCACCGCCGATATTGTCATTCGTCCTACCATTGTCATCAACTTAGATTATGACGACGAGGAGAATGCCAAAATTGATGAAGAGGTACACCATACCTTGAATTCACTCTTTTCCTCTTCTATGAGCATTCATGAGAATTATCCTCAGACAAGTGTTCATCTTGACACTAGTTCAGTAATCACTGCCATGCCTCTCGCTAGTTGCCCTCCCAAAAATTACACTGAGCAAGATTGGGAGGTTGATGAATTTCTTACGAGTGATGTGCACTTTCCTAACTAGTGGTTCTTCCTTTTCTTTTTGCATTTATTTGTATGTCCTATATTCCCTGTCTTGTTTGACATCTTATGACATTCTTCTATTTGTATCTCACTTCTACTATATGTCATGCATTTTCTTTGCTTTTCACCCTTCGTCTTTTTTTTAATCTTCCTTTTGGGGATGATTCCAGGTATTGAGACCACCAGGTCTTCTTCATTTTGAACTAGAAGGAAACCTTCTTTTTCATTTTTGTTTTTCCTTTTCCCTTTGCTTTGACCTTCATTTGCGGATTGATACCGCAAAGTCTCCTTCATGTTGACCCAAATGATCCTCTTTTTCCTTTTATTCCCTTTTTTTCCTTTCATTTGGGAATGATGCAAGGCATTGAGACCACAATGTCTCCTTCATGTTGACCCGCATGCTCCCCTTTTTCCTTTTGTGACCCTTTTTCCTTTCATTTGGGGATGACGCAAGGCATTGAGACCTCTAGGTCTCCTTCATGTTGACCCAAAAAAGGAAACCTTCTTTTTCCTTTTTGTTTTTCCTTTGCCCTTTGCTTTGACCTTCATTTGGGGATGATGTAAGGCATTGAGACCATAATTTCTCCTTCATGTTGACCCAAATGATCCTCTTTTTCCTTTTATTCCCTTTTTTCCCTTTCATTTGGGAATGATGCAAGGCATTGAGACCGCAATGTCTCCTTCATGTTGACCCAAATGCTCCCATTTTTCCTTTTGTGACCCTTTTTCCTTTCATTTGAGGATGATGCAAGGAATTGAGACCGCAATGTCTCCTTCATGTTGACTCAAAAATAGGACTCTTTTTCATTTGTCCTTTTTATTTTTCCTTTTTGTTGTCCTTTTGGGGACGATGCAAAGCGTCGAGACATCTTATGTCTCCTCCATGTTGACCCAAAATAACTCTTTCTTTTTATTTTACTTTCGCTCTCTATGTGTCCTTCTCGTTCTATGTGTTTGGGGAGATGATGATAGTTTCACGCTCTCTAAAAACAAACATTGCAGTAATGAACATATTGAACTCAAATACATAGATCCCTTATGTGTTGGTCTTTTCCATTTTGGGGGCATGTTTTCCCCCCCTTCTCTTTTGCTTGCTTCTTTTTCGCATGATGTAGCCTTTCTTGGATACTCATTGCTTGACAGGCTCTCATGTTCCCTTTGCCATTTTTCCTTTCTCTACTTTAAAGCAATTGCTCACAAAGCGGTGTGTAGCAATCCCTTTATTGTGGGGGCATATATTGGCACTATTTTGTTTTACATTTATTTGTCTACATTTGCATTTGTTTTTCCATTTGCCCGTGCTTCCTAGTGCAGCCTTGTTACTTCACTTGATGCGTTTTCTTACTTTGTGGACGACATTGGGTATAATGTCTTTCACAAGCGTGAATTATCTCAACATATTACATTCCTCTTAGTGGCCTGGTGTGACACACTGCATCCCTTAAGTTGTGAATCTTCTATACTTTGATCGGTCCTCTTTTGGAAAACATTACACATAATGTTCCCTAAGCCAAAAGACTTCAAATGAACTAAAAAAGACTCCTTCAAACACTTTCATTTTTTATTTCTTTTCCATTTTGCATGTTGCACCCTTTTTACATTTTGTGCATACATGGCCACCTTGCATAACACAACTTGCATGACTGTAGTTCCATCTTGCACTTATTCATGGGTTCTAAGCATCCAAGTATTTTCTTGTCTCATGAACCACACCCCTGTCCTTGTGGCGCCTTATCAAAGTTGTCAGGGAGTAAAAATTTGATATGCTTGACTGAGAAGCCCAACTAGTGGCATGACTTTCCCCATACAAACCTTTGTGCATGTGAGCGCATACTAATTCAGTGTATGTGTCTCTCACCACCTTTTGGCATTCTCACTCGATGAACAACTAAAAATTTCGCTGGCCCAGAGTGAGTACATCCTTCCTTTCAAACAAACAACCTAGATCTAATCCACAACTAGATGGAAAAGCAGTCGAAGCTTGATCTCACCTTCTTCACATCACTCCTTGTGTGATATGTTATACTTATATTTAGTTTTCCATGTGATCTTGATCCTGTGGGCTTGATCATCCCTCTTGATCATAGTCATTTCACCTTACTAGCATGAGTGCATTAGATCCCACTCGACATGCATGATTCAGCTACTTTAGTGTGATTTTGAAGAACGTTCATACTCTCACTAAAGTGGGGCCTAAATGTGTTGCCAAAAAGTGTATACCTTGGCACTTTTTCACTCATTTTGGCCTTTTCCATTGGGTTTTAGCCTTGATCACCTTAATTCAGCCTTGTAAGCTTGCACTTCAACACTAATCTAACGATGTTTTACTAAGGTATTGTGAAGTTTTGTAACAAATTTCCTCACTTTTCTAAGACCCTTTCAACATAATTCACCTAAATAATACATTCTTACACCTTCCTAAGCCTTAATACAGAGTGTTGTAAAGTGTTGTGTTTCATTTTCACACTCATCTAGGCTTATCACCCCTAAATCAACCCTTTTTATGTGCTAATTTGTCCTTTTAATGCATCATTAGTCCCGACCTAAGTGTGTTTAAGGAGGAAAACCTGATTAACTTCATAAAAAATAAATTAATTCCCGACAATCATCAAAATTTTCCTAGGAGGACTAGGTTGCCACTTTGGGCGACCTAGTCCCTTTAAGCATAAAATTCAAATTTTAAATAAGTTTCAATGGGAATCTTGCCTCCTGAACCCTAGGGTCGGCCTATTAGGTTGCATTTTAGGAAAATTAGGGTTTAACATGCACAAATAAGGGTTTCTACCTCCATTTTCTCTCTCTCGGTTCATTTTTACTCTCCAAGCTCATTTTTACTCTTGCTCTCAATCATCAAGTACTCAAGCAACCAAGCAAGCATACAAGCATTAGGGTTTTCAAACTAACTCCATTGGAACTTCTCATGCATGTAGCAGACCATCAACAAAGTTTTGGTAAGAATTTCTATTGTGTTATCATTCACTCTTGCTTTCCTTTGTGTTTATCTCATTTGGGTTTAATCACCTACAAAGGGGTTTGACTTAGGAAAACCCCTATATCCTAACCCTAACTATTTATTGTATTTGCATGTTTTTTCAGATCTTTTGATGCAAGTTAGGTGAATTAAAAAGTTTTGCAAGAAGTAGCAACATTCTCCTCAAGTCAATTCCAAGTCTCAAAACCCTTGGAAGGACAAAAGAAAAGTTGCAGGTCACTTTCAAAGGTTCCTATCATGGATTGTTGCAGAAAAGAGAAAAATCAACTAAGACCCACAAAACCAAAGCTTGATTCCTTGTAAAGCCACAAGAGGACTAGGTCGCCCCTATTGGCGACCTTGTCCCTATGCTAGGCACAGAAAAGGGTTTCTATGTTTTTGGATACCCATTTCCCCGAAACCTGTTTCGAGACAATTTTCCAGTTGGAAGACTAGGTCACCCCATTTGGCGTAAGTGTCCTTTCATTTTCCAACATTTTCCAGAGGCTTCCAGGAGCATTCAACTATCACATCATTTCTCCAGGTGCACACCTTCTCTCCCTCTCTATCATTTTCCATAAAACACACATTTAGGGCATATAGTTAGTTAGTTTGCATTAGCTTAGTTTTGTTTATTTGCACTTGCATACATATAGATTAGTTTCATTTTAATTTCAGCATTAGCCACACATCACACACATTCACAACCATCATCAAATCCCTCTCCCCCTTTTGAATGAACTTAGCCCTAAAAATATCAACCTAGAGGAAAGAGTGTTATTCCCAAACCAAGTGCTCTTGGGATGAAAAACCCTAAGAGCCTAGTAAGGAAATCCTCTTTCCCTGGTAAGCTATATGTGTTTTTGGCAGTTCAATAAGAATTTGACTAATAACCCTCTACAATTAAGTAAAAAAATTCACATTATTGAACCTTGTGGGGGGTTGGAGACTATAAAAATACATGTAGGATCTGTTGAATCGAGATATTTACCTTGCATAATTTTACACCATTTACCAAGAGGTCTTGAAAATAAATGCCAAAATAGATTTGCTCCTAAAGGAATATTTCTTGCAGACAAATTGTGAACTCCTGCTCCTCCTTTAAGCTTTTCTTTACAAATGTCTTGTAATTAAACTAAAGGAATTTTTATTTTTGAATCTATGTTTCCTTTCCAAAGAAAATATCTTATTATCCTTTCAATTTCAGTAATAACTGTCCTTAGGGCCTTTAGGACTGCCATAAAATAATTGGGAATTGAGGACAAAACTGATTTTATCAGCAAAATTATGACAGCTATAGTTAACCATCTTCCCTTTCAAGAAGATATTTTGAGCTTGATAGTCTGTATTATATTTTCATAGTAAGACACTCTATTTTTCCCTATAAAGAAAGGAATCCCCAAATATTTTCAAGGAAAAGAAGCTAACTGAAAACCCAAAATTTGAACAATCTTTTGATTTAATCCTACCTTCCCATTTCTCATCCAAATGAACCTTTTTAACTGATCTGCTTAAAGCCTCTTCTAATATGATGAATATAAAGGGAGATAATGGATCTCCTTGTCTCACTCCTTGAGTAGACTTGAAGAAACCTGATGGAGTTCCATTAATGAGGATTGAAAACATTGCACCTAACAAGCATGAGTATATCCACTTACAACATTTCTCATGAAAGCTATTTTTTTTCAGGATCTGTAACACAAATGACCAATCTACTCTGTCATAAGCTTTCATCATATCTAATTTGATTATAAAAGTTGGAATGTCACAAGTTGAAACAGAGTGAAAAACTTCATGAGCTACAATAGCCCCTTCTGAAGTTTCTCTGCCTAGAACAAAATCCCTCTGCTCCTCAGAAATTATACGAGGTATAATCTTTATCAATCTCAAATAAATTGCTTTATTGAAAATTTTATATAGAGTATTGCAAAGAGAAATGGGTCTAAACTCTACAAAAGAGGTGGGATTATTTACTTTCAGTATCAAAGCAATATGGGTCACATTAAATTGTTTTAGCATTGTTCCTAATCTTGTAGATTCTTCCAATGCTTTCAACAAATCAGATCCTATGAAATCCAAACATTTTTGAAAAAAAATAGAAGTAAAACCATCTGATCCTTGAGCTTTATCTGGTGACATTAAGAATACAACATGTGTGAGTTCTTCTAGAGTGAATGGTTTCAACAAATGAACATTATCCTGGTCAGAAACAAGAGGTGGAATGTTCTACAACAACTCTTGTCTCACTAAAACCTGATGATCTGATATTCTTGATGGAGCAAAAAGTAACTTAGAAAATAAATGAACCCCTTCCTTTTTAATTTCCTCCTCTTTTGTTAATATTTCGCCTATGATACCATCATTAATTGAGATGACTGAATTCTTCACTTTTTTTATTTGTGCAGATCTATGATTTTTTTGTGTTTTTATCACCCTCTTTAAGCCACATTTCTCTTGATTTTTGATGCCAATAAATTTCTTCCCGAATTGATAACTCTTCCCATTCATCTTGCAAATTTTTTTGGAGGTCAAATGATTGAGGGGATAAGCCTTGGACTATTATTTCTAAGTTTATCTGAGATAATGTTTTGAATACATCATCCTTTTGCTTAAAAATATTCTTGAAAACTGAAATATTCCATTGTTTAATTTTGCCCTTTACATGCTTTAATTTGCAGAAAAATCTAAACATAAAAGTACCATCCACTAAAGGATCCTGACACCACCATATCTTTAAAAGGTCCAAAAATTGATATTGACTAAACCACATTTTTTCAAACTTGAAAGAAGACTTTGAAATTAAATCTACCTTTTTCTTCTGAATATTTAGAGAAATTGGGAAATGATTTGAGCCTATCCAAGGAAAATTTTTTGACAGTAGATTAATATTATGAGTGAACCAGTTCGAAGAGACCAGAGCCATATCCAAACACACTACAATTTGTGAAAAATCCTTTCTTTTATTTTTCCATGTATAATTCCCATTTGTTGGTTGAACATCCACTAAAGAATTGTTAAGAACAAAACAATTGAAGTCTTCAACTATTTTATGCGGAGGGATAATTCCACCCTTTTTATCTTTCATAGAAAAAATTGCATTGAAATCCCCCAATAAAACCACTTTCTCAGCCCCAATTTGATCCAAATTTTGGGACAAATCGTCCCATAAGAGTTTTTTCCCACTTGTTGCATTTAGAGCGTAGATTTTAAAAAGAAAGAATTGGAGATCAAACTGCACTACCTTCATTAACTTATTATTTCTACTGATACTAGATGAGATTTCCAACAAATGAGCATCCCTCCAGAAGCCCCTTGAGCAACTGAATGCGTTGATTTCCAACCTCCCCATTTACTAATTAAACTATCAAAAGATTGTTGTGATAACTTTGATTCTTGCAAGAGTATAATATTTGCCCCAAAAGCATCCATTTGGTGTTTGATGCGAGCACACTTGTTAGGGACATAACATTCCAATATATAATTTTCATTTCAAATTCGGAGAGCTACTGACTCCCCTCAACCTTTTTTTGACACTAGCCTCTAAAGTGGATTGCCTACCTAAAGCAATTTCTTCTTGAATTTTAACTGCATTTTATTTTCTGCCTCTTTTCCCAAGAGATTTTTGAGTAGTTGAGGTGATAAAAGGAGACTGTTTAATTGACAAAAATTGAGAGAATCGAAGGTCCTTTTTATCCTCTTCCACATCAAAATTATCATTCACTACTTATACTGGCAAAAAATCCACCATAGGAAAAGATTCTTTTTCAACCCTTAATAATTCAAAAAATGAATTAAAACTTGCAATAAACAAGTCTTGAAAATTTTTTGGTGATATTCCCTCTTCAACAATTTCATCAATAAAATAAGATCCAAATAAATTGATATATTTCTGTACTATATCCTCTAAATTGCCCAATTTAGGAGTAGAAAGTAAATCCTCTGAATCAAGATCCTCATACTTACATTGACCCAAAGGAAGGAAATATTTTTCTTGAATAGTAGCTTGAAATATTTTTTCCTGGGATGAAGAAGAATCCCATGCTAAAATAGAGGAAATACTCTTAACTTTGCTTAATGATATGTGGAAAATCAGAGGAGTATAAAAGTGCAACACTTTAGAGCTTACAAAAAATTGTATATCTGAAGATTTTGTTTTAATGTTACAATCAACTCAATGCACTCTCCTTTTTTCCAACACCCTCATCAAAACTTGAGACATAGAAGCAAATGAACTAGATCTTTTTGAAACATTGAGATCTAGAAGACATCCATTAACAACTTTAACAGAAAGAGAGTGTTTTTCACAATCTTTCGGAACCAAAAGGTTCGAGGAATACATAAAAGGAATAGAACTTGAGGGAATATCCAAGTTAATACCTAGAACAAACATTTTATCCTTTCCTTTATTAAGACAAAAAGGGATAATTTCTAATACATTTGTAATTGTATCACACAAGTGAGCTTCTGGAAGCTCAACATCCCTTTCTAGTCTGATTATTTCATTTTCGAGCTTATCCTTATGTTTATCTACTCCTTTGTAGAAAGAAGTAGGATGGCCCAAAATATGGCATTGCTTACAAATATTAGAACAATTTTCAAAGAAAATCTCTTGATCATGAGAACCAACTAAAGACATAATTCTTATGCTATTAGGAAGGACTAACATCATGTCCATCAGCACACAAACCCTAACTGGAAGGTCTGGTTTTGTAAACAATTCCAGATCATGCTTTAAGAATGAACCAAATTGATTGACCAGAGTTTCAACTATGTTAGGCTCTCTATATTCTAAAGGTAAAGAAAGAAACTGTAACCAACACAAATAAAATCTAGGCTTCTCCTTTTTAGGATTAAATTTAGGAATCCATGGCTAAATATGCAAACCAGAGCCCCCATACACCCAGGATTTAACACCAAGTATTGCATCTCTATCTTTCTTTGTAGAGAAGAAAACAATAAAAAAAACCAAAACCATTGTCTATACAAAAAACCCGATTTGCCCCTTCCCAATCATGAAAAAATAAATCTTTTAGCTTAGAAATAGAAGGGGAAAATTTCCAAAACTTACAAATTAAAGTTGTCTGTCGGAGATTCAAAGATTGGACTTTAAGAAGATCTGCAGGAAGTGTTACAGAAGGAGTCTCCTTGGATTGACTAATCTGTTTCTTAACCCATTTTTGTTTCTTACTAAGCCAAGTATCTTTTGCAAAATCAGAATGATGATTCCTCAAAGAAATCCATTCACTTGAAGAACGTTGATTCCTCTGAGGTTTCTATTCACTTAAAGGTCTATTACCCAGATCCCCATTATGCAGAAAGGTAGAATGAAGATTCCTATGAGAATTTCACCCAATAGAATGTCTAACCCCCGGATCCACATTATTCAGAAAAGAAGTCAAGGAAGAACCTTTGAAACCCAGAACCGGATTATTAGGGAATAATGCAGGGGAAGGATTATGCAAAGGGATATTATTTGGATAAGAAACCCGAACACCTCCACCCAGAACAGAGGTAGTAAATTTTGAATCTAATTGCAATGAAAATGAGGCTTTGGACGTATTACACTTTGCATTCTGAAGCTGCAGATGAATAATCCTATAGCGATCTTCATGACTCCTGACAATTTTATTTGGGAAAGATGAAGGCACAATAGGATCTCAACTTGAAAAATTACCAACCTTTGGATTTAAGGGAGTTCTAGAGCTAGCAAAACCAGAGAAGGGATAGAGGATCGGAAAGAAGAAGCAAGGGACCTTGTCGAAGCCTCTAAATCTGATCCACATATGTCGAACGGTTGCTGAGGAGCCCATATAATATTATTTCTAGGGTGAAAAGAAGAACCATTTTTCCTAAAATGGAAAACCCCATTATTAGGAAAACCTCAAGATGAAGGAAAAAACCACCAGATTGCCATTTCCTTGGAAATTTTGGAAAAGAAGGTGAAAAAGATGTGTGAAGAGGAGAATGAGAGACAGAGGCCACCAAATCCTTTGAACATGAAGCACTCACAGGGGGGAAAACTCCATTAAACCCCTTCAATATCATAGAATAGTCGAATTTTTTTGAAAAAATCTCATTTGGATGATTGGAAGATGCCCTGAAATTGCGCTCCATTTCTCCCTCCACCAAAATTCTAGCTCATTTTCATAGTTGATAGTCAATCTATTCACCTTGTTGATCTCCCACTTTAATGAAACTTGGGAAAATAAGGCCTCCCATTACATCCTAGGTTCTTTGCATTTAGGGCTTATGATAACCCCCTCAAAATAATATTTTCCTTTGTTTCAATCCCTATCCATTTATACATTTCAACTTTCAAGGATGTGGTGAACTTTCACGCTCTTTGAAAATGTGTAAATGTTTAAATTCAAAGGTAATAAAGATGATGATAGTTGGGATCCCCCTAACATCACTCTAGACCCCACTGATGTATGGAGGAAGAAATCAGATGACAAGGACCCTCCAACCCCTATTGGCACTACTATGGCCACCTAACGACCTTTTATTTTATTGTGTTTGTAATGTTTCTTGCTTTCTGGGCTCGGCCCATGTGACTCCGAACTTCTAAGCTTTGCTCATATGACTCTCGAGGTGTTCCTTTTTACCACCCACATTTTTTTTGTGAATATGTATTCCTATCTTTAATTTAATATAGATATATGCCTATTCATAAAAAAAAGGTAATAAAGATAGTTTTGAACGCATACATATCTTTATTGAGTTTTCTATTAAAAAATTGTATTTATTATTGTGTGATTTATAATACTATTAGTTCCCCACTAAGTATTGTTTCTAAAATTTCTTAACTGAATTTGGATCATAGGTGCAAATAAAAATTGATGGATTTTGAGAAACACTATGTCAAATTTTAGTATTTGTTTACTCTTAGGTCTTTTAAGAGATGTTATATTGTTATATTTTAAATGGATTAAGACCCTTGAGAAATAAATGGAATCATACAATAGCATTCAACCACCCACACCGTGTTTGCACCCTCAATTTGGTCCTAGGTAGTACAAAATAAAAAATATGACAAGGACCCTCTGCCCTCTGCTGGCACTACTATGGCCACTTGATGACCTTTTATTTTATTGTGTTTGTAATGTTTCTTTCTTTTTGGGCTCAACCCATGTGACTCAGAACTTCTAGGCTCTGCCCATATGACTCTCGAGGTGTGCCTTTTTACCACGCACCTTTTTTTGTGAATATGTATTTGTATCTTTAATTTAAAATAGATATATGCCTATTCATCAAAATAGTTTTGAACGCATTCATATCTTTAATGAGTTTTCTTTAAAAAAATGTATCTTATTGTGTGATTTATAATACTATTAGTTCCTCACTAAGTATTGTTTCTAAATTTCTCAATTGAATTTTGATGATAGGGACCCTCTGCCCTCTACTAGCATTGTTATGGCCGCTTGACAACCTTTTATTTTATTGTTTTTGTAATGTTTCTTGCTTTCTAGGTTTGGCCCATGTGACTCTGAACTTTAGGCTCTACTCATATGACTCATGGGGTGTGCCTTTTTACCACCCACCTTTTTCTTGTGAATATGTATTTCTATCTTTAATTTAATATAGATATATGCTTATTCATCAAAAAAAAGGTAATAAAGATAGATTTGAACACATACATATCTTTAATGAGTTTTCTAAAAAACATTGCATTTATTATTGTGTGATTTATAATACTATTAGTTCCTCACTAAGTATTGTTTCTAAAATTTATTAACTGAATTTCAATCATAGGTTCAAATAAAAATTGTCATGGATTTTGAGAAACACTATGTCAAATTTTAATAATTTGTTACTCTTTCGTCTCTTAAGAAATGTTATATATTGTTATATCTTAAATGGATTGAGACCCTTGAGAAATAAATTGAAGCGTGCAATAGCATTCAACCACCTACACCAACATGTTTGCACCCTCAATTCGGTCTTAGGTGGTACAAAATGAAAAATATGGCTCTTGGGACCCTCACATAAAATACAAATGAGATATTTTATAAGAATTAATTCATTATTAGAATGCTCAAATAGATCAAATTTTAAACAAATTGAGATAGGTTATTATATTCATATTTAATATCCACTTATAGAGTGAATGCAAAATTACTAGGTGCCTAAGAATCTAGGAAATATTGCATCAAACTTTGGCACTTTTTTGCTTGTAGGTCTCTAAAGAGACTTTTTTGGATCACTATAGCTTTAAATGGGTGAGATAATTTATAAATTAAAGGATACCTCCTCTAATATTTACCCACCCAATTCAATGTGTTCACATAATTGATTCAATCTTAGTAAGTACAAAAAGGGGGCTCTTAGCAACCTTACATTAAATACAAATGAGAATTTATAATAACACATTCATTGTCGACATGGTAAAAAGGTTTGGATTTGAGGTAAATTGAGAAAAATTATTGTAATTAGACTTGATAAATTGTAGGTGTAAACAAAAAATTCCTAAGTGCCATATTTTTAAGAATTTTTTTTTCCAAAATTTTACACTTTTTCTCTTAGGTATTTTAAGAGACTTCTATTAGATTTTTATAGCTTGAAAGGATGTAGAATCTTTAGTAAAAAATGGATTATCAAATAGTATTCACCCACCTTACCTAATGTGTTCATACCATTATTTTGGTCATATGAGGCGCAAAGCAAAAAAATATGACTCTTGGCATCCTTGCATTGAATAAAAATGAGGCATTTTGCAAGAATACATTTGTTTTCAGCATGGTCAAATGGTTTTGAGTTGAGGGAAACCAAAATTGGTTATTATATTTATATTTGATATCCACTTGTAGGTGCAAATAAATTTTTCTTAGGTGCGACAATTTTTTGTCAAACTTTGAGAATTTTTCTCTCTTAGGTCTCTTAAGAGACTTTATTGAATTTTTGTAGACTGGAAGGATTAGTATCCTTGAAAAATAAATTATTCCTCCAATAGAATTCATATCCCAATACAATATGTTTTTGTAAGGAAGTTAAGGTAGTAGAACAACTTCCTACACTAATCTTGAGAGGAGGATAATGCAAAACTTTATAGATATTTACAAAAGTTACAAAAAAATAAACATAACTATCATGCATACCACAACACTATGATTTACGTGGGGAAAATCCTTTCAAGAGGAAAACACCACACTCCAAAATTTTCCCAATATTATTTAAAAATCACAAAGATTACAATATACTTGCAAAGCAAGCTTCTCAGAGGAGTATCACCAACCAAAGATCTAGAGGCAACATGACCACTATCAAACTCTTAGAATACATCACAATACATATCCATAATACAACACCCTCATAAAATAGGTTGGCTTCTAGGGTAATTCAAGCCAACAAAATATTGACCATCAGATATGTGACCTAATGATGAATGGTCTAGATTTACAATAATAAAATATACATAAAATTTGGCTTGTGTGGCCCCCGGACCCCTCGCAAAGGGGGTACCCCGATAGAGCCCCCCCCGCACCCCGCCCACACACACTTACATATCAAAATTACCTCATGTAATTACAAGGTTGCGACAAATTTTCCCAATAGTTCTCACCCTTAGTTTGGTCTTAGGATGTGTGAAATAAAAATACAACTCTTGGCACACTTCATTGAATGTAAATGAGGATTTTCATAAGAATTCATTTGTTCTTGGTATAGTTAAATGGTTTGAATTTGAGGGAAATGAATATAGGTTATCATAGTTAGATATGACATTTAACTATTGTTTCAAAAATAGTATTATTAGGTTCTAAGAATTCTAAGAAATGTTGCATCAAAAATTTCCATTTTTTTCTCCTATGTATTTTAAGAGACTTTATGAAATCACTATTACTTGAAATTATTAAGACCCTTTGGCAATAAAATGAGGCCTTCAAAAAAATCAATTATCCAACCCTAATTTTTTGAACCCTTATTTTGGTCCCAAGAGGTTTTGAATGAAAAATATGGTTGTGGGAACCCTTGCCTGGAATGAAAATGAGGAATTTTATAACCTGATTCTTTCATTATTAGCATAGTAAAATTGTTTTGAGCCGAGGGAAACTGATATAGTTTATTGTATTCAAAATTTACATCTAATTTTAGGCACAAAAAAGACATTTCTAGGGTTCATAGATTCCAAGAAATATTGTATCAAAGTTTGGCACTTTTTTTGCTCTTATATCTCTTAAGAGACTTTATTGGATCGTTATAACCCAAAAGGATTAGGATTCTTTAGAAAAATATGATGAATAAAATAGATATAATCCACCAACCCAACATGTTTGCACCCTCATTTTAATTCCAAGGGGCTTAAAATAAAAAATATGACTCTCAACACCCTTACATTGAATGTAAATATTTTTTTTTGTAAGAATTCATTCATTGTTGGTATAGTAAAATTGGTTTTGATTTGAGGGAAACTGATATATTTCATTATATTCAAAATTCAATTGTAGGTGCAAATTGAACATTCTTATGTGCTACAAATTTTGAGAAATATTACATCAAAATTTGGCAATTTTTTTCTCTCATATCTCTAAAGAGACTTTGTCAAATCATTATAGCCCAAAAGGATGAAGACCCTTTGGAAATAAAATGATAAATTCATAAGTATTCACCCATACACCTTAACATGTTCACACCCCTATTTCATTCCTAGGATTGTAGAACAAAAAAATGGCTTTTGGCACCCTTACAATGGATACAAATCAAGCATTTTGTAAGAATGTTTTCTTTTTGGCATGATAAAATGATTTGGATTTGATGGAAATTAGGATGTTTTATTTTATGTAGACATAAAATCCACCTATAAGTGTCAACAAAATATTACTAACTACCATAAGATTCTAATAAACATTGTATCAAAGCTTGACACTTTGTTCTCTTATGTATTTTAAGAGACTTTTCCAAATCATTATAGCCCAAAAGGATTGAGAGCCTTTGGAAATGAAAGGAATCCTCAAAAATAAGTCAATAACCTATAATTACATGTGTGTTCCCTTATTTCAATCCTATGAGGTGCAATATAAAAATATGGCTATTAGTGCCCTTGTAGTAAATGCAAATAAGACAATTAATATTGTATTTTTGTTGGCATGATTCAATAGATTAGGTTTGAGGGAAAATGAGGTGGGTTATTATATTATGACCCAAAATCAACATATAGCCACAAAATAAACATTCCTTGGTTCCATGGATGTTGGTATGTGAAGTCATTTTTCTTTATCCAATATTGATTAAGTAGTTAATGATGAGTGTATGATATTGTTAGAAATTAGGATCTTAGGATACTAATCATTATACACAAGATAAAAAATAAATAAAATGAAAATGATTTAAGCATAGATTTTACACATTGCACGAGATATACATGGGGAAAATCCTTTAAAGTTAAAACCCCATAAAGCATCATTTTATTAAAAACTTACAAATATGATCTATTCTAATATAGACCCAACCTGGGGAACACTTCATCATACTTTCACATGGCCAGTAACACCTCATGTGCATAGTGATAGAACTCACTATTAATCTCCAAATTTTATATCTCTCAAATTAGAGAGAAACTCCTTAAATACAGGATAAATGGTGGCATAATACCTGAAGGGTTATGTCACACCTATTAAACAACCACCATTCATAAATAATTAATAATCTAATAGTTATCATACTATAACTATTTCAAATTGGCTATGCTTAATAAGCATATAGTATATAAGGTTTTATAACCTTATATTAGAACAATATATAAATGTTATAAGGTTATGACCCCTAATAAAATTATTTTCTAATAGATAAGCACTTGTATGAATCACACTTCCTATTTTTGTAAAGTCTTCTTCAAAGAGGATTCAACAACTTCAATTTTTTATCATCTATTAGTAATATTCTTTGTTATGAGATTAATTGCACATTATTATAATAATGAATTGATTCTTTAGATAATAAAATATTGTGAGACCTTCAAGCCCATGGTTTTTCTTGATACATTAAATAGGTTTTCCATGTAAATCTGTGTTCCTAGTTTAGTCGCTTTTATTTGTTTATTTCAGTACTATCAATTTTTTCAGCAATAGATTCCAATAAATGTTGTATCAAAATTTGGCACACTTTTACTCTTATGTCTCTGAGGATACTTTTCTATATTAGTGTAGCTTATAAGGATTTTAATCCTTTAAAAAATAAGGATACCTACAATAGCATTCACCTACCCACCCTAATATTTTCACACGCTTGGTTTGGTTGTAGGAAGTGAAAAAAAGGTGGCTTCTGACACCTTTACTTTAAATGCAAATGAAGCATGGTAAATTGATTTTGAGTTGAGGAAAATTAAAATAGTATATTGTATTTAAATTTCCCACTTTCATATAGGTGCAAATATAACATATCTAGGTGCCACAAATTTCAAGAAATACTTCATCAAATTTTGATACATTTTTTCTATTATGTATCTTAAGAGACTTTTTTGAGTTGATATAGCTTTTAAGGATCAAGAACCTTCAACAAAAAATGAGGCCTCCAATAGAATTCACCTAACTATATGGACATGTTAACACCATCAATTTAATCTTGGGAGACATAAAATAAAAAAATATTGCTCTTAGCACCCTTACATTGAATAAAAATGTAAAATTTTATAAGAATGCATTCATTATCAACATGGTCAAATAGTTTGGAGTTGAGATAAAATTATATAGATTATTGTATTCTAGAACAACATCGACTTGTAGGTGTAAAAAAAACATTTCTAGGTGCCATGGACTTTGATAAACACTACATAAAATTTTTGGTACCTTTTTAATCTTATGTCTTTTAAGAGACTTTGTTGAATCACTATATCTCAAAAGGATCATAACCCTTTGTAAATGAAGGAAAAATCCACTAGAATTAATCCACCCATATCAACATGTTCATCCCCTCAATTTAGTCCTAGTAGGTGCATTATTAAAAATACTGCTCTTGGCACCTTTAAACTGAAATTAAATGAGACATTTTGAAAGAATATAATTGTTTTTGACAAGTTCAAATAGTTTTGAGTTAAAGGAAACTAAGATAGGTTTTATATTTGGACCCAACATCAACTTGTAGGTATAAATACAATATGTGCATGTCTCATAGATTCTTAGAAATTATACATCAAAGTTTGGTACTTTTTTACTTTTATCTCTTAAGACATTGTTGAATCTATATGGTCTAATAGGATCGCAACCCTTTGGTGATTAAATGAGGCCTCCAATGGAATTTACCTATCCACCTTAAATTTTGTGCACCCTCAATTTGGTCCCACAAGGTGCATAACAAAAGTATGGCTCTTGGCTCCCGTATAGTGAATGAACATTAATTTTTTTACAAGAATTAATTTTGTAGTTAGGATGACCAAAAAAATTGTATTTGAAGTAAAATAATATGGATTATTATACTTATAACCTACATCCATTTATAGGTAAAAATATAACATTTATACATATCGCAAATTCCAAGAACTATTGTGTCATATTTTGATAATTTTTTTCTATCAAGGGACCATGTGAGATCAATGTAGACTATAAATATTGGGACCCCTTGGTAATAAAAGGAAGCCTCAAATTTCATTCATATTCCAAAATAATGTGTCCACACCCTCAATTTTGTCCCAAGAGATGTGAAACAACAAATATGGTTAAGAGATATTGAGATAGTTTATTGTAGCTAGAACTACCATACTCAGAAATGTGCACATAAAACATTCTTAGGTTCCATAAATTCTAAGAAATGTGTCAAATTTTGATTCTTTTTTACTCTTTTGTCTCTTAAGAGACTTTTCCAAATCATTATATCTTGAAACGGTTAGGACCCTTTGGTTATAAAAATGAGGCCTCTAATAGAATTCTAATACCCATGTAAATGTTTTTTCACCCTCCATTTAGTTCTAAGAGATATGGAACAACAAATATGGCTCTTGGAACCCTTATATTAAACACAAATGAGGCATTTTACAGGAATGCATTTGTTGTCAACATGGTCAAATTGTTTCGAGTTGGTGGAAACTAAGATAAGTTATTTTAGTTGTAACTTACATCCACTTGAAGTTACAATTAAATAATTCATAGGTTCTATTAATTTTGAGAAATACAACATCAAATTTTGGCACTTTCTTTCTCTTATGCGTCTTAAAATACATTGTTAGATCATTGTAGTCTAGAAAGATCAAGACCCTTTGCAAAATAAAGAGGCCTCTAATAGAATTAAACCACCCGCCTCAATATTATGGTGGGTTTTTTTTGTGGGAGGAAGGTAGAGGGATCCCCCACCCACCCAATTGGAATTCAGAGGTTTCAAATGGAAAACCCTTGGCGTGAGGTTCAGAGGAAGAAGGGCTATTCTGCTTCAAACTTCACTTTTGATAGATGATTAGGTTTCCTCTTTTCTCCCACCCTAAAAAAGATTAAGTATTAGAATTAAAGGGATCCACTTCAAATTATCTAGATAAAAATATCTTTAAGAGGTAACTATCTATGTTTTGTTTAGAAATTTTAAATAATACTTTTCTAGTACGAGAGTACTTCACATCTTTAGGATTTGATGCTACAACATTGGTCAAAAGCCTAGTAAATCAAATCTATTAAATAAATTGATTCCTTATTTTCCCCATAAGCATATTCAAATGAGATATTTTGAAAGACAATCCTCAAGGAGTAGAAAATGAATTTGGGGTCAGTCAGGACAAGTAGATTCATCAAAAATAAGAAAATAGAATAGGATGAAATTGGAATTCCCAAATAGAGACACCAGTTTTTGTTGTTCAAAAGCATGGCTCCATCCTCCTAGAGCTAAAACACAATATCAAGATTGGGTAACAAGACTATCCTAGATAAATAGGCAAGGCTCATTGATATAGGATATAAAGTTTGAGACCAATGCATAGGATAAGAAACTTCTTCTTATTTAAGCTCTATTGAATCTAAGATGTTTTTCCCTATGTTCTCAATAGGATAATTAAAGAGAAATAATATATTATATTTAGTCCTTGATTAACCATGACCTATGGAAATCTTTAATAGACCTTATATACCTCACATTTTAAGAAGATGAAGGGTAGATTCATACATGCACCACAAGATATGAATAATGTTATATTACTAAAAATAAATCCCCTTATCTTAGCTAAAAAAAATTAAATCTATAAAATACTTGAACATGATTATTTGAACATTTAATCAATTATAGGCTTACATAAAATTTTATACTAGTAAAATCACTAAATCATAAGAGATGATAGAATAGAAAAAATAAGCTAGAAATTAACCAAATGCAAACACATTGATACATTCACACATGAGAACTAGGAATGTACATGAGAAACATAATATTGGCTAGATATGATAATCCAAATACATCCATCTATTTTTAAACAAAAGATATTAATAGTTAAGGATATTTATGACTTCATAGCTAAATAATTTGAATATGTATTATGTATTAAAAGAATCCAAACACACTCTAGAGAAATTTTAATAATATGCATAAAGATTAACTAATAAAAAGATAAGAAAATTATAAAATATAACATCAAAATAACATACGGTCGTATGCATCCCCTAAAAGAACCCAAGAAATTATGGAGGAACTTAGATAGAGTATTTTTACATCCATTGTCTTTTCTTTGACATAAACAAGTGTGAACATATAAATGAGTCTAAACTAAAAATATTGATGCATTTGAATACTTTCAACCAATAGACCAACAAAAATTACAATAGAGAAAGCCCTAAAACTAACCAAATGCTTACAATCAAAATAGTTTACATATAAACAACATATGAAGACATCCCCAAATTGACCAAATTATAATACTTATCACACATGGAGACGTTTCCATCAAAACAAATTTCCCAAGTGCACATGAGGATAATCCCTATTTGATATTCTATCAAAATCATGAAAAATATGACCCAAACATGTATAATAGCACCTATAACAACTTCTTACATCCCAATTCTATGTTAAATTCATGAAACTCATCCTTGTCATGAAAATCTATGTTAGTCTTGAGTTCTAGATCTATAATTAATAATTGTTCATGCAGATATTTAATATCCTAACCACATTTGTGCATAGCTAATCAACAAGTGCCAAGTTAATCTCCATTCAAATGCCCTCATACATCTACCATTAAGCTCCTGAATAACTCAAGTAAAATGATACAAATTTTCATTAAATTAACAACCATTTATCAAAGTTTGGATTTGAAGGAAAATAAAATAGATTATTATAGTTATACCCTAAATCCATATATAGGCACAAATAGAACATTTCTACATATCACAAACTCCAAGAACTATTGTGTTATAGTTTCATAATTTTTTGCTATTAAGGGAGCATACTAGATCAATGTAGTCTAGAAATATTAGGACCCTTTGGTAATAAAAGTAAGACTCCAATTACATTGATATTCCTAACATAATGTGTTCATACCCTCAATTTGGTCCCAAGAGATGTGATACAAAAAATATGGCTCTTGGAACCGTTACATTAAATGCCAATTAAATATTTTGTAAGAATTCTTTCATTGTTGGCATATTCAAACATTTTTAGTTAAAATATATAGACACATTTTATTGTAGCTAGACTGACCATCCTCCTAAATATGCACATAAAAAATTCTTAGGTGCCATAAATTCTAATAAACATGTCGAAGTTTGACACTTTTTGCTCTTATGTCTCTTAAGAAACTTTACCAAATCACTATAGCTTGAAAGGATTAGGATCCTTTGGTTATAAAAATGAATTTTTACACTCATTTAAATGTGTTCTCACCCTCCATTTATTCCTAAGAGATATGGAACAAAAATATGGATCTTGGAACCCTTATATTGAACACAAATGAGGCATTTTATAAGAATGTATTCATTGTCAACATGGTAAGAAAATCAGTTGGTGGAAACTAAGAGAAGTTATTTTGGTTGGAAATTACATCCAATTTTAGGTACAAATAAGTAATTCATAGGTTCTATTGATTTTGAGAAACACAACATCAAAGTTTAGGACTTTCTTTCTCTTATATCTCTTAAAAGACTTTGCCAGATCATTGTACTCTAGAAAGATCAAGACCCTTTTCAAAACAAAGAGGCCTATAATATAATTCAATCACCCACCTCAATATGTTCATTCCCTTGGTTTATTCCTAGGATGTTCATAACAAAAAATATGGCTCTTGGTACCCTTATATTGAATGCAAATGAGATATTTTACAAGACAAACCTCAAGGAGTAGAAAATAAATTTGGGGTTAGTCATGACAAGTAGATTCATCAAAATTAAGCAACAAGAATAAGATGAGATTGGAACTCCCTAATAGAGGTGTCATTTTTTTGTTGCTCAAAATCATGGCTTCATTATCCTAGAGCTAACAAAATACCAAGATTGGGTAACAAGACTATCTTAGATAAATAATCAAGGCACACTAATAGAGGATAGAAAATTTGAGACCAATGCATAGGATAAGGAACTTACTCTTCTGATTTAAGATCTATTTAATCCAAGAAGTTATTTCCCTACGTTCTCAATAGCATAATTAAAGAGAGATTAAATACTATACTTAATCCTTGATTAACCATACCCTATGGCAGCCATTAATATACCCTATATATCTCACATTCTAAGAAGATGAAGGGTAGATTCATACATGCACCACAAGATATGAATAATTTTATATTACTAAAATAAATACCCTTAGCTTATCTAAACATATTTGAATCTATAAAATACTCTTACATTATTATTTGAATGTTTAACCAATTATAGAATTAGACAAGATTTGGTACTAGTAAAATCACTAAATCATAAGAGATGATAGAATAGAAAGCCTAAGTTAAAAAAATAGCCACACACAAACACATTAGTACACTCACATATGAGAACTAGGAATACACATGAGAAACATAATATTGACTCTATGATGATCCAAATACATTCATCTATGTTGAAAAAAAGTTGAAGGATACTTATGACTCCATAGCTAAATAATTTGAAACCATATTATATGTTAAAAAGAGTCCAAGAAAACTCTAGAATTTTTTTAATAATATGTATGAAGATTAACTAATCAAAAGATAAAGAAAATTACAAAATGTAACATCAAAGACGCATATACCATATGCATCCCCTAAAATAAACCATGAAATTAGGGAGGAACTTAAACGATGAAGAGGATTTTTACATTCATTATCTTTTATTTGATTTACAACATGTGTGAGCATATAAATGAGTCTAAACTACAAAGATTGATGCCTTTGAGTACTTCCAACCAATGGATACAAAAAAATACAATAGAGAAATCCCTAAAACTAACCAAATGTTTACAATCAAAAGATTTTACATATAAATAACATATGAAGAGAGATCCCAAAACTAATCAAATTATAACACTTTGTTACACATCAAAACCTACATCAAATCCATCAATATGTTTCCATCATATCATATTTCCCAAGTGCACACGAGGGTAATCGCTATTTGATCTATGTTCTATCAAAATCATGAAAAACAACTCTTGAATAAATCAAGTCAAATGATACAAATGTTCACTATATTCACAACCATTTACAAGCAACATGCTTGCTAGGTAATTTATGTTCATTTTTCATGGAACTTAAATTTGAATTCTCTACAACCATATTAAATTGAGCTTCATCACCTTTAAATTATTTCATGCAATAATATAACACAACCACATCTACAAGAAACATGTAGCATGAATGCCCCATAAATAGATGCAACAAAACTTTATTGATTATTTTCCTTCAAGAAACCTTCCTTGTTATTGTAACAACTTTCACATCATAATCTTCCTTGATATGTTTTTATCTTTGCGACAACTAAAATAGTTTAAGAGATTAGAATCGTTCAACAAAAATATGCATGTTCGCTATTTTTATTTCCATTTTCTATATTTATATTCAAGTACATAAAGAAAGCTCTATCCGTGTGCCAATTTTTTATATAATACATTTTAACTCTTAACTTTAATATGTCATATATTTAGCATTATTCTTAATAAAATATTAATAATGTGATTTTATTAAAAAAAATTAAAGTAAAGAATAAAAGAATAATTGTTATCTTTACAAAAACTAAAATAGTTTAATAGATTAAAATTGTTCAACAAAAACATGCATGTTCGCTATTTTCTTTCTATTTTCATATATTTATATTCAAGTATATAAAGAAATCTATATCCCTCGTGTCAATCATTTATATAATACATTTAACTTTAACATAAATATATCATATATTTAGCATTATTCTTAATTAAATGTTAATAATGTGATTTTATTTAAAAAGTAAAGAATTAAAACACAACATGAAATATAAATTTAATTATTTTAAAATATTAAAATTATTATATATGTTATTGAAAGGAAATAAATTACACTATTTCTTTCTTTTGATATGATAGCAAACAAAACACTTATTTTTTTGAAATAAGAACTTATTAATAATATTAAATATCTTTAATATTTTAAAAAAAAAAAGAGCGAGCCAATAAAACCCCAAACTTTTGTCCACTAGTATAAGTAGTATATAAAAAAGTCTCAAAGTTTTGAAACTACATTAAAATAAAGTTTTGAGTAATTCCTATAAAAAACCTCGATGCTTAGATATTGTCAAATAAAACCATTCAAATTGCATAAAATATGTTGATTTGTCTACAAACTACTACTAGCACTTGCAATCAAAGAAGATGCAATAATTACTTTGATAGAAAAATGTATGTAAGCTAATATACTAGAGATAGTACAATTTGATTTATGCATAGAAGACAAGAGTGTACAAGTGGGAAAAATATTTAAGTCAAATTTGTTAGTTTAAATAATGTCATTATATAACTAATTAGTTGTAGCCACTTTCTAGTTTGACCTATTCACATTTTCTTAAGTTTAATTAGGTTATTTTAGAGTTTTGGGGCAGGGGGCCTAGCTCGATTGGCTAAAGCATCCTTTTGTAGTCAAGAGGTAACGAGGTCTAGTCTCCCCCCAAACCCATGGTATCGAAGGGCGTGTCATGCCAGTGCCACCAATCACATGAAATTTTTTTACCAGGCGCATTGCAGTTTATGGGGGGCTGGATACCTGACCGATTCCTACAATCTAAAAAAAAAGGTCATTTTAGAGTTTTGTCTCACCTCATGTGGTTGAGACATGTTTCTTCATTTAATAAGACACATCTTGCATGCACACTTGCCACTCACTAGAACACTTGTCAAGTGAGCTAACAAGTATTCCATCATTGGAGGGGTAGTCAATCATTGTGTTCCACTTACCTACCATCACCACCTTGCCTATATATGCAAGGTTACATTATAAATTTGAATCATCTATTGATAATATCATTTGGTTCATTGTGTGCTCATATTTTGTGGAAGTTTATCTATATTTTTTCTTTATGATCTTGGAAATTATAACATGGTATCAGAGCCATGCTAGCGAAAATCTTTTCATAATTTTGCACCAAGCCGAGTTTAGAGTTCCTCATAATGGAATTTTTAAATTTGAATAGTGTTTCAATTATTTTTGAGTAATTTAGTTAAAAATTTGTGTATATAGAGAAGTTTTATTTGAAATCGTAGAAGGTTGATATGTATTCAATCTCATTCAAGGTGTGATCTTCAAGAAGTTCATGTTGAGTCCACCATATCAATTCACGTTTGAGCTTGGACATAATAATCTAGCATCCTATGGTGAGTTATAGTATATAATCTATCTACAGGCATGCACCAAGATCAAATAAGGAATATTAAGCGACACATTTCTTCATAATGGAGGTAGTCAAAAACAAGAAGATAGGTGTTTCAAATAAGCCATGATTCTTCTCCATATGTTGCTTGAACCTACCCATTTGTTTTTGAAAGGTATAAGTTCTATGGTGAATTGTGAATCATTGTTGAAGGGGGAGTATGAAGGTTGTGCTTTTTAGATCTAATGCAAGGATTATGGTGCTCAGTGTCAAAATCTCTATTGACATCTAAATCTCTATCAAAGACCTAGAAAGAAGTAGCAAGTTGAGGGTTTCATTGTGGTAGTTGATAAGTGTGTTTTAGTTTGCTCAATCCTTTTCACCTTTCATCCTTGCCAAGATTCCTCAATGCAATATCCATTGACACACATGCCCTCCTACACAAGGTCTGACATGAGCTCCCTAGTGAGCTTGCCTCATTAACCATATCCCACACAGTATGAAATATTCTATTTATGTTCAAAAAAAATTGGAGGATTATCGCACGCAGTAGGTGTAATGTGATTTGGTTAGCAATCAATGCAACACAATGTGGTATTCAAAGTTCCATGTGTCCAAAACTTCTCCCAATCGCCTAGTCAACATACCTTTTTGACCCATCCCTTGAAGTTCTTTTCTTGGCATTCTAATGTATTTAACCATAGCATTAAATGTTAACAATTTATGTTTCTAAAGAGGGGTTTTTTTTTTTTTTTTTGGCATAACTTGCAAACTGTAAGTCAAAATTTTAATTATGGATGGTTGATAGAAAGCTCTTTCCATTTTGAAGACTTTAGAATTGACACATGATTTAAAAATTGTGTTGTTTAAAACACATTTTGTCTACTCTTTTGAAATGAAAGCTTTAAGTTTCTATGACTATTATAATTTTTTATTAGCTACTCAAATCGAGTATTTCTTTTGTGAAAGTGAATAATTTTTTTCCCACCTCATTGGAAACAATATCACACTCAATTATAAAGTGTCATTATTTGTTCCATTGAATTTTTTTATGCACTAAAATATACAAAGTTCCAAATTTGAGGGGGGGTCAACATTTAATTAAGGGGGGTGTCTTGAGTAAGTGACTTTGAGAACTTTAGTGAGTTGTGCCTTTAAGAACTTCCACATTTCCCTTTCAACATTTCTTTTTGCACATAAATTTTTACAACAAATCTACTAAGCATGGAGTCTAATAAAACCATTAAACCTTTAACAACCTTCAATTATCATGAATGTAAACTAGCCATTTCCCTTATGTTAAAGAATCAAGGGTTATACAAGGTAATTATGGGAATAGAAAAATAACCCAATGTAGTTAAAGATAAGGAAATATGGTTTAATAATTGTGATCAATCCATCAGATTATTATGTCTTAACTTGCATCTAGCACTTTTATTCCATATAGAGGCCTTGGAAACACCCAATGAAGTTTGGATAACACTTGAATTTTTTTTAGGAAGGTTGATGAATTAAGAATTTACGAGCTTGAAAATTAAATCATCAATTTGAGTCCAAGAGATTTTGACACTTTAGAGGACTATTTCACAAAATTCAGATCATTGAGGTTGTAGTTACTAGAATGTGGCATAGAAAAGAAAGAATATCAACTCATCATTTCCATTCTTTCCAAGTTAAGTTTTGAATATTGTATCTTTGTATCAACCTTATATAATACTAAAAGTTCTCTTGGAGACAAGTGGAAATGCCATCATTATATGACTTTACAGATTTAACAAGAGAGCAAGATAAGTTAATCTAGATGGGTACTTTAAAGTCCTATAAGCAACAAGCCCCCGTAGAAGGAAATGGAAAATAAAATACTTTAAACAAAGGAGATAAACATGACAAAGAAAGAAATGATGATGAATCATAACAAAAAGTGAATTGTGTGTTCTACAATAAATTTGGACATAATGAAGATAAATGTATGAAGAAAAGGATTCACCATATTCTGCACCTACTTGAGCAACAAGGGGTTCTTACATCCATGACAGAGTCTGCATCTACATCAAAATATTCTAAATCAAAGGATATATCTAAACAAAAAATACTTATGGCAATTTTAGTTTTTGAGATTAATAAATTGGTTCTTGACTCATGAGCATCCCATCATATGTCTCCTTATCTACAAGTTTACATGTCCTTGTATCCTTTTGATGTATCCAAAATCCAAATAGCTAACAACACTTACATATGTGTTTGTGGACAAGGAACTGTTGAGATATGTAATCAATGTATCCCTAATGTCTTGTTTGTTCTTGAATTGGTAAACAATATTCTTTTCATATATCAACTCACAAATTCATGGAAGATAGTTGAATTCGCATCTACTTCAATGACAGTTTGAGATTCATGGAGTAGAGAGATTATTTTAGTTGGTGAGATTGATCATTATCGCGTGTTTACACATTCTCCCACTTTTCTCCAAGTAATTCATTCTCCTACTTTTAGTATGGTTCATCTCCTCCACCATCACCTATTGTATAAAAATTCAAATGTGCTTCACTGAGAGCATCTAGACGTTCTTTCCAATAGAAGACCACATGAAGAATTTTGAGCATCATCTTTTGTGGGACTACACAGTCTCTCTTAATTGTACTGTTTATTGTATCATCTCTTTTCTAGGATGATTTTTTTTCCAACTAGGTTTTCTCCTTTAATTCGATTTATAAGAGATTGCATTGTACATGGGTACCTAACATGGCTAGTAATAGAGACCTATCATTATCTTTATATAAATCACTCCTTAAGTTGCACTTAAGGTGACCGTGTTAGTGGAAATAGTATCATTATATAAAGTTAGTTACATAATCACTTTCTAGTTTGACCTATTCACATTTTCTTAAGTTTACATAAGATATTTTAGAGTTTTGTCTCACCTCATGTGGTTGAGATATGTGTCTTCATTTTATAATACACCTTTTGCATGCACACTTACCACTCACTAAAACACTTTTTGAGTGAGCTAACAAGTGTTCAATCATTGTAGGGGTATTAAATCATTATATTTGACTTGCCTACCTTCACCACCTTGCCTTTATATGCAAGGCTACATTATACATTTGAATCATCTCTTGATAATATCATTTGGCTCATTGTATGCTCATATTTTATGGAAGTTTATCTTGATTTTTTCTTTATGATCTTGGAAATCATAAAAAAAATGTACAAAGTAGGCCACTTATCAAAATATACATGTATCCAAAATTCCCTTAAAATAAACACAAAACTAGAAATAAAAATAACACAAATATACATAGTTTTCCATTATATATATATATTAATTGACTACACCAATTCGATAACCCAACTCTTCAATCACCAAATAAAAATTGACAAATCTTAAGTATATAATTTCTTTTTCTCGAACAATAAGGTACATTTACAAGTATAAGAAAATCACAATTTAATGGTGTATTTAGATGGATTAACCATTAGAAACAATAAGGTACATTTATACTTCAAAATTTAATGCATTCTTAAAGATTGATAGAATTTCTTTGAATAAAAATTGGAAGTTGTGGTGGCTAGATAGAGTCCTAACTAATTGTTAATTAATGGAAAAATTCAAAAGAGCATATATGTTTCTATTGTCAATCAAAAAAGTCTTCAAAATGTAAAACTTTAGAAGAGCATATAGAAAAGTGAGACATAATTATTTTTTTTCTTTGATAAAAATGATTCAATAACAAAGGGTGAACTAATGAGGCCTAAATTCAAGAAAATACCCCATATTTTTAAGAATAGTGATTTTTTTGCACGGTTAGAGATGTTTCCATAGAAAGTTAGGAAAGTTGATGAAATTAAAGAAAATGCCTCATATTTTTACAATAGTGGAACTTCTTACATGGTTGGGGATTTAACAAAAGAGAGGAAAATTAATTCAAACTATAGATAATTCATGACCATTTCAAACCTAATATCAATTTACAAGATAAAATGTAATTAATATTTCTATCAATATGTCTCATCCTATTTTCCTTTTCTATTTGAGAAACATAAGAACCCAACCCAATTTTCATTTGGGCATGATCTATAGTTTCTAATTGAAAACATCCCTCATAATTGAATCCTACCACTTGGCTTTTAGGAAGTTCATCTTCATTAGATATGAATACACTATCGTAAAGTTGCATATACATCTTGAATATTTGTTGAAGTAAAATCAATACTAAAATTTCATAAACATCATGGGAAAAAACATAACCATCTCAATAACTTTGAACTCAATAATATACTATAAGCTAAATCTCTTTCAAGCATGAAACTAGAATTATCTTAATTTTGGTCAGTGGTGGAAGCATAAGAGCATTAAAACAATCAATAACACTTATTGTTGTTTCAAATCAAGATTAACAATTTCAATAAAAAAATTTAATTTCCAAAGTATTCTATAATGATTCCTCCTTTTTCCTTCTCAAAAATGAACCCTATACAAGAACACATTAATTTTCTTATACATGTCCACAATTACTAATTTTCAAGGATAAGATGAACCTTTGAATTGAGATACAAATGTATCAAGCATGAGACTTCAAAAAATATAGAATAAAGTAATTAAATTTTAGGAAAATATTTTTCCTAACCTACATATCAAGATCTATTGAAAAAAGTGAGTTAAGCGTTGTGGTCTCATGGAGAGTACATGTAACAATTTTATATGCAAATCAATAATTACACTTGTATTTTGCAAACAAAAAATACACATTAACTTATCTATTTTGGAATGCAATAGGTTGCCTATAAATGTATTATTTATTATAATAATATATTATTTGACTTCTTTCCAAAAAGTAAGAAAATTAAATTATAAGTGGGTAACACCATAATATTTTTATGCAAACAACTTATTTGCACAAATTAAGGAGAACATAAAGAGTAGTGAAAAGTGACTATGGGTTGTAATGTCCCGAACATATAATTTTAACAAAAGACTAATTTTTATATTGTATTTAATACACATCAATATATAAACACAAGACAACAATCCAATATATTGGTAAACTTCAAAATTTCATCTACATATATGGTATATCAATTATAGCTTATGAGACTAATCTAGAATGATATACAATGCTACCATAGATCAACAATAATTTCACTAACTTGATTACATATATATATATATATATATATATATATATATATATCATATTAAGGGTTACCATACCAAGTTCTTATCCTAAGTGATACTTCCCCTCTCTTTCAGAGGCTTGAATCTATGCCTGCATTCAAATTAGCACATTGCAATAGTAGTTATCCATTCATAATACAATCGCTTGCATCACATAGTCAGAATTTATTATATAAAAAGAAAATTAAATCTATATTCATTCATTTTCAATGATATATATAAGAAATGTACAAACACATGTATTTCAATTAAAATTGCAAACACATTCATACATCAAAGTATTTTTAACCATAATAGTAATAGTAAATAGGTAAATACACAATGGGGTGTAAAACATTAAGAATCTAAACAATGTTGTTCACCTTTCTATACTGAAAAACAATTAAAACCATTTATGATGCATAAAAAAGTATATTATAGGAGACCCTTTGTGTGCCTTGCAATGGAAAATAATGCTAGGAAAATAAATTTGGGTGATTGGAGAGTATAAGAGGTAAATGTCAAACTGTGCAAATTTTTTTGCATACAAAATACTTGAATCAAATTTTTAGAGATAAAATTCTTCTTTGCATTTACAGACACCTAATACTTTAATTCAAGAGACCTGCCAAACAAAATCATGTCTAGAATTGCTTCTAAAAGGATGTTGAATCATCACAAATTTATGCAAAACCAAAGATGTTTGTTCTATTTATCTATAGAAAGATGATCTCTCAAATGTAGCACCCTTTTTTTTGTTAAAGTAATATAGGAATGTGGTTTCAAAAAAGAATGTAATAATATATCAAAAGGATATTAATACCTAATTGTACCACTAAATCCTAACTAAGTAACCAACCAAGGTAGAGGATGTACCCATCTAGAAAATCAAGTTGTTTTTCACTAATTCAATATTTTATTTTTAAATTTTGGTGTGACACCAATCCCTTGCCTTGTTTGGTCTTTAAAGTACAAGAGCTAGTATAACACAAAATTGTGAAGAAATGTGCTATACTATAAGGTTTGCAAAGAAGATTGAAAGTTTAACATATGAAGATGGTCTCATCCCTACTATTCACTCTATCTGAAAATAAATTTGATGACTATTTTATTTAAGCATCAACAATAGTTGATATCCATTCAACACTAACTTAATAATTTTGTTGGAAAAAATGTCATAAAATAACCTCAAGAACAAGGAAAACAAAATAAATAAATAAAAATTAAACTTACCAAATAAAATCAAATTTGATTTCACTTCAAAATCTTCCATATGAAGAGACAATAGGGGTCTAATTGTAGTTATTACAAAAATATCTTATATGAAAACAACCATAAATGAAAACTTAGAGCCAATGACTTCATTTAAATAGGTAACAACAAAATTGTTTTAGAATGAAATAAAACAAAAAAATAATGATCCAAATTCGTTCAGATTCCCCAAAGCAACTCACTCAAACCATGGCAAGTGACTTGCCTCAAGATTCTCTAAAAAAAATTTCGTGTTGTTAAAGATGTCGATGAGAAAAATGGGCAAAGTTTGCAAGGAAAATATTACAAAACCCTATAGGTGGGAAAAGGAGACAATATTATTAGCATAACCAAGGTTGATTTTTTCCTAATTTTTTCAACAAATTGTTATTGTGTTGTTGATTTCTTTATTATAAGCTAACAAAAGAAACATATCTGCACTTTCCTCTTTTTCCCGTGTTTTTATCATTTCTTTTTTCTCCTAGAGTGGTTTTAAAGCATTATAAGTTATGTATTTTGAATATGAATAATCAAAAGTTTTTTATTCAATTTCTTGCTCTAAATTTTTTCCTTTGTTCACTTGTAAATTGTGTTCTTTTTTTCTGCTAGATTAATATTGTTCTTTGTAGGTTTAATTAAAATTTTACATGGTATCAAATTACACAGGAGCTACAAAGAAGGAGAAGAAACAATTTTTTTGCAGATACTAAAGATTAGAGCTATTGGACAAAATGGAATTTTCGACCTCTTCTATTTGCATGCCATATAACTATTTCAAATAGAAGCCAAATATTTTGCTTTAGCTCAGAAGTAGAGGCTTGTATCGAGCATTCATGGCAACATAGATTGAACCAAATTCTGTAGTTGAAAAATTAAAATATTTCAACTGCATGGATGAAGCCTCTGGTCTCCTATACTTATCCATATCTTCAAAATTCTTGTTTCATGTTGAAGCATGGAAAACTCAAAATGAGGTTTGGACTAAGCTAGAGACTCTTTTGGGGAAGAAAGATGAGATGTAGGGTCATATCCTTAAAAATGAGCTCTACTCATTAGATCCGAGCAAATTTGAGAATATTCAAGACTTTTCACAAAGTTCAAGGCCTTATTACTCCAGTTGAAAGGATGCAAAATAGACAAATCCCAGCAAGAAAGCAAATTAATTATTGTTATTTTGTCAAAATTGGGTCCAAAGTATGGTGTATTTGTCTCCACTATTCACACAATCAGACTTACAACAAGAGCAACTTGGAAGATTCCCACACTCGATGCTTTTATTGAGTCCCTGATACATGAGCAAGATAAGCTCATAAAAATGGGTACATGAAAAAATTCCAAAGATCGTGCCCTTGCTATGCATATAGGTGGGGAGAACAGTTTGAAACCCAATAAAAAATCCAAAGGCAAAGAGAAGAAGGAACCAAATCCAAGAAAGGGAGACAATCTCAAACCTCCAGATGAATCTCCCAGCTTGAAGGAAAATAAGGAAAAAAGGGGAAATCAAAGTGTAGCTATTGCAATCGTGGTTACCATTCAGAATCATCATGTATGAAGAAGACCATTGACCCCATGGCATAGAAACTTTAACAAAATAACCATGGCAATTTTATTCCAAAAATTTCCAAGAAGAAGCAAGAAGAAAAGGCACAAAAATAAAGAGGCAATGTAGATGCATTAATTGTTATCCATTCTTCTTCAGATGCATGGATCATAGACTCCGAAGCTTCACACCACATGGAAGCCACAAAATGTGTTCTCTCATCTGTAAAACCATATGATGGTCCTCCTATTCTCATGGGAAATGACTCTCCAATAAAGGTAACTGGAAAAGGGAGGGTAGAGCTTGGCATTAGAATTTTTGAGAATGCCTTGAACATTCAAAAGTTGTCTATCAATCTTCTATTTGTTTATCAAATGACACATAATAGCACTAGAAGGAGAGTTGAATTCACCCCAAATACGGTGAGCATATTTGACATGCAAGAAAACTCCAAAATTACTGTTGGTAAGGCAAATCATCAGTCTCATTTGTACACTTTTTCTGACTTTGCTACTAAATCAAATTCCACTTTACTTCTAACACATGCAAATGATGAAAGTAGACTTTGGCATGAAAATTTTGGTCATTTAAATTTTAGATACATGCAAAAACTTAACAAACATGGGATGGTGAAAGGCTTGCCTACCATAGAATTTTCCAATGGAATATGTGAAGGTTGTGCTCTTGGAAAGCATCCACAAGCAAAATTTCAGAAGGGGCATGCATGGAGAGCCTCTTCTCCTTTGGAGTTTTTTCATAGTGATATTGTGGGTCTATTTTTAGAACCTTCCATGAGGCAAGCCAAATACATGCTAACATTCATTAATGATTGCACAGGGCAATACACATGGGTGTATTTTCTCAAATTCAATTCTGAAATGTTTGAGAATCTCAAGATTTTCAAAGCTCATGTAGAGAATCAATTTGGAAAAATGATCAAGATCCTCCACATAGATAATGGAGGGATTATGTCAACAACAATGTCCAACATCTTTGTGATGAAGTAGGAATATAGTTGCAGAACATAGTTCCTTACACTACACAACAGAACGAGGTGGTTGAGAGGAAGAATTCATCTTTGAAAGAGATGACTAGTTGCATGTTACATGCAAGGTCACTTTCCTCCAAATTGTGGGTTGAAGCAATCAACTGTGCCTCATACATACAAAACAGATCTCCTCACAAATTTGTCATAGGAAAAATACCTTTTGAAGCATGGAGTGGCATGCAACTAGAAGTCACACATTTTCATATTTTTGGATCACGTGCATGGGCCCACATTCTTGCAAACAAGAGGAAGGCTTTGGATCCTTAAAGAAAATAATGCATCTTTTTTGGATATCTAGATGGCGTAAAGGGATAAAAATTGCTAGATCTTTCAATAGAAATTTTCTTCATTAAGAGGAGTGGCTACTTGGAAGAAAGTCCCCAACATGCATCATAGGATAAACATTCCACCACCTTGATGCTTCCTCCTCTTATGGATATCAAAGATGATACATGCAATTATTTAGATCAGATTTTAGATATTTTTGAATTTGATTCAGAGCAAAATGAGCATGCATGTTTCGATCCACATCCAATTCTCGATAGGGCTAACAATGATGATTTAGTATCCCTTGTGAGAAATCAAAGAGAAAGGAGCTTAAGAGAGATATATGATGCCCCACATGCACTATCGGCTACTGAGCCCATCATGCCATTAAATACCTATGTGGCTCTAGCATCGGACCATCAAACTTATGCAGAAGTTGTGGGGAATCCTTTTTGGGAAGCTACCGTGGAAGAGGAGTATAACTCCCTCATAGCAAACCAAAATTGGGACTTGTTTCCACTTCCTTTTGATCGCAAGTTTGTCAGATGTAAGTGGGTCTATAGGAGTATTCTACATTTTAGAGGTTTCACTTACTTTGTCCGATAGACCAACTTACATCTGACAAGATTTTGATTGGAAGGAAGTGAAACCAAGTCCCAAGTTTGATTCTTTATGGTGGAGTTATACTCCTTTTCCATGGCAGCTTCCCAAAAATAATTCCCCACAGCTTCTGCATAAGTTTGAGGTTCAAATGCTAGAGCCACATAGGCATGCAATTAGCATGATGGACTCAATAGTTGAGAGTGCATGTGGGGCATCATATTTCTCTCTTAAGCTCCTTGTTATTTGATTTCTCATAGGGGATATTGAATCATCATGGGTAGCCCCATCAAGAATTGGATGTGGATCGGCACATGCACGCTCATCTTCCTTTGAATTAGATTTGAAAATATCTAAAGTCGTATTTGAATGATTGCATGTATCATCTCTAATATTCGTAAGAGGAGGAAGGACTGAGGTGGTGGCAGGTTTATCCTGAGAAGCATGTGGGGGAATTTCTTCAAAGTAAACACTCCTCTCAATGAAGAGTGTTTTTGTTGAGATATCTAGCAATCTGTATCCCTTTACGCCATTTGGATTTCCAACAAATATCCATTATCTTCTTTGAGGATCCAAAGCCTTCCTCTTTTCTGGAAGAATGTGAGCCCATGCATGTGATCCAAAAATATGGAAATGTGTGACTTTTGGTTGCATGCCACTTCATGCTTCAAAAGGTGTTTTTCCTATGATAAATTTGTGAGGAGATCTTTTTTGTATGTATGAGGCACAATTTATTGCTTCAACCCACAATTTGGAGGGAAGTGACCTTGCATGTAACAAGCAACTGGCCATCTCTTTCAAAGATCGATTCTCCCTCTCAGCTACCTTCTTTTGTTGTAGAGTGTAAGGAACTATGTTTTGCAACTGTATTCTTGTTTCATCACAAAGATATTGGACATTTTTTTTGAAATACTCCCCCCATTATCTTTGCAAAGGATCTTGATCATTTTCTCAAACTGATTCTTTGCATGAACTTTGAAAATCTTGAGATTCTCAAACACTTTAGACTTGAATTTTAGAAAATACACCCATGTGTATCGTGTGCAATCATCGATGAATGTTAGCACATATTTGGCTTGGCTCATGGAAGATTTTGGAAATTTCCCCATAAGATCACTATGAACAAGCTCTAAAGGAGAAGAGGCTCTCCATGCATGCCCCTTCTGAAACTTTTCTTGTGGATGCTTTCCAAGAGCACAACCTTCACATAGTCCATTGGAAAATTCTATGGTAGGAAAGCCTTTCACCATCCCTTGTTTGTTAAGTTGCTTCATGCATCTAAAATTTAAATGACCAAATGTTTCATTCCAAATTCTACTTTAATCATTTGTATGCATTACAAGTAAAGTGGAATCTGATTTAGCAACAAAGTCAGAAAAAAGTGTACAAATGAGACTAATGATTTGCCTTACCAAAAACAATTTTAGAGTTGTCTTGCATGTCAAATATGCTCACTATATCTGGGCTGAATTCAACTCTCCTTTCGGTGCTAGTATGTGTCATTTGATAAACAGAGAGAAGATTGACATAAAGCTTTGGAATGTGCAAGACATTCTCAAAACTTCCAATGCCAAGCTCTACCCTCCAATGCCAAGCTCTACCCTCCCTTTTCCAGTTGCCTCTATTGGAGAGTCATCTCCCAGGAGAGTAGGAGGACCATCATATGGTTTTAAAGATTAGAGAACATCTTTTGTGGCTTCCATGTGGTGTGAAGCTTCGAAGTATATGATCCATGCATCTGGAGAAGAATGAATAGCAATTAGTGCATGTGCATTACCTCTTGTTTCTGGTGCCTTTTCTTCTTGCTTCTTCTTGGCACTTTCTTGAATAAATTTACCAAGGTTATTTTGTTGAAGTGTTTGCACCATGAGGTCAATGGTCTTCTTCATACATAATGATTTTGGATGGTAACCACAATTGCAATAGTTGCATTTTGATTTCCCCTTTTTGTCCTTCTTTTCCTTTGAGCTAGAAGATTCATCTGGAGGTTTGAGATTTTCTCCCTTTCTTGGATCTAGTTCCTTCTTCCTTTACCTTTGGATTGATGATTGGGTTTCAAACTGCTCTTCCCACGTGCATGCACAATAAGGGCATGAGCTTTAGAATTTTTTAATGTACCCATTTTTATGAGCTTATCTTGCTCATGTATCAAGGACTCAATAAAAGCATCAAGTGTGGGCATCTTCCAAGTTTCTCCGGTTGTAAGCCTGATTGTGTGAAAAGTGGAGACAAATACAACATACTTTGAACCCAATTTTGACAAAATAGCAAGAATTAATTTTCTTTCATGCAGGGATTTTTTATTCTACATCCTTTTAGCTGGAGTAATAAGGCCTCAAACTTTGTGAAAAGTTTTGAATATTCTCAAATTTGCTCAGATCTAATGAGTTGAGCTCATTTTTAAGGATGTGACCCCACATCTCATTTTGCTTCCCAAAAAATTTCTCCAACTTAGTCCAAACCTTGTTTGGAGTTTTGCATGCTTCGACATGAAAAAACAATTTCGGATAGCTCTCATGTGCTTTGATACCATGTAAAATTTTAACTAAACCTACAAAGCACAATATGAATCTAGCAACAACAAAAAAATAGAACTTGCAGGTGAACAGAGGAAAAAATTTAGAGCAAGAAATTGAATGAAAAAATTCTCATTATTCACATTCAAAATACAGAATTTACAATGCTTTAAAACCATAGTAGGAAAAAAAAAGGATTAAAAAAAGGGAAAAATGGGAAAGCATAGATATGTTTCCTTTGTTAGCTTACAATAAAGCAAAGCAACAACACAACAATAGTTCGTTGAAAAAATTAGGAAAAAAGCTACTTTGATTATGCTAACAAATGTATTACTCCACATAATGTATTTTATTGTCTAATTAAATCAATTACATCTACCTCATTATTTAGAGGTCATAGACAATTCTAGAAGACGATAAACTAAAAAAAAACTTATAGCTAATCAAGAAAATAAATTCATACAAACTATATAATAACCTAATTAATCTTAAGTTCATTTCATACTTATCTAATTAAATCAATTACATATGCTTTATATAAAGATCTTAGACAATTCTAAAAGACTATAAACTAAAAGAAACTTACAGTTAATCTAGAAAATAATTTCATACAAACTATAAAATAGCCTCACTAATCTTAAGTTCATTTCTAGTTAGAACGGCTACTACTCATGCAAAGCATGCAAGCAAAACTAATATTTTTCTGTCCTCATGCGTGGATGCATCCACGAGAAATTTTAGTTTCCAACAAACCCTACCAAAACCCATTTTTCTTAAAAATGAGACAAACCAAACCAATCTCCCGACAACTGTTGCTTCAAGCTTTCACAACCGAAAAGTGGATCTAAAAATATCGGGGTTCTAGAGCGATTAGATTTTTTAATTCTTAAGTTATGATGGTTTAACTATTAGGATCTTTTAACAATTCATTAAAAAACGTTCTTGCGAAAAAAGCATTTGTTTACTATGGTAGCAGATCTAAATTTAGTAAAAAAATATTGCTTTATTTAGTATTAGTTTGTTTATAAATTGATTCTAAGTGTTTTTATCTTCTTCAGAGGTAACTTTTCTTAAATTTCAATGGAGACAAAGGCATGGATAGAGAATTTCGTTTCTTATGAGTATATACAGAATTGTAATATCCATAGTAAAAGTGGCAAGCACAGAGATCATGCATTTCAGCGTTCAACTTTCTTCTGCAAAGATTGTCCTTCAAGTGGGCCTCTCTGCAAAGAATGTGTTTCTGCAACTCATTCATCACACACTGTTTTACAGGTCAGGAAGACGTCCAGACGTGATTCAATCAAGAAAGATGACATTGAACCTCATATAACTCAGGCTCACCAGATTTTTCCTTACATCTGGAACAAAGACACAGTATTCTTTCTTAGAAATAATTCATCATCTTCACCATCATCCTCCTCTGCTTCATCTTCTCCTAATGGCTGCTGCAGAGTGTGTGAAAGAAGATTTCATGAGAAAAGGAATGATGTGTTGTACTGCTCTCTTGAATGCAAGTATTTGGGAGATAATGAAGAAGTTTTTTGGAAGCGGATTGACTCCCCGAACCGTTGTGATATGAGGAATGGATTTTGGGAGTTTGTCAAAAATTTGGGTAGCAATGAAAGAGAGCAGGCACTGAAATGCAATGAGCCCCTCAAGTATTTGTACATGCAATATCTTTTGTCATTTCAGGCTTAAAATTATTTCAGCATTCAACCCCAACATACAGTGACTGTTTAATTCTTTATTGTGTGAAAGAGATGTTATACAGCCATTTTCTTTGAGGGCGTAGTTTCTGGTCTATATCTTTGCGTACTCTGTAAATCATTCTGTGTTCTTCTTCTCTTATAGTTTGGTAATGTTTCTTTTCTGTTGCGCGATTAAGGCTTTGTTTGTGCCTTTGACATATGTTGTATGTGGTTTAAATAGCTGCATTTTGGTGGTACTGGTGTATGGCTGTGTAATCTGTAATCTATTGTTCTTTCTTGGAAAAAAAAATCTTACAATAAATAAATAAAGTGTTTTTTCCGCATTTATTATCTTACAAAGTATTTACAATAATTTAAATGTAATATGTAAATAGTAAATTGGAATGTAATGTGACGTTCCCTATCTGAATAGAGGCGAATTAATTGAATTAATTCCAACAATCAACGGATAACAGCGTCTAAGATGCATGCAAGACGTTCGATTAACAAAGATGCATGCAGAAATAATGTAAAAATAAAATAAATAGTTTTATAGTTTTTTGACGAAAAAAAACACTTTTATAATCTCTTCATACAAATCTATATAATATATTTCTTGGACGAGCCTTAGAAGCAATGGGCAGAGAGAGCTCAAGAAGCGTAGTGGTATATACATCAGGCAAAGAAATTAAAATGCTCCCCTAGGTCAAACGTACCCTCAATAGTTTATTTATGCATACTCTTTTCCTTATACTCAGGTTTGATGCCAGACTATGTCACTTTCATTGGAGTTTTGTCTGTTTGTAGCTATGCAGGGCCCAGGCCTTGTAAATGAAGGCTGGCAATATTTTGATAGCTTGACTCGAGATTACTGTATCGCCCCCAGGATGGAGCATGCATGGTTGAACTTCTTGGCCGTTCAGGACGTCTTTAAGAAGCATATGATTTCATTTCAATGATGCCTATAAAGCCTGAAGCTAAGGTGTGGAAGAGCTTTCTCAGTGCTTGCAGAAAACGTCACAATATACAGCTAAGCAAATGCGCGGCAAAGCACCTTCTTGAGCTAGAGCCTCAAAATGTGGTGTATTATGAATCTTTTTCAAACATCTATGCTGCTGCTGGTAGATGGGATGATGTAGTGAAGGTCAGGAAACTGCAAAAAGATAGGGGGTTGGAAAAGAGTCCAGGATACAGCTGGATTGAGATTAAAAACAAGGTCCATGCTTTTGTTGTAGGAGACAAGTCGCACCTACAAACAGATAAAATATATACTCAGCTGAAGAGCTTGGTTGGGCAGATGAAAGCAGAAAGGTATGTTCCAGACACAAGATTTGTGCTACATGATGTGGAAAAAGAAGTCAAGGGAGATTTGTGCTACATGATTTTTGTTCTTATGTCTTTTAAGAGATTTTGTTGAATCACTGTAGCCCAGAAGGATCATAACCCTTTGGCAATGAAAGGAAACATCCACTAGAATTCAATCCACCCATATCAACATGTTGTGCATACTTAAAAATACCAATCTTGGCACCTTTAAACTGCAAATAACTAAGACATTTTGCAAGAATACAATTGTTACGTAGGACATATTTTTCATAATGTGTCAAATTATGATATTGCTATCAGGATTCAACCATGTAGTTTTACGAGTCAAACTCATTGACCCATGTTTCATGAGTAGTGGTTCACAACAACCCATCTCTCATGATAGTGAATGATCTACTTAGCACTCATTGCATCTAGATGATGTTCACACAGGTGAAGCATTGGGCCTTCTCGGGAGATCAACCATCCTAGTACTACTCCAGCTCAAGCATGCTTAACTAGAGAGTTTTCCCCAAGCTTAAACCCACTTCGCTTGCAACCCCATGTGCAAAACCTTCAACAATTGTTGTTGATAAAATAAAATAGTTTCAAGTTAAGGGAAATTAAGATAGGTTGTTGTAACTGGATCCAACATCAACTTTTAGGTATAAATAGAATATTTATAGCTCTCATACATTCTAAGAAATGCTACATCAAAGTTTGGCTTTTTTTACTTTTGTCTCTTAAGACGTTGTTAATCTATATAGTCTAATAGCATCACAACCACTTGGTGATGAAAGGAGGCCTCCAATAGAATTCACCTACCCACCTTAAGATTTTTGCACCCTCAATTTGGTCCCACAAGGTGTATAACAAAAAATATGGCTTTTGGCTCCCTTATAGTGAATGAAAATGAAGCATTTTGCAAGAATGCATTTACTGTCAGTATGATAAAAAAAAATATTGGATTTGAAGAAAAATAAAATTGATTATTATAGTTAGTCCCTAAATCCATTTATGGGTACAAATAGAACATTTCTACATATCACAAATTTCAAGAACTATTGTCATAGTTTGATATTTTTTGACTCTTAATGGACCATGCTAGATCAATGTAGCCTAAAAAGATTTGGACCCTTTGGTAATAAAAGGAAGCCTCCAGTTGCATTCGTATTCCAAACGTAATGTGTTCATACCCTCAATTTGGCCTCAAGAGATTTGAAACAAAAAATATGGCTCTTGGAACCCTTACACCAAATGCCAATTAGATATTTTGTAAGAATGCTTTCATTGTTGGCATGACCAAACATTTTTGAGTTAAGAGAGATTGAGATAGTGTATTGTTGCTAGACCTACCATCCTCCTAAATATGTACACAAAACATTCTTAGGTGCCATAAATTCTAATAAATGTGTCAAAGTTTGACACTTTTTTGCTCTTATGTCTCTTAAGAGACTTTTCCAAATCATTATAGCTTGAAAGGATTAGGACCCTTTGGCTATAAAACTGAGGCCTCTAATATCATTTTTCACACCCATCCAAATGTGCTCTCACCCTCCATTTAGTCCTAATAGATATGGAACAAAAAATATGGCTATTGACACCCTTATATTGAACACAAATGAGGTATTTTACAAGAAGGCATTTGTTGTCAACATGGTCAAACAATTTTGAGTTAGTAGAAACTAAGAGAGGTTATTTTAGCTAGAAATTTCATTCACTTGTAGGTTCTATTGATTTTGAGAAACACAACATCAAAGTTTGGCACTTTCTTGCTCTTAAGTCTCTTAAAAGACTTTGCTCTAGATCATTGTATTTTAGAAAGATCAAGACCCTTTGAAAAATGAAGAGGCCTCAAATAGCATTCAACCACCCACCTCAATATATTCATTCCCTTGGTTTAGTCCCAAGAAGTGCATAACAAAAAATATGGCTCTTGGCACCCTTATATTGAATGCAAAAGGGATATTTTGCAAGACAAACTTTGAGGAGTAGAAAATGAATCTGGGTTTAGTCATGACAAGTAGATTTGTCAAAATTAAGAAACTAGAATAGGATGGCATTGGAACTCTCCAATAGAGACACCATTTTTTTGTTGTTCAAAATCATGGCTCCATTCTTCTAGAGCTAAAAATCAATATTGGGTAACAAGACTATCCTAGATAAATAGGCAAGGCTCACTGATGGAGGGTAGAAACATTAAGATTGATGCATAGGATAGGGCATTTCCTCTTCTTATTTAAGCTCTACTAAATCTAATAAGGTATTTCCCTATTTTCTCAATAGGATAATTTTAAAGAGAAATGAAATATTATACTTAGTCCTTGATTAGCCATGCTCTATGGCAGCCATGAATAGACCCTAAATACCTCACATTAAAAAGATGGAAGGGTAGATTCATACATTCACCACAAGATATGAATAATGTTATATTACTAAAATAAATCCCCTTAGCTTAATTAAACATGTTTAAATCTGGAAAATACTTTAACATAATTATTTGAACATTTAATCAATTATAAGTTGCTTACACGAGATTTGATACTAGTAAAATCACTATATTATAAGAGATGATAGAATAGTAAACTTAGAAATTAGCCACATACAAACACATCAATACACTCACACATGAGAATTAGGAATGCACATGAGCAACATAATATTGGCTCTATGATAATCCAAATACATTCATCTATGTTGAAACAAAATACATTAATCCAAATACATTCATCTATGTTGAAACAAAATACATTAATGGTGAAAGATACTTATGAGTCCATAGCTAAATTATTTGAATCCATATTATGCATTAAAAAGGATCCAAGCACACTCTAAAATAATTTTAGCAATATGTATGAGGATTGCCTAATCAAAAGATAAGAAAATTACAAAATGTAACAACATATATCATATGCATCCCCTAAAAGAACCCAAGTAATAATGGAAAAACTTAGATGATGAAGAGGATTTTTACATTTATTATATTTTCTTTGATTTACAACATGCGTGAACATATAAATGAGTTTAAACTACAAAAATTAATGCTTTAAATACTTTCAATCAATAGAAAAAAAATAACTATAGAGAAAGTCCTAAAACTAATTTTTGTTCATTGTTCATGGAACTCAAATTGAGCTTCAATGGCCCGACATGATAATATATTAAAAATTGATTTATATAATGTAGTTAATTTTCCCCCACGATGAATTGTTGGTGGTGAATTTTACTTGACGGTGAATTTGTCATAGCGGTGAATGTTCCCGCGGTGAATAACTGGCAATGAATTTTCTATCAGTGAATTGTTGACGGTGAATTTACCATATACTGATAAACTATGTCCAAATTCATGTGATATAACTATGTCCAAATTCATGTGATATATCCTTGAACTATCTTCCATATACAATGTGTTAGACTTCCATTTAGTTTACTAATGTGGACTTGGGTTTCTCAAAAAAAAAAAAAAAACTAACCTCAAATAAATAATGAATGGACTCGGTATTAAATTTAGGCCTTCAAATTACAAGATTCCCAACCACTAGGAATAGGGAACATGGCAAGAATATGGGTATTACATTACTCAAACCCGACATACTAGGGATAATGAAGGCATTAAAAATTCATTAAGGTTAACTCAGACTTCGCAGAAAGATATGACGTCAGAAGAAAAGATGTTAAATTGGATGATATCATGAATGTCCTTTAAATCATTTCATGCAATAATAGAACACGACCACATCCACGTGAAACACGTCGCTAAAAAGCATTTTTACTATATTGGTACAGTCTATTTCGTAATATTAAAAAAGATTCTTGAGAAAAAAGCATTTGTTTAGTATGGTAGAAGATCTAAATTTAATAAGAACATATTGCTTTATTAGCCGATAGGCTTTTATTGTGGACTTGCCCGTCCACAAGCCATCGAGATACCTGTCTCACGCACCCGGCATACCATTTGACCAGTCGGCATACCATTTGATCCCTCTGCTGTCTGCAACAATCGCCAAACACTCCACCGTACAAATTAATTTAGATGAGTCCAATCTCATTAAGAATAAATCTACCAGCTTACTCCAGCAGAAGAGGCGGCTCAGGAAAATTGCACCGGAGTTGAATTCAGCGTCTAATCTCTGTCAGAGAAGAATGTTGATATTAATGTTGCATTTTCCCTTCAGCTGCCCTCCATCACCGCCTCCAATTTGTATAATTAGGCTGTGTTGTCCACAATTATCTATTAACTTTGGAGTTAAACGTGCAAGGAACTATAGAGACATAACGAGCTGCAGGTACTGCAATTTCTTTCATGTCATTTGTATATTGTTTCTGTTTTCGTTTTGGGTAAATTAACTGGTCTCCATTACAGCTGGGTCATTATTTTGCTACGTTTTTCCTTTCGTTTCTTTTTCTGATTGCTTTTCGATTTCTTGAATTTGGCTGCTTTTGAGATACATTAGATTTGTCGAAATGTAGTTTGATTCTTGTTTATTCTGAACTTAGAGCGCATATGTTTCTTGATTTTGGACTCGGGAATGCATTCTGGGTTGTAGGTATTCAACCATATGGAACTTTATGGTTCTGTGTATATTTTTTAGCCCTACATATCTTGCTGCTTCTAACAACACTTTCAAAGAGGTTATAGCTCTCTGAAATCTTAATTCTGGGCTCTTGGATATCCGATCCAGGAACTCCAGTAAGCTTGATACTGTTTTAAAATAAGTCCACGCTAATCTTTCCCTAGCCCTAGAGAATCATACTTTACCCTGTGCATAATGCTGGATATTTTTCTAAACACATTTTTCAAAACATCTGCAATATTTGTATGTTGAAACTAGAGAGGAAATGAAAAAGGAATCAAATAGTGATTACTTACAATGTAACCTATCCACAAACTTACTAGATCAATTCCTTTAAGACTCTTTTGCCTTCTTAATATCCAATCTCTCTCCAACCGTTTCGCATCTGATGGTCTATTGATTTGTGCCATCTTCTTCCCCTATCACTCATAATAATGAATTCAATACACAATTTGATGGTCTTCTACTCCACCCACACTTAATACTTATTGTTTCCATGGCATACAAAAATATTGATTTTGAGTTACAATTTATTTTACCGCCTCACACTAGTTTCCCTACAACTGCTGCTTCAATCTATATAGAATGAACAAAAAATATTACAGTAGATATATGTAGCCGTCCAGCCAAAACAGTGCATGGCGATGAAAAACAAACCAACGTGGACCATATTGCCAAGCCGAACGTGGAAGGCATGCATATATCAGGTGTCTGCTCCTGTTATTCCCTGTAATTATATATTTTAGTAGGTCGAGTTGGTTTATGTCTTCCACGTAACGCTTTCTTAGCTTGCATTCTACAATTTTTTAGGAGAAAATCAATGTTATATGACAACAAATGGGTCCCACTGCAGAGCCTTTGTATAGATGTCAAGTATGCAGCAACACTGATGGTTTTGAGCTTTTTCCTTTACAACAGTCCATTCAATAGTAATTAAGAGAGGAGTAATTTGCCCACCCCACAAATTTAATAGCATACAAATATTTATGGTGTAGTCAGAAACTTGAGTTTTACTGCTCTACTGCTCTGTAAAATGTTTCAACATTGCTCACCGAATTTCTCTCAAATTGGGTCCTAAAACCTATAGAATGGATATCAGAGCTATTTCCTTAGATAAGGAAGATTCTTCTAAGATGCCTATTAATTTAATTTCTGTGGTCTTTTTTTCACTTTGTTTACTAACCACTGGCCAATTAACTGAAAGCTTCTTTATTTTGCTTACAATTTAATGAAGTGTTCTAATTTTCTTTTGACTGTGTGGGAATAAGTAAACGAACAACATAATCGAAACTGGGGACTGCTTTTATCCTTTGCAAACAAATCTATGCGTTGAACTATGGCACCTGCCACTGCTCCATCCCTGCATTTCATGTCAAACTGGTAACTAATTATCTTAAAAGCACAAACTCATTTCAGTACTAGTCTTAAGAAAGAAATGGGTGAATGTTGAAGCACAAACTCATTTCAGTACCAAAATTGAACATGGCATTGAGAGGTGCAGTATAATTTAGTAATAATTTTTAGACTAAACTATATAATATTATTTGTTTCCCTATGGCACTAGACCAGATTAATTAGTAGATTGACCATAATGGGTGACTTAAGCTGCTACTTAAGTGACTCAAATCTAGTTTTTAAACAACTATAATGGAGAATTTCAAACCTTAAGAGAGTCCCGAACATTGACAATAAATGAATGAGGTAAAGGATTGACATCGAGCCACTTCCCTTGTGTGGATAGGACCTGGATGCCCTGCTGATCATCATTGTTGAGTACTGTAAGGCAACCAGTATTTGTATGGAAATGCAGAATCTCTAGAATAACTATCTCATAAAGCCTCCAAGCAGCAGTAGGGAGAGAATTAGGAATGTTGACATCATACATCCTTTGGAAAAGTAGGTGTCTCAGAACTGAATCAAAAGACTTCTTGAAGTCTATGAAACAACAAAAGGTTGTGGAAGAGCATTGATGAACCTCCTCATTAATAGCTCGGAGTGTAAAGATATGGTTAATGGCTTGATAATCACCCTTGAAGCTAGCCTGCCCATGAGCTCGAAGATTATTGCTCTCCAGGTACTCAAAAAACTGCAAGTCTAACATTGTGGCATAGACTTTGGCAAATGCATGCCCACTCATGATACCCCTGTATTTGAAAAGATTGGAGAGATCCATAGATTTATGAATAGGATGAGTTATATGTTGGGATGAAGACTGAGGAGAGCTTGAACCTACAACCTCATCAAAAAGCTTTGCCAAAGGGAAGGCTAGGGCATCCACATCATATATGATAAATTCAGCTTGGAACCCTTCACAATCTGCTGCCCTGCTGGTACATAACTTCAGAATAGTCCTAATACTACCCATGGAGAATAAGGTAGAAGTTGATGCTACAGGTGGGTCCATGACATCAGGTTGGTTGGGTACACTGTAAAGAGAGCTAACATAGGGAACCCATGCATTGCGGTGAATGTTAGAGGCTATATTTATAAGTTTTCCTGGGACAAGAGTTCACTAAAAAAAAATTCTGTAGCAGTTCTAGCTGTATATCTTGTTGTCTTTTTCTCCACTCTAAGCACCTATTTTTCCCACTCTAAGCACCTATAATGAGCCTGGCACTGAGCTGATATTATAAAACTTTTTGCTATTAATATAATTTTGATGTTTATTAAACAAAAAGCAAGGACAAGACTATGGTATCTCCTATTTGTTGTTTCATATTATAATATGTAGAGGCATTTTCTTAGATGAATATTAATGCTGCAAAGTGGCATCCATGTTTCTTTACAGTGAGCTCATCGTGGGAGATAGAAACACTGCATCGCCACTATTGCCCAGCTGTCTCCAGGTAAATACTCTGTTCTGCTGTTTAATATACTTATTCTGAAAATCATGCTTGATCATACCTGAGATGTATTTTGTGTGATCACATTTCATTGCAGTTGAGTATGATATATTCTTGGTTTTTGCAGATTTGTTACATCGCTTGAAAATGATTTGACAGTTAGAGCCAAGATTACTGAAGTTGTAGTCAAAGACTTCAGCTCTGGTTCTTATGGTACCATATTTTCAGAAGAGGTCAGTGACATTTAGATTTCTTTTGCTTATCATGCTAAAATTATTTGGCACAAAACAGTAGCTAATGTTAAAACCCACTTTAAATGTTCAAACAATATGCATGCTATCAATTCTGAAACTCACGATTCACACACCATGTGGCTAGGCATAATCTTTGATTATTAAGGTCTGCCATACTTGTATCATGTGCCAGGCTAGTGCATGTCATTTCATAAAGCGAGCATCTTTCACTGCTCTGCCTTACATTCCCTACTATTATTTCAAAAAATGTCATTTAGCCTCATCTATGGTGGTAAGTAGTTAGAGGTAAAATCCTATATATACTGAAGATTTATCATATCTGGTCCTTAAGTTTGGTCCCAGCTTTTGATGCAAGGTTAGCAGTATGTTCCTTACAATAGTTCATCTCTTGTATGCCGCTATTACACGATTTTTATTAAATGACCATGAAATATGGATATCCAATCTCAGATTTGAATTCATAATTATATTTATACTATGGTATTAGTGATATTAAACAGCTCGCAAATTAAGAAACATACCTTACTCTCCTACTGTGGCTATTTCAAGTACGTACATACTTAAGGTATATTTTCGAGTTATTAATAATTATGTTCAACAGAGTCCTTTGCACAGCTAACTTCCATTTAGGTTGCTATAGATATCCTTTCCTTTCCCCTTAATCCTCATGCAAATTGCCAGTCAGGAGCATAGATTTGTTAGTGTTAAGGCTTCTTCCTTACTTCACTGCCTCAACTTTGATATGTAGAAGCTTTTTTACATTGGGATTTTGTCATGGATGATACCAATCTTCTCAGAGAAATTTACAAATGCATCTAGATCTAGGTGATGTAAATACTATTCGAGTAAAATTATTTGAATTTTCATGCATATTTTTAGTGCCAAGTCTTAAGCAAGTCTTTTTGCTGAGCCTGAGTTTTGACTCCTTGATGCCTTGTGAAGTCCTGGCCCAGTATAAGTCTGGTTTCTATACTTGAGAATATCTTGGATTGAATAAAGGGATCTCTCATGCCAATACTGCACTACTCTCACTTCCAATATGGGCTTGAAGATACATTTCAATTCAGATAGAATTATGTTTTGAGATCCCATTTGATCCAATTTTATGCTCATCCTCATGAAATTCATATGGAGACAGATGAACATCTTATTAGTTTTGCAATTGAAGATTCAGACCCTTTCTTCTCATTTGCAGCAGAGATGAATCACCCTAAGTGCTTCCTATATTCATACCTGTATATACCATGTTGTTACCCTCATTTTGGCCGTTCAAATTTTAAAATCTCCCCAGTCAAATGCTAAATACGCCTGTAACAATTATGGAAAGAGTGAGTCATTTCAGAGTTGACGATTTTACAAGCAATCAATAGTGTGAAAATGTGAGAATCAAACTGCATAGAGCATCAGAAAAGGGTGTCATTTCAATCCTGGCATATGGAAATACCATCAAACAGTCTATCAAATGTTCGAGAGACATGCTTTGGAAGCGAAATTCCCCGAGGTTGGAGATCTTCGAAGGATATTTGGGCTTTTAATGGCCCAAGTACATGGCTTACGTCAAAAATTTGGTGTCTCGAGCATGCCATTATGAAGATTTTATGAAGCGGCTGATCTTCATTGACACTGTTCAAAGGGTCTTCTAACTTGGCAAAAGAATTGATGCCAAAAGAAGTAGGAGTGAATGGTATATTTCATCGAGATATGGTTCGGTAAATTCAATAGAAATAGAGTGTAAGCATGTTGGAGTGGCATCCACTCATTCGGGTCCTGGAGGGTATTTTCAGCATGAGTTTTACTCAAGGGCAACTATTGGATATCTCAATCAATTCCCCAACGCTATTATGGATGATTTCAATCTGCATTGCAAGTACAGAGAGGTGAATTGTTGATCGGCGGTGTTTTGTAATGATTATTTAAGTTTGATGGTAAAATTAAATAGTTCAATAGTAAAAGATAAATTTTGATTAATAAAAATAGGATAGCTAATTATACTTTTCAATGAGGTATAAATTTATTATTTGATTGTTTGACTATTGAAACTATTGATAGCTAATTTATTGAGGTATAACAAATTATAATTAAAAAAAAACTTTCATTTGTTTCAAACATTTGTAAATCAAATATCTTTTTTATATATTTGAAACTCTTATTACAAACTTATATAACCAATACAAATTACACTTCTTAACATTTTTATTTACATTTACTTCCAACTCCTATTACAAACTTATATAACCAATACAGATTACACTTCTTAGCATTTTTATTTACATATACTTCCAAGATAATTGAGAAGGGTTCTATAGTAATTGAGTAGTTGATTATTTTAATTTCCTATGAATCATTTATTTTGGCAAATTTCCTTCATGATCAAAATTTAGATTGTTTGAGTGGAGTATTGCAATAATATTTAGGGATGTATGTGAAAATGTTTTCTTGTCATTTATTTGAGATATATTCTTTCCTTTTTTTGTGCATATGTTAACTATTTTTTAAGTTTTAATATTTATAGTTATATGATTTTTTTTGTTTTGTCTTCATTATTGAATGTCATTGCACTTAAATAAGACGCAAAGCTTTACACTAAATGAAGCCACAATCAATATTGGTAAAATTGAAAGACAAGGCCTTACATTTACAACAATGTCTAGAGTCAAATCCATAAATGGCCTTTGCATAGAGCCCACATTTTGTTTTGATCACTACTTCAAAATGAAAAAAAAATTGTACAACATTATCAAAAAAGAAAGAAGAAGCTCGCCTATACTTGCTCTCACAACAACATGTTTAGGTATGTACAATTAATTACACTCTCTCAAAGTTATACATTTTTTTATCCCTTTTTTGCATAGAGTAACAATACTAAAACTAATCAATTACACATTTTATCTTCCACAAGTGGTCGATCGTTGATGGAGAAAAGAAAAGATACCTTCTACACGTGATCCATGCAAACTTGAAACTACTTGTTCAAAGAAAAATAATCAACATAGTGTTTCACTTCATAGACACTCCATGTCTTTAAAAAAGGGTCTTCCAAAAAGACAAATAGATGCTCTTATGTAAATTTGACTTATGCAAACCCGCTACAAATTGGTCAAAGGGAGTTCATTGTTTATAAAAAACAAATCCAGCTAGAGAATGTACCCATTTATATTATGCAATGCATATGTCTATACAAATATATTTTAATACAACCAACTACATTTTGTTACAGTTCATTGACGATTTTTTTTTTTAATTTCCTATCGGCGTCTCCCTTGAACCTCCTATAGGTGCAAGTGCTATTTTAGTATTAGGTTGTCTATAAAGTGATATTTTTCGTATTTATTATCTTACAAGTATTTACAATAATCTAAATGTAATATGTTAATAGTAAATTGGAATGTAATATGAGGTTCCCTATCTAAATAGAGGCATGCAACAATCAATAGTTAATAGCGTCTGAGATGCATGCAAGACGTTCGGTTTCGCTGATTTTTTATTCGATTTCCATTCTAAACCGCTTTAATAACAAAGATGCATGCCGAAATAATGTAAAAATAAAATAAATAGTTTAATAGTTTTTTAACAGGAAAAAAACACTTTTATAATTCTACTTGTAAATCTATGCATTCTATTTAAAACCATGTGGGAAACCCAAACACAATGCTTAGAGATCTTGGGAAACATATTTTAATATATATCAGTTAATCAAAATAATGTAATTAAGTATTTTATTTATGCAACATTTTATATTCCAAAAAGAGATCTTATTTTCAATATCAATATGTATTGAACATGAGTGTTGGCACTGAGGATGTAGCTTTTAGTATGTAATTGGGTATACCTTGAATTCTGAAATATATATTAATTAAAATAAGATTTATTAAATATATATTTTATTTGGTTTATAATAAATATAAAAATTATTATAAATTAATAATTATTTAAGTTGAGTTTATTTTTATTTTTGGTAATAAAGTTTAATTATGTAAGAATGGGTTATATATTTTTCTTTAAAATTATAATTAAAATATATTTGATTAGTAGGTGATATAAAGTTTTTTTTTATAATACTAGAGTTGAACAATAAGATGATGTCATTTTATTTTATTATATGATCTAAATTTTACTAGGATTTTAGATTTTCCAACTAATACATGATAAATATAATGGTTTCATCATCCCAAATATGGTTGCAAAATCTCCAAATTGAGTTGATTTTGAATTGGCTTGATAAATTTAGAACAAATGAGTTATAAGATCAATCAACATTTATTAGTCACTTGATTAATTACTATTTAATATACTTTGAACCATATTATAATGGTAGCAACTAGTCATTATGTGACACTTGTTAATAATAGTGATCATCTAAATTAAATATTTTATTAAAGATAAAAAAAATAAAATTGAAAGCACAAGAATCTCCTTAGAATTTAAATTTTGAATGAATTGTAGTAATAGTCTATGAATACCATTTTTATTTTATTTTTAAACTATAATCACCAAAACCATTGACACAAGGTTGTTAAAACTATACATTCAAATATATTTGAACATCAATATCATACTACATAATGTTAATTCCCTAATGGCATCATATTCTAATGAAAGCTACCTACATTCATGGAAAAATTACATATGACCAACTAAGAAGGTAAATAAATCTTTACAAAAATCATTACAAAATCTTTGTGGTTTTGGTTACAACGATTATTTCTATTTATATGAATTATAATGTCTTTTTTTAAGTCAAATAATTCCCTAGTAATATTGTGACAAACACTAGTTCTTCATCTCTAAAAAGATTAAAAATTATTTAACAAACCCACACACACACATAAATTCATCATGATTGCTCTTAAGAAATGCATATAAAATGAAAACATATTACACAAAGCATATTCCTCAATTGTACATGCATTCATTCATTAAATAGTCATCTTACAAAGCAATGATCGATATTTCATTATACAAAGTTCACATTACAAGTATCATAGGAATGTAATAATGTACAAATTTTACAAATCATCAATAATACACATGTCATGTGAAATTTAGATAATAACTCTGAGTAACCAGGTCTTCCACATTCTTCAACTGCAAGAGGGAGAGAATCACTTGAGTGTTGTTCCCCCAGCCATAGACTAGTGTTCTCCCACACTCCTTCCATCAAGAAGGGGCCCTACCTTTCATGAGGGTAGTAGATCAAGTGAATCATCAATATCATCATTCCATCCAATAACTAGTGTTGTGTCTAATTACAATCTTTCATATAACTCTAGATTCCTTCTAGCTAGGTATGAAAAAAATTGGCTAATAAACAATTTCATAGACATTGTGAAATGACAATGCAAGGAGAGATTTTGCATTACTTTGGCCAATTTTTTTATTATAATAAATATGCATTCCAAAATATATATGCATGTTGTATGGAAACACCTTTATCTCAAACTAATTAATAAGAATTATTATTTCACATTCAAGTGTTCATATAAGATAAACATTATTGTCTCAAAAAATATTCTCCTATCATAGGCCCAATTAGATGATTTAATATTTTACGCCAACTAAAATCACCTGACTAAGTATATGATAGTTTTTAAATTTAAAAATATTTAAAAAAAAAAAATTTGTTGGATGCTATTATGCATTTCCAACTTGGAATAAAGTTAACATATTACCCTCAAATTTCAACTTTTCATAAATCTGCAGGAATTTATAATTCTACCTCATAGTCATCTTACCTATTTAGTTTTACTCAAAAAAATTGCAAGTATGAAGATGAGTAAGGGTATGTGAAGGATCATCATGGAAAAAATAGGCCCTTAAATGGCAATGAAAATTCAAAAAAATCAAAGTTAGACAACTTGACGTAAAAATTTGAATAAGTTATCTATATTATTTCAAAAATATGTAAGAATAGAATCTGTAGAAAATTGAATGTAGTTTCTAAACTACTAGATTTTTTATTTTTTTTAAATCTATTTGGTGGAAATTTAAAATTTCAATGCATTAGTACTTAAATTTCAAGGAAAAACTAAGAAGTAGGTGTCTATCTGACCACCTTAACCACAATAAAATAATAATTTTTTTTATAAGATTTTAGATATAAGTAGAGGACTCATGTCTCGATGTGATACATATTTTTTTATATTTTTTTCCAAGTAAATAATTAATTATGATTTTTTTATTACAACTTTTAAAAAATATAAAAACTCGTATGTCTAACCACCTTAACTTGGTCAAAACTTCATGAAATTCATTTTTTTTAATCCTATAGAATGTGACGCATGTTTTAAATTCAAAATATGCGATACAGTTTGAAAGATATAGATGTTTTTCAATCAGCCTATCAATCAAGACTTTAGACATAATTCAAATAAAAAATGAATAATAATTATTTATTTAATTAAAAGTAAAGAATAATTTATATTGGTGGAAAGTTGACAATCTCCTTTAAAAACCCTTTTCATTTCATCAATTTAGGGTAAAAAAAAGTCGTTAGCCACATGAGCGAAGTCTAGAAAAACAAGGTAAGTTGTTAAACACGTTTTTTGTGTTGACTTCTTAGGATTGGCATGTCCTAGCCAAATTCTGAAGCAAACCCGAGGCTAATACCTAGGCATTAGGTTTTGTGCCATACATATTGGATATCCGATCCAAATCGGATATTTGTTTTGAATCGGACATTCGTTTTGAATCGAATATCCAAATTTTTTATATATAATTTTAAAAAATCTAATATAGTTTTAATATATGATTTTAAAAATTGCAATATCCAAATCAGGTATCCGATTTTTTTTATATATAATTTTAAAAAAACTAATATAGTTTTTAATATAATTTAAAAAATTGCAATAAATAGTTTATAGTTTATTTTAATATATCTAGTTGAGAATATACAATATAGTTTATAATTCAATATATAACATATTATTTATGATAATCTCTTATGGAATTATGTATAATATATAATATATTATATTATTATGTATAATATTTATATATTTTAGTTAATGTATAAATATATATATATATATATATATATATTAAGTTAATATATAAAATATTATTTAACTAATTAATATCACTAATATATAAAATATTTAAATATTATCTCTTTTCCCCCTCTCTCTCTCTCTCTCTCCTAATTCTCTCTCTCTCTCTATCATTTTCCCTCTCTCCCTCTTCCCCCCTCCTTTTCCCTTCCCCCCCCCTCTCTCTCTCTCTACCTTCCCCCTCCTAATTATCTCTCCCTTTCCCTCTATCTTTCCCTCTCTCTATCTCTCCCTCTCTCCATCTCTCTCCCTTCTTCCACTCTCCCTTCTCCCTCCTAATTCTCTCTCTCTCTATCCCCTTCTTCATGTATTCCCCTCTCCCTTCCCCCTCCTAATTATCTCTCCCTCTCTCTCCCCTTCTTCCCCTCTTCCCCTTCTCCTTCCCCCTCTCTCTCTCTCTCTCTCCTCTCTCTCTCTCTCTCTCTCCCATCCCCCTCCTAATTCTCTCTCACTCTCTCTCCCCTTCTTCCCCTCTTCCACTCTCCCTTCCCCCTCCTAATTCTCTCTTCCTAGTTATCTCTCTCTCTCTCTCTCTCTCTCTCTCTCTCTCTCTCCCTTTCCATTTCTCTCTTTATCTCTTGTCCACCCTCGACCTCCTAATTACTCTTGGGTCTATGTGTGCCACAAATCGGATATCCGATTTGTGGCACCAAAATCTTACCACCACAATAGTGGAAGGTAAGATAGCCAAATCCAAATAGGAATCTTTAATGGAAGCTCTTTTTTAGGATCAAATACTAGATTTCATGGCTTGATAAAAAGCCCTGAATGATTATGAAAATAAGGTCCACCTTCAAAGATCATATTCCAATCTACTAACTAGGAGAAAAACACAAAGAAAAGACCATTTTCTCCCAAGATGATTTTCATATCCCCTTGCAAATTCTAGTTATTATGGGCTCAGGACTCCAAAAAATGCAAAGAGATGTGAACTCCCATGAACTTAAAAATTAGTCTGTGTTCTGGAAAATATAGAACATCATCATCTGGATTGATCACCACCATTGAGAAATCCTTACTTCTTTCTAGACACTCATTGGGTTTTGAATGCAACCTCTAAAAAATATTATTCTTGGATTCCTTTGTAGCATGCAAGAGGAAATTTACCACATCTACATGTTTAAATGATAAGGAATCCCCACTAATAATAGCATAATTAAACAAGATCAAATAGGGGTTCTCCAAACCCCCAAAGGACATCATGCAACCCTCCATAGGTTGGATCACAATAAAAAAAGCACTAAAAAAATTATTAAAAATGAAAACAAAGAAACTAAAATCCAAACAATAATCACGGGAGTTTGAAACCCTCAAAACCCACCACCGCAATAGCCCCCACTGCACACACCCCACTCACACAGTAGAATAAAGGTGTCTTGGGCTATATTAGGCTTGCACCCAAGCACAAAATTCACCTGCACAACACTCTCATCCATCCATCCATATATAGGTTTGGTCATTGTTAGTGTAGGTTTCTATTTTTTTAGCAAGGTAATTTACTTTCCCTTAGTCATAGATTTTTCCTACACTTTTATTAAGCTTTCTTAGGTCAAAGTGAGTTTAATTATTCAATAACGAGGAGATAAGGTGTTGAGGTGTCACCATCATAAAAGGGAGGAGAATTCAATATTTAGAGCCCTTGGTGGTCACTCCCTATTATTTAGATTCATCACCTCCATCATCTCTACAGGTTTGTATAAATTCACTACCTAGCTTGTATTTTCATATTATTTTTCATATTTTGGCATACATGTACATTGATTCATGCAGTCATTCTCCTTTGTCTTTTTTGTGAGCCTCTAATGCAATATTATCATATTTATTTGTGTACATCTATTGGAATCACAGGTTTATAATTGTGTTATTTCATTTATAGTTTTATTGCTTATCTCTCTCATAGAAAGATGTTGGTTGTTCATTTGTTTCATATTTCTAACATGGTATCAAAGCTTTGGTTTTGAGAGTTTTGAGTACTTGGATTCTTGATTAAGAGAATGGATTTTTTGGTATGATCTTGTAAATTCTCATATTCCTTTCTCTTGAATTTCATACAATCTAGAGAATTAGAAGGGAATTATTAAGATCTATTAATCCTATATTGTATTTTTTTGTGAGATCTAGTGATTGCAACTATTTTTGTTATAGTGGTAGTATTTTTTGTTGTTCCAACCTATTCAAGAGGCTCGAGAAAGTCAAATTTGGCTTTTGTTTCACTCAATATGGAAACTATATGACATAGTAGAAAATAAGGGTTTGAAGCTCAGATCTGATGAATAGCTTATTACTGGAGCATTTTTTAGTCTAAATAGATCTTGTCATTATGATAAAGAGGTCGGACAAATAAATTTTTACTATAAATTTTCTTACATTTGGTGCCAGGAGCCTTTGAGGTAAAAAAAATTTCTAGGTTGGTTGTACACCCCCAATAAGGAGTCTATACAACTCAATTTTCAATAAAAAGAATAATTAAAAATGCATTTTTACACCTAGTTAGCACTACACACTTACACACTAAGTGCTAGCACATAGGTGCTTAACCACTCAAGTAGGGGTTTAAACGTCGCCTGACCTATATATTGCAATTAAGCCACAAACCATAGTGACAAGGATTAAGTCACTAATCCACTACCAACTAAAGCAAAATGACACCTTCATACAAACTACAAATGTTTTGTCATTGATATTCAAAAAATTTGCTCAAACACTACCTATTCTTACCCAGAGTGTCACCTTAGCCAACATGCTTCCCAAAGGCCACCAAGGCCTTCTTATAGCCCAAGTTGGGCCTTTTATTCAAACTTGCATAACTTTTGCTATAGGCACTGGATTTTGGCAAATGAAAAGTTAACAAAAAGTTGGAGACGAACATTTTCTATCCACAACTTGGTCTTGATCAAGACATTTTCCTTTTTTTCTAGATATTATAGGTTGAAGCTATTTTTTTATTTTTTTCTTAATAGACCACAACTTTTACCCCAAATCTCCACTTTTTGGAAATGAATAGGCATTGAAAATGTATTGAAGATAACTACATGCCTACAAGGTTATTTTTTCTATATTTTTATCAGGTTCATTTTGTATCAAAAGTTGTATTTTTCCCATTGTAGGCCTACAGAGAATTGTAATTTGGAAAAATCCCTGTAATCACACTTATCATAAAGTGCCAACATTGTAATATCTAGGGGATGGTTTTTGAGACTAGTGGAAAGGTGGGGGGTCTCTTGGTGTCCCTTTTACACTTTGCATTCTCTTTTCGTGCACTCACAAAAAATCTTATTTTCTACTTAAAATGGATCAAGTTACAATTCCTATGCTAACACCCTACAACTATTTTGATTGGAAAATTAAAATGTCAATATACTTGAAAAATTTAAGATTGTATAGGGTAACAATGAGACGAAACTAAACCAAAGATTGATACAAAAAATTCTAAATGGTTTAATAAGTATGATGAATAATTTGGAATGTTATTTATGTTAATAACTCGATATTTTATCTTTCATAAGGAATTTGTGTCTAGACCAAATAAAGTATGGACCACATTAAAGAAACTCTTTGATAAACAAGATGAATTAAGAGATCATCAATTGGAGAATGAGTCGATAGGGTTAAGTCCTTCAAATTTTGATATTATATAGGATCTATTTATTTAAATAATATCCATAAGATTGCAATTGAAACAATGTGGAATTGAGAAAGATGATAAATAGATGATCGTAAGTAATCTCTCTAAAATTTATCTTTGACTATTCAATATTTGTTGAACTATATTTTATGCTACTAAAAATGGCTTCAGAACTAGACCTACACAATGTCTTCTCTTAATGTGTTTGCAAATGAACTCACAAAATAATATGACAAGTTTGTTTAAGTGAGAACTATCAAATCTTCTAATTTTGATGCCTTGGTTGCAAATTAAAGCACTAAATATCATAAAGATAATGACAAAAAAATTAATAAATAAAAGAACCAAGGATAAAATGATTCAGTTGAATCTTTGTCTACTTATAACAAATACACTAAAACTTCTTCAAATAAAGGGAAACCCAATAAAGAAAAGTAAATTGTATCTATTGCAAGAAACTTGGGCATGATGAACATAAATGTATAAAGAAAAAAACTGGCCACCTAGGCAGGTGCAAAAAGATGGGGGGCCAAAAAGTGGCCAACCCCTTTATTTTTTGAAAAATCCAAAACGTGAGTGCATTATAATGCACTCATGTTATGGCTTCTATTGATCAAGCCTTAGGGTCAACCACTAGAAGGCCAAAATGCACTCACATTATAATGTGAGCATGTTTTGGTTTATGTAAACAAAAAAAAACTTCATTTCATATCATTTTTTTCCATTTCCAATTTCCTCTATAGCCTGCAAACCCTCAAAAATGTGCTTGCATTCCAGGAAGACTCAAACCACTTTGTTTCTTCGCTAAGTCTTCATAAAAATTCCACCACAAAATCGAGGAGGTCAAAGGAGTAAGTTGTTATTGTTTTTTGTATGAATTTGTTATTAAATAGGTAGATTTAATATGTTTTTTGATGTAAATTTACTTAATTTCTAGGAAATGATAATGAACCTCCTTATCCTCTTCAAAATACTAATTCACCTCAAGCTAAAAACCCTTCTAAAGAATAACCCCAACGAACACCTCCAATAATTCCTCAACATGCTCTAGGAACTCAAGAAAATTTAATGGGGAAAATTCAAAATAATAAAAAACAAATTGAGGAGTTAATTGCAAGGTTGAAAGATCTTGCAAGCTTAACCTTGCATAGAACCATGCTTACTCAATCACTTGAATCGATAATATCACATGTAGATTCAATTATCAAGAAAATAAGTAGTTGGTCGGAGAAGAGATGAGAGTTTAGAGAATTTTATGCAGATAAATTATCCTATAAACAAGTTAAAGATGAAAGAATTAAAAAAATTGACTTGTGTGCACTATTCACAAATCCTAGAATGAATCAACCTTTACATCCTTCAAGAAAGAGGTTCCCTATCCATTGGTGCAACCACAACGAGATAAAGAATAATTTTTGGACGAGGTGGTGGATGGTTTTTTACCATCCTCCATGCAACAATAATGAGGTGCTACGATATTTTTTGAGGTAACTCTATTGTGATTTTGTCCTCAAAAAATCCTAAACCATTTTGACATGCAAGACTTCCAAGGTAGAGGTGGGGGCTTTACACAGGACAAAGTGGGGGCACGTATCGATGCACAGTGGCTAGTGAGACAAGCACTCATTAGACCAACGTATGAGAATTTGACTATCCCTTCCATTATGAAGGAGAGTGTTGAGGTCAATACATTACATTCAATTAGTTCCCTAACCTAGATCCTCATACAACATACCAATCCTCTAGCATAGGGTGAGTTGGGAGAGTCTTTGGAGAGTAGAGTTCCACCTCATTATTATTAGGCTTTTGGATCACTATGTGCTTATGATCCCATGCATAGTCAGGATGCAGGAGCCTAGGGTACATCTGTAGCTGATCAGATGGTGATGGTAGATTCCCTCCTTAATGAGGCATTCAACCTTGATAGTTAGGTAGATGTTAGAAATTTTATTGAATTTAATTTATTAAATTTCATTTTTGAAATGCAAGATTAGCTAAATTAGTTGAATAATTATAATGAAATTTTAGGGTCATAGTGTTCACTCTATTTTCAGCAGTCCTCCACCTCCCCATTACACGACAAAATGTACCGCAAAGATATGTAACTAGTAAATAACTATAGATATTAGATGTGAAAAGCTAAACATTATATGAATGGTATTCTTATATCTCATTTTGGATGTTGAATAGTTTAATCTTAGAGCTTTGATGGTAACACCTTCTAGTGGAGGTGGTCATCAAAGTTTCACTCAGGTAATATAGACTATTAATAAATTTAAAATAATATATATATATTTTGTAATTGAATAATGTTTAATGACTTGAAGTTTCTAGATAGTTTGTAAGTATGCTTTTTACCTTTTAATTAATTTGATTTCATGTTGTTATGCACTTCATAATCTATGAATTTCATTTTTTCATGTTGTTGACCTCCAAAAATGTAGGCTAGTGGCATCATTAGCTTGTAGCATACCATTTCACTTTTATCCTCCTAACTGTCATCACTTGCTTGTAGCATACCATCTCTTTTCTCATTTTTGTGCTCATGAATTTTTCTTTTTATATTTATCTTATTACTACCCTTTTCCTATGTACAATTATACTTATCATGATGACTATGTTATTGCATCCATACATTATGGTTGTAGACTTTCATTTATACCTTTGAAGTGCTTGACATCATAGAGGAAAGCTCTCTTTCTTTCTTGGTTGTATACTATCATCTTCTCTCAATTATCTTCAATGGTACCTACTCCATAGACAAGGTACTATCCACTTATCATTCAGAAATATATTATCTCTTTCTATCCCTTCACAAGGGTTGCCCTCTATGAATATGATCATTAAAAGGGCACTATCACTCTAAACTATCATTTAATAATAAACTATGCATTCTCCTCTTATACCATTGTACTAAATTTTTTGCTTCTCCTATGAGACTATCTTGTAGAATTCGATTGCATGTGATTACCACCACATTCATGACTGTTATGCACTCTTTACCTTGAGGTATCTTGGTTGAAAACATATAAAGTATCTCCTCATAAAAAATCATCTTCCACAAGTATCCCTTGAAGCATTCTTTGGTATTGAAATACATGTGACTGCCTTATTACATCTTGTGACTTTAGACTATCATATTCGGTCTTATGTAACTATCTTATTAAACACTTATTTATTTATTTTATATCCTTTATTGTTCATTTGTTGTCCTTTCTTCATCATTTCTCCTTGTGATCATTACTCAACCTATCGAAATATTACATTGTCCATTGTAATGAAGATATCTCACTCCATTTCTTAGCTATATCTTTTTTGTGATTCACCCATGAATATGAATAGAATGTTGAGGTTTTATGAAAATCATAGATTTTCTTTATAGTTGTGATTTTTTTTCAATATCTTAGGATCACAGTCCCCTTATTGCTCACTATCACTACATCATTTTGTTCTTAGTTGACAACACTTATTATTTCTTCGTTTCATGCATCTCACTATCATGTTTTACATTATTTCTATTAATCTTATCCCCACTTCAAACATTCTTCACACTTCACATCAACAAAGGTTTGTATGAATTCTTTATGTAATCATGATATTGTCCCTTGCTTGCATGATATAATTTACCCTAGGAGTGTCATCTTGTGACTATCCTCTACTTTGAAATTATCCTCATGAAACACGCAAACCCTTGAAGCAATATATAGTTCCAAAAGTACTCAAATGTTTTTTGACTATCTCATACATTATAAGCCATGACCTACATCACTCTTCTAGTTTTCATAATTGAATAATGTTATTTTACTTTTAGATGATCCAAGTAAATAATCCTTCAAATATCGATAGGACAATGGAGAATGGTGTCTCTACTACAATAGGGATCTCAATGCCTTTGACGGGGTATGAGGTAGATTAGTAAATTTCAAATTACATTTGTTGTTATAGCTATTTATTATTGAAAATTCAGATGATTATTGATTTTTAATTTGATTTCTATCTGGATGGTTTCTATAGGACTTTTCAATGCCATAATATGAGCATGCCACTATTATGGATAAGAAAATAGATCATTTGGAGGAAATAAGTGATTATTTTGCTAAATATTTTATTTTTTATAATGTAATTTTTATAAATTAATGTTTATACTTTTTATTGTAATAGGGATGGATCCATGAAGAATTAAATAGGAGGATCAGCCCTCAAGTTCAAAGTAGACAACCATCATACGCATCTCCATCCCTTGACAATCAAAGACCGCTTGTGATCTGTTCTTTTTACCTAGAGGGGAATGACTATTGTTTTGGGTCCTTTGTTGTATACCTATATGGCATTTTTGGATATATATTTTGTATTGCATATATATGTGACATTGTATGCCTATATGGCTATTTTGTATATATTTTATACTTATATCGACATATATTGATGTATGCCTATATGACTATTTGGTTAAAATATATCTTTTTTATTGATGGTGTCCATATTTGTATTATAAACCCAAGCTTCAATGGATATTTATAGATGGTTTACTTCAAATATTTAAAATCCAAGTGTGTTACATACTTCATAACTTATTTCACATTTATTTCACCTATATTTGTTGGTTAATTATTATCTTTCCTACACCAATATGTGTTTATGGTCTTGAATGACATTTTTTTGCATATAGTTATGGAATCAAGTTTTACTCAAGATAAAGTACAAACAATTTACACTATATTTCCAATAATTTTATTCAAGTATATTAAATTACCCATCCATTTAAGTTCCTATCCTCTATTTGGTCGATCAATACTTCAATTCTATATATGTATTCTTCGTGTGCACATTTTCCTTCATCTAAAAAAAACATCCTATATTGACCAAAATGTTTATGATTGCATTGAGTTCAAGCAACAAAGGAGACTAGTTCTTTGGTGTAGTACTTTGGTGTAGATTATTCAGTCATAAGATTATAAAGACACCTATGTTGACCAAAAATTGTAAATTGGACTTATTCTATAGCCACCCCAATGTGTTTGAATTATCGGTTCACCCCCAGGAGATGAAGAATGTAAACAATGCCTCTCGACAACCTTTTACTAAATGCAATTGACACTTATTAGAACATCTGAAACATTGTTGCCACAGTGGAATGACTTGGATATATGAAAAACTGACGAAGGTTACTGTAGAGAGACCCTACATGACCTTATACCTTATGACAAAATGTTACTAAGATCTACAGTTTATGAGTAACAACTCATCAAAGTTTTTTTCTCTTTTGTACTTTGGTCTCTTAAGAGAAATCACTAGTGTAATGTAGCATGGAACATTCTAGCATGTTGGGGTGTGAGACAAGACCTTACCTAGCATAAACCTACCCACCCTAATGTGTTGGAACTGGTAGTTTTGTCGCACGATGAACATAATTAAAATTACACCACCTTGCAACTTTACATTGCATGCATCTAATGCTTTTTCCATCAACTAAAAACTTGTCACCACGAGAAAATGGTTTGGAGATATGAAAAAATGGGAGAGGTTATTGTAGAGGGACCATACATTACCATGTACCTTTAGACAAAAAATTTCTAAGTGCCACGGATTCTAAGTAATATCTCGTCAAATTTGTTTGCCCTTTCGCATTTTGGTCTCTTAGAAGAAATCATTGGTGCAATGTAGCCTGGAATGTTCTGGCATGCTAGGGTGGAAAAAATGACCTTGCCTATGTAAACCTACCCAACCAAACATTTTGGAACTATCGGTTTGGTTGCACAATGGACATAACAAAAATTACACGACCTTGCAACTTTACATTGCATGCATCTGATGTTTTTTCAATCAACTGAAAACTTGTTGTGCCACAAGAAAATGGATTGGAGATATGAAAAAATGAGAGAGGCTATTGTAGAGGGACCCTACATGATCTTGTACCTTTAGATGAAATGTTTCTAACTACCACAATTTCTGAGTAATAGCTCATCAAAATTTATTTCCCTTTCGCACTTAGGTCTCTTAAGAGAAATCATCGATGCAATGTAGCTCGGAAGGTTTCAACATGTTGGCGTGCAAAAAAAAACCATGCCTAGAATAAACCTACCCACTTAGATGTGTTGGAACTATGAGTTTGGTCACACGATGAACAAAATGAAAATTACACCACCTTGCAACTTTACACTGCATGCATTTGACATTTTTTCCATCAACTGAAAACTTGTCACCATGAGCAAATGGATTGGAGGTATGAAAAACAGAGAGTTTTATTATAGAGGGATCCTATGTAATATTTTACCTTCAAATAGAATGTTTCTAAGTTCTACGGTTTCCAACAACTCGTCAAAGTTTGTTGCCCTTTTGCACTTTGGTCTCTCAAGAGAAATTGTCAATGCAATGTAGCTCGAAAGGTTCTAACATGTTGGGGCGCAAAAAAAGACCTTTTCTAGCATAAAATTGCCCACTTGGATGTGTTGGAACTGTCAATTTGGTCGCACGATGAATAGAATGAAATTTACACCACCTAACAACTTTACACTGCATGATTTTGACACTTTTTCTATCAACTAAAAACTTGTCACCACAAGAAAATGGATTGGAAGTGTGAAAAAATGAGAGAGGTTATTCTAGAGGGACCCTACATGATTTTGTACCTTCAAATGAAATTTTTCTAGGCTCCATGATTTTTGAGTAACTGCTCATCAAATTTTGCTACCCTTTCGCACTTTGGTCTCTTAAGAGAAATCGTTGGTGCAATGTAGCCCGAAAGGTTCCAACATGTTGGGGTGTGAAATAGGATATTTCTTATTATAAACCTACCCACTTGGATTTTTTGGAACTATCAATTTGGTCGCACGATGAACAAAACAAAAATTACACCACCTTGCAACTTTACATGTATCTGACACTTTTTCCATCAATTAAAAACTTGTCACCACAGGAAAATGGATTGAAGGTATGAAAATTTGAGAGAGGTTATTGTAGAGTGACCCTACATAATCTTGTACCTTCAGAAAAAAAAAATTTCTAAGTGTCAGGGTTTTTGAGTAAAATTTCATCAAATTTTGCTTCCCTTTCACACTTTGGTCCCATAAGAGAAATCATCGGTGCAATGTAGCTCAGAATGTTCCAACATGTTGGGGTGCAAAACAAGACCTTTCCTAGCATAAACCTACCCACCCAGATGTGTTGGAATTTTTTATTTGGTTACATGATGAATAAAATGAAAATTACACCACCTTGCAACTTTACACTGTATGCATTTGACACTTTTTCCATCAATTGAAAACTTGTCACCCCAAGAAAATGGATTGGAGGTATGAAAAATTAAGAGAGATTATTATAGAAGGAACCTATGTGATCTTGTACCTTTATATGGAATGTTTCTAAGTTCCATGGTTTCTAATTAATAGCTCATCAAATTTTTCTTCCCTTTCGCACTTTGGTCAATTAAGAGAAATCATCAGTGCAATGTAGCTTGGAACATTCTGGCATATTGGGCTGTGAAACAAGACCTTGCCTAGCATAAACCTACCCACCTAGACATTTTTAATTTGTTGGTTTGGTCACACGATTAACATAACAAAAATTAGACCACCTTGCAACTTTACACTACATGTATTTGACGCTTTTTCCATCGACTGAAAAATTGTCACCATGGGAAAATGGATTGGAGATATGAAAAACAGAGAGAAGTTATTGTATAGGGACCCTACGTGACCCTGTACTTTTAGAAAAAAAATTCTAAGTGTCATGGTTTCTAAGTAACAACTCATTAAAGTCTTTTTCCCTTTCACACTTTGGTCTCTTGAGAGAAATCATTGGTTCAATGTAGCCTAGAATGTTCTAGTATGTAGGGGGTGTGAAATAGGATCTTTGAGTCAATCAGAGATTATGGAGGGCGGTGAAGGCTTTGGAAGAATGGGAAGTTGTACTAGAAGTGATGCAACCACTATAGGAGAACTAAACGCTTTAATAAAAATAAATATGAGAGCAGTGGCTTCGTGACATTATGAGGAATGACTTGCCATTTCAATGGTGGCACCACAACATTATGAATGAATACCTTTCCATTTCTATAGTGGTGTCATTATATTATGAGTAATTCCTTGTTTTTTCAATAGTGGCACCATGACATTATGAGGAATGCCTTGTTTCAATAGTGGTTCCACAACATTATGAGGAATGCCTTGTCATTTCAACAGTGGCACTATGATATTATGAGGAATGCCTTGTCATTTCAATAAGTGGTTCCGCCTCTACCTCAATCGCTCGCCATCGCTTCACCTTAGTATTGTGAGATATGGTAGGGGAAATGGGCTCTTACACAATGCAGTCCACCCTAGTGTCTCCATTATTTATCATGCATTACAATATTCTATTCATTTTTACTGACTTACTATCTAACGAATGATTCACCCTTTTCACTTCATGAAATATTACTTTTCTCTCAGAGAGAAGACGTAGATTGTTAGAATTGGATAAATTTGGTTTCTTATATCATTTCCTCCCTCTATTATTTCTAAGTAATATGATTCAATTTTTATACGTCTTAAGATGTTTTTTTTTAAGTTAATGAAATTTCTTATGTAAATGCCAATAAGACGTTCAAATCCAGGGTTTACAAATTCTAACTATTTTTTGTAAATGAAAGCTTAAATGACTTAGTTGTTGAACATTATGTTTTGATTTATAAATTTTAGATAGGATACCATTTAAACTTACAGTTTTTTTAATGTTATTAAGTAGGGAAAGGGCACTAACAAAATGGAATTTTCAAAGCATGACATTATAAATAAAATGTTATAAATATGATTTAATTTTCTACATAAGTAAAGTTGAAATGTGACACCAAAAGGTCTAACTATCAACTGGTTATTCCTAAGTGCTAGGTGCTACTATTATTGATCAACTTGTCCATAACCTAAATATGAACTTTACAACTGAGACTGAATAAATAGAAGCACATGATAACCCTCTTAGAGAGGAATCTTTAAAATATCAAGAATAAAATGAAAACAAAAAATAATACAATTATTGTAAATGATTCATCTTTTTCAAAAAATGTGAATTTTAACATGGATACATCAATATTGCAAGATAAGATTCCATTCAAAGTGAATTAAGGGGTATAAATATGCATATAATCTATCCAATATTCATTGTATATGTGTAAAAATGTAACAACAAGAAAATGAAAAACTTTAAGTTAAAGAGGGGCAGTAAGTCCTTCCTATGCGATATGAAATTTGGAACCATCACATGATGCTTATCACATTATGTTATGCTCTTGGATTATTCCTTACCCAACTATATGTATTTAGTTGATTTCTATTTCACCTCTAGGGCCATATTTTCTTTTCATTTTCCTATACTAAGGGGAAAAAATGTACCTTGATGCTACTCTCCTATGTAACTACATGTTATATCATACTTAATTACCCTTATTGGGAGCAACCTTCTATGTCTTGATGATTATCTATTGTCTATATTTTTTTATTAGTTTCATTCAATATATTCATTGTTACATGATGCTATCAATGATGCTTTTTGCATTACTTTTCATGATCCATGTTCTTGCATGCTTTCAATTTTAGATTTCATGTAGTTTTCATAAACTATTTTTCATCTCTTATTTTTTAAAACTTTTTATACAACCAATTGAAGGGGGGATGTATTATCACTAACACTCTTATGTTGAGATTACAAAAACCCACCTATACTCATATAGAGACTCGTCACTATACCTAAATGGATCTTGACAACACTTACACACCCACACATGAGTACAAAGATATTGCATTAGTATCAGAGTGTAGATAATACTTACCACATAGAGTTGAACAAAATTACATGGTCATATTAAATATGTCATATCAAATTGTTACACCTAAGAAGATTGTCCATTTACCACCACTAAGGGAACCACATCATGTCATTTTGACTTGATAGTGAAACACAACAAAAGATGATAAATGTAATTTTTATCTTAACAACTTGTCCACTATGTGCCATTTTAAATAGACCTACCATAAATATGCATATAATTTGCCCAATATTCAATACATATGTGTAAAAATGCAACAACAAGAAAATGAGAAACTTTAAGTTGAAGAGGGGCAATAAGTCCTTCCTATGCCATATAAAATTTGGAACCAAAACATAAGTAAAGTTGAAACGTTACAACGAAAGGTCTAACTATCAACTACAATACATTAATATCAATAACATGACTTTACAAATTCAATGCACATACTTACAAATTAATCCAAAAAACCATCTGGGTCTACTCTACTCTTTATTGTGTCAAGTATTGCCTCATGGTCAAACTTGCGTACCTTCCAAAAGTTCTTCTTCAAAGGTCTACCCCCATAATTGATAAAATGAACATTGGATGCAATGAAAAGGTTTGAGTAATGAAGAATCTTTGGATGCATGTCAAAGTCTTGAAATAGCCAAACATTAACACTCTTAATTGGGTACCTTTTAAGCCATGTTCCAAAATCAACCACCAAGTCTGTAGGGTATTCTATGTTTTCTCCATTTGCAGCTAGGACCTCCAATTTCTTTTTGGCCTCAACACAATGACACAAGTAATAATTTCTTCCCTCTTCATTGTCTTCATCTGTAATAACTACATAAACATACCCTGCATTGATATGTGCTTCAAATTAGTTGAATTTATTCAACATTACAAAAACACTACAAAGTAATATAACATTAGGAATTTCAAAAACTATGCAAGTAGATATATTACCTGGTTGAACTAGATCTGATATGTGATCAAATTCAATCGCCGATTCCATCTATGTCAGTTGAAGTATACATGAAGAATAATAGCATGTCATCTTCTACATATGGATACTCCATGAACATGCGTTAGAGCTTCTAAAAGAGTGTAGCTCACTTGATCTTGTGAGTGTACAAAAATCCTCATATTGTGCAATTTTAGTATCATCTATCAACCAAAAACATTTACAAAGTGAAGACTTACCATCATTACCTCTAGACCCATCAAAGCATTACACCACTCAACAATTGATTTTATATATGTCAACTTTGAATTCTCTTTATACTTTAACTCTTCTCATGTTATGGCTCTTTTGGTACATGCTTCTACACCATCATGCTCTCCCTTTTCATGCCTAACGTCAAAAAAGTTTCACATATGTTGAACACCTGTAATATTATGCATCTTTCTCAACCAATAGAACATCTGTGAGTTCTTGAATTGTGATGCACAATTATTCGACCATATGATATTTTGATAGAATGATGTGCCCCTTCTAGCCAAATCATGGTAGAACACCTGAAAGAAACCTTGCACAAACTTTGTAGAATGTGTGTTGTCATCACTAATATAAAAATTATACTCCCTTATGATCTTAATGTCATCCTCTATAATATCATTGGCATGAATTAATGTTATGTGCACAAATATAGCAACCTATGTGGAGTTGTAATATTGTGATTGCACCTCACATTGTGGTTATAAACTATAGTTCTCTACAAAGTTGATGACTGGAACAATGCTACCAAGTGGAAATATGTCCTTGTATATCTTGAATTACAATTCCAACCATCAATCTCTATGGGTATGCCTTGCATACTCACACTATATGATCATGAAATGAAGACATAAAATGATACACTCCCATCTTTTGAATAACCAAATCATACCTTTTTTCTTCTTTACCATCTTTTTTATTGTAGGCCATTGTATTATACTTGCCAAATTCTACTAGTTCATTTCCAATTGCATGTGTACTTTCCATATGTTCACATATTGGCATGCATTGCAAGCCACCACAATGTTGGCATGTGTCATCCAAGACTAATTTCATTTTTAATAATTGACCTTTCTCTCTTTCACATAAAATTGTTGCTATGAAGTCTCTTGAATATGTAGTTGTGGCATGTATGCCACAGTCCCACAAAAAATTGTTAGTATGTGAATCTTAACATATAGACTGATAAACATCAAAATGGTTAGAAAAATCAATATGTACTCTACAACAAGTAGTGTGTGTGTAATTTATTTTGACATAGAAAGTTAGCGTTTCAAAATATCATTGATAAATTTTAACTTGAGGATACATCTCTAGAAATTCATTGAAAAAATTTATTTGATTCATATCAAAAAATGCTTTGGATGTGGCTCACGATTTTGACTACCAATTCTCCTTCTTACCATATCCCTTTGATTCAAATATACCTTATGTTATTCCTCCAAAAGTATTCAATTAGGGATCTCAATGCTTCAACAATTGGTTTATCTTTTCATGGTAGTCTCCCCAAGAATTCCCATAATTCATTTTCATCGATATCCTCAATTCTTTGGCACCTTCTAATAGCTCTCAATAATTTTTTTCTATTTATTCTCAATGTTTGACTTGTCTTTCTAATGGGATTATCTTTCTTCATTTGATTACTTACTATTGATGATGTAATGATACTTCATGTGGCATTAATATCTTTGGTGTGTGATGTGTTACCCACACTCTCATATGCACTCATTAGATTCTTCACAATAGATTTGCCACTTGAAATTTCCAATGTTCTCAACCCAAGAATCTTCATAATGTACCTATACTTTAGATTTATCATTATTTTAACAAATAGTTGGCATCCTCTAGTTTCATTTAATTTTTCAAAGAACACTCTCCAAATATTATTATCATATATTCTACAAGTACATTTTGGAATCTTATCTTCCATTGGCTACAAAATATTCTCATCAATATCAATCAAAAACTTGGTCTTTCTACGCAAAATTCTATCAAGTGTTCTTAAACGTAAATTTTCCTCAACATTAGGGATTCCATCAATATTTAAATGAGATGGGATAGATGGAATACTTTCAATTAGAGATGGAATATATGATGTACCTTGAATTTGAGTCAGGAAAGATGGCGTATAGGTCCTTCTTCACATGTGAGTGATGATGTAGTTTCAACTTGAGATGTGGTAGATAGTGTCCCTCCATCTCAATTTTTTGTAGATTACATGTCTCCAACTACGGTATTCAGGTCTCTCATTGCACGAAATTTTTTCATCTATTCCCTTTGTGCCACCAATACCATATCTCTCATTGATGGTTTTTCTCTTCAATTGGCATATCTTGTTCTATCGTTTGTAATTTCCTCTTCTCATAAAGTTGCCTCATTTGTTCTCTTTTCTTTGCATTCTTAGCTTCTTTCTCATCATGTGTTAGAGGAATCCTTGACCATTTCCTTGACATGATGAAGAATTGTATCTATAGCATGAAAATGAGATCAATATTAGTTACACCATAGTACTATAGAGTAAATAAATAACTTACACAAATCTGAAATTTTTCATTAAATTATGATACACACAATATATGACAGTCCAAAAGAGGCATGAGGAGGGGTAGCAAAGGGCATGAAGAGGGCGGAAAAGAGCATGAGGAGAGGCAACTTGTAATGACAACATTTATAATGAGCCTATGGATTCCCTACATTCATTAGGACTATCTTAATGGACTTATGATAGCCCCAATGAAGCTATGGCTATCATAGATTCATTAGGACTGCCATTTAATGAGTCAATTTTATAATTCCAAAAGACTTTCCACATTAATATTTTCTTCCCTAAAGATCAAATTGAACACAAAGGAAATAGGGTGTGCTCCACCTTTTAGGAGATGGAACAACTTAAGGGACCCTATTTCACTCTATCTCATTAAAGGAAACCAAGATGCCTCAACCAATTGACTTGATTAAGGAATGGACTAGGGTTATGATGGTTTCCTTGGGTGTGATTAAAGAAAAAAGGGGTTCACAACTAAGCAAAGGCTTAGAAAGAAAGAAATATAAATGATATGCAAGTCTATCTATAAAACCTATGAAATCAAACTCAAAATCAAAATAATAAATTGAGAATGAACAGAGGTGCAGTGAGAAAATTGAAGATTCTTGAAATAAGGTTTGCAATCCTAAAATTGTGACTTTTAATGCACACTGGGACTCATACGCCAGTAAAATGAACACAAAGGAAATAGGGTGTGCTCCAAAATGCTTGATAATAAGCTCTTGAATGGTCTTGAAATTTTTCTCTTGAATGCTTATAAGATCACTTGAATTGACTAGGAGAAAATATGTGAAATAACCTTGTATTTAAACTTATTTATGAAAAAATTCCTGAAATTAAAACACTACAAGTTAGCATCAGATCTAGGAGAATAAAATATCACCAAGAATTGAATTCAAAATAGGTTCAAGCTAAGTGGGACTCATACATCAGTTGGGGCATATGAGTCCCTGTAGGGTAAGCTTGGGACACAAATTTCAAGAAATGTTAAGTTTATGCCAAATTTAGGATTAGGCCCCGAAACTTAGGTGTGGGACCCATATGCCCAAGGTGGCGTATGAGTCCCAGATCACTAAATCTAGAACACATAACCCAAAATTACTGAATTATGATTGGTTATTTTATAGGTTTTGGGATTATCCTCGTAAAGATGCATTAAATAAGGCTTGTGGATGCAAAATAGGACCAAATAAGGCATAAAGAAGCCTAATTTCAGCAAGGAGGGCCCAAACAAGTGTGAAAATGTAAAGGGATACATTTTCTACATTACATTTAGCCCCTACTTTAGAGAGAGGAGGAACTTGCTTCAAACTCACACTAAAGTAGAAAAACTCACATCAAGAGGGGTCCAAATGTACCAATGTGATGCAGGAGCATCCTTGGTTCTTGGCAATCTTGCATCAACCAAAAATACCTTCATTCAGTTTTGTTCTTGTTCTAGTTTGATTTGGTAGATCCAGTGTTTCTTCATGTTTGCTCGCCAGATCGTGTGTACCTAGGATTTCCTTGTGGACATGTTCAATCTTCAGTTTCCATTTTTTTAGCTCATTTGGATCTTTTTTCGACAAGTTGTCGCTTTTGGCGTACGTGATAGTTTTTGAGGCTGGCCCTGGAATAACTTCAAAACCTAACGGCTAGTTGGATCAATTGTGGATTTTTCCCATGGATTTTTCCCATGACTTTTGGATCCTCATGGTGTGTTTAGATTTGTTTCATGGAGTGTCCCCAACCTTATGCTTAGGTCCACACTTTATTATACGCATCTACCGTGGATGAATTTTAGATTTGAGGCCAACCTGTTTGTGCACACGTTACACATTTCTTCTCAGAGATTGTAGCGATCTTTGGCTGACACAGATGTTTCTAGACTCACGGATATGATATAAAGCTAGTATTGAATCATTAGAAGAAGGGGGAATGGATGATTAAGAAGGATATGTTGTATGTAAGATCCAATATGTATATGTAGGATTTTTCTCACATGTATGAGTATTATATTTTGAGCATGTTGTAATCAGGTCCGTGTGCCGAATCTGTAAGCCTGGATGTGGCCAACTATATGTAATCAATATTTCAGATAATGAGAATATTTTCACCTGCATTTGCCTCCATAAATTGTTTTTCTTATCTTGTGTTACTCTTGCTGCATGATTCAAACCATTATCTTTCAGGACCCTCCTTACCATGACTGCACCAATTGGTATCAAAGCGAGATTCGTTCCTTGTGAGATCATCAGAAATTGAGTAGTCATGTTGAAGATTTGTTGTAGGGTGGTAGATTGAGGATCCGACTTGCAATTGCAGAGGACTTGTGTAAATATGGCGAGAAGAAGAAATGGTAGAGGAAATGGAGCGCTTGGAAATGCAGACCTTGTTGTAATGGAAATGTTGAGAGGAATTGCTGCTAGATTGGAAATGGTTGAAATGACCCAAAGAAGAGGTCGACCAGTTGATGATGTAAGTGATGAAGAATTAGAAGAACGAGAAGAAGTTGCAAAAGAAGACCAACCTATCCTTGATTAAGGAGAAGAGAGGTTCATAAGAGCCCTAACCAGAGTAAACACTAAGCCACATTTCCATCCACTGGACTATAATGGTAAGTTGGATTGGATAATAGAAATGGAGAAAATTTGATTTTGAAGGTACTCCAAATGATAAGAAGGTGAAATTTTCTTATACAAAATTGAGAGGACATGCATCCCTTTGGTGGGAACATTTGCAGACAGATAGACAAAGAAAAGGAAAGGAGAAGATAAGATCATGGGATCGTATGGTGAATAAATTGAAGACAAAGTTTATGCCTACAAATTATTAGATTAGTTTGTTCAAGAAATTACAGAACTTGAAGCAGAAAGAATCAAGTGTGACAAAGTATACAAACGAATTCTATAAGTTGAATATTAGATCTGGACATTCAGAAGATGAGATTGAACAAGTATCCAGATATGTGAATGGTTTGAGGTCATCTATTCAAGATGAGATTAGTTTGATTAATTTGTTTAGTGTGGAAGAGGCATATCAATGTGCCCTAAAAGCATAGGAGAAGTTGAATAGAATACATGAACAAAGATAGAGAGGAAGAGGTGGAAGATTTTAGAGAGGAAGAATATTTACTAGAGGAGGAAGAGGAACCTTTGCAGATCAAAATAAAGAGGTCAATAAGAGTGAAGATTCATACCGAAGAGATGATGGAAACTCTTACAGAAGAGGAGGATATGGTGGCTATAGAAATGAAGGGTATAGAAAATATGACAAAGGACAAGAGAAAAGAGTATTCAAGGGAACTTGTTTTAAATGTGGTAGAGAAGGACATAGAGCCTTTGAATGCAAACAAGGAGAGTCAAGCAGAAAAATTGAGAGCAATAGGAGAACAACCCTTTTTGAGGAGGATCATGTTGGATCATCTAATCAACCGGAAGAAGGAGAGGTATTGGTGAATAGGAGAGTATTGTGTCAAAGTGAATTGGAGAAAGAACTATTGTAGAGAAATAATTTGTTTAGGACTAGATGTAAGGTAGTTGGAAAATGTTGCAAAGTGATCATTGATAGTGGAAGTTCATAGAACTTGGCTTCTGAAGAAATGGTAACCAAATTGAAGTTGGAAAGGTTGAAACACCCTAAACCCTATCAGATAGCATGGATTCAAGATGAGCATAAAATACTGGTAAGTGAACAATGTTTGGTGAAATTGAAGATAGGAAACTACCATGATGAAGTTTTATGTGATATTATGCCCATGGATATATGCCATATCTTGTTGGGAAGGTCTTGGTAGTATGATCGACAAGCTATTCATGATGGAAAGAACAACATATACACCATTGTTGCTAATGGGATGAAGCAGACTTTGTTACCCTTCGAAGATGTTCCTAAGGCTAACATTTGCATGACTGCTAGAATCTGTTTGGTTGATGGAAGAATATTTCTAGATGGACTGAGACATGAGAACTTGTGCTATGCATTGGTGCCTAAGAAAGTTGAAGACTTGAATCATGTAGAAGGACAACTAGAAGAGATCAGAGAGTTGTTGACAGAATATGAGGCTATCATTTTAGATAATGTACCTGATGTATTACCGCTTGTAAGGAGTATTAGTCATTGCATGGATCTAATTCCTACAAATAGTTTTCCTAACAAAGCAGAACACTGGATGACACCGACAAAGAATGAAGAATTGAATAGACAAGTGCAAGATTTGTTGAGGAAATATTTGATCAGAGAAAGCTTAAGTCCTTGCGCAGTACCTAATGTGCTTGCACCTAAGAAAGATGGAGAATGGAGAATGTGTACCGACTCTAGAGCCATAAACAAGATCACTGTGAAGTATATATTTCCTTTGCCTTGGATGGATGATATTATGGATTATTTTAGTGGATCTAAGTACTTTAAAAAGATAGACTTGAAGAGTGGATATCATCATATCAGAATCGGACAAGGAGATGAGTGGAAAACATCATTCAAGACAAATGAAGGATTGTATGAGTGGTTGGTGATGCCTTTTGGGTTGACAAATGTACCGAGAACTTTCATGAGGTTGATGAATGAGGTATTGGAGAAATTCTTGGGTAAATTTATGATTGTATATTTGGATGGCATTTTGATTTTCAGTAAGACTAGAGAAGAACATTTGTGGCACATAAGACAAGTTTTGGAGAGGTTGAAAAAAGAACAGTTGTTGATAAACCTAAAGAAGTGTAGTTTCATGAAGGAGGAATTGGTATATTTAGGATTTGTGATATCAGTGGATGGATTGAAGATGGTACTTGAGAAAGTGAGAGCTATTGTTGAATGGCCTACACCTAAAAACATTGGAGAGGTAAGATCATTTCATGGATTGGCTAGTTTCTATTGGAAGTTCATTAGGAATTTTAGTTCTATTTGTAACCCCATGAAAAAGACGATGAGAGGAGACTGGAAGGATTTTAGATGGACATCTAGAGTAGACAGGAGTTTTTAATTGTTGAAGCAGAAGGTGACTGAGCAGCCTATGTTGACTTTACCAAATTTTGATAAGGTATTTCAAGTAGACTGTGATGCAAGTGGAAATTCAATTGGAGCAGTGTTAAGTCAAGAAGGAAGACCAGTAGCCTATTTGAGTGAGAATTTGAATGATGCAAGGAGAAGGTATTCAGTATATGATTAGGAGTTCTATACCATAGTTCAAGCTTTGAAAAAGTGGAGACATTACTTGTTATCTAAGGAGTTTGTATTGTATATGGATCATCAAGCTTTACAGTATTTGAACAGTCAAGGTAAGTTGAATCAGAAACACATGAGATGGGTAGAGTTCTTACAGAGTTACACTTTTGTCTTGAAACATAGGAGCGTAAAGTCAAATAAAGTTGTTGACGCTTTGAGTAGGAGAAGGAATTTACTGGCATAGATGAGAGTGGAGGTATTAGGCTTTCATGAATTAAGGAACTTGTATAAGGAAGACTCAGATTTTGCAGAACCTTGGAGAGCATGTAGAGAACCAATCTTGGAGGACATAAGTCAATGGTTGGATTATTTCATCCAAGAGGAAATGTTGTTTAGAGGAAACCAGTTATGTATACCCCAAAGTTCAATGAGGGATAACTTGGTAAAAGTGAAACATAGCGGAGGATTGGCAAGACATTTTGGAATTGACAAGACAGTAGCATTGGTGAGTGAGAACTAATTTCGGCCATAGATTCATAAGGATGTAAGGATATTTGTGCAGAGTTGCAGAGTTTGTCAAGTTGCAAAAGGAAGTAGTCGCAATGTTGGATTTTATAAGCAATTAACGGTACCAAAAGGACCTTGGGAGAATATTAGTATGGATTTCATACTTGGTTTGCCTAAGACATGGAGAGGTAATGATTCAGTATTTGTGGTAGTGGACAGATTTTCTAAGATGACACATTTCATATCTTGTAAGAAGACAACGGATGCAGTACATGTAGCAGATTTATTCTTCAGAGAAGTGTTCAAATTGTATTGATTACCTAAGAGTATTGTTTCAGACAGAGATACGAAGTTTGTTGGCTATTTTTGGAGGACAATTTAGAAGAAGTTGAAAACAGATTTGAAGTTCAGTTCTACTTTTCACTCGCAGACAGATGGACAGACAAAGGTAGTGAACCAAATTTTGGGAAATTTTCTGAGATGTTTGGTTGGAGAGAAGACCAAAAGTTGGGATCTAGTCCTAGCACAATCAGAGTTTTCCTACAATAATTCAATGAACAGGAGTACTGGAAAGACCCCTTTTTAGATTGTTATAGGAGTTCATCCTAGAGGTATATCAAAGCTAAGAGAAATTAGTAAGGAAGATAAGAGGAGTGTAGAAGCAGAAGAATTTGTAGAACATATGAAGACAATGCATACTCAAGTGAAGCAGCATTTGGAGAACATGAACCAGAAGTATAAGGAGAAAGAAGATGAAAAGAGGAGACATAAGGAGTTCAAAGTTGGAGATGAAGTGACGGTGTACTTGAGGAAAGAAATATTTCTAGTTGGAACATATATAAAAATTGAAGATGAGGAATTTTGGACCGTGTAGGATATTGAATAAATTTGACTCAAGGAATGCATATGAAGTGGAGTTATCGGGTGGCATGAGTATATCACCTATATTCAACATTGCAGACCTGCATTAGTACCATGAAGCAGAATTCAGTGAGGACAGTAAGATGAAGTTGGAAGAACAGCTTCCTAAACAGAAATCAGATGAGATAGACAAATTTTTGGATGTCAAAGATGGGAGAAAGACTCGTGGAAGATAGTACAAAGAATATCTTGTGAAGTGGAAAGGTAGACCAGTGGAGGATTCTTCTTGGATTTCTCAGGTCGAGGTAGACCATATTGGTTTTCCTTTGGCCCCAGCAAAGTGAGAGGCTCACTTTTCATTAACCCCAGATGTCTGATGCAGGAGCATCCTTGGTTCTTGGCAATCTTACATCACCCAAAAATACCTTCATTCAGTTTTGTTCTTGTTTTTCTTCTTGTTCTGGTTTGAGTTGGTAGATCCAGTGTTTCTTCATGTTTTCTCGCTAGATCATGCATACCTAGGATTTCCTTGTGGACATTTTCAATCTTCATTTTCCAATTTTTCAACTCATCTGGATCTTTTTCTAGAAAGTTGTCACTTTTGGCGTATGTGACAGTTTTTGAGGCTAGCCCTAGAATAACTTCAAAACCTAACGGCTAGTTGGATCGATCGCGGATCTTTCTCGTGACTTGTGGATCCTCACGGTGTGTTTAGATTTTTTCCATGGAGTTTCCTTGACCTTACTCTTAGGTCCACACTTCATCATACGCATCTACTGTGGATGAATTTCAGATTTGAGGCTGACCTATTCTTGCACATGTTACACATTTCTTCTTGGATATTGTAGCGATCTTTGGCTGACGCGGATTTTTCTATACTCACGTATATGATATAAAGCTATTATTGAATCATGAGAAGAAGGGGGAAAGGATGATTAAGAATGATATGGTGTATATTAGATCCGATATTTAGGAGTTTGCTTGCATGTATGAGCATTGTATTTTGAGCATGTTATAATCAGGCCTGTGTGCCAAATCTATAAGCTCGGGTGTGGCCAACTATATGTAATCAATATTTCAAATAATGAGAATGCTTGCACCTGCATTTTCCTTCATAAATTGTGTTGCTTCTATTGTGTTAATCTTGCTACATGGTTCAGACCATTCTCTTTGAGGACCCTCCTTACCGTGATTGCACCACAATGCTAGTGAGATAGGAAGACAATGATCAAGAGGGATGATCAAGCCCCCAGGATCAAGATCCTATGACAAACCAACATAGGAAAAAAATAACACATATATGAACAATGAAAGGAACAACAATAAGGCACAAGCATACACTTCCAAAGACATAAAGAAGAAAAAAAACAAAATCAAAAAGGGGGTGGATCAAGCATCGACCATTTATTTAGCACGATGTGGATCAGATCTAAGTTTTTTTTTCCAAAATTTTTACAAGTGGAATGTGATGTCCATTATGCAAACCGAATGCATGCTCACAAGGGCTAGTGGAACCTTAGGTCGTCCACTAGGTGATCCCCTAGCGAGACACATATGCACACAATTGGTATGTGCTCACATAGACAAGCAAGTGGCTATGAGAAATTCATGCCAAAGTTTGGATCCCATACGGTAACCATACCAAAGCTATACCTACTGATAACTTTGATAAGGTGCCACAAAACACACAATGGGATTCGTGAGGAAATAAAACTTCATATGCTTGACACCCATTAACAAATAGGATGGTGCCATAGGCAAGCAAAGTGTGTTATGCAACGTGTCCATATAATGGATATTGTAAATGAAAATAGTGTAAGTTATGTTCAAAGTAGTTTTACTTAGTTCATGTAAGGTCTTAACTTAGGGAACAGTATTCCTAATGTCTCCAAGAGAGGACCAATCAAAGAATAGAAGATTCACAACTTAGGGGATGCAGTGTGTCACATCAAGCCACTAAGAGGAATATAATATGCTAGGAGATATCACGCTCTTGAGGGACATCACACCCAATTTCACCACAAAGCGAAAGATGCATTGCATGAAGTAAGAAGACTATACAATGAAATATGAGTTGTCAAATGCAAAAGAATAATTCCAATGTGTAACCCCACTTTAATGAAATTGTTAAACACCATGTTGTGAGAAATTACTTTAAAGTAGAAAATGATAAATGCTAACATTAAAGAGGACATCAGAGCTTATTTGAAAAGCCCTATGCCAAGTCATTTGTTTCCAAATAAAGCTACGTCATGAAAAGGGGTTGCCCCCAAAATGAAATCCCAAAGCACATAAGGGATCCACAGATTTAGGATCAGTATGTCTTTGTTACAATTTTTTAGAGAGCTCGAAACTGTCATGATTCCCCAAATACTCATGGAACAGGAAAAATGACAAAAAGAGATCAAAAACAAAGAAAATATTTTGTTGGAGATTATTGGATATTGCTGATATGTGGTTGTCATTGATGTCAACACTATTGGCATTAATGTCTTTAAGGTTGTATATGTCGAGGATATTGAGAAAATTGTAATAAAATAAGTTATAGGTTGTCAGTAATGTAGTGAAGTTCAGTATGATGGCTAGCTCGGTATATTAAGGATAAGGAGTTGAGGATTAAAGGGTTCTTTGACAAGTATATCTAGTTTATCCACCTGAAGTTTCAGAGGTTATGAAGATTTCATCAAGTTATGAGTATCAGTGTTCTGACATTTGTTATGTTGTTGTAGCTGGTGTTCCTGAAAGAAGATGATGTGGTTCTAGTAATCTGAGTTATTGTGGATGCTTTTGTGTGATTCATGATGCTTATGGATGTTTCTAGATAATTCTCTATCTGTGTTTTTGGTTTGCATCGATTGTTGTGCTCTTGATTGGTGATTTTCTTCAGAGAGTTCATGTTTTTCATGATCATGGTTGACAGGGTGATTGTAGCGTGTTGTGGATCTTTGAGGCTAATTGTTTAAGGTGTTCTGTGTTCAAGACATGTTTTTTTGGGTCCTTGCTATGTTTTGGCCGACATTATTTGATTCTCATTGATAAATTGTTTATTAATTTGGGATGATAGTTTATACACATTTCATATTTTGTTGGGCCGACATGTAGTTGATGTTGTCCTTAGTTGTGAATATATATGATCGATTGTTTATACCATTTGAGGCATGGTGTGAAGTGGAGAGCGAGATGTGTGAGTGTTATGTGTGAATAATTTTCTAATCTTTCGAAGGCAGAAGTAAAATGTGAAGAAGAGTGAGTAGAAGGAAGTGCTCATGTGCTTTACCGAAAATGTAATCAGGCATTAGCAGATGCTATTTTCTCAGTTCAAATCTTTGGGTGTAATCTGAATGTGATTGTAAGATATTTTGTCTTCCTTTGGGCAGTAAGCCTTTTGTATTTGAGCAGTGAGCTTTAGGCAGTGTGCCTAAATCCATGTGCATTCCCCATTTGTAATAATTTTAACAAGGTATAATCTTGTGGATTAACCTCCACCGTGGTTTTTCCCCTAACAGGGTTTCCACGCAAAAATCTTGGTGTTATGTGTGTTTTTGATGTGGTGATGGTTTATGCTTTCATGTTTATTTATCAGATCTGAGATTAAGTTTAATAAGTATAATTTATGTGACAACTGATTCACCCCCCTCTTAGTTGTCTGCCCTTGTGTTGTCAACAAATTTTGGGTCAACAAGGAAGAGACCTAAATGTCTCAACGCCTTGCGTCATCCCCAAAAGGAAAACACGAGGCAAAGAAAAGATAAAGGTTTATGACATAGAGAATAATATAGATACAAATAGAGGAATGCACAAAGAGAGAGGCACATCAAACAAAAAAATACAGGGAGATCATATTATGCACATGCAATCACAGAAAATAAAATAAAGACAAGACTAGTAAGGCACATGTGATTAAACCTATTAGTAGGTCGTTCGTATCCTAATTGTGTTCATTGTATATGGAAAGTAGAAAACTATCCAAAGGGACAACATCAAGTGTAGTACTAGGACAAGGTTATCTAATTCTTGCCCCCATTGTGTGCAAGAAAAGAACAATCCGAGGTAGGTGATGAGAATGATCTCCTTGCAATAAAGGGAATGTTTTATCATGAATTTATAGCATGTAATAGTGAGAATGTGAGGGTCCTACAACTATTACATGGGAAGGAGAGGAATGCGCCCTTTTAAGGGACTATGTCTATGATATCAAACTTTTTAAATATGTGTTTTAAAGCACAACATTCATCACTACTATATCCAAGAATTATATGTGTATACACCTAAAATCGGTCAAGATAATCGATTAATTAAATACAAGGTATTTAATTAATAAATCCTTTTAATTCGTCTACTTATAAATAAATTGAAAATTTTATTTATATAGTTCACTTCCTTAAATCCTTTCTAAAATCATTTTCTTCATGATTTAATTACATAAACAAATCTAACTAATTTGTTTTATTTGATTAATTCCCTTTCATTAAAATTCAATTTTGTCACATTTCTACATAATTCTCTAACCTCCTTCCACCTCATGTGTCACTTCAGCATGTGTCACATGAATTTAAAAAGTTATAATTTGAAAAATGGGAATTTCCATCAACAAACTCCTAAAAAGATTGGAGACACATGGCTTCTTCTTTCATTTGATGCTCTTCAACACTTGGCAAAGTGCTCTTTTAAAAGGGACAACCTCCATGATTCTCTCTAACTTCTTCTTGCTCTACCATCGATCTCTCTGGATCATAATCTTGACCATTGAATCCTGCCACATCACAAATATGCCTTGGAAATCCTATAAATACAACATCATTTTCTAGCTTTTCATAACAAATCTTTGAGTAAACTTTCTCTGCAGAAATCATTTGCGAGCATTTTTTAGAGCATTTAGAGCATTAGAGTAGTAGATTATTCGACATCTTAGCATAATATTTGCATAGAAATTTAGAATCATGGCTTAATTGTTAGCTACATTTCCTTTATTATAGTAGTTTTTATATAGCACTTGCATCATAATCTTTAGTTTCATATCCATCATCACATCACTATTATCATCTGCAGCATATCATGTAGCTTATCAAATCATGTAGGAACTAGGATTCTTTTATTTTACAGCATCCGTTCTCTAGGTCGTCATTCTACAAGTCATAGTGCAAAGGAAAATCTAAGAGCCATTATGATTCGAAGAATCCTTAGAGATAGGAAACAATGGAACAGCTTTAGGAATTGATTGTGTTTTGAATTTGATTAATTTTATGATTCAATTCTCTAATGTAATGTGTCTCATTGGTTGTGTGTTGATTATTCACTTTACGCATATTTCACATGACACAATATGATATCAACAATGAGACATGTTTGCATTCTTAGGACATAGTTTTGATTTCTCTCTCATGGGTGGTAATGTGATAAGTCCTTGACTTAAAATTATGTGTAATGTTCTTTCAGTTGCGGACATGGGACATGGAAATTATAGTTTATTTAGTTTGTAAGGCTTTTGTGTCTTGCTATATTCACCAATTTATTGAGTTATATGTTGAGGAGGAGGACCCAAGATGATCCTATCATCCTTGTCATCGTTATGAGGCATTGGTTGTTCTTTACAAAGGAGTATACTTATGTCGGGAGGAGGATCTTGATATCCTATCCCTTTGGTATCTTCAATTGGTATTTGCTCTAAAATTTGATGAATTTCATCTTCTCTTATTGTATCACATCCTTGTTTGCTTAAGATTGTGAATCCTTTTCCATATGTCTCTTCTAAGTTGATAGGAGTGTTGGTCACTTTGTTAATATAGGATTGTTGAATGTTTTCTTGGTTAGAGGTGCAAGGATCACCTATTGTAGGGAGCTTAGGTTCAGCTTGTGTCTCAATTTTAGGATATAAAAGATCAAACATCTCAAGTTGCATTGATTGTTTCATAGAAGGATAAAAGGATGCATTAGTCTCAAGGTTGTTAAGGATATCATTTATGAAGTTGTTCATGATGGTATCATCTTCTCCAATGATGTCAACGTCACGAGGAGGACATGCATTAGGATTTGATCGATCATGAGTGAGTTCAATTTCATTAGGGTCATTTCCAAAAGCATAGCTTGATACATCCACTAATGACTTCAAGGATGTCCAAATCTTACCAAAGCACATATCCATGCTAAAATGCAATGCAATTTTCATATTCTAAACAAGGTAATTTGTTGATTACACTATGCAAAAATCTAAAAAATGAAATGTTGTAAATGTAATTTTGAAAGAAATGCATGAAATGAACCTAATTAAGCTGGGTCTAATGAAATGAATGAAATAGAAACTTAGTAAACTGAAACAGAGAATTAACAACAGCAAACAGAAACACGAAAATGAGGTTTTTAATGCTATAAAATGCAATTTTAGATCTAATACGAGAATAAATCACCAAGAGGGGAATATGAGTCCTAGTTAGGGTTTTTGAAGGGTTCAAATGTTTAAAAAAGTCAACAAATAAATCCCAGAAATCAGGTAAAACAACCTGTACTGGTACTAAATTGCACAGAGGGGCAAATGAGTCCTAGATGGGTTTTTACACTAAAATTAGCAAATTTTGAGTGAATGTTAAGGTTTCTAACTTGTATGCAGTCTTGACTATGTGCAATAATAGATTTCAAATGGAATTCAATGATGCAAGATGCAAAAATTCAACCTATATGCACTTTCACTAATACAATATTTAGAATCCCTAAATGCAAATTAGCTAATGCAAGACCTAATGCAAAGTTAATGTAGGCTAGATCTAGGACTATGATGCACTCCAAATCAGAAAATAAGGGTGTTAAAAGGCTAGGCTCACCAAAATGAACACAAAGGAAATAGGGTGTGCTAAAAAATGCTTCATAATCAACTCTTGAATGCTCTTAAAAGTGCTCTCTTGAATGCTTATAAGATCACTCGAATTCACTAGGCGAAAATATGTGAAATAACCTTGTATTTATACTTTTTTATGCCAAATTTTCCAAAATTGCAACACTACAAGCCGACATCAGATCTAGGAGAATAAAATCCCACCAAGAATTGAATTCAAAGTTGTTCCAAGGTAAGCGGGACTCATACACTATTTGGGGTGTATGAGTCCCAGTAGGCTAAGCTTGGGACACAAATTTCAAGAAATGTTAAGTTTAATACCAAATTAGGGATTAGGCCCCAAAACTTAGGTGGGACCCATACGCCTAAGGTGGTGTATGAGTCCCAGATCACTAAATCTGGGATACATAACCCAACATCACTAAGTTATGATTGGTTATTTGATATGTGTTAGGATTATCCTCATAAAGATGCATTAAATAAGGCTTGTGGATTAAAAATAGGACCAAATAAGGCATAAAGAAGCCCAATTTTAGCAGGGAGGGCCCAAATAAGTATGAAAATGTAAAGGGATACATTTTTCTACACTACACAAACTAACATAAGATTTGTGGACATTGATAAAGTGTTACAAAAAATAAAAAAGTTCATTATATTTAAAAAATGGAGTTCTCAAGGCACATAAGCTAAACTTCCAAATGTAAAGGCAGAATTAAGAAAGACAAAGGACATGGCAACAAAGTCTATCTAGGTCCACTAGGCATGCCATGTCCTTATATTTCTTTTCCACCTTGGGCCAAACTATTTGGGGGCTTGGTTGTCACACTCGTTTATCTTTTCATTTTTATGTAGGGTAACCCCAAGTATGGAACATTTTGGGTAATACTATAATAGTGATTAGTAGAGTTTTTAAGGTTCACAATGTCATGTCACGTTCTAGCTCTATTTATCAAATCTTTTTCTTATGATGTGTAAGTTTCTCGTTATATTTATTTACCACATCCTACTAATACAAATATTCAGAATAATAACATTGACCCTAAAAAATACTAAGGAACCTTCAAAGTCAATTGGGTGCACTAGACTTGGAGGAGAATTTGACTTCAGTTTGGGCAAGTTTAATCAAAATTTATTTATGTTTGGAAGCATTTTTGGATATTTACCAGCATTTCAATGGTTCATCCTTCAGCTCTAGCCTTTCAGGACTTCATTGTTGCCATCTTCCATCTCTTATTGTTGGTTCCTATCATCATAAGGTAGTACCAAATCAAATCTGAGCAATTGTGGGGCATTGTGTAGCCTTCATGGCATGTTTCCTTTCATCTCTAGCCACCAAACTTGCTATATATTCACCATATGAGATTCCTACAACATATGGTAGCTATAAATTCATTATTTCCAAACAAAACTTGAATATTGTAGGTCTAAAAATGTGCATATCAATCAATTTAAGATGCTCTAGCAAGTATAAAATCAAATAAAGACATTTTGAAGGTGACAAATTGGCCTCTAATTTAGATACATGCAATTTCAATACCATAGGGCTTCATTTTTGAATATTTGTTGGAATTTGAGGATTTTTTCACTTATTTCCAATCCTACCAATATTTTTATTTGATGCTTGTGAGCATTGACTACTCACATCTAAGTGTAATTTCATATAAGAGGATGTTAAGCTGGCTGAAAATTTCATATCAGACCTTAACCAACATTTTTATTTGGATTATTTGTCATCTAGAAGTTAATTTTGTTAGTTTGGGTTGAAGTTGAAGTTGTTTCCTAGCCATATATGGTTTGAAAACAAGTTTCCAACAATTTGCTTCATTTTGAAGTTGAAGTGAACCCCATAAGTATGACAAAAAAAATTTAAAAATTACATTATCTTTGAAAATGGGAGGAAAAAAGTGCATTCTAGGCTCTAACATCTAATAGCCAAAAGACTTAGGTCTACTTCTTGAAGCATAAATCTGAAAATTTTAATAGGTTCAAAGAATTCAAGGCCCTAGTGATACCTAACAAAAAGATATTGTAGCAAAGACAAGTAATAGGACCATCATGGATATTACAAGAAATATGTTGAAGGTTAATGGGATTCAAAATGAATATTAATGTGGAGTTGTTGCAATAATACTATAGTATCAAAATAGATGTCCCAGAAAGGTTGTGTATGACAGGATTTCGCAAGAGGCGTGGAAATTTTGAAAATGGAGCATAAAGCACTTCAAAATTTATAGGATACATGGAATATGCATTTGTGACAAAGGAAAGAATGCATAAATTGGATGATAGAAGAAGAAATTGCATCTTCATAAACTACACTAAAGAGTCTAAGGTATAAAATTGTCTAACCCTATCACAAAAAATATTGTAATTAGAAGGAATGTTCGTTCATAGATTCATTAGGACTACCATAGATTCATTACTATGTAAGGGGGAAATCTAGTGTGCAATAAGATCAAAATGAATGAATTGAAACTAATCTAATTCAAACAAAGATCATGATTCATACCCATTACTCATGAAACAAAACTACAAAGAAAAAACTCAAACTATGTAATCAAAAGAGAAACCATAACATGAATTCATAAAATGTATCATTACCATCCCGTGTCGAAATGTATTCGAAAAGATGTTGGATCATTGTTATATCAATATGAAGCCTCCATTTGTGCATAGAAAAAATCTTCAAAGTTCACGTGTGTCGATCAAAGATGTATGTCAAAGCTTCAATAATTTGATTGTGATTTCAACATTACTTCATTGTGCAAAAGATGTTGATTCTTCGATCATTTTTTAGGAAGAAGATGATTTTTATATAGAATTCATGTGTTTTGAAATGAACGCTCGAGATCGCGCAGTAGAATATCCTGATCAGTAGTTGAAAGTTGTTGAGAGGACTTAGATGGGAAGAATTAGTGAATTTTGATTATGTAATCGTTGTGATTGAAGAAATCAATTTGAGTGTTTAGTGGAATTGAGGAAATAGATTGAATAATATGTGGATTTGAAGAAATCATGTTGAGCCTTTAGTGGGATTGAAGAATAGATGAATCAGTCAAGAAATAGAGTGAGCAATTGGGGGATCATAATTTTCTCAATCATGAAAGTGGGTGAGGGTAATTAATTAATTGATTTAATTAATTAATATTTTTGAGTTGAACATGCAAATCAAATTTGAATTTTACAAACAAAGTTGTATTTGTTTGTTTTGACCTTTTTGAATGATGTTTGAATAATTTATTTAATTATTCAAAATTTAGGGGAAAGTGATTAAATAAACTATTGAGTATTAATAATTTAATTGACTTAGAGGAATAGGGTAAATTAGCGCATAATTAAATAATTGACGTTATTTAATAATTAGGAGGAATAAAGTTAGATTAGGACTTTATTAAATAAATGAATTTTATTTAATTAGTCAAAAATTATGAAAAAGTGAATTAATTAAATAATGTAATATTATTCAATTAATAGAGGAAATTAGGGTTTTTAATGTAAATGATGTGAAATGCAGTGATATTAAGTGATAATGATGTTGATGATGAGAAAATGTCATTTAAGATGTGTGATAAGTGTTAGGTCATTTTTACATATCTACATTTTACCCATCTTTGAGACAAAGTACTGGTTGCTTTGTTTCAAAGATTTTGATGTTAAGATCAAGATTTGAAAAAAATTATATGCCCCACTATGCCTCGATGGTCAACAAAATGATGGTAGGATGCTAGGTTGCCCCCTCAAGAGGTTGGCGAAAAATATCAATTTGTGGTTCGAGCTCGCGATAATGTTTTGTTTCAGTTTAGATACGTAGAGGATGAAAAATTAAGCTTATAAGACTCTCGTTGATAGTTCAGATGTTCCTCAGAGGTCCTAATGTCAACCTAGGAAGGTTTCCTAGGTAAAAAATTAGGGTTTCAAGGGTTAAAATAGGTAATTAGAGCTTAAATCTCCTCATTTTCACTTTGAGCCTATAGTAATTTCTTGCCTCTGGATTTCATGATTTGTTGATTATTGAGGAGCTATGGTGACGATTCGAGGAGCCCCACATTGCACGGATGTGGTTCACAACTTTCGATGGCTTGTAGGCATTGATGCCCTGGTATGTACCCTTTCCTTTCTTGTTTTTGATTTTTTGGTTTTGTGTAACTAATGACTAAAGTCAAAGTAGTCGAAAGCGGTAAGTTCATGTTTTGTTTGCTTTTGACTCATTTTTATCGCTTTTTCTATTTTTTAACTAAATCGCATTTTTAGTTTTTGCTCGCACTTATTTAAAATGTTCGCTCTTGCATTAGATCTTCACCTTTGTTTTCACATTTGTTGTAAATTTTCGCTTGACTTTCTCTATGTAAAATAACTACATTTGTGAAAAAGTTTTACTCTTGCTAAAATTGTTCACCTTTTCTTTTTAAGTGCTTTTGAATTTCCCTACCGCTTTTGACAAAATAGTGACCACTTTTGGCTAGTTTTAATGCTTTTTTCAGTAAAGTCTCTGCTTTTGACAAAAAAATTGCTTTTAACTTTTTTGGAATTTTGAGCTAGTTTGGTCATTGTCATAGGTTTGTTTCACGTTTTCATAGAAAAAATTTAACATCGTGGGTTGAATGGATGCAAGCAATTCTCAAAGCACTTATGTGGAGGGAGCGACGGTCACATGCATTGCTCAATTTGATCACTGGTTTTCATGAGTTGGAGCAAGATGTACTAGATCTTGTGGGGCTATGGCACATATGTTATATGTTGACTATCATATTCCATAGAGCGATGATGAATGCTCTTATGGAGAGGTGGAACTTGGAAACCTTGTCCTTTCATTTACCTACCAACGAGGCCACCATCACCATATAGGATGTGTGGAGGATCCTCTGTGTACCTATTCATGTAGATCTTGTGACTTATTTTGTACGATGGGGTACACGTTCCATGTGTCAAGTACTTGGTGTTAGACATCTTTAGGTTCATGAGGTAGAGATAGACCTATCTAATTTTTTTGACAGCATGGATCCAGTTTCATTGGTTCTATATGGTTTGGTCTTGGGGCTCATTATTCTTGATCGACGGGGTAGGCAATTTCCCATTGGTTGGGGTGTATGTATCGAGCAAATTTTTGAGCATGACACTAGATATGCATGGGGCACATGTCTCCTTGGTCAGTTATATCGAGATATGCATGAGGTCGCCTACCATGGAAGTACTTCTATTTTTGTAGGCATTTCATTACTTCATGTATGGGCTTGCGAGCATATTCCATTTACTAGGCCTAATGGGATTTTGGATCAAGATCCAGAGGATCTATATTCGTATAGGTATGGTGACTTTCTGCATTACACTTGGCCTGGACAGCTTCCCTATTGGCATCGCGTGAGAGATGATATGCTAGGTTTTGTTTGGAGTCCTTACTTGGACTGTGATGTATGACATGATGATCAGGAGCAGCTTCCATATTGTAGATAGACTCGATGGCTTATTGGTTGTGTTCATTCTTTGTTGGAGAGATATCTTCCTGATCATGTTTATTGACAATTTAGTGAGAGATAGGGCCACTTCACGGATGCCTATGAGGCGCATTTTGGCAAGAATCCTAGAGAGGTCTAGGTATGGGGGTTGCAAGCAGTTCGAGATGCAGCTATCATGGAGTTTAGAGTGATTTTTTCCATTCAGATGGGGATGTCCAATTGGACTTGTGGATCTTGGGACTACCCCAAATTTTGATCAGTGGTGGGCTTGATGTATTTCCTTAAGATTTACAGATCTTGCTAGTGTTGGGCCAGTAGTAGGTAGAGCAAGGATTACTTGTTGCCATGGTGAGTGATAGTGTGTTCAAATTATTGTTGAGCAGTTGGATAGAGCTAGGTAGGATAGTGGGCAGGGTGGACATGATGATCCTTTGTAGCAGGATCAGGCACAGGTTCGAGATCCTCCTCCACCAACTGGAGATGGAGTAGTATAGTTAGCCCAGATGATAGCTACCAGAGATGTAGAGGTAGGATGATGATAGGCCACAAAGGAATGAGTTGTTACCTTGATGACAGAGAGGGACATTGTGAGGCAAGAGCGAGATGGATTTAGGAAACAGTGGGATATAGAGACTAAGCATCGTCTTGTTGTTGAGGCACAGGTATGTAGGTGATTACAACTGAGAGGGATACTCTCAGAGAAGAGTGTGACACCCTCTGAGTAGATCAAGATCAGTACATGAGAGAGGCTACATATTATCAAACTTTGTATGATGCCTTTGTACCTAGAGCTCAGTGATGACCATACTTCGGAGAGCCTAGTACTGTGACGGGTGTTGAGTCAGGTGGGCACTCAGCTAGACATTCACCACCTATGCCTCAGCCATCCCCCCATCATAGTGATCATCAGTCGAGGTCCCCACCTACGATTGGGCAATAGGATTATATTTTCTTGATCCTTATGATATTTATTGTTTCAGATATATTGTTGTAGACATGATTTTGTATATACATTCATCAGCCTAGCTGAGGCCTTATATATATGTATTTTTTTGTATTATGATATCACACATGTTTCATTATGATGATGTACTTGAAATTCTCATTTTTTATGATCAGATATATATATGATATGTATATGCTTCAATTTGGCTTCATTATGTGTTATGTGATGATTATGGATGATGATGTATATATGCCTATACATGTTTTTTGTACTTTTTTTATGTATGCATATGACATGGATGGATGGATGATCGATATATCTATGATATATGATGTTTCATTATGTATATGATCGATGTTGAATATACATGATATATGATGTTTTAATTGCTTTATTATCATCATGATATGTATTGAAGAAATTGTGGATGTAGGATGAGTATGTAACTAAATGATATTGTGATGCAGGATGGATGTTAGTTAGAAGAAAATGTTGGATGAAGGATAGAAATTTGATGTTTATTAGTTATTGATGAGTTGATTTTTCTTCACCTAGAGGCTTCATATCTTTAACAATCCTTTTTGATGTAGCAAATAGATACGATGCACTAGGGTATTGATAACCTAGGTGGCATTGTATCCATTGCATGGACTTTGGCTTGGTATATACAAAGAATATTCTCGCTCATACTCAACATACGAAAACCTTGTTAAAATATATGGTTGAGTTGTGTTGAAACTTTTCAGACCAATTACATAGAGAGGTATGAAATACCTAACATGCAACCGCTACATAATTGTCTCAAAACAACTTCCTTACACAAAACAAGGCAAGTATTCGCCATGGTAGTATCACAAAAACATCTTGCAAACAAAACTAACAAAAATCAACTGTTAATACCATCATTCCTTCTTCTCTAAATCCTTATGGACATCCTCAAGAGATCTTGGGAATGTGGTATTATGATAAATCAAAAATTTGAGACTAAAAAAAGATAAACAATGTTACATTATCACTTGTCATATCTATTTTGAGGTTTCAGACTATTATTCATTGTTGATGATGTCTATTGTAGGAACGGATCCATTAAGGCATATCTCAGGATGTTGTTGGTGAATTGTAAATAGATAGGTATTTAACCCTTTCGCATTGTTTTCACTTAATAGTTGTCTAATTGTTTCTGAAAATTTGATTTTGATGTTTGTTTTGTTTGTTGTTTGCCTTTGTCAAAGGGTGATTGTGACAATTTTTTTATTATGGATGAAAAGTTTATTGTGGTTGGTGATGATGGAGGTAGGAAATTTTTGATTTTATAGGTTTATATGATGTTGTTTTTGTTGTTTTTAGGGGACTAACCTAGGGCCTTGGGGGCTCATCAAAGATAATCCCTACCTACATTGTACACACATACACCACATAGTTCGACCAGTGTTGACTCAAAGCATAACATGTTTTAGGGATTTTGATGTTTTTCGAATGTTTTTAACCATGATGGGATGCACAAGGTTCTAATTAGTTTCCCATTTCGGGAAGTTGCCCCCAGTTCGAGGTGAAATTACCTTCCTTAGGAGAGACAAATGTTTATGGTGCAACAGGGTTCAATACTCAACCAGTTATCAAGCCATGGTTGGTTTATTATGGGATAAATTGGTGGATGTTTTCGATAGTGTTGATAGATAACAATCCAATTCATATTCAAATGTAGCGCCTATTTGCTAGGTTTTCACTATGGTACCTATTCTAGAAGTGCCATAAAGTGATTTTCACTTAAAAATTATTTTTATTTCTCTTTACTATTTTTATTTCTTTTTTATTTTTATTATTTTTATTTTTACCCTTTTGTCTGGGGTATTCTGACGTGTTTCAAGTATAAAACTTTTTAAGGTGGCTTATGTTAGCAGTTCAGCTAAAGGTTCCTCTTTAGGAGTAGCCAGTTGATAGGCTCCTGAGCCATAGCTTGATGTGATGATGAATGGACCTAACCAATTGGGTTCAAACTTACCTTTGTCATCTTGATTCAGCTATACCTTTTGATTCTCTTTCAGTACCAAGTCACCAATCTAAAAGTTTTTGTTTTTGATCATTTTATTGTAGCTTTGTTTGAGATTATTCTAATAAACTTGAAGATGGTTTAACCCGCTCAAATTCCTTTCATCTAGGAATTCCAACCCATTCAATTTGGATACCCAATACTCTTCATTTTTTACCATGTCTCTTAGTGATATTCATAGTGAGGGAATTTTGACTTCAATAGGTAAGACAGATTTCAATCCGTATACCAAGGAAAATGGTGTGGCACTTGTAGGTGTACAAGTAATGTTTTATTAAGCCCATAGGGCTAGGTTTAGTTGCAAATACCAATCACAGTCGATGTTATTAATAGTCTTTTTTAGTATCTTCAGGATGGTTTTGTTAGATGCTTCAACATGGTTGTTTCCTTGGGGATAGTAGGGTGTGGAGAATCTATGGTGGGTAGAGAACTTGGAACAAAGCTCTTTGACATCTTGGTTATTGAATGGGGTCCCATTGTCTGTTATGATGGTTTGGGGAATTCTATATCGACATATCAGATAATTCAAGATGAACTTTCATATCTTCTTATCGGTAATGTAGGTTAATGGAATTTCTTCTATCCACTTCGTAAAGTATTTAGTTGTTGTAATAATGAACTTATGCCCATTTACCAAAGCGAGAGAGATATTACCTACCATATCTAATACCCACTACAAAGAAGGCCATGGTGTTCTGATAAACCTTAGCTCCTATGTCGATGCATGAATGAGGTCACTATGTTGCTGACATTGGTAACATCTTCTTGTGTAGGCAATAGCTTCTTGTTCCATAGAGGGCCAATAGTATCCTGTTCTTAGTAACTTTTTGTTCCAAGTTAGGTCCACTAGATTGGGACCCATAAACACCTTCATGTACCTCTTGTAGGGCAGTTTACGCTTCTTCTACATCAAGACACCTGGGTAAAGTACCTTCTAAACTTTTTTGAGATAAGGTGTCTCCTAGGACTGTGAATTTGGAAGTCCTAAGAGAAAAAAATTTCTTTTGGGTGGTTGTCAGATGAGGGGTTTATGATACAATGCTGGATATAGTCAAATGTATCATGGTACCATGGTGAGTTAGGATCAACAACAACACACACTATTTATGATTCTAAGATATCAAATGTTGGTACCAACAGTTGCTCCACCAATAATTCATACTTAGAAATGTTTTGAGGAATACCAAGAAGTGAACTTATCATTTCCATTGAGTCAGCTACTATATTATTGATCCTGGGAATCTGTTCAAATACGATGGTGACAAAATATTGCTTGAAAATATCCACCATTCTCCTATATGGCATCAGCTTATCATATTTTGTTTGATACTCATTGTTTACTTGCCTGATTACTAGTTGAGAATCTTCATAGACTTGCATTTCTTTAATCGTCCATTTGATAGCCATTTTCAATCTTGTGATTAGTGTTTCATACTCTGAGATGTTATTGTGCATGTGAAAGCAATTTTGTAAGCCTTAGGTATACTATCTCACTATGGGGTGAGAAATAATATAACTGCTCCTGAGCCGTGTTGAGTATGGGAATTATCAAAATACAAGGTCCAACAGCCTGTTTGTTATGTTACCAATATGCTTTTATCTGGGAAGTCTGTTATGAGAGGTCAGTGGTCTTCTATTGGTGCTTCTACTAGTTGATTTGTTATAATCTATCCTTTGATGGCTCTCTTTTCTACATACTCTATGTCAAACTCGCTTAATATCATCACCCATTTAACAATATTTCCTGTTAGAGTTGCTTTTTTCTAATAGGTACTTTAGGGGATCTACTTTTGAGATTAGCTTTACTTGTCTATTCAATATTTAGTCTCTTAACTTCTTTGTTGTAAAGACAATAGAGAGACATGCTCTTTCTATGGGTGAATAGTTCAATTCATATCCCACTAGTGTTCGACTGATGTAGTAGACTGCTCTTTCCTTGTTATTATCATCTAGTTGTGCTAAGAGAGCTCCCAATATTGCTTGTGTTGTAGATACATAGAGTATCATTTATTTATCTAGAATAGTTGGCATTAGTATTGGAGGAGTGAGTAGATACTCCTTGACTTTTTTGAATCCTTGATCACACCTACCATCCCACTTGAATTTAATGTCTTTGAGTAGGATATGGGTGAACGAATGACACTTGCCTTCCAATTGTGTGATGAATTGCATGATGGACTATAGTTTCCCCTGTAGACTTCTTAGTTTCTTTAATGTCTTTGGAAAGGGCATCTCTTTTATAGATTTCACTTTTACAGGATCTACTTTGATACCTCTTATTGATACTATGTACCCTAGCATTTTTCCAGATGTTACCTTGAATACATACTTTTTCAGATTTAGCCTCAAGTTATATTGTTCGAGTCTAGCAAACACCTTCGGAAGATTGGTCAATTGGTTTTCTCTTTTGATAGACTTCACTATTATGTCATCCACATAGTCTTCCATAATTTTATGCAGCATATCATGAAAGATTGTAGTCATTACGAGTTGATAGGTCACTCCTGCATTTTTTCAACCGAATGGCATGGCATTCCAACAGAAGGTCCCCCATGCACAAGTAAACATTGTTTTATGTTGATCGTTAGGGGATATCTTAATCTGATTATAGCATGATAAATCATCCATTAGTTATAACATTTCATTCCCTTTTGTTAAATCTACAATCATATCAATGCTCGGAAGAGGGAAGTCATCTTTTGGACAAGCTTTGTTTAGATCTCGGAAATCTATGTAGATTTTTTATGCCCCCAATGGGATTTGATACTAGTACTAGGTTTGATATCCATTTTGGATAATCAATTGTTCTAATGAAACCTACATCTAGCAATTTCTTCAATTCTACTTTCACCAAAGTGTTATCTAGGGATGCATCTTTCATAGTTTTTTCTTGATGGGTTTAACTCCCGGGAATACGACTAGATGGTGTACGACCAATGATGGATCTAGACATGGAATGTTTGCATATGTCCATGTGAAGTTTATCTTCCTTTCATTAATGAACGCTAAGAATTTTACTTTCTCTTCAAGATCAAGTGGTGCTACATAATATGTGATCTTGGGTTTTTCTACTATCCCAACATTTATAAGTTATGTTTCTTCAACTAGGAGTTTCGACTTCTCTTGATACTCAAAAATAGGGAGATTGAATCCTCCATCTTCGAGCACCTCAGAGGGATTTTCATGCTTAGATTCATCCATTATTTTTCTCTTTTCAAGATCTGATAGAGCCGCATTGTGGTTTTCCTTAGGGGATCTCATTTTGATTTTTACATTGTCTTTTTAAATTTTGCGACTAGAGGATAAAAAATCCCCTCTAAAATATGCTTAATGTTCGAGTTCCATCACAAACCTTGCTTTATGATCTCCTAATGGTATATTGGTTCGAAGCCCCATAAACTCTACAATAGCTTCATCATTTTGGAATTGATCCAAAATAGGCATATTGTGTTGTTGGTCCCAATCTATTAACTATGGATAGCAAAGGGATATGTTATCATTGTTATCTGCAAATCTTATGAAATTTATTGAAATGTTCAATATGGCTCTAGCATCATTCTCCCATTGGGTATCTAAGCCATTTTGGCTAGAGGTGACAAAGGAAGGAGAATTCCATTCATACTCATTAGAGTTTGTTTCATAGGTACAGTCTTTGAATGTAGTTTTCTAGTTCAAATAGGGAATATACTTACACTAAAGCTTTCAAATAAGTCCTCAATGGGTAAATCGATGTCTATAAGGTGGTAGATATCCAATGTCTTAATGTCAATAGAAGGATCTCTTTTCTTAAAATAGGTACGTCTCATGTTTGGAGTAACCACGTCTATCAAACCATAGCCTAGTCCCATATTATTCTTTCTTTGTTCCACTATAATAGGTTCTTGTCTACCTTGTTTATGTTGCTAAGGCCACCTTTTCTAGTGTATCCCATTTATTTAGCTATCTAATACCCTTTACTGCTAGGATCAATTAGAAGGGGTTGTGGTTGTTTTGATTCTTTTCGGTCTTCTTTGTAGATCATTGATGAAAGGTCCTCTTTGAATATCTCATCCTTTATATCTCCCCACTTGGTAAAGATCGTGGGTTTGGCTACCATTTTTACTACTTGAAAATTTTTGATCTCCTTAGGTCCTCCATAAAATTTTGGTGTTGGGGGAAGCATTCCAATGCAAAAGGCTTGATTGAAATGATAGTTCCCATTACATTTATCAATTACTTCAATTTTAGACTTAGATTTTGGCTTCTCACTTGATATGGGTTTAGCTGAGGTTGATGGTAATGTTGATGGGTCGACATATGAGGAGTGAAATGATATATCATTACTGGGTATACGCTAGATTTTTTTGTAGTTCTCCTCAAATTTCACACAATAGTGGAAGGGTTAACGATCAGCATATAATGTAACCTCCTTTCCTACATGAGGAAATTTTAGACACTACTAAAACGTAGAAGGAACTACTTGTAGTGCATGAATCCAAGGGTGCCCTATAAGATGGTTATATGGTAGATCAAGTGATGAAATAGGGGGACTGTCCCTTTCAAACCTAATCACAAGACCTCACAAAACACAACATGCCAAGGCTGAAAATACATAATATGAATAGAAATAGGAAGAGAAAATTTTCAACTTTTATTAACTTCAAATATGCAAAAGATTACAAATATTTGAAGCTCATGAGCTACTCTACAATCTCACATGAAACACCTGCAACAAATAGTCTTCAACGATTATGGTTCAATTTGGGTAGCATCTAAGTATGCCAATATTCACTTCTCCAAGCCCCCTTCTCCAAATGAGTAAACATGAATTAATAGAGAAAGTGGAAGAAGAAAACAACACTTGGTTTTTAAAAACCATAAACTAAAACCACCTTGTGGAAAGTACACCCAACCTTTGGAAGTTTTAAAATGTTCCATAAGACATGTGGCATAATGCATGTTAACCTCTCTTGGGCACCTAGACTCTTGAAAAAACAAATTTGAGATGTTATGACAACTTACACCTCTTATGAAATCCTTACAGCCTATCATAACGGTTGTTGCATGCAAAGACATGCAAGAAACATGCAAAATTCCTTGGCAGCCCATTTTATGACAAAAATATGACGCATGTACATGCAAATATGTCCCCTTTTGACCTCCTCCAAAAGTAGGATGCCCAAAGACCTATCCTTTTACAAGTTACATTTATCGAGTTACTGGGGGTCTTTTCCCACCAAAATCTACATTACATTTTCACACCATGGAAAAATAGATTTTCGCAAATGAATTTATTATTTTCCTATCACCTAAGCCCTTATTGAAAATGAAAAAATTAAATAAAAATACTTTTGGTGATACAAGATTTCTAGTACCCCTAGATGCTTCTGTATCATCAAGGTTCAATACCTGACATGTGGTTTCTATAATTGCCAATCCTATTTGTATAGGTAGACTAACTATTTCTTATGAATTTCTTTGTAGGTCGTCATAAGTCCTTATAATTATGAGTTTTCCCTTGCCAATTACATCGTCAGAATATCATAGATGTTTTACAAAATTCAAGGTACAAATGTTCAAACCTGCACCATTATCTATCAATACTCTTTTGACCATATGTTTATGGACACCAACCTCTATATAGAGGGCTTGGTTGTGGAATGACTTATGTGGAAGTTCTTTCTCAGAAAATACTAAATGATGATTGGTCATGATTTTTCCAACCATGGATTGAAACTGGTTAAGATTGAGGTCATTAGGGACCAATTCTTCCAAAGCTTTTTCTAGTATTTCCCTATGCGTAGGTGATAATTTAAACAACTCTGGGATGGAGATCAAAGTGGGGTCTTCTTCATTTTTTCCACAAGACTATAGTCATTGGATGACTTAGGCGTGGGTTTAGGTCGTGATCCTTGTATTGTGACTTTCCCTTGATGGGTAGTTACATTACATTTGGGGTCCCTACCTTGTATAGTTAACAAATTGACCCTAGTGTTATCTTGTTATGAGAGGGTGCCTAGGATGGTATCAACATAGGTATAGTTAGCATTGTGATGGTCTCGGTCTTCTTAGCATGGTTTGGAATTGGATTCGTGTAGATTTGGAGGTCTTTGTTTCCAAGATGGTGTTCTATATCAACTTCCCCTTTGTTGATCAAGTCTTGTATTATATGTTTGATTCTCATGTAGTTATTTGTTGTATTTCCCTTGATTTTATGAAACTCGCATAAGTATTTTTCATTATACCAAGGTGTTTTGAAACTTGGCTTTTCATAGTTTGGGCAATCATTGACCTTGATGAGGTTTTGTTGAACTACTTTGTGCATGATTGTCTCAAGTGGTTCTCCTTGTTGGAAAATGTGCCTCAACTTGTTGGCTTGGAATTTTTCAACTTGGCATTTTATTTCCTTTTGTTGTTTGGTATGTCGTGGGATCGCTGAAAATTATAACCTTGGAACTCATGTTGCAGAGTTCTGAAATTTCACAACCTCCCGACTTAGTGATATTGAGGTTTAATTTTTTATCGGCATTATCGCGGGTTTTGAGAAATTCCTAAACTTTGGTAGAGGTTATGAAGTTAGGATTTCTAGCGACATAGTGACTTCGTAAATGATTGTCTAAGCGGTTGACATTATCAATGATTGAATCAAATATAACGGTGCTCGCTAACCTCACACCTCTTGTGGTGGGTCCCGAGAGACTCCCGTGGGGTGTGCAGGCTTTGGACACGTGTTGTGGTGGACCTTACCAGTACCAAGTTGTTAAGTGGTATGATGGTTGACTCTGTAACCTATGAAGAGTACCTAGGTGATACGCAATTGGTGTTAGGTTGGAAACTAATAATTAGCAAGAGACTATTGATTGATCAAATGATGATTACTTGGAAAGTTATGAGGATTTCGAAATGAGCTCTACGTGGCCATAGCAGTTACATTCTTGTAATGATTAGTGTATAGTTGAAACAACTGGTGTTTATAAATCAAAATGATCATGGTTGTATATTTTATATTGTATATATTGAATCACTTTGTAATGATTTGGTTTATCGATTGATCCGATTAGTTTAATTATTGTAACGATGTGAGAGAACAAAATTGTATTCAGAATTTTTGTATGAGGTTGATCAGAGGGAAACTTTGCTGCTATAAATTAACACCTAGAAGTGGATTCTGTAACTCTCTATGTAATCTTATTTGATGTAATACAAAGTGGCTTTACTTGGTGTGTGGTTTTTTCTCCCGTAAGGGTTTTTCCACATAAAATCTGGTGCTCAATTCTATGTGTGTTAAATTTTATATTCTTGTATTCTGATTAATGTGCATCTTAATGATTGCAACTCAAATTAGATGAATTTTTTTGCACTTCTTTCCTAAGAGTTTTGTATTTCGAAGGCGTTCCTGAACCTTGCTTTCCTTACAAGTGGTATCAAATCCTGGCCAGTTGTGTTATCCTTGTGGGTAGGGTTGGTTTTTTGTGCTAATTTTTCTCAAGGGGTTTCTTATAGAGAAAATTGATTGTCTTGATTACAGATTGAGATGGCAAGCACATTCGGAAGAGTAGAAATTGAAAAGTTCAATGGCAGTAATTTTGAGTTGTGGAAACTCAAAATGGAAGAACTGTTAGTGGATAGAGATATCTGGATTACTATATCTGGATCTAAACCCTCATGCATAAAATAAGAATATTGGGACCTCATAGATAGAAAAGCTAGAGGGTTGATAAGACTTTGTTTGGCCGATTATGTTCTCTTGAACATCCATGAGGAGAAGACTACATGTTCTTAATGTAAGAAACTTGGTGATATTTATTAGGGGAAGTATTTGGTGAATAATTTATTCCTGAGGAAGAAGTTATACTCCTTGAAGATGGAGGAAGGAGCATCTATAGCAGACCATCTGAATTCTTTTAATATGATTATTTCTCAGTTAGCGTTCGTAGGTGTAAAAATTGATGAGGAGGATCATTGTATTCTTCTGTTATGCTCCTTACCTGATAGATGGGATCATCTGGGAATGGTTATTGGAAGTACAACAAGTACCTTTAAAATGGAATATGTGGTTGCTTCGTTATTGTCAGAAGAAATATGAAGGATATCTTCTAAGATGGCTAAGGAGGCTCTTGTTGTTTGGGGTAGATCAAAGGAGAGAGGCAAGAAGAAAGACAAGAAGTCTAAATCTAAACCTGAGGGAAAATCTAAGTCTCCTAGAAAGAATTCCAATGCAAAATGTTGGAATTGTGGGAAAACTAGTTATATCTAGAAGGATTGTAAAGAGGAGAAAAATAATAACAACAACAACAAAAACTCTTTAGATAATGATTCTTCTAAAAGTGATGTAGATGAATTCATTGCAGCCTTGGAAACTTAGCCATCAGATGATGTATGTTTGATTGACTCTGGTGCATCCTTTCACATGACATCTCATAGATATTGGTTCACGAAGTATGAAAAGTATGTTGGTAAAAAGGTATACCTGGCAAGTGATTCATCTCTAGAAATTGTTGGCCAAGGAAGAGTCACAATTCGATTCCTTGGTGGAATAATAAAGGGAATTGATGGTGTAGTGCACATACTAGGTCTGGCTTGAAATTCTCTTTTTGTTAGTAAGCTTAATGATGTTGGCATGAAAGTTACATTCTTGAGTGTTGGTTGTAAGATGACTAAAGTCTCAATGGTGCTAGCTAGGGGTGCATGTATTGGCACTCTATACAAGTTGTATGCACAAGCTTTTTAATGTAACAATGTCTCTATAAATTTTGAAAAAGGTTGCTCATCTAGAGAAGGAGAATGAAGTTCCTCTAGGTGAAAACTCTTTGGAGGTGAAACTCCCAGTAGAGAAAACCGTGTTGTGGAATCATAGACTCGGTCACATAGGAGAAAAATGCTTAAAAGCCTTGAAAAAATAAAAACCTAGTTGATGTGAGTGATCCAAGGCTTGCTTGCACTGCAACTAAGAGACCTAGCTTGTCTCTTCTAGGCACCTAGTCTCCTCTAGGTCCTGATTGGCTTAGATGATTAACTAAGTCCAATCTTAACTCTTCTCTAAGAGTTCTATCCTTTGTGCTTCACCTTGAAGGACTAACACCTTTTAAATAGTGCAATTCTTCTCCCTCACTTAGAAAGCTCTAAGTGTTATCTTATCACAAACTTCATTCTTCATTGCAGGGGTATCCATCCTTATGAAAACATTCATAACTTTTCCAATTTGAACCATTTTAGAAGGTTCTTTAATCCTATTCCTACCGGGTTCAAGGATTCACCATTTGAGACCTTAAATAGGCCAATTTTACCAGTCCTGTTTTGCCAATTCTAGCAAAACTTTCCCAAAGACCCTACAAAACTAAACACAGATTTGAATACCCATTTGGAATTTTTAAAAGGTTCAGTGGTGCTTAGGGCTTGACAACCTCCATACACCGGTTCCCTACAACTTAGGACAATAGGGCTAATAGGCCTAATTTCTAGGACTGACTGTAATCTTGCTTGTAATCTGCTTAAACCATAGCCTAAGTGATTTGGTATGACCTCAATCCACCTAGTACATTCAGTTGTGATGAAACCCTACTTGAACCTGTACCTGTTCTGTACAATATCTCTTTTCCCTGCAAGAAATCTTCAATGTTTCATTTCTAGATCTCTAACCAGGCTCTGTCTACTCGCCTAGAGACTAGTAGTAAAAAGAGCTCTCCACTCTTTCATGCTTCCTAATCCTAAACCTATATACACTAATGACTCCCCTATCATTCCCACCTATCCTTAGGTGTTTCCCAAGGCTAGATTTCATGGGGGAGCCATGAAAGCACCGACTGGTCAGGACAGGACTAGTAAGAACTTTAAAACAAAATAATTTAACTACACAAAATATTCTACTCTAAACAACTTAGTTATCAAATGAAAATGTCTAAGATAATCCTATAGAACACTAAACTCAGTCTTTCAATCCATTAAGCATGACTGTCACCACAAAAGCTCGGGTTTTTCCTAAAAACGGTGTTATAGAGCTCTGTATTCAACTTCTTTTTAAAATAATTACAAAGTGCATAACCTCAACATGAGATTCAAGTCTTGGGTCATATTAGATGCCATCTCCATGATTCTAGGGCCTGTTGGCCGATCTCCCACTTCCTATTCTTAAGGGAATCCAAAGTTAACCGAGTTGCATGCAACAATTGCAATAATTGCCAAGGTTGCCATGCTAACTTCTTTACAACATTTGGCCTCTTTCTTTATGCCTTGATCCTATTTCTTAGGACCACCATTCTCTCTAGATTCTGAGGAACCAACTCATTTAATGGCCTTAAGGCATCTTTACAACATCACTATGTGCTTAGAACACCTTTAAGACTCTAATCTCACCATAGACAACTAACATTAAGAAAACTTAAATTACTAACACTGGCTATTTCTGTGACCTTAGTCCTAAAGACTAACTCACCTAGCCCACAAAAGCAATGACCTTCTAAGGTCTGAAAACAAACTAACATCCTGACTTGGCTAGAGTCAAGTACAAGCCAAAATAACAAACATGGAGGTTAGCCTAGGTGTGCTCCTATACCATCCTCCCCAAAACAAAAAGTTCAATCCACCCTTGGATTGATGATACTTGGATCAATTCCTATCTTCTTGAACTCTGATTCCTTTATCCATACTGTATCAGCATTGGTTTGACCTTGTTTCTTGATCAAGTGTTCCTTGTATGCTTTTGTTCTAGTCTGTTTATCGACCCTTGTGTCCAATATGTTGTCAGCTCCTGTGACTTTAGCAGTAGGTAAGTGTAGATCTTCCACATCTCTGATCACTTCATGAAGGTTTTGATCCATGTCTTGATGTGGTCCTTTGTAATGGACTAAGTCTGCAATGTTGAAGACAGGGGACAGTCCACTGTCATCCGGGAGCTCAATTTTGAATGCATTATCACCATACTTAGCTAAGATAGGGCAGGGACCTATCCTCCTCATCTGTAGCTTGTGAGGGACTCCCTTTTGAAGTCTTGATTTGTTAAGATGCACCATAACCAAGTCACCCACATTGAATTGTATTGTTCTTCTATGCTCATCCACCTTGGTTTTATGTTTTATGGCGTTCTCTGTCAAGGTCTTCCTCACTGTATCATGTATCTCCTGCATAGCATATGCAAAATCATCAGCATATCCACTTCCCTTCACTCCATCCTTCAAGTCTCTCAACTCATAAACTCCTCTAGGATGCAACCCATAGACTATTTCAGAGGGACTCTTCCCTATGGATCTGTTTATAGTATCATTGTAGGCATATTCAGCTTGCCCAATCAACTGATCCCATTGTTGCCCATACTCCTTGGTCAAGCACCTCAGTAGGTTTCCAAGGCTTCTATTAACAACCTCGGTCTAACCATCAGTTTGGGGATGGTAGGCCGATCCAAAGGACAAGTTAGTGCCTAACCTTTGCCAAAGAGTCTTCCAAAAATGACTCATGAATTTAGTATCTTTTTCTGATACAATGTTGATAGGTAACCCATCGATTCTTACTATCTCTTTGAAGAAGAGAGAGGCTATTTGACTAGCATCATGGGTGGTCTTACATGGTATAAAGTGAGCCATCTTGCTGAACCTATCCACCACCACATAAACATTATCCATGCCTTGCCTTGTCTTGGGTAACCCAACTACAAAATCCATACTCAAACATTCCCATGGCCTAGTAGGAATAGGTAGTGGTTGGTAAAGGCCTGCATTTGAAGAAGTTCCCTTGGCCTTTTGACATACTAAACAACTTTCCACATACCTCCTAACATCAAGATTCATCTTAGGCCAATAATAGAACCGCTGAACAAGTTCTTGAGTCTTAGTGATCCCAAAGTGACCACTCAAAGCACCATTATGCTTTTCTTGTATCAAGTTCTCTCTAATGGAGTCTCTAGGAACACATAATTGATTTCCCTTAAACAAGATATCACTTTGCAAAGTATACTCAGCATATTTACTATGAAAATGGTTCTTGTATTCAGCACATACCTTATAAATGTCTGCAAAATCTTCATCATCAGCATACAGATCCTTGAAGTGATCTATTCCCATGCTCTTCAATTGAATTTCTTGAATTGTGAGAGCTCTTCTAGACAATGCATCTGCTACTTTATTGAGAACACCTTTCTTGTGCTTGATATTGAAGGTGTAAGCTTGTAGATACTCAACCCACTTCATGTGCTTGTGGTTCAACTTCTCTTGTGAATTCAGGAAACTAAGTGCTTGATTGTCTGAATACACAATGAATTCCTTGGGGAGCAAGTAGTGCCTCCACTTCCTTAGAGCTTGGACCAATGCATACATCTCAAGGTCATAAGAAGAGTACTTCTTTTTGGCTTCACTTAACTTTTCTGAATGAAAAGCCACCGGTCTACCCTCTTGGCTTAGAACAGCCCCAATTGCCACATTGCTAGCATCACACTCAATGGTGAAAAGCTTCTCAAAGCTTGGCAGCACCAAAACAAGTTGGGTAGATATCCTTTCCTTCAACAAATCAAAGCTCTTTTTAGCATGCTCATTCCATGCAAATTTGGTCTTCATGCCTCCCTTAATAGTATCCAACATAGGAGCAAAAATTGCACTAAAATGCCTTATGAATTTCCTATAATATTGTGCAAGGCCATGAAAACTTCTTACCTTTGTTGCTGTCCTTGGAGTAGGCCAATTCATGATAGCCTCCACTTTGCTTTGGTCCATTTTCAGATTGCCATGTGATAGGACAAATCCAAGGTACACTAGTTTTGTTTTGATGAAATCACATTTCTCCAAGTTGATCATCAACTTCTCCTCCTGCAGCTTCTTGAAAACAATCTCAAGATGTTCTAGGTGCTCACTCCTTGTCTTGCTAAAAATCAGTATATCATCTAGATATACTACCACAAACTTGCCTATGTAGTCTTTGAGAACTCCATTCATGAGCCTCATGAATGTAGAGGGGGCATTGGATAATCCAAATGGCATGAAAATCCACTCATATAGACCCTCATTAGTTTTGAAGGTTGTTTTCGACTCATCTCCCTCTTGTATCCTAATTTGGTGATAGCCACTCTTCAAGTCTATCTTGCTATAGTACTTAGCTTCACCTAGACAATCCATTAGGTCTTCAATTCTAGGGATAGGGAACCTATACCTTATAGTTATCCTATTAATAGCCCTTGAATCAGTACAAAGCCTCCAAGTTCCTCCTTTTTTAGGTGCAAGGACAGTGGGTACGGCACATGGACTAATACTCTTTCTAATGAAGTCTTGGTTTAGGAGTTCTTGTACTTGCCTAGCAATTTCTTCATTTTGTTGAGGGGTCATTTTGTAAGCTGCTTTATTGGGAAGGGTAGCTCCTGGGATAAGGTCTATCCTATGACTTATGGCTCTTTTAGGGGGTAAAGTTGATGGTTGTCTATCACTCACTATACCTTGGTAAGTTTGTAGCATGCTTTGAATCTCCTTTGGTAACTCTGTCTTCTTGGTTACCTTGCCTTCATCTCCCTCTCTTGGTCTTAGCACCAACGCATAACCAACTCCTTCATTCTCTTCCATGGCTTGTAAGAACTCTTTTTCACCCACCATAAGAACATTTGGACCTGCTGTCTTCACCTCAGCATCTTCCAACAGTGACTGTATTTTGAAGGTCACATTGTCCTTCTTGAAAGAATAAGAATTCTTTCCTCCATCATGTATGGCTTGGTGATCAAATTGCCATGGTCTACCTAGGAGAAAATGGCATGCATCCATAGGTAGCACATCACACAAAACTCTATCTTTATACCTTCCAATTGAGAACTCCACCCATGCTTGTTCATTCACTAACACATGTTGTCCTTTATTGAGCCAAGTGACCTTGTAAGGATTGGTGTGGGGTATCCTTGTCAACTTAGTTTGCTGACTGCTTCCTCTGACACAATATTATCAATAGAACCTGAGTCAATGATGACTCTACATACTTTCCCCATCATCTTTCACTTTATCCTAAATAAAGACCTCCTTTGGCTTGGCTCCTCCTTCACTGGCTCCTTGATCAAAGTTCTCCTCATCATGAGATTCTCACCTTCCTTAGAATTTAATGGAACCTTAGAATGCTTCTCTGTTGCATTTTATTCCTCATGAACTAGGTTAGTTCTCTTGTCACCTCCTTGCGAAGAACTACCTTTCTCTGGGTATCTGTAGGCAGGGTGTCCCATTTGATTGCAATGATAGCATTTCATATTGGCAAAGTAGTTGCCTCTTCCTCCTTGTCCACCATTTCTTCCTCTAGAGCTAGAGTTAGAACTCCTTCCTCTACCACCTCTACTTGAGCTTCGTTCTTGTTGCCCACTGGATTTTATGTCTCCTTGAGTTTTTGATTCAGAACTTCTTCCACCATAGCCACCTCTTTGTCCTCTACTATCCTTGCTTTTACCCTTACCTTTAGAGGTTTGGTCTTGCTTTCTCTGGCTTTTCTCTTCTATCTTCAAGGCCATTTGATAGCATTGGCGAATGGTTTTGAAGTTCACTAGACTCATTTCCTCTTGAATAGACCATTTGAGGCCATTCAAGTACCTTGCAAGCTTAATGCTTTCATCTTCTACTACTTTTGATCTCAAACATAGCTTTTGAAACTCCTCGGTGTAGGCTTGGACATCTAGATCTTTTTGTCTTAGATTGTGTCTCCTTCTATGCATTTGAACTTCATAGTCATTAGGAAGGTAGGTCTGCTTCACTTTGTTTACCATGCCCTTCCAAGTAACTATAGGACCTTTTCCATCCTTTTCTCTTTCATTTTGCACAAACTTCCACCAAGTAAGAGCTGAACCTCTTAGTCTAGACTTGGCCACCATAACTTTTTGTGCCTCTGAGATACCATCACACTCAAAATGGTTCTCAATGATGTCTATCCAATCCACAACTGAATCTGGATCCATTTGTCCACTAAATAGTGGCACACCTTCCAAAGCTTTGCCACTCAATGCCTTTAGTGCCTTTAAGAATGGCTCTTCAGGAAGAACAGGGTCAGGTGTTGGTGCTTCCTCCTCCAACTCTAATTCCTTTTCCCTTTCTTCTTCCTCTTCCTTTTGATCAATTTTAACTTTGACCTTATCAGTTTTGTCTTAGACTTCACCCAAGAGCTACTCCATTTGGGACAATCTTTCTCTTAGCAACCAATTATCCTCTTCTTGTTCTTCTACTTTCTTGGTTAACTCAGCATTGTTCACCATGGTTGTGTCTTCCTCTGGTGTATTCTCTTCCACTGATTCAGTAGGCTACAACATCCACCACAAGCCTGATCATAACAGGCTCTAATACCAATATGATGTGAGTGCTCCAAGGCTTGCTTGCACTGCAACTAAGAGACCTAGCTTGTCTCTTCTAGGAACCCAGTCTCCTCTAGGTCCTGATTGGCTTAGATTATTAACTAAGTCCAATCTTAACTCTTCTCTAAGAGTTCTATCCTTTGTGCTTCACCTTGAAGGACTAACACCTTTTAAATAGTGCAATTCTTCTCCCTCACTTAGAAAGATCTAAGTGCTATCTTATCAAAAACTTCATTCTTCATTGTAGGGGTATCCATCCTTATGAAAAAATTCATAACTTTTCCAATTTGAACCATTTTAGAAGGTTCTTTAATCCTATTCCTACCGGGTTCAAGGATTCACCATTTGAGACCTTAAATAGGCCGATTTTACCAGTCCTGTTTTGCCAATTCTAGCAAAACTTTCCCAAAGACCCTACAAAACTAAACACAGATTTGAATACCCATTTGGAATTTTTAAAAGGTTCAATGGGGCTTAGGGCTTGACAACCTCCGTACACTGGTTCCCTACAACTTAGGACAATAGGGCTAATAGGCCTAATTTCTAGGACTGACTGTAATCTTGCTTGTAATCTGCTTAAACCATAGCCTAAGTGATTTGGTATGACCTCAATCCACCTAGTACATTGAGCTGTGATGAAACCCTACTTGAACCTGTACCTGTTCTGTACAATATCTATTTTCCCTGCAAGAAATCTTCAATGTTTCATTTCTAGATCTCTAACCGGGCTCTGTTTGCTCGCCTAGAGACTAGTAGTAAAAAGAGCTCTCCACTCTTTCATGCTTCCTAATCCCAAACCTATATACACTAATGACTCCCCTATCATTCCCACCTATCCTTAGGTGTTTCCCAAGGCTAGATTTCATGGGGGAGCCATGAAAGCACCGACTGGTCAGGACAGGACTAGTAAGAACTTTAAAACAAAATAATTTAACTACACAAAATATTCTACTCTAAACAACTTAGTTATCAAATGAAAATGTCTAAGATAATCCTATAGAACACTAAACTCAGTCTTTCAATCCATTAAGCATGACTATCACCACAAAAGCTCGGGTTTTTCCTGAAAACAATGTTGCAGAGCTCTGTATTCAACTTCTTTTTAAAATAATTACAAAGTGCATAACCTCAACATGAGATTCGAGTCTTGGGTCATATTAGATGCCATCTCCATGATTCTAGGGCCTGCTAGCCAATCTCCCACTTCCTATTCTTAAGGGAATCTAAAGGTAACCGAGTTGCATGCAACAATTGCAATAATTGCCAAGGTTGCCATGCTAACTTCTTTACAACATTTGGCATCTTTCTCTATGCCTTGATCCTATTTCTTAGGACCACCATTCTCTCTAGATTCTGAGGAACCAACTCATTTAATGGCCTTAAGGGATCTTTACAACATCACTATGTGCTTAGAACACCTTTAAGACTCTAATCTCACCATAGACAACTAACATTAAGAAAACTTAAATTACTAACATTGGCTATTTGTGTGACCTTAGTCCTAAAGACTAACTCACCTAGCCCACAAAAGCAATGACCTTCTAAGGTCTAAAAACAAACTAACATCTTGACTTGGCTAGAGTCAAGTACAAGCCAAAATAACAAACATGGAGGTTAGCCTAGGTGTGCTCCTGCACCACTAGTAGAAGGGCTAGATGATTGTAACCTCGAGTTTGATTTTTATGAATATTGCATTTATGGAAAGCAACACCGTGTTTCATTTTACTTTAGTCCTCATAAGTCTTCTAGTGTACTAGATTATCTTCACTCTGATATATTTGGTCCAATAAATGTTCCTTCATTATTGAAGTCTAAATATTATGTTTCTTTTATTGATTATTATTCGAGAAGGGAATTTGTATACTTTCTTACAAGTAAATCAAAAGTGTTCAGATAGTTTAAAGAGTTTAAAAACTTGGTTGAAAATTGGACTGGAAGAAAAATTAATTTTTAAGGATGGATAATGGTAGTGAGTATTGTTCTACATATTTTGAAAGGTATTGCAAAGACCACGGGATTAAAAGGCATAAAACTATACCTTACACTCCACAGAAGAATGGAATTATTGAAAGGTTAAACATGATGCTAATCGAAAGAGTGAGAAGTATGTTGAGCAGTGTTGCTCTGGATTAGAATTTATGGGTTGATGTTGTGGCTACAACATGTTACTTGGTTAATTTTTCACCTAATTTGGCTCTTGTTGATAAAACACCTATGGAAGCGTGGTCTGGTAAGAAGCCTTCTCTGAGACATATTCGTGTTTTTGGCTGTGAAGCATATGTTTATGTGTTGAATGAGAAAAGGTCTAAGTTGGAAAAAAAATTGTTAAATGTGTCTTCATTGGCTATGGCATTGGTGTGAAAGGATACAAGCTTTGGAATCCTTTCACTGAGAAGGTAATATACAATAGAAGTGTAATCTTTCGTGAGTTGAAACCTTCTACAATTGATTTGTAGTTGGAGATGAAAAATGATAAGAATAAAGAAGTAGTTGAAATTCCTCTAACTCTAGAAAAAGAGGAACTACAAATACCAAGTGTACCTGAATCTGAGGAGAGTTCAAGTAGCTCTGAGAGTTCTAAACAAGAATAAGAACCACAACCTCAACCTCGGCCTGTGGCGAGTTCTACACAAGAAAACCAGCAACCTAATAGTTATAGATTTTCCATGTTGGATTATAGTTGCACCTATGCTTTGATTACTAGCACTGATGAGCCTAGACTGTAAAGGAGGATATTAATATATCTAATTAAGATTATTGGTTGGAAGCCATGAATGAGGAAATGGCATCGTTGAAAAATAATTAAACTTGGGATTTGGTACCTTTGCCTGAATGTTGAAATCCTGTTGGCTGTAAATGGGTATTTAAGAAGAAAATTGGTCTGGATGGTAGTGTGGAGAAGTATACAGCTAGGTTGGTCATGAAACGCTATTCCCAAGTGGAGGGAATTGATTATGGAGAAACATTTTCTCCTGTAGCTAAGCTAACATCTATCATATTTCTTTTGTCACTTGCAGCAGCATATGACTTAGAGGTTGAGTAGATGGATGTGAACACAACATTTCTCTATGGACATCTCGAAGAATAAATTTATATGTCCCAATCTGAGTGCTTTGTTGAAAAAGGTAAAGAAAGTATGGTTTGCAAGTTAAAGAAATATATGTATGGTTTAAAGAAATCACCTAGAATGTAATACCAAAAGTTTGACACTTTTGTGTTTCCATTAGGATTTCTTAGATCAAAATCAGATCATTATGTGTATTACAAAACTTAAAATGATTATTTACTTATTATTGACTTGTATGTGGATGATATGTTATTCCTTGGGAACAGTAAGCATATGATTTCTGATCTAAAATCTTAGTTTTCAGCACAATTTGAGATAAAATATTTAGGTGCAACAAGATATATTATGGGTATGGAATTCAGAAGGGATAGAGAAAGTAGAAAGCTTTGGCTCAGCCAGAGCAAGTATATTAATTATTTCCTTGAGAGATTTAGTATGATATATTGCAAGCAATTAGTTGTTCCAGTGTTGCAAGGAACGAAGCTTATATGTCTTGAAGATTATCCTAAGTCTCCTACTGAGATGGAGGACATGACCAGGTTGCCTTATGCAGGTGCAATTGGAAGTTTAATGTATGCAATGGTCTGTACTAGGCCAAACATTACCCAAGCAATGGGAATTCTTAGTCAGTTTATGGCTAATCTACGAAGACCGAATTGGGATGTTCTGAAAATATTTTTCAGATATTTGAAAGGTACTTCGGAGTTTTCTTTGTGTTTTCATGGAAACTTGGTTGGATTATAGAAGTCTCATATCATTCATGGGTATGTGGATTCTAATTGGGCAAGGGACATTGACAGCAGAAGATCCACTAGTGGATACATCTTCATGTTATTCGGTGGTGCATTTAGTTGGATGAGCAAGCGACAGGTTTTAGTTGCTTTATCTACTAGTGAGGTGGAGTACATGGCAGAAACACATGCTTGTAAAGAAGCTATTTGGCTTAGATGTTTGTGTTCTGATGTTGGGTTTAATGTAGGGCAGATTACCATTTGTTGTAACAGTTAGAGTGCTATTTTTTTGGTGAAAAATCCCACTTTCCACGCCAAGATGAAGCACATTGATTTTCAGTATCATTTCATTCATGATATGGTGGACAATGGAAATATTAATCTTGAAAAGGTGGATACTCTGTAGAATATTGTTGATGCATTGACAAAGCCCGTGAGCACAGATAAGTATAGGTGGTGTGTCAGTTTGATGGGCCTTGGAGCCTATGAATTTAAATAATTATGGGTTTGGGAGAAGCCAGTAAGTCTTCGTCAAGTGGGAGCATGTTGGAAAATGTGTCTCAACTTGTTGGCTTGTAACTTTTGAACTTGGTGTTTTATTTCCTTTTGTTGTTTGGTATATCACGTGATCGCTGAAAATCATAACCTTGGAACTCATGTCGTGGGGTTATGAATTTTCACAACCTCACGACTTAGTGATATTGAGGTTTACTTTTTTATCGGCATATTGTGGGTTTTGAGAAATTCCTAACCTCTGTTAGAGGTTATGATGTTAGGATTTCTAGTGACATAGTGACTTCGTATGAGATTCTCTAAGCGGATGACATCATCAACAATTGAATCAAATCTAACGGTGCCCGCTAGCCTCACACCTCTTGTGGTGGGTCCTGAGAGACTCCCATGATGTGTGTGGACTTCATACATGTTTCGTGGTGGACCCGACCAGTACCAAGTTCTTAAGTGGTATGATGGTTGACTTGGTAACTTTTCAAGAGTACCTAGGTGAGACTTGATTAGTGCCAGGTTGGAAACCGATAATTAGCCAGAGATTTTTGACTGATTAAATGATGATTACTTGGCAAGTTATGAGGATTTCCAAATGATTTCGATGTCATTGTAGTAGTTACATTCTTTTAACAGTTAGTGTACAGTTGAAACGGCTGGTGTTCGAAAACCGAAACTATTGTATATATTGAATCACTCTGTAATGAGTTGGTTGATCGATTGATCTAGTTAGGTTGATTATTTTTCTACATTGTATGCTTGTGAGCATTGTAATGGTGTGAGAGAACAAAAATATATTCAAAATTTGTAACTCTGTATGTAATCTTATTTGTTGTAATACAAATTGGCTTTACTCAGTGTGTGAGTTTTTTCTCCCATAAGGGTTTTCCCACATAAAATATAGTGTTCAATTTTGTGTGTGTTAAATTGTCTATTCTCTTATTCTGATTAATGTGCATCTTAATGACTGTAACTCAAATTAGATAAAAATTTCTTCACTTCTTTCTTGAGAGTTTTTCATTTGGAATTCATTTTTGCACCCTGCTTTCCTTATACTCCTAAGGTAGTAAATGTCATCCTTCGTTCATCAAATTTCCTTTGTTGTCCTCCCTAATTTGTTTGTTGGTTAACCACTTGATTGTTTTGTGGATAGGTGAGTTGATTTTTTTGCACACTGTTAGGAGTGTAACTCATTTGTGCAACTTGGGGTCTGGTTTGAGGTATATTGAGATTTTTCACATTCCATACAACTCTAGCATCCACTACTCTATCATTTGTAGCATTTTTTTTGGCCCAAATCTTGGGTTTCTCAATTGAACTAGAAGAATTGTCTCTTGGGTTGTTTATCTTAATCACTCCTCTTGTTATGAGATCTCTTTCAATGTGTAGTCCCTTTCAATTGTCTCTTTGAAGTTAGTAGGGCAAAACATGGTGATTTGGTAATTGATTTCTACTTGGACATTGGAAACAAATATATCCACCAGTTCTTTGTTGGGAATAGGCCACTTGCACCTACTAGCTTTATGTCTCCATATTTGTAGGTAGGATGTAAAGGATTCACCTTGGCTTTGTTTAATATTGTAGAGGTCAGTAATGGTGACATCCTATTCTATGTTGAACAAGAAATGGTTCACAAACTTGGTGGTCAATTTGTTGAAATTCCTAATACCTAGTGGTAGATAAGAGAACCATTCCATAGCATGACCAATAAGACTGCATTGAAAAAGTATCATTAGGTAGGAATCATTATTTTGCACTTCCGTACAAGCTACCGAGAAATCTCTCACATGTTCTACTAAATCTTCCTTTCCCTTGTACTTGTCAAACTTTGGTATTTCAAAATAATTAGGGAAGGGTAGCATAGTAATAAAGCGATCAAAAGGGAATGGGCATATATCCTGTAGATTTTAGGTCTTCTTTAGTTTTCCAATCTACATGCCCAATATACTTCGATTCATGGCTTGTAGTTGCATGTATACCTCTATGATTGGTATGTTTGTTTGGGTACCTTGTGCATAGTAGCCTTGTTGTCCCAAAACATTTTTTTAGTCATAAGTTTGGTATGGTGAAGGTATAGAACCTTGGTAACCATGTTGAGTAGGAGGATTAAGTCCTTGCTGATGGAAAGGAGGGTTAGGTCCTTGTTGAATGTAAGGAGGGTTAGGTCCTTGTTGTGTGGAAGGATGGTTAGGTCCTTGTTGTGTAGAAGGAGGTTTAGGTCCTTGTTTTGTGGAAGGCGAGTTAGGTCCTTGTTGAATGTAAGGAGGGTTAGGTCCTTGTTGATTTTTTTGAAGAGGGGTACCTTGACAGTGCATTGGTGGTACACCTTTTTGATGGGACAAATTATTTTGAAGGTTACCCTGGTAGTGCATTGGAGGTAGACCTTGTTGTTGGAATTTTTTATTGGGAAGGGTACCATGTTGCACACCTTGTTGTTGGGATGAACTATTTTGATAGTGCATTGGTGGTACACCTTGTTGATGGGATGAACTTTTTTTAAGGTTACCATGGTAGTGTGTTGGTGGTAGACCTTGTTGCTGGAATTATTGATTGGGAATGGTACCATGTGGAACACCTTGTTGTTGGGATGAACTTTTTTGAAGGTTACCCTGATAGTGGGTTGGTAGTACACCTTGTTGATGGGATGAATTGTTTTGAAGGTTACCCTAGTAGTGTGTTGGTGTTAGAGCTTATTGGAATTATTGATTAGGAAGTGTACCATATGGCACACCTTGTTGTTATGATGAATTTTTTTGAAGGTTACCCTGATAGTGCATTGGTGGTACACCTTGTTGATGGGACGAATTGTTTTAAAGGTTACTCTGGTAGTGTGTTGGTGGTAGACCTTGTTGTTGGAATTGTTGATTGGGAAGGGTACCATGTGGAACACCTTGTTGTTGATGATTTATTTGAAGGTTGCCTAAGTATTTTTTTGTGGCACACCTTGTTACGGATTTTGTTGTGGAAATTGTGCTTGTTGATTTATAAATTTTGGGAAGGGTCAATATATGAAGTGTTTTGGGGCATGTACTTTCTTGGTGGTGGGTTATTACCTTGTGGTATGTATTGAGATGGACCCCCTTGATATTGTTGGGCTACTATTGCTTGCTCAATTTTTGATGGTTTCCTAAACAAAGGGTTATCAATTGGTTGTTTTTTAGGTTGGTCATTATTTTGTGAGAAGATTGGTGTCATGTTCGGAATCTCCAATGGTTTGGGTATTTCCCTCAAAACTGATTTATCCCCTAAGGGAATGAGGTGAGGATCCTTAAGACCTTCCACATTAAACTCTATAGGAATCTTAGTACCACTTTGTGCCAATTTGAAGAAATAGGTATTTGGATCCTTTCTTAGGAGTTTCTCCATCTGTTTAAGTACCTTGGGATTGTTGGAGTTTTAAAATAATTCTTCCTCATTTATTTCTTCCTCACTATCCACTTATTCTATGACCATGTCCTTTGGGTTTTGGTTTAATCTATCCATCGCTTCTTGTTGTCTATGGATCACTTCTTCCTAACTTGGTGGTTTGTTTGATGTCACTTTGAATGAACTAATGCTTTGTTTTTGAGATTTTTTTTTAAGGAAAATGGAATTGAATTTTTTTTTGGGATTTTCTATTTTACAAGTGTTTTCAGGGAGCTAATATTTTCTATTCCCACACGAGAGGTGGTAATACGGGCCTTCCAGCCACAAGATTGGATTTCTTCTCTTGTCTATCTAGGATTTTTTTGTGTTTCTCCACTGGGTTGGTGTTTCTGTTGTCTCAAATATGAAACTCCTCAAGCTATTGATGATCTATGTTTGTTCACCTTCAACTTGCATGAGGTTTGGTTGTATGATAGGTACCATGAGATTTGGTTGTTGAACTAGAGAAATTGGATGCCAAATGATCATAAAATGAATGGTGTTTTGATATAGTTTTTGTGATACTCAAGACCTTAAGTTTTGAGTGACGTTTTGGAAATTTTTGAAAATAATGCTAACTTTTGGGATTCAAAAAGTTGAAACCTTGGATTGATATTTCACTTCTATTTCTAGAGGATATTTTGTGAGAAACTTTCTTGGACTAGCCTTAAGGTTCAAGCAAATGTTGATATCTTAGAATTTTGAGTGAAGGAATAATCCAAAGTTGTTTTTGTTTTGATTTTGAATCTTAAAGCTAGATTGGATTGCTTTGATTTTGTAAATGGGTGATGGACTGATATGAATTATGACGTGTTTTGGGAGTCTAACAATTTCGTTCTCAAAAGGATTTGCAACCATTTTTAGATTAGTTTTTTGAATGCATGGCAAAAGTGGTGATTTCAGAGCAATAGCGGCATTTTTCATCAAAAGCAACCAAATTGTGGTCGATTGTGGCCAAATCTAAAATGCACCTCTAGAAATTTTTCTCAAATATGGCCTTTGTGTGTAATTTTCTGGTCGGTAACTAGTGAGTGCAAAAGAGAACTTTTCAGTCAAAAGAGGGTAGATTTTAGGTGACTGTGGCCAAGAAAATATGTCAAATGCAACAAATCTATGATCAATTGTGACAAGTTTTATTTCAAGTGCGTTCAAATTCTCAAAAGAAATAAATTTTTGATAGCCACTATCAAAAATTAGAGAGTAAAAATCAAGCTATTTTAGGTCGACTGTGGCCAGTTTTAGATCAAGTGCAATAGAAACAATAGCCATAGCATTATTTTGTGTAGAGTTGTCTTCTAGTTTGTGTGTTGGTAGAAAATTTAGACGATTTTACAATTTTTGGATGACTTTGTTTGATATGATTTGAAATTTTGGTAAGTGATAAAATGCAACACAACAATAAAAAACTATTTGACCCTAAATATCTATTACTTAAGAAATTTTTCTTTCACAAAATCTCAAAGTTCATGAAATTTAAAGTACTAAAGCCATAGTTTCCAAGGTTTACTTCGTTATTAATGCAACTTGAAATGTGAGCCTAAACATTCAGAAACCTTTCAAAGATATTTTTTTAGGATATCTTTTAGGGAGTGAAAACATAGGGCTCTTTTCAAATTATTCGCATGAAGTTCAAAGGGTTTGATGTTTGATAACCATGTTCAATGCTTGTTTTGATGTGTTCATTTTATTTCAAAAAAATGTTTGATGTCAATGTTTGGTGAAGATCCTTTGTACTATTTATAGAAGACAATCATTCCTAGAATAGGTATGCTTTTTTTCAATGGGCCTACCTTATGCCCCAAAGAGATGATTTAATATGAAACTTTATGGAAGAGTGTAGAGGTATATTAAGAATGAATTCTTAAGCTCTAAAACTCAATCACAAGTTAGAATTGATAGGTAACTTCTAATAAATAAATTCTAATGCACCACTTTCAAAGAAACTTATGGTAAAAAATGGATAGGCCTCTACAAATGTTTTTTATTGACAACCAATGAACACCCTAATCTATAATTCACCAGTTGGCCACTTAAGGCTCTTTAGTCATTCTATCTCGGGCCTCTAAAGACTCTCGAGTTAATATTAGGCACTGTATGTTATTCTGCCCTGGATTGAAGCTACTATCTCTCGATTTCACAATGATTTATATTGCACTAGTAAACACGCTCGAGGGATGCTTCGATGAGTTCTACATTGTGGAATGTATCTCATTAGAAAAAATTCCTCAATATTACTTGTTTTAACTCAAAAAAATAAAAAAAATCCAAAGTGTTTCTCTTCACCCAAGATCACCTAAAGATGCAGGGGGAGAGGATACACACTTGACCCACCACTTACACAAGATGCGAAATACAATTCATAGCAATTTGATTTTAAACCCAAACTTGAAATGTGTGAAAGATACCAATTTGTGTTTTATGTGCACCAATTTCAAATCATTTTAAGACTTCAAGAAGTATCGCAATGTACAACCAAAATAGATTTGTTCATTTTCAAGCACTAATCTAAGTGTTTCTAACAATCCTTGTCTTAATTGGTCAACAAAATGAAATCATTCGTTTCATCAACATATTAAAAGCGTTGGTCAAAAATACAAGCATTTTATTTTAGAGCTCCAAAAATAAGTGTGGTTCTAATCTATAAAACTCGTGAAATGTTCTTTTTAAAGCACCAAACAAAAGGCATTTGAATTTTTGGAGTTCATTTTTAGGCACCAAGATCGAAAATTTCCTAAACTATGAAAGCTTCTGAAATGTTCTTTTTAAAGCACCAATTTGAAATTTTGTTCTAATATAGAATTATTTTTTAATTTTATTTTTAGAGAACCAAATTGAAAACATGCAAGTTGTGGGGTTCATTTTATGCACCAAAAATCAAAAATTTCCTAACTATGAAAGCTTCTTAAAAAAAAAAAAAAACTTGAACTGTTCACATTCTCTACAATAAAAGTGTTAGTTGGTTCTTGCAAAAACCCAGGGCATGCTTCTGTAAATCCTGCATAAACAACTTTAGCACCCTTCAAACATCCAAACCAACAATTATTAGTGTTAGAAATCAAAAAATAACTTGTAGATTTTCAAATCAAACTAACAGAGAGAAAAAGTGAAAATTTCAAGCTAAAGCGGCCCTATTAGAAGCAACTACGACTAAAAAATTTAATAGTGACCACTGTTTACCAAGCAGAAGTGGCTAAAACATGCAAAAGTGCCCTTGCCATTTTAGCGAATGCAATTGAAAACATCAAAAGTGTCTTTGTTAGGATTGACTACGATTTAAATTTTTAAAACCAGCTCTATTTTTTTAAGCAAAAGCGGCTAGAAAAGTCAAAAGTGGCCAAGAAATTGGCAACTGTGGAAAGGAAATTCAAAAGCACTAAAAACAAAAAAAAAGTGAACAAACTCAAACTATGCAATCAAAAGAGAAAACATAACATGAATTCATAAATTGTAGCGTTACCATCCCATGTCAAAGTGTATTCACAAAGATGTTGGATCGTTGTTGTATCAATGTGAAGCCTCTATTTATGTATAGAAAAAAGCTTCAAAGTTTGTGTGTGTCGATCAACGATGTATGTCCAAGCTTTAATAAGTCAATTGTGATTTCAACATTACTTCATTGTGCAAAAGATATTGATTCTCCAATCGTTTTTGAGGAAGAAGATGATTATTATATAGAATTTATGTTTCGAAATGAACACTCGAGATTGCGTAGTAGAATATTCTAATCAACGGTTGAAAGATGTTGAGATGAATTAGATGGGAAGAATTAGAGGATTTTGGTTAAACATAATCAATTTAATTGAATAAATCAATTTGAGTGTTCAATGGAATTGAGGAAATAGATTGAATAATATGTGGAATCAAAGAAATCATGTTGAGCCTTTAGTGGGATTGAAGAATAGATGAATCAATCAGGAAATAGAGTGAGCAATCGGGGGATCATAATTTTCTCAATCATGAAAGTGGGTGAGGGTAATTAATTAATTAATCTTTTTGAGTTGAACGTGCAAATCAAGTTTGACTTTTACAAACAAAGTTGTATTTGTTTGTTTTGACCTTTTTGAATGATGTTTGAATAATTTATTTAATTATTCAAAATTTAGGGGAAAGTGATTTAATTAAACTATTAAGTATTAATATTTTAATTGACTTAGAGGAATAGGGTAAATTAGCAAAATAATTAAATAATTGACATTATTTAATTAATCAAAAGGAATAAAGTTAGATTAAGAATTTATTAAATAAATGAAATTTATTTAATTAGTCAAAAATGATGAAAAAGTGAATTAATTAAATAATGTAATATTATTCAATTAATAGAGGAAATTAAGGTTTCCGATGTAAGGGTAAAAGCACAAAGCTATGGCACACTTTATAAAAGAAACGACCAACACTGATCCAACTTTTAAACTTGAATCATTAAAAAGTATATATGTTTCGAATTTTGAAATGATGTAAACTAGTAAAATATGTATTTTTTAGTATATTTTATGTTTGTTTTAAAAAAAAAAAATATATTTTAAACTAGTTTTTAATAAATTAACACTATAATTTAGTTGCTAATAAAATGCTAAAAAAAGAAATTGCACGAGACATCAAACTTTTTATAGTAATTTTTTTTTTCTTTCAAATTTTTTGTGTATTTATAACTTGAAACTTTGGTGCATGGATTTTTTTTTTCAATTTTGATAAATATATATTTTTAAATAAATATTTAAATGTGCATGAATCAAAAAATAGTTGTTTTTATCATACGTCAACTTTCATATTAAATATTTCTCTAAAATGGAAAAAAAATATACCATCTTGAAATAGATTCTTTTATCTAGTGCATCATATTTTTTTCAATTTTTTTAATAAGTTTTAGTATTTTTCCTTGGCATGGAAATCAACCTAATATTTTGTGTTGATAACCTAATTTTAATAAAATATAAATAATAATTAAACTATTAAAATAAATATATTTTTGAAAACTACACTTATGGATCTACAAAAGCGTATTTTTATATTTTTTTAAAAATGTTATTTACATTAGTATGAGTTATTAAAACTTAAAGTTTTTCAAATAATTTTATTTTTTTGGTAAATTGGACTCAAAGTGGCGCTCCATATATTTTTAGCCAACAATTTTAGTTGAGAAAGTTGTGGAAGTATCTAACTTAGCTACAATGAATCTTACTAGATAATATGTTTGAGTCAAATTGATTTTTAATTGGAAATACTTAAATTAAGTTGTGTTGATAAGTTGGTTGAAAGTGTGACACAACTTTGTGCTTTTACCTATAAATGATCTGAAATATAGTGATATTAAGTGATAATGATGTCGATGATGAGAAAATGTCATTTAGGATGTGTCATAAGTGTTAGGTCATTTTTACATGTCTATAATTATGACTGCCATAATGAAGTTATGACTATCCCAATGAAGCTATGACTATCCTAAGACAGTTTTGAAAGACCTAATGAAGTTAAAGCTATGCTTAATATGATGCATTTGATTATACTACCAAAATCTAATCTAATATAATCCCTTAGTAAAATCTAATTCATTTGATTAAGACTATGTATGTTGAGCACTCATAATTTTGAATACTTAGCAAAATATAATCCTAAAATCAACATAATAACAAAATCAAAGTATTTTATTAAGCATGTATGATAATAAGTGATAAAGAAACAAAAGAGAATGAAGGAAAATGTAAATAACATGTATAAAGACTTGACATAACTTAAAATCAGATATTCCATTGGAGAAACTACCCAATTATGTGTAATCTATTTTTCTTCTTGCATCAAAATCCTCAACAATTTGAGATTTTCATGAACTTGCTTCCTTTTTAATGTTCAATTCTACATAACTCTAATAGAACTACTAACAAATATAGAATTAACTAATGTATAATGTTAAATGATAACAATTCAATCATAATTAGCATTGCAATAGTACAAACATGAAAAATTGAGTTCATAATCAAATTTGATTTAAAAACTTTGTTATTTCCTCCTTCCTAAGTTGGAAAAATAGAAAAAGGTGGTGCAAAGTTGGTGCAAAGGTGGTGGAATGTGTAAAAATTGCATGTGCTTTCCCCAATAGCATGAAAAAGTGTTTTTTTGTCAGATCGCATGCAAAATCAGGAGAATAATAGAGCATGTGGGCCTGCATCATGAGTGTCCTACCTTTTTTATTGCTTTTATAGCAAGAAAAAATGTGCATGTGTTATAACACAAGGGTGTTTTGGTTTGCTCTTAAAATGACCAAATTTCAACTTTTCCAAGGTGCACTCGCATTTTGAAAAAGTTGATTTTATAAAAAATTCTAACTCTTATCATGTGTCAATAGGGGTTTGAGTTGAGGTACATCTATGAGACCTTTCTTTGACCAATTATGACATCTTGTAAGTTTTATGTATGTCTCATTTTGTGTGTGATATGAAGTTTCACCATAATTCCCTATGCCCTCTACCTTATACATTAAACCCTCAATCCTAATCCATCTACCCTCTACCCTCTACCCTCTACCCTCTACCCTCTATATTAAACCCTCAACCCTAATCCCTTGACCCTATACCTTAAACCCTTAACCCTAATCCCTTGACCCTATACCTTAAACCCTTAATCCCTCAATCCTCAACCCTTGAACTCTCAAACCTTAAACCATTAATCCATCAACCCTCAACCCTTAGACCCTTAAACCCTTAATCCCTCAACCCTCAACCCTAATCCCTCAACCACATACCCTCAACCCTTAAACCCTTCAACCCTTCAACCCTAAACCATTAAACCCTCAACCCTCTACCCTATACATTAAACCCTCAAACCTTAAACCCTTAAACCATCAATCGTCAACCCTGTACATTAAACCCTCAACCCTCATCCCTCAACCATATACCTTAAACCCTTAATTCCTCAACCCTTAACCCTAGTCCCTCAACCCTATACCTTAAACCCTAAACCCTTGACCCTCGGCTCTAATCTCTCAACCCTCAACCCTTAAACCCTAATCCCTCATACCTCAACCCTTAAACCCTCAACCTTCAACCCTCAACCCTCTACCCTATACATTAAACCCTCAACCCTAGTCCATCGACCCTACACCTTAAACCCTCAACCCTCAACTCATAAACCCTTAATCCCTCAACCCTCAACCCATAAACCTATAATCCCTCAACTCTCAACCCTCAACTATAAACCCTCTACCCTTTACATTATACCCTCAACCCTTAAACCCTAAACCGTCGACCCTAATACCTCAACCCTCAAACCCTAAACCCTCAACCCATAAACCCTAAACCCTCAACCCATAAACCCTCAACCCTATACCTTAAATCATCAATCCTCAACCCTTAAACTCTCAACCCTTAATCCCTTAATCCCTCAACCCTCAACCCTTAAACCCTATACCCTCAACCCTTAAACCCTTAAACCCTATACCCTATACCATCTACCCTATACATTAAACCCTAATCCCTTGACCCTATACCTTAAGCGCTCAACCCTCAACCCATAAACCCTCAACCCTCAATCCTCAACCCTCAACCCTCAACCCTCAACCCTCAACTATAAACCCTCTACCCTATATATTAGACCCTCAACCCTTAAACCCTAAGCCCTCAACTCTCAACAATAATCCCTCAACCCTCAACCCTTAAACCCCACTCCTGCATCCCTCAACCCTTAAAACCTAAGCCTTGAACCTATAAACCCTAAACCCTCAACCTTATACCTTAAATCCTCAACCCTCAACACTTAATCCCTTAATCCTTCAACCCTCAACCCTTAAACCTGTAAACCTTAAACCCATAAACCATATACCCTTAACCCTTAACCCTCTACCCTATACATTAAACCATCAACCCTAATCCCTTGACCCTATATCGCAAACCCTTAATCCCTCAACCCTCAAGGCTTAAACCCTCAACCCTTAAACCCTTAATCCCCCAACCCTCAACCCTCAGTTGTAAACCCTCTACCCTATACAATATACTCTCTACCCTCTACCATATACATTAAACTCTCAACCCTAATCCCTCGACCCTATACCTTAAACCCTTAATACATTAATTCCTCAACCCATAAACCCTCAACCCTTAAACCCTTAATTCCTTAACCCTAATCCCTACACCCTATACCCTCAGCCCTTAAACCCTAAACCTTTAATCACTAAAACCTGAACCATCCACCCTCTACCATATGCATTAAACCCTCAACCCTAGTCCCTCAACCTTGTACTTTAAACCCTTAAACCCTCAACCCTCTACCCTATATTGTAAACCCTCAACCCTATACCTTAAACCCTTAATCCCTCAACCCTCAATTGTAAACCCTCTACCCTATACATTCGACCCTCAACCCTAATCCCTCAACCTTATACCTTAAACCCTAACCCTAAACCCTCAACCATATTCCCTCAACCCTTAACCCTTAAACCCTAAACCCGTAAACCCTAATCCCTCAACCCTCAACCCTTAAACCCTAAACCCTCAACCCTTAAACCCTCTACCCTATACATTAAACCCTCAATGCTAAACCCTTATCCCTATGCCCTCAAACCTATACCCTAAACCCTCAACCGTCAACCCTCTACCATATACATTAAACCATCAACCCTAATCTCTCAACCTTATACCTTAAAATATAATCTCTTAACCCTCAACCCTTAAACCCTAATCCCTTAAACCCTCAACCCTTAAATCCTCAACCCTCAACCCTAATCCCTCAACTCTCAACCCTTAAATCCTAAACCCCCAACCCTTACAACCTCAACTCTTAAACCCTAAACCCTAAACCCTCAAACCTCAAACCCTCGACCCTCAACCCTCAACCCTCAACCCTCAACCCTCAACCCTCAACCCTCAACCCCAACCTCAACCCTCAACCCTCAACCCTTAACCCTTAACCCTTAAACCATAATCCCTCAACCCTCAAACCTCAACCCCTAACCCTCAATTGTAAACCCTCTACCCTATACATTATACCCTCAACCCTATATGTTAAACCCTAACCCTCAACCCTAAACCCTAATCCCTCAACCCTCAACCCTCACCCCTCTACCCTATACATGAAACCCTCAACCCTAATCCCTTAACCCTTAAACCCTAGTCCTTTAAGTCATCAACCCTTAGACCCTTGACCCTTAAACCCTAAACCCTTAAACCCTCAACCCTTAAACCCTAATCCCTTAACCCTAAACCCTTTCCCTAAAGCCTCAACCCTTACAACTTAAACCCTAAACCCTATCCATAAACCCCTCAACCCTAAATACTATGTCTTAAACCCTAATTCATCAAACCTCAACCCTTAAACCATAATCCCTCAACCCTAATCCCTTAAACCCTAAACCCTCATCCCCTAATCCCTACAACCCTTACACCCTCAACCCTTAAACCCTTATCCCTTAAACCCTCAACCCTCAACCCTTAAATCATCAAACCTCAACACTAATCCCTCAACCCTTAAACCCTAAACTCTTAACCCTTAAACCCTCAACCCTTAAACCCTAAACCATAAACCCTAAACCCTAAACCCTAACCCTACAGCCTCAACCCTCAACCCTATACTTAAGCCCTAATCCGTCAATCCAATATGTTAAACCCTAATGGACCTATACCTTATACACTCAACCTTGGACACTCAACCCTAAACATTGTCCCTCAAACCTCTACCCTATACCCTATACTTATGCCCTAAAGTCTCAACCCTCATCCCTATTCCTTATACCTTCAACCTTAAACCCGAAAACCTATACCTTAGGCACTCAACCTTGAACATTATCCCTCAGCTGTAAACTCTCAACCCTCAAAAATATACTTAAGCCCTAATCCCTCAATCCTCAACCCTATACCTTAAACCTTGAACCCTACAACCTCAATCCTCATCCTTATACCTTATAATCTCACCCTTATACCCTAAACCTTGAATATTGTCCCTCACCCCTATACTTAAACCCTAAACCATACACTCTCAACCCTTCACCCTATGCCTTATACCCTGGATCCATACCATAAACCCTAAACCAAATATCCTAAACCCTAATCCTTATACCTTACATGCTTAATCTTATACACTTAAGGAGATGAATATTATCCCTCAACTATAAACCCTCTACCTATACCCTCAACCTATTACTTAATCCCTAATCCCTCAACCCTCATCCCTATACCCTAAACCCAAAACCCTTACATATATACATACAAGCATATATACATATATATAATCATACATACATACAAGCATACATACAAGCATACATACATACATACATACATACATACATACATGCATGCATGCATACATACATACATACATATATACAGGCATACATACATACATACATATAGGCATACATACATATATACAGGAATATATATATACATACATACAAGAATACATACAAATATATTCACAAAAATACATACATCAAACATACATTTAACAAACTTGTACATAAACAATTTCAAGCGAGACATAACGTGAGCATGTTATAAAGTGCTCGTATTATGCCTTGCTTTGGGAAACATAAAGCAAGACAAAGTAAAAAAGAAAAAGAAAAATGCAAGGCAAGACATAACGAGAGTATTTTATAAAGTGTTTGTGTTATGTCAAAACTATGAAATAACGCAAGCATGTTATAATGCGAGCACGTTATAATGTGAGCATGTTATAATGTGAGAACGTTATAACACAAGCATGTTATAACATGAGTGCATTATAATGCACTCACATTATGTCTTACTTTTGGAATCCCCAAGCCTTTGGCTTGAATTTTCTTTGGATTTCCAACCAAAAGGCTTGGAATGCCTTCCCAACATCTAAAGACATGTTTTTGCATATTCTATAAAATTTCACATAATCTCGTTCATGCTAACTGTCAAGTTTGCATGTGTTTCAAGGTCGAGTAAATCGAACACCTGGGTAATGTTAGGCTCTCTCTTATCTATTTTAACGATGTAATTTTTTCACATTTTGACTATGTTAAGGCTTTCATCTTTAATTTCTTTTGTTTATGTGTGCATTTTTTGTCAAAAACCAATGCTTGGTATTTTTTACTTTAATTTTTAACTGTTCATTGAATTTCAAATAAATTATATTTTTATAAACTAGACTCCATTCTACACACATTCAAAAAAAAAAAAAAAATTAAATTTCAAAAATTATAGGGGTAGCACAGCCAATTTTTTTTTTTGAGGATGTGTTCACTTTTAAAATTAATAAAATATCATATATTTATTATAAATTTATCAAAAAAAATGGGCATAAAGTACATGCTATTAGCTAATTTCTCACTGAAGCAATTTTCTAAATACTAAAAAAAATTACCCTTTTGAGGGAGCCATAACAAATGCTATGCTATTTTTTTACAAAAACAACACCAATTTTTGTGGCTCCATTTTTTAAACACCTTAATCTCTACCATTTTCAAAGAAATTAGTAGTTTAGAAAGTAGACTCAAAGCACTATGACCCACTTTTTTGTTGCGACAAAATTTTTTGAGTGTAGCTATCCTTAATTTCTCATCCAAGGTTAGTATTTCCTTATTTCAAAACAAAATTCACCCCTTAAGACCCCTTTTTGACCCCTCATCTTTGTGCACTTACCCACCTCACACATCTTCTTGAGAATAACAACAAAGGGGTCAGTAAATTTCCATCTTCACCAAACCAAGAATCTGCTAAGAAAAAGGAAAAAGGTCATGTTGGTTTTTCTCCTACATAATAAAAAATAAAATAAAATCTCTTTCTTCTTCTATAGGTTTGGGATTAGGGAGATGGTTTCTAGATTCTAGAGCTTCTCATCAAATGGCTTCTTCATAGTCAGTGTTCTCTTCTTTTCAGCCTTATGTTGATGGGTAACAATACATATATGAATGTAATTGGGAAGGGATTTTTTTATATTGAAGATGACTCTTTCAATGATGTATTTTTCATAACCCATTTGTCCAATAACATTTTTTCCATCTATCATATTACTCACAATGGAATAGGGATGACTATGAAATTTACTCTTTATTCAATTAGCATTAGAAATTTAGAGAGAAGAGATATTATCACTATTGGGATGGTTGATCATGCATCTTGGTTGTACACATTTTTAGACTTTTTTTCCCAATAATGGATTTGATATTTGAATGATGATCACACTTCTATTATGGAATTTTATTTTGAGAATAGTTTTGGTTACTTGAACTTTTGTATTCTCACAAGTGATCTAGTTCTTGAAAATTGTATTTTGAAGACAAGAAAAATTGATGCAAAGCAAGGGTGTATAACCTCTACACCAACTCAACTAATAAAACTTTTCAATCTTAAGCACCCAACTTGGTGGTATTCCCTCACAATCTTCCTATTCCCGTAGTAGTACTTTCAATAGGGGTTTTTTCACATAACTTCCAGAGCATACCTATCACCAATAATTTGAACACCATTCCAAATACCCTTTATACCACTTGAAAACATATCAAATTTGTAGATAGGGTTACTTTGAAACAAAGCCCTCAAATTTGGACTGTTATTGCTCCAATTAGGCCTAATTAGGCTTGAACAACAAGGCAACAATATGGTTTTCAATCTCCAAAATTCAATAATTCACTCCAAGGATTCCAACATGTCACATGGGATCTATATATGCAAGTTCCATCAATTGAAATAATCTCCAAATGACTTATCTACAAAACCCTAGGTCTATCTATCTCATAAGCCTAATACATTATGATATTAGGCTAGGGCTTCATCAAACTTACAACAAACTCATCCCCTACTCCTGAAAACACTAAAAACACTAAAAACATCCTACCTACATCCATTCCACTATTATCAGGCCTTTTCACTATAGGAATAGGCCAAAAACTATTTTTTCTTCAATCAAACCCTCCTTAACTAGGGTTTCTAGTTGTTTGCAGCAAAATCGCTCTAACTCTCTCCTAACTTAATGAAAAATGATGAAATAAATTGCAAGTGATAGAAGTTTAGTCCATCATCAATCATAATACAATTTAGAACATTTTCAGGCCGTATGGAATCATACTATCCTATGTAGCAACAAGAAATGAAGGGAAAATGCAGAAAACAAAGTATATTTTATTGCTTATCACCAAAACTCAACACCAAAAGTTTTACTTGACCACAACAAGGAATATTTAAACATTAAAAAACCAAAAACAACTGTTCTCCATCTTCCTTTTGAATTCCAACAGTTCAACTTCCCTTAAACACAAAAAATGCAAAATTGCAACTTTTTTACAAAACTGACCCAAACTGACATAAAACATGAGACATGGTCTTAAAAGACCTTATTACAAACAAAAATTACTTATCAACACAAAAACTCAACACTTGACCCCTTTTTACATGAAGACGCGGGTGCCCTGCACCATACTCTCGAGGAAAACAAAATCTCAAGTTCCACTTGAGAGAAAATCTGCAACTATAGCACCATGCTTTTTGATGTCCTCCTTAGTCATCCAAGTGGCATATTCCATTGGAAGACCTTTCCACATGACTAAATACTCATATTAAACATTATTCCTTTTCCTTTTAGCTTCTTTGGTATCCAAAATGCATTCCATCTTCAAGGGTTGACTTGGTGTCAAATATCTGATCCATTATCCATTTGAATGTGCTAATGAACCTACACTCTCACTTGCGATCACAACCCCTTTATAAGGGTAAAGATCAGATATATTAAAAATAGGAGAAATGGCAACATTCAGAGGTAGTTCTACTTCATAGGCATTTTCTCCAAACTTGTGGACCACTTTGCATGGCCTTATCTTCTTCATTTGGAGATTTGAATACTATCCTTTAGGGAACCTCTTCTTCCTTAGATGAACCAAGACTAGATCCCCAACTTTGAAGTGAACTTGTCTCCTTTTCTTATCGTCATCATGCTTGTACTTGTCTAAACTCTTTTGGAGATTGTCTTTGACCTACTGGTGTATTTATTGCATGGCTGCTACAAATTCCTTGCCCTCAGCACTCCTTTCCATTCCACTCACATCTCTTAATTCAAACACCCCTCTAGGCTACAATCCATACACATTCTCAAAAGGGATTTTACCAACACTCTTATTCACATAATCATTGTATGCAAACTCAGCTTGGGGTGAGATCAAATCCCATTATGTTGAATGTTCTTTTGTCAAGCATCTAAGGATTTTTTCAATGCTCCTATTCACTACTTCAATCTGTCCATCAGCTTGGGGTGATAGGCAGAGCTAAAAGTCATATTTGTGCCTAGTTTCTTCCATAGGGTTCTCCAAAAGTGACCCACAAATTTATTGTCCCTGTCTGAAATAATTGTTAAAGTTAATCAATGGATCCTAACCACCTCCTTGAAGAACAACCCTACAATGTATGAGGCATCATTGGTACTCTTACATGGTATAAAGTGTGCCATCTTACTAAACCAGTCCACCACAAAAAACATTGAATCAAAGCCTATTTGGGTTCTAGGCAACCCCATCACAAAATCCATGTTGATGGACTCCCAAGGTATATTTGGGATTATAAATGGTTGATATAGACCTGCAATAGTACTACAATCTTTGGCCCTTTGACAAACAACACACTTTTCTACAAATTTTCTCACATCACTTTGCATCCTTGGCCAATAATAGTGCCTTCTTACCTGTTCCAAAGTATTGTCAACACCAAAGTGGCCTACAAGGCTGCCACTGTGCTTTTCCTTAATCAAATTATCTCTCATAGAGAATTTGGGAACACAAAGTTGAGCCCCTTAAATAGTAAACCTTCTTGAATCAAAAAATCAGAATTCTCTTAATGAAAAGTGTCATTGAATTGATTACAAGAAGCATAGATCTCTTTGAAATCATCATCCTCTATATACATACCTTTTAGAGCATTAATCCCAACACTTTGTAACTGAACTTCTTGGACCAACAATGTCCTCCTGCTCAATGCATCTGTCACCTTGTTTGACTACCCCTTTTTATGCTTGATGGTGAAGGTGAAGCTTTGTAGATACTCCACCCACTTCACATGCCTGTGACTGAGTTTGTTCTAGCTGTTAAGAAATTGCAAGGCATGATTGTCAATAAAAACAATAAATTCCTTGGGAAGGAGATATTGTCTCCAATTCTTCAATGCTTGTACTATAGCATACATCTCCAAATCATAAGAAGAATACTTCTTTTTTTCCTCATTGATATTTTCACTGAAAAAGCAATAGTACTTCCCTCTTGGCTCAATACTTCCCCAATTGCATACCCACTTGCATCATATTCAATGGTGAAAACCTTGTTGAAATCAAGCAGAGCCAAAATGGGTTCTTGTGCTACCCTTTGCTTCAAATATTGGAAACTTTTATCTACCTCTTCAAACCACATAAATTTCTTTCATTTATCTCCCTTTATTATGTCAATGATTGGAGCACATATGTGACTGAAATTCTTAACAAATTGTCTATAAAAACTAGCTAGGCCATGGAAACTTCTTACCTCACTTACTGATGTTGGTGTAGGCTAGCTTAGGATAGCTTCCACCTTACTAGGATACATCTTCAAAGAGCCCTCGGAGATTAAAAATCCAAGGTACACTAATTCTTCCCTCATAAATCCATATTTCTTCAAGTTTATCATCAACTTTTCTTCATTCAATCTTTCAAAACCCACTCTAAATGTTGCAAATTTTCCTCTTTAGTTTTGCTAAAAACAAGAATGTCATCCAAATAGATAAACACAAACTTACCAATGAAGGGTTTGATGACTTCATTCATTAATATCATAAAGTTACTTGGTGCATTTGAGAGCCCAAAAGGCATGACAAGCCATTCATATAACCCCTCATTTTTCTTGAATGTAGTTTTCCACTCATCCCCCTCTCTAATTTGGATTTGGTGGTAGCCACTCTTGAGGTCTATCTTAGAAAAATAACATTCCCCTCCTAGACAATCCATCAAGTCTTCCATTCTTGGTATGGGTAACCTATACCTTATGGTGATCTTGTTAATGGCCCTTGTGTTGTTGCACATTCTCCAATATCCTCCCTTCTTTGGTGCTAAAAAGGTGGAAACAACACATGGGTTAAGACTCTCTCTTATTATTCCCTTATCAAGAAACTCTTGGATTTGTTTCCTAATCTCTTCATTCTATTTCGGAGTTATTTTATATGTTGCTTTGTTAGGTAGGTTTTCCCTTGGTATGGAATCTATATGATGGCTCACATCTCTTATTAGTGGTAAAGAGCTAGGAAGTTCATCTACCACAATGTCCTCATACTTTTTCAACAATGCTTGGACCTCTATAGGCACATCAACAACCTATATTGTTGTTGTCATCACATTCTTTGGTTTGATCACAATGGAAAAACCTTCTTCTCCCCCTTCCTTCATGGTTTTCAAATACTTCTTTTCTCCTACCAGCATTACACTAAACCCTACTTGTGTATCTAGGCCTTCATCTTGCAATGGGGTGAGAGTGAATGAGACCCCATCCTTTTCTATCATATAAGTTTTCTTTTTCCCATCATGTTTATCCCTCCTATCATATTACCATGGCCTCCCTAAAAAAAATGACAAACATCCATTGGGATGATGTCACACAAATTTTTGTCCTTGTATCCACCAATGTTAAATTCCAACCAAGTTTGATCCTTTACTAGGACATGATGTCCCTTTTTCAACGAGGAGACCTTGTAATGAGTGAGATATGGTATCCTTTTCATTTTCAACTTTTCTACCATCTCAAGAGAAACTAAATTATCTATGCTACCTGAATCAACAACTTTGTAAACCTTACCTTGAGACTTACATATGGTTATAAAGAGATATTTCCTTTGTGGAGGTTCTTTCACCATAGGAACTTTGATCAATGTTATCCTTATCATTAGAGATTCACCCATTTCTAGAGAAGCGTGTTGTGATGGAGAGTTTACACTCTCATTGTCCTCTTCTTGCACCAATTGAGTTCTTCTTTCTCCACCATGTGAAGTAGAAGGCTGATTTTCTAGACACTATCATGCTTGATGGCAAAACTTATTGCATTGATAAAACCTACATGTGAACCCACTTGATCCTCTTCCTTGACCTCCAAATCTGCCCCTACTATTTGATCTCCTTCCTCTAAAAATTCCTCTTGATTTAGAGCTTTTCTCTTGATGACTACTTGTCTCTCCTTGTGGCTTTTTGGACTGTCCTCTTCCTCCAAATGTTCTCTACCTCTGAAGCTTCTTCCTCTGCCCCTACCTTGCTTCTCCTACCTTCTCTTCAATTTTATTCTACCCTGATTTCCAATTTAAAGCATTCTTCCACCATTCTAGGGGTGATAAGACTTAACTCATCTTGTAGGTTGAATCTCAACCCATTTATGTTCCTTGTTACTTTCTCCACCTCATCCTCCACATGACCTACACTTATGCTTAATTTGTGAAACTCCTCAGTATAATCCATCACATCCATCTCATTTTGTTTGAGGTTTTGGAGCCTTCTAAATGTTTGAATAGCATAATCATCGAGTAGAAATTGGCTCTTAATTTTAGCCACCATTCTATCCCAAGAAGAATTTTTTCACTTTCCCTTCTTCATCCTCTCTTCTTGCACATAATTCCACCAAGTTAAGGTAGGGCCTTTCAATTTTGTTTTGGAAAATTTCACCCTTTGGTCTTTTGTTATCTCTTCATACTCAAAATAGTTATCTAGTGCCCCAATCCAATCTAGAACCTCTTCACTATCCAAATTCCCTCTGAACATGGGTAAATCCATCTTCACCTTAGGAGTGTCTCCTTTGACATCCTTCAGTAACCTTTCCATTCTCAATTCATTAGGACCAACTCTTCCTCTTGGAATCCTTCTTGAGGGTTTTCATTCTCACCCTCGTCCTCTTCCTCTTGGTTACTCATGTCTCTGATGACCACACCTCTCCTTTGATTTGACTCAAGTGCATAAAGCATGGATAGAACAGCTTCATGAGACTCCTTCACCTGTCTTAACTCCCTGGCATATTTTTCTTTTAACACACTCACTTCTCTAGCAATGATGGCATTCCCTTTGGAGGCATCTTGTCCTTCTTCAACTCATTTTTTTCTCTTCAAACCTATACTTTGATACCAATTTGATGCAGAGTAGGGGTGGATAACCTCTACACCAACTCAACTAATCAAAAAAAATCAATCTTAGTACCCAACTTGGTGGTATTCTCTCACAATATTCATATTCCCCTAGTAGTACTTCCAACAAGGGTTTTTTCACATAACTTCCAAAGCATACCTAACACCCAAAATTTGAATACCATTCCAGATACCCTTTGTGCCACTTGAAAATATATCAAATTTGTAGATAGGGTTACTTTGAAACAAAGCCCTCAAATTTGGACTGCTACCACTCTAATTAGGCCTAATTAGGCTTGAACAACAAGGAAACAATATGGTTTTCAATCTCCAAACTTCAATACTTCACTCCAAGGCTTTCAGCATGTCACATGGGCTCTTTATATGCAAGTTCCATCAATTGGAACAATCTCCAAATAACTTATCTACAAAACCCTAGGTCTATCTATCTCCTAAGCCTAATACATGATGATATTAGTCTAGGGCTTCATCAAAATTACACCAAACTCCATCCCCCACTCCTAAAAAACACTAAAAAATCCTACCTACATCTATTCCACCAATTATTAGGCCTTTTCACCAGTGGAATGGGCCAAAACCCATTTTTTTCTTCAATCAAACCCTCCTTAACTAGGGTTTATGGCTATTTGCAGCAAAATTGCTTTAATTCTCTCCTAAATTAATAAAAATGGATGAAATAAATTGCAAGTGATATAAGATTAAATCCATCATCAATCATAATACAATTTAGAACATTTTTAGGTAGTACTGAACCATACTATCCTGTGTAGCAACAAGAAATCAATGGAAAACATAGAAAATAGAGTATATTTTATTGCTTATCACCAAAACTCAACACCAGAAGTTTTCCTCGACCATAACAAGGCATATTTAAACATTAAAAAACCAAAACCAACCATTCTCCATCTGCCTTTTGAATTCCAATGGCTCAACTTCCCTTAAACACAAAAAAATGCAAAAGTTTCTCGTGCAACTTTTTGCAACTTTTTACAAAATTGACCCCACATGACCCAAACCAACACAAAACATGATACATGGTCTTAAAAAACCTTATTACAAACAAAAGTGACTTATCAACACAAAAACCCAACACTTGACCCCTTTTTACATGAAGACCCAGGTGCCCTGCACCAAAAATGAATAAGAGAAATATCATAAATATTTAAATCAATATGAAATCATTTACGTTGTTCACTGCTTTCTCCTTAGATTGAGCTAAAATAAAAGTTTCACCCAACACTATTTGGATTTGGTTGCTTATAAAACTAACAATGTGATAGTAGGATTTAGATGATGCAATAAAAATGTAGCAACATAATAGTATGATAATGAAAGATGCCCAAATGGGATGAAAAGCATCTCATTTATAAAATTAATAAGAGAAATCAAGGGTAAAGATGCATTACTTGATAGATGGATAGGACTGATCGAGGATTAGAGTTTGGATTGAAGTTGTAGTCATGTGACAAGTTTCACAAGAGGGATAAAGATATAAAAGGTGGGTTTTAATTTTGCATTCTCTCACATCTGAGAGGATAAAGGTGGGAGGGATACTTGTCACATGATGAAAAGTTTAGATGATCCATGTGAATGGATTTAATGGATATGATTAAATGAAAAAGGATTTAGGGATAGATTGAAATTAAATATTGGAGAAAAAAGGTGGTGGGGGTTAATTAGCCTAAATAAATAAATTGATTGAAAATTAAGTGATTTAGTTGGAGGATTTTGGGATATGATTGACTATTTAATTAAGGTAGGAGATAAACGTAAAGGATAAATTAAAATTAAATGAATAATTAATATTTATAGGGGTATACCCTTATAACATTTATATAATGTTCTTATATAAGGTTATAAAACCTTATATATTATATGCTTATTAAGAAAATTCCATTTGAAATAGTTATCGTCTAATAACTATTAGATTATTAACTATTTATGAATAGTGGTTGTTGAATAGGTGTGACTAATAACCCTTCAGATATTATGCCACCCTTTCTCCTATATTTAAGGAGGTTTTCTCTCACTTGAGTGACATATAGAATTTTTAGATTGATAGTGAGTTCTATCACTATGCACATGAGGTATTATTGGCCATGTGGAAGTATGGAGAAGTGTTCCCCAAGTTCAGTCTATGTTAGAATAAACCATATTTGGAAGTATTTTAATAAAATGATTTTTTATGGAGTTTTTTACTCGAAAGGGTTTCCCCCATGTATATCTTGTGTGATGTGTAACATTTGTGCTTGTATGATTCTATTGTTTATAATAACTAGTATCCTAAGATCTTAATTTATAACATGGTATCATAACCAATTAGGCTATACTAATCATTTTTTTTGTTATACCATTAAGTAGCTTCAAAATTTTCATAAAATCAAGTTGCTAAACTCAAGTAAGTATATTTCATGAAAGATGTGTTTATTTATTTCATTAGTATTTCAAGGAGTATTTACAACCATTTATTTATTTTTTAACATTAAAAAAGGATAGAATTAAGGCAAAAATTCTTTTGAAATAAATTAAACTATAGATTTTTTAGGTTTATTTGAGATTTTTCTTTGTAATAGCCATGTTTTGTTAACATAATCTTTTATAAAAATTGAAAGACTTATAAAATGATCTTTCTTTTTTTCATTGTCATATGATTTTGAAAAATCCTTATTTATAACTACAAGACTTGTCTTGTAGTAAAAGGTTGAGGGTAGCAACCTTTGTCTTATTATAAAGATCATGACCTTTTTTTTAAATCACAACCTTTAGTAAAAAGAGTCATGACCTTGTCTCATACATAAACATGTATCTCTCTTTTTTGTTTCAATGAGTAAGATGATTCTTTATTGATAGGAAATAGTGTCAATTTTTAAAAAGCATTGAATGGATTCAAAAGATTTGACATGTTGTCAAATTTTATGTCATACCTATTACATTTGAAAATCACACTAGAAAAGCCACACCATTTCATCACCAAAAGGTGCAAACTTTAATTAATACTTTTTCAAACCATTAGATCATGCTTTAATCTAATGGTTACAATGTGATACGATCTTCTATGCCCTGTGCCTTGAATCTTCCTACAATAATTTTTGAATTGTTGTGATTGTTATATGGCCTTCATTAGCTCTTGATGGTTTTGCATTTTTTTCTTCAATGGTTCCACCTTTATTCATTTGGCTTGTGTCTTTTGTGTCGATAATCACTTTCTTATGAAAATATTTTATCTTATGGCTTCTACAATGCTTTGTGAAGTAATACATTATGTTTTATGGTGCCTCCAAATTTCCAAATGAAGTACCCTACCAATGTATTTTTCAAATCTCTAAGCAAAGTCATCTTCTATCCCTTACACTGATCTTCATCCTTCTTTCCTCTTTATATTTGTAATAAATTTGGAAGCTAATAGCCTGAACACACCACCATTCAAATAATGTATTAACCATCAAGTTTCTTGCCACCTTCTTGGTCACATCAACACCCTCTTCAAAAGTTACCAAATCCTTCTATTATATCAAGAATTTATATTTCAGGTATACAACTTGCATTTATTCAAAAATTTAAATTAAATATTTTTTTTAATGTATCTTTTTTAACCATTCAAAATAATCAACATTTAATTGTTTTGAATGATTAAATCTATAATTTTTGGACTAAGGATAATATTTATTATTTTTGTTGCCCTTCATAATCTAAAAATTGTCTTCAAAACTTAGTAATAATCATCATATGTTTGTGGGCAAAGGATATTGTCATCATCTAGTTCATTTCAATCATATATACAATAGGACACCATATCAAATTTCATACTAGGCATATCCAATCAAGATCCATACATATAGGGAAATATGTATCTACTAAGGGAAGGCATATATAGTAATAAAGGTTCTAAGCTTAGGAAGCAAGTAAGTATGCTTCCTAAAAGCTACTGTTTGATTTACATAAGATGAAATCATGTTGGATTTTTATCCTCTTATTTTATGTCCATTTGATCTTTAATCATACATCAAAATTTATAGCTAAAACATCGTGATCCATTATTTGGTTTACTAATGAATGTGATTATGAAATTTTATATTATATTGCATATTAGTTATATTTTATTACATGCATAAATAATTCTTGCACATTATTCAGTTACATTTGTTCTAGAGGCTTTGCTCTTATAGAAATGGCCAATCTTACATTTTAGGTATAAGAATATAATGAGAATGATCTACATGCATATACATTATATGTTTGCATGATTTCATAAGGGGAATAGTAGTTTTTTCTAGTCATATGAGTATGCTTAACTAGTTTTCAAACATATGGAAATCCTACCTTTGATATGGAAATCCCTTTGCACCAAGGGTGAGGAAGGCCCATGGTGTCTCATTAGAAGTAGGCTTGTCATCTCTCCTCCTCTACACATGCTAGCCTCATGTATGTGTCCCTCTGAGATGGCATTTACTTGTATGCCTAATATAAAAGGGTGACCTTACCATATAGCAATTTATTTCATTTGTAGATACCACAAGATTGGGTGACAAGGTAGAATTTCAATCATGGATGAGAGGGATAGGATCTATGCCTTGGGTAGAGAGTACTAATCTATTGATTAATATCATCCATGTAGGCATTTTCTAACCTATTGATAATGGTTAGCTATTGGAGGACATAATAATATACCCCTCTAAAAGTGTTGATGGTTAACATAATTATATACTCCTCTGAAAGTTTTGATGATTATCAAATTTTGTTAACCACTGTTACCATATTTTTCTGGATTTGAATTTTTTAGACCAATCGCATTTATTTGATTTGGTCCAAATTTTTCAATTTGGTAAGAACTTTTTTTTTCAGATTTCAAATCTCAATATTTTTTTTACTGAATGACTCAAAAAAAAAAATTCAAACCTGTAACTATGTTGTGGACATTGAAGGATGTGATGAGTTTGAGATACTCTCCTACAAGTTTCATCATTAGAAAAAATTTAACTTGACCATTTCACCCTCTCTATCAACACTATTTTTTAGGGGAACCATTACAGTGTTCCCATTGATTTGAACTTTTTTTTCCCCTTTGGAAAGACAAAATATGTAATACTATATTGTACGAGGGACAAAGGATAATTCATTAAAAACAATTTATTTCATCTGGTTGTCTGAAGGGTTTGCAATTTTGGTTTTTTAGACTATAGGAATCAGATTCGAGTAGTCACCCCCTATAAACTATAGTGTACCTAGTAAAAAAAATTCATGTGAATGGTGATGTTGGCACGAAATGCCCTCCGATACCACTGGGATAATAAGGAGACTAAGGATTTATAGGTTTTTTGAAATGGAATGCCTTGAATATTTTTCATATGGTTCCTTTTAAATCTATAAACTTTGTAACATATGACATGTACTATAGTTAGTTGTTACAAATCCATGGAAAGAAAGAAATCATAAACTCTAACAGACTTGCAATTGGGGTTGTATTAGGAATTATAGCCACTATGATATATCTTCCCATGGACACTATTAGAACTAGTCTGGTTGCACCAAGAGGTGAAACCCTAGGTCATGTTGTTGGGTGTTTTTAGCATACGATTCACACATAAGGCTTTCTCTCTCTCTATAAAGGTCTTTCTTTGACTCTTTTGAGTAGAGCCCTTGCAGGAGTATTTTATGTAGTATATGACATCTTAAAACATTCCTATTAAAACTTTAATTTTAATTTAATTCTATTAAACATTGGTTCTAAATTACTTTCAAGGAACTAGTTGTCTTGTTTGTATATACCTTGATAAATGTTCATTTTTTATATAGTGAATACAAAATTATATACTTGCAATGTATGGATAAGGGAACTCTCTAATTACATTTTGGAAAACTTTTGATTTTGTCTCATTATTTTACATTAATCCTCTAAAATTTCTTGGTTATAAATCACCTACTTATAATGGGTGGCTATCACCCTACTGTCTGGGGAGCAAGCCTGGAAATGATAGCTCACACGTTGCTTAAATTTTTTATGGATAATTACTATATGATTAGTAGCATGCCTATTTTTTTCTTGAAATAAAAATGAAAAATTAATCATACTTATGTTCATGAAAATATCTTATGATCTCCTTGCTAATGATCATTAGACTATTTTCTAGATTTATGCTATTTGTAAATTGACAAACCTATAGTAAAAAATATTTTTTCTACACCAAGAATCAAATTCATTTGATTATTGTGTTGCTGACTATGTTGGTGATTCCATTTATAGAAAATCTACCATAGATTACGTCTTAAAAATAAATGGTGCAGGTGCAAAATATATGGATGATGTAATAATTTTAATAAATTTATCTTCTATGGTTTTTTAATCAAATGCCAAAATACAAAAATAGCTCCTAACGAATCAATGCAACATTGAAGATTTATGTAAGAGCTTCAATTGGATACCTGTAAAAGTACCACCTTACCATATGATAATGAAATTTCTTTTAATCTTATCAAAGAATCTCACTTCCAAAGAGAGAAAAACACATTGAATATCCTGGGAACCTCACTCAAGCACAAGTATTCCATCATAAAAGTTCTCTCTATTTCTATTCAAGAGAAAGTATGCTTATCTATAGTGTAAAATTCACCAAAATCAAATCAATGATTCGCCATAGGTGATTCCATTGAAGGGGAGTGTGAATGTCAATGTCACCACCTAGTGGCTAAATCCAAGATGTAAGTCCTTTTGGCATAAGCAATTACTAATAGGCAAAACATAAGACCTCTAGGAATTAGTAAGTCCTTTGGAAATATTTAAGTCCCAATAGGCATAAGCAAGTCTTAATAGGAAAAACATAAGACCTCTAGGCATTAGCAAGTTCATTATGTATTCTATGCATAAGTCTTATGGGAATTTATTAAAATTCTTCTCTGTAAATCTTCCACTTGTAAAAACATTGTATTAATTCCTTCGACAACATTGTATTAAGTCCTACGAGAACATTGTATTAAGTCTTGTGGGCACTATGTAATGACCTTCAGGTGAGGCTGATTTGAGGAAACCTGAGCTCCAATCAAAATATTTATAAGACCTTATATATATCATCATTTTTGAAAAATTGGGATTCTAAATTATGACAAGATGACTTTGATGTAGTCTGAAATACATTACTTTCATTTTGGCATTTATTTGTGTCCCTATTTATCATTGTCAAAGAAGACCTACATTACTAGGGTACTTGACTTTTCTTTTATGAAAATTGACATGCGATGTCCCCTATTAACATTAATGGGGAGTTTTAGAGCATAATGTTATTAGGGGTCATACCCTTATAAATTTATATAATGTTCTAATTTAAAACCTTATATATTATACGTTTATTAAGAATATCCCATTTGAAATACTTATAGTCTAATAACTATTAGATTATTAATTATTTATGAATGGTGGTCAAGTAGAATAGGGATGACTAATACTCCTTCAGGTATTATTCCACCCTTTCTCCTATGTTTAAGGAGGTCCTCTCCCATTTCAGTGACATATAGAATTTGGAGATTGATAGTGATTTCTATCACTATGAACATGAGTTATTATTGGCCATGTGAAAGTATGGAGAAGTGTTCCCCAGGTTCGATGGTCTATGTTAGAATAGACCATATTTGTGTGTTTTAATAAAATGATGCTTTATGGAGTTTTTTATTGAAATATTTTCCCCATTTATATATTATGTAATGTGTAAAATATATGCTTGTATGGTCCTCATTTTATTTATTTTATATTTTATTTATAATATTTAGTATCCTAAGATCCTAATTTCTAACAATTGACTATTTAATTAAGGTGGGGGATAAAGGTAAAGGATAAATTAATTAAATAAATAATGAATATTCATTTAATTAATTGACTAGGACAAGGTGGGATAAAGGTGATGGATATATTAATTAAATAAATAATAAATATTTAATTAATTAATGGCTAGGATAAGGTAAATCAAGTGTGATCAAGTATGGTCAAATTTAGGTGTCTACATTTCTCCTTTATTTGATATGATGTAACAAATATAAGAAGTGGCATTGTATCAAAGAAGAATAAAATATAGTAGGTAAGAAAGGATGAGGACTACTGGCATGATTCCCTAGTCTTTGGAAGTATGGGAGTTAGGTTTCTCCCTTGGGAGTACATATAGGTTCAAAGAACATGAGTGTGCTCTCAAAATGGATGGGAGAGTTAGAGGATAAAGGATTAGAGGACATCAAAGAAGATGAATGGAACACAAGAGAAGATGGATGAAAATCATGTTGAATTGGTATAAGCAACTTATATTTATTATTTTACTTGATGTTATATGCCAATTTATAAGGAACTGGGGTGACAATGTGTTAAGTGCATGATCAAAAAGGTCAAATGCAAACATATATCTTATAGCACCAATATATAGAATACCATGATGCCCTTGTTGAAGCATGGTGCAAATACCATGATATATACAAGCAATGATAAAAACACACAAACAAAAAGCAAGCATGCACACAAAAAAACCAAGACTATGGTCGTAGTCAAGCTAAAAATTGATTGATTGATGATGATGAGGATGGTTGTATACACCTAAAATCGGTCAAGGCAATTTATTAATTAAATACAAGTTATTTAACTAGCTATGGCACCTTGTGCAATGGGTACGCCGAAGAGGTGTGGAAGGTCAATTAGAAAAAAATGATTTATGTTTTGCACACATTTGTGTAGTAAATGAGATCAATTGATAGGTCATTTAGAAAATGATTTTAATACTATTATTAATTTGTGTTTATTTTTTATTATATTTTTTTTAAAAAGTATGTATTAACTATTATATTATTATATAAATATTTATTATTTATTTAATTATTTTATGTATTTATTATTATATTATTATATTATATTTATTATTTATGTAATAACTATTATATTGTTATATAATAGAGCATTATATATTAAAAATCAAATTATTTATTATATATTTAAACTAATTAATTATTATATTTTAATATATGTATTTCATAGTTTTATTAAAGAATAAGATATATAATAAATAATATAACTATATTATTTATAATTTATTTTTTATTATATAAAATATAAATTATATATTAATTATGGTAATTTATAGTTGACTACGTAGGATAAAAGATGCCAAAAAACTGACTGACCAAGAGAAAGCATAGGAATATGATTATATTTAAATATAATATTTAATTTTAAAGATCAAATATTTCATCCTCCAACTGTGGGTCCAATGATATGGCAGTTAAATTTAAATTAGCATGAAATGAGGAGTCACAACATGTAAAACAATAGAAAAAGATAATCACGTAAACTTAAAACCAGGCAGAGTTCAGCGTCAAAATTATTATTTAAAAACTAGTAATTTTTTTTAAGATGCTATTTAATATTAGAAATATTTTAAATTTTATGGACAACTCTCATTTCTTATAATTACTCTCTTTATTGATATTTTACGGTCTTCTTACTTATTGATATGCTCGAAGCAATGGATGGTTAGCAGGCTTAATTTGATTTACATTGAATACATGCCTAAAAAGAAGGCACAGTCTTCCATACATCTGTCGATGATAAAACGAAATACTCTAAAACCCTCGTCAAAGCCTTATTTTCATGCTATAGTCGTTGAGGGGTGGGGAAAGCAGTGAAAAAATAGCAGGAAAGCAGCGAAAATCAGCAGCAAACAACCAAAAAAATGGTGAAAAATGATGAACAACTGAGATTTGGCTGAAAATGGTAGCGGCTGGGGAAAACAGTCGAAAAACGGCAAAAAAAATTCAAAAAATGGTGAAAAATGATGGAGGCTAAGATTTGTTTCACTGTCGACCAGGGTCTCTTGTTACGTTTCAATCGTTGAACGAGAAAATGAACTTGGAAAGTTCATATAGGGACACGCCTTCGGCGTAATTAATGTGCTTCTCTTATTCATCTACCTATAAATAAATATTAAATTTATTTATATGGTTCATGCTTTCTTATTTCTACCATTTCGAATCACATTCTTCTAATTTAATTAAATAAACAAATTTCTATAATTTTCTTTATTTGATTAATAGTCTTTTTACAAAATTTAAATTCTTAAATTTGAATTTTGGCACATTTCTACAACTTCTTCTTGCAACATCAACAAGTGTCACATTAGTTTAATTATTTCTAATTTCTAAATTGGAAATATCCCCAACAAATTTGGAGAAAACTAAGACACTTGGCTTCTCCATTTCATGGATTCCTCCCAACACTTGGCAAGGTGCCCTTTTAAAGGGAACATCTTCCATGATTCTCTCCAACTTCCTCTTCCTCCACCATCCATGTTTCCTAATGAGATATTGATCGTTGATCACTACCACATCATTTGATGCTCTAAAAAATCTATAAATACAAGGCCATTCTACAGCAAAAGCGATCCCAATCTCGTGCAAACTTAATATGCAAAAATCTTGAGAGCATTTGAGTGATAAAGAGCATTTTAGTTTTGAGCAAGTTGCATTGCATAAGCATTCTAGATTAGAAATATGGCTTGAATTCATAGTTATAATTGCATATCATTTTAGCTTTCTTGCAGCATTTGAATCATAGTTTTAACACCACATCTATCATCATTTGCAACATTATCATCTAAGGATTAGCTCTTTGCATCTTATAGCTTTCCATTCTTCAATTTGACATTCCAACAATCATAGTGCTTGAACAAAGATCTGAGAGCCAAATGATTAAAGTGAATCTTTGAAGATAGGAGAAGATGGAATGAATTCAGGAAGTTCAATTTTCTTTTAATTAGATTATTTTACATTTGAATTCTCAGTTGTAATACATTTTATCGATTGTGTGGTTCTTATTACTTTGCATATTTGACACTTACTCCACACTACAATAGAAAAGTTAATGATAAGAAAAATGTGTACCCTAAGGATTGTGTTAATGATAATAATAATATGAGTCTTCGACAGGATACATACCCATGATTATAATTTGATAACTTGGATCAATACATTATCAGCTGATCTGGATCAAAATGGATGGATGTTTTAGGATGATACACTAGATCGCATGATTTCATTGTATTGGATGGATTGATTTGGTATGGTTGAATTGAATGGATAGATAAATGATAAATGGATGAGATAGGATATGATGATTATGTTAAATGATATAGGAATGGCCAGGATAAAATGAAAAGGGAAAACCAAGCCTTAGAGTAAGGATGAAATAATGGAGGGATAGGATTGGATGGAGTATACAAGGATAGGACAAAGAAATGGATGGGATCAATGACAAGGGAGGAATAAGGATTGGTAAAAGATGGATGAATAGCTTATCCAAGTGTGAGAAGGATTAATTGGATGGACATGAGGATGGAGCTCAAGTGACTAAGATATAAACGAACAAGATGTCCCACACTTGATCGAATGCCATTGTCGATTAATGGTTGGAAAATATGCATGAGATGGGAGGATGGTGTTGGAATTAAGAGGTTGTCATTGATTTCAACATGGTTGGAATTTTTATTTCAGAGGTGGCGCTCCCCTTGGGCACCCAGACCAACCACCTTGCTGAAGCCATAGGGGCTTTCCAAGCTTTAAATCTTGCCCGTCAATTGAACTTCAAAAATGTGTGGCTTGAAGGGGACTCGAACAATATCATACAATGCATTAAGGGCCTCCAAAAGCCTTCATGGACTATAGATATTTGGATTAATCTATCCAAGGGGATTATAAGCTCTTTTGATAATTGTTTCATTTCCCATGCTTACCGGGAAATTAACACGGTGGTGGACTTCTTTGCCAATAAGGGAGTTGTTTAGGCCAAGGACAAAATTATGTGGAAAAGGAGTGACATGTTGGAGGCTAATGTCATAGCCTTATTGAGCTATGATAGAATTCACAGAAAGGTTCAAATTCTCCTATCAACTAATGATTATGGGTGATGAGTGTCATTTCATGTAGTCTCAGTACTGTTGTTCTATTATTTCTCATCGAAGGCTGGAGTATCATATAATTAATAGTTATTCTGATATTTTGTGCTCCGCATGCTTTCTGGGCCTTTTGGTTATTAGCTTATTTGGTTTTCAGGAGTCTTTTGAGCGGGGTTGCAACTTTGTCAATATGGGTGGTGAGCGTCACCATGTGGAACCAATGGATTGTGAGGAGCTAAGGAGTAACACCAAGGTGTGGAAACTACTGGAGAAGGGTGGGATTATAAATTATATCGAAAAACTCCATGGTTGGGACTAGAAGGTCACTAAGTTTTTTTCCAAGGAATGGAAGAATGGAAAAGTTAATTTGTTTGGTAGAAAGGTTGTCATTGATGAGAAGTTAATTGCTGAGGTAACAGGGCTTCCCATGGAGGGTCTCAAGTTTTATAGGGACAAGAGACTTTCAAACCAGGTTGTGAAAAAAAATTCGAAGACAGAGAAGGAAAAAGAGGACCTGTGGAGGGCTTCCAAAAGCAATTATGACTCCATCAAGATCAAATTGCTTTGGCGGGAGGTGTTGAAGGTGATCATGGAATACATTACTTTGGATGGAAGATACACTAGGGTTTTTGGTTACCATTTTGTGTTCCTCAACCACTTCCGGCATCAAGTTAGGGTTTCTTTCCCTTTCTATCTTTCCACCTCTTTGAATGCCAGCCTTCATGACCATAGCTCAAACCCGGTTAGATACCCCATCCTTCATGAGGGTTTTCTTGTTTTAATCTTTGATCATTTCAAAGCTATGTCAACTCTATCCCATTCGACCCCTTCTCCCCACTTTGTTTCTGCTAAGGATGAATTGGGTACTAGTTACACGAATAAGGATGAATGGGAAATTGATTTGGATGGTGAGGAAGGTCGTCCCTCGAAGGCAGTGAGAAGGGTAGTAGCAAAGGTAATTCTAAGACTCGTGCCCTTCCTAAACCTAGTTCTATGACCTCTAAAGGTAGAGCTAAAAAAAATTTCCTGGGTTCTGAAGAGGCTAAATTGAAGGCGAAAGGAAAATCCAATGTCTCCCCCTAGGAGAAGGGTAAGAGAAAGGTTTTGGAGGATCCCTCCTATTAAACTAATCAGGATGATCCTCAATTGACCCCTTCATCAGAGTATTCTAGCTACCCTACTATTGACAGAGAGGATAGGCCTCGTTATCCTAGTGATATCAATGCTGATGACCATTACTTCAAAGGTGAACGCGAGTTTCCTGTTGATATCCTTGCTATTGCTCGTAATGGGTCTGTGGATTTTTTCAGGTTGATGAGATGGGTGTTTTTTGAGATTAAGGAGATTAAGTTGAATCATAGGGTTATTAGCAGCAATTTGGAAAGGCCTTATTTGACAAATAATACAACAAGAGACAGAGAAAAGGCCACTGATTTATGGACTGAGGAAGAAAAGAAATACATGGTGGACTGCCTCAAGAAAATAGTTGAAGACCTACAACAATTTAAGAGTAACCATGATGGTAAGATTTCTACTATGGAGGACAAGCTTAAGAACATAAAAGAGTCTATCCAAATGGTGATGGAAATGAGCCACAAGATCTTAAAATCCACCACGAACACAATGAATATGATGGTTGAAAATTTGGAGAATGCTTATTAGGTAAGGACTGTTGTGGATCTGGATGCTTAGAAAGAACAAAGCCAGGCGGAGGGTATTGGGCCAAGCAAAAGAAATAGAGTGAACTTGAAGAGGAAGGCTGACAAGGTCCCTGTTAACATTCAAGAGATTAAGAAATCAGCATTAAATATGAACAATCTAGAGCAGGAGGCGACGAACATCCTGAGGAATTTGGCCTAGTGGCTGGACTTTTGCTGGGTTTTTGCTAGTTTTTTTCCGTGTTGCCTTTGGGCTGGTTCTTTTTTATCTTCTTTGTAGGAAGCTTTATGTTCTTTGTTCTGAACTATTTCTTACTATATATTTCGCTTCTTTGTTGTTAAAGGGTTTTGGGACCCCTTCGAAACCTATTTTTTCCTTAATCAAAAACATGATGTCAACATGGTGACAACAGTATGAGAAGTTTATTTTGGTTTACCGGAAGTTTTCTTTTCTAAAGAACTAGTGTGTTGGTTTTTGAGTCTGAAACTCACCGCAAGAAGTGATATGACTCTATATTCTTAATATTATCATTACAACTCTTACATATAGCTATATCCGAGATCCTGAGAATTTTTGTGTTGAGAACAGGAAGTTATCGTTAACAGAGTTTATCTCTGTACATTGCAGTTGTTATGTTCAGTGCATCAGTGTGGGAGACTCCGCATTTTCATATGAAGAACATTTTTTGTTGCGATTCTAATGGTAGTTTCTCTAATTTCAATATGATGAGAAAACTAAGAAATATCGGATCCAAAACATGTTCACTTTGAGAAGTGTGTATTGGTTTGTAATTTTTGTGTTTAGGTCCTAGCTCTAGCCGACCTATTACAAGATATGCACTAAGAAGGTTAAATATACTTTATGGATGTTTTCTATAGATCTACACCAACTTGATATGATGCACTACTTGAATAAAAAAAACTTAATCTTATAAGGTGCCAACAAGAGTACTTTTCTTGATTTTGTTTTCATCTAATTAGGCTGACCTAATTGATGAATGAGATATACTTGTATATATATAAGATCTTTTGAGGAAGGAAGATGTAGAGAGGAAGTGTGAGTGTGTGTGTGTGAAGAAGAAAAGAGATGTAAGAGAAGATGAATGTGTGAAGAAGGTTGAGAAATATGCAAGCGGGCCTAAATGATTTGTCAATTGAGTATGGCAAAGACAACATAATTGTTAAGTGACTACTATGAATGCAATGTCTTATTCAGAGCTTCATTGGCATTGAACCCTACACACAAAAGGTGTATTCTATCAGCTCATCCTTTGGTAGTGAGCCATAGCTTTTGTATCTTGGTGGTGAGCCATCTCTTTTTGTATTCTGGTTGTGAGCCTTTCAAGGATAGTGAGTCTTGGCAGTGAGCCTTGTAATATTCTATATCTGAATATATTATATTGTGAGCTAATCCTCACCATGGTTTTTCCCATTTTGGGTTTTCCACGTAAAAACTCTGGTGTTCATGTGTGATGATTTTGTGTCTTGATTCCATGTCTTCTTTTGATAATTTAATCAAATTTATGATGATTCTTAGATGGATTATATGTCAATGCTTTTATAGAATATTGATTCACCCACCCCTTCTCAGTATTATGGATATTCAACAATTGGTATCGGAGCCTAGTTCCTCAAAAGAAGCTTAACAACTTGGGGAAGGTCCTAAAATTTGATTTCATCGAGGACAAAAAATCTCTTCTTCCTCTAGAAGTTATCTCTTTTTGAAATTTAGAAGAAAAAGATGATATGAAGGACAAATTGATGAAAGCGAATGAGTATATTGAAAAACTGCATTGTAAATGTGAAGAAGCATGCAATCTATTGGATAAGGCAGATGAAACTGTCTCCAACCTGCTACAACAATTGGATGAAAAGAAAAGGGTTGAAGACCCTAAAAAATTTGAAATTTAAAGGAAGATGGATGAATGCATGAAGCTTGAGCAAGAAGTGGCAACTCTAAAATTAGATTTGGAAAAGAAAGAAAGTTTTGAGGACAAAATTGTTGCAAGTTCTACAAATCTAGACAAATTGATTATGGGATAGAGATCCTCAATGGATAAAGAGGTCTGGGATTTGAAGAAGGATAGTGTTCAAAGGAAAAAAAGACTCTTGATCTAAAGATTCAAAGCAATGATGAACAATTCAAGAGTACCGAAAGGATTCCCATCAGACAGCCTAATGCTCGAAGGTATTTATCTTTTAATGGCACTTGTTATTTTTGTAATAAATTTGGTCATAGGGAAAAATATTTCAAATATAGAATGAATGATACTCTATCATTCTCTGGTCAATGGTTTGAATGCAAGAAAATAGGATATGAAGTTATGAATTGTAGAAGGTATAAGCTAATAAGGCATCCTATCCATTTAATGGGTATTGTTATCATTGTAACACATTTGGTCACAAGGGTAACCAGTGCAAATATAGTTTTGATAAAAGAATTCCTGGATGGAAAAATGTTGTTTGCCGCAATTAAATTAATCTAGAACATTTTTTGAAAAGTGACAATCCGGTAAAGCGACATGGAACTGGAATTAAAATTTATCCAAAAGAAATAAGAAAATAAATGAAAAGCATGTGGAGAAAGGAAGGAGAATCTAATCAAGTTGAATCGAAATCATCAACGTCATCTATACCGTCTTCTAGTGTAGACACATCCATCAAAAATTAATCAAGGAATGTCTAATGGGGAGCAATAATCATAATATTTAATAAATCCCTTGTTGATGCTAAGTGTCACATCATGAAAGAAGTGCATTTAATGAGGTAACAAATTCAGTTTTTTATGTGGAAGGAAGTTACAGGCACACATGTGCAAATAATGAACTCAGCATAATTTGAAAGGATGAATGTTTACATAGATTTTGAGATGATCTTGTGATATGAAACATTAATTGCAAGAGAATTTGGAATGAGATAAATAAATTCAAGAAAATTAATGAAAAATCATTCGATGGATAGCATTTGTAGAATGAAAGTTGCATGCAAAAGAAGCTTGAAGAAACCAAAGCTACTACATGCGGTGAAAATTCAGAATTTGGGTTCGGCAAGCAATAAAGAAGTAATTTGGTGCTCATTGCTTCTAAGATAATTGTTGAATTTTATTAAAAGCAATGGACATTTCTTGAATTGTAGAGAATTCAGTAAAGCCAAAACTAAAGATCAAAACTTTAGAATTTGATCCTTTGGGTGCATTCTCAAAAATTCCTCTTGGTGTTGTGCGAATTGAGGATGTTGGAACATATATTCAACAGGAATTGGAAGATACCTCCTCCAAAAATACTAGATTGATATGGATTGAAGAATTGATTGGAAGTGACTTTACCCTAAATTCAGAATATAGTGTGCTTTCAGAAATGAAGTTGGACGTAGGGAACAGATTTTCAAACTTTAGTAATGAGGAAAGGTGTATCAGAATGGCTCTTAGCAGATTCCATGATGAATATGTATGGCTCGATGAACCTTATGCAATAACTAGATATGTGATTAGGGATGTAGCTAGCTTACCATCCTCCGGACTTACTCTTGAATGTAATTATAATAGAGGAAAAATTTTAATTAGGAATACTCATGCTGGAATCTCTAATCTGGTAGTACAGTATTCTAGTCTAGTCATTTCATAGTTTATTCTTGGTGAAAATGATGTTTCTATAGTTGCTATTGATCTTATGTTGGATATGGTCGAAAACGGAAAGGAATATGACCTATGTGAATTTCTCCAACAACATTTATTGGAAAATTTGAGAGATATTTAGAAAAGGAAAGGTACGCTCGGATATGGTACACTGGGTGTATGCTCAATTTTCTACTTTATGAAGGAGATTCCTAAAATTGGCAAAGTCCATTAGGAGTATACCAGACCAATATCTCATCAAATTGAGAAACTCATAAGGAATATTGGGGATTTGGACGTATAAGAAGATGCTCTTGTTGCATACTTTGGAAAGTTTCAAAGAAAAATGAATAGAAGAAGTAGAGTGCCTAGAGAATTGGTTATAAAGTACAAGAATGACATAACATTTTTGGTAACCATTGATAGCTACATTATCAAGGCACTTGAACTTAGGAACTCATGGATACCTAAGCTTAGATATGAGATTGAGAAGGACTATGTTGCTGGTTGTATTGAAATGATTATTAATTACCCCCAGGACCCCAGTAGAACTTGGTTTGGAACTTACTCTGAATTGGCCAAAGCTCTTGAGAAGTCTGAATTAACCTCAAGTAAATCAATGTTTGCCTTTGGAGAAAAGAGAAGAATCACAGAGGCTCTTGCATTAGTTGCACAAGTTGAACCTGCTCCAAGGATATCAAGACTCAAGTAGCTAGCAAGGTATAGAGGACAATTTCAGCTAGTTCCTAATGTCGGCTCCAGTTCATCTCAACCTACTTTGGTAAGATCAAGTCCATTAACTGACAGATTTGATGAATTAAAGTGTAAAGCAACAAGTGACATGGTCAATTGGGTTGAAAATAAAGGATTGTTGTAAATTAAAGAGAAATGTGAGTCTACTCATAGTATTGCACTTGATAGACTCGGAGTTGTTCAAGAATGTGAGAAAGAGGCTAAGAATTTATTCACATTTTGCTAGTCTTGGCTTGATGAAATTTAGAAATTCAAGGATAATGAGAACCTGATTGAAATGCAAATCAAGTCTATGTCTGACACATTTGATCTTGTTCTTGATTTAGATGGTCAAATATGGTGTGAATTGGTAGAACTTCATGAGAAATATTTGTCACCACATAAGAAGAAAGGTGAAAAGATTGAACTGTATGGGGAGATCAAAGATGTAATAAAGAGTAAATGCACTCCTATCTTTTATGCCCTCTTTGTAGATAACAGGACTTTGAAGTCTAATTCTGCTCCCAGAACTGTGGTTGAAGGAAAAGACATCTTGAGCGATCAAAATTATTTATGCAGTGTATTAGCGGAAGCAAAAAGTCTTTGGGATGAAGGGAGATCCTCATGGATGAGGATTCTTAACAAGCTTCAAGAAACCACTGCCTCTGGTCATCATCTCTATTTGGAATATACTCGTTAGGGGGAGTGTTTAGGTATGCAAAGGATCTATTGAAGAATTTTTTCCTTTGTCGTTGATTTCAAAGGGGGAGAGAGAGACCTTGAAGAGATTAAGAAGTATCATGTGAAAAAAGGAAGTTTTTGGCTAGATGAAATTCCTTTTTGAAATTAAAGTTTTTGGAAAAGGAGCTTTGATGGTTTTCACATCTTGTGTTTCCATCAATGACAAAGGGGGAGATTGTTGGAAATTAAGAGGTTTTCATTGATGTCAACATGGTGACAACAGTATGAGAAGTTTATTTTGGTTTACTGGAAGTTATTCTCTATCAAAAGTGTTCTTTTCTAAAGAACTAGTGTGTTGGTTTTTGAGTCTAAAATTCACCACAAGAAGTCATATGACTTTGTGCTCTTAATATTATCATTATGACTCTTATGGATAGCTATATCCAAGATCTTGAGAAGTTTTATGTTGAGAACAAGAAGTTATCGTTGAAAAAGTTTATCTTTGTACATTGTAGTTGTTCCTCTGTTTAGTGTGTCCGTGTGGGAGAATCCGCATTTTCATATGATAGGATAATATTTCTTACATCATAGGTATCTAATTGATTACGATGCATTGGCAGCATCATGTGACTTGTAATTTCTTAGTTTGATGGAGATGTTGTTCACAAACACGATTACATCTTGTATTATATTGCATTAGTTGTGCATTCACTTCTCTTGGTGGTGTATCATATATTTACCTACATCTTTCTCTCATATGAAAAAACTCAATCATCATTATATATTTATATTCTTTGATAGAATAGAATTATCTCAGTTTGGGTCTCTTTTGTGCTTTCATTGAAGCTCTTTGGTCTTGGTTGACTAATTTTGGATAATAAAATATTACAAGGAGACACCTCAAATATAGGTATGGGAGGGCTTATGGACATAAGGGAGGTACATGACATAAATTAGATATGACCTAAACATAGTAGGTGATGGGCAACAATGACTATGAATATATACACTAGGCACCAGGATTGAATATGCATAAAATACATGGTGTAGACACAATAATTTTGTGGTTGAGAACAATCTCAACCATAATAGAGAACCTTAGTTGAGATACGTCAATGATACTAGTCAACCAAACTAAGATAGATTGTGACATGCTAGTCATTTTTATTTTTTATTTGATCTAATGAATTAGGGTCAATTATCCTTTAGGGTATCCCCATTTATGTATTTTTCATGGTAGGTTGAGAGAGATAGTGTATTCTTTGAGATATATATCATATATTTAAAAAGAGATGGAGGAAAATTAGAGATAGCAAATAAATAGAAGAGAGAAGACGTTGTGTGTATAAGTAGAGGCTACATACGTTGAGAGAGATTATAGGTAGAGATAACACAATCCTAGATAGAGTGGTGATACCCCTACTTGCAAGAGAATTTTTTACTACCATCCTTTTTCAATACATCTAGCCTTATAGGAAGCAATTATTATTTTGCAAGAAAATATTAGTTAGCTTCAAGGGAATACTATGGTCATGAGCAAGTCATGATCACAACCAAATCCTAGACGCAATATCCCAATAGGAACAAATATATTAGAAGTGAGATGGGAGAGGGGTTCTTAGGGAAACCTCCCTTAGTTGATTTATACTTGGATATTTTTTTACGGATTGCATATACTATTAGAAAACTTCATATATACAGGCTACATGACTTTTCTTATATGAGCCCATGACCTAGATGAGTATATTCTTGTATGATTTTTATTTTTTTGTATGCTCATTTATATATACAAATAATGTAATAATATCAATATACAAATATATATATGTGTAATGAATAATTAATGAACACTATAAATCATGACAAAATTGATCATGCAAATAACTAAAATCAATCACAAAACCCTATATAAGAAACTAAAGTAAAACACCTATAATTGAATCATAAATTATTGCAATATTTATGAGTCATAATGCTAAGGAGTTATCATGGAAATCTCAAGTTTATATAAATCATAGATATGATAGGTTCCTTTCCATTGATTTTTCATTCTTCTAAACAATTTTCAATATATGTAGGTGCATAGCCAAATCCTCTACTCATTATTTTGTGGCTAGACTGTTTTTCCAAGCATACCATTCTCATATAAACTAAGTCCTTTATCTTTGTATCTATGTTCTTTCATAATTTTATCTTGGATCATATAATTTATCTAATGCTATAGGAGGGCTAGAGGGAACTAAAATAGAAATATAAGGCTATGCATCATTGCCACACATATAAGATAAAAAAAATTATCATCATCACTAATTTTTGGAGGAGGTGATCAATCATATATAGATAGGTCCATATAAAGTGGTGTAAGTTTATGAGCTTTAAGATAAAAAAATGTATTTTCCAACACCACAAATTAAAAAATATATTGTACCTCAACCATTACCAATCCATGCATTATCATAAGTTAAGGGATATTATTATTTAGGTTCTTATTTTTACTCTTTTCCTCTTACGTACGTGTCTCTTTTGTAGATTAACTGTGTGATAAAAACTTTAAGTTGATCAACCATATAAATATGACTAGATAATGATGATGATCAACATGTATTCAATGTTGCTTACTTTTCAACTTTATGTAGAGTAGATGGCATGGCCCCTATGGTGTGAATCCTTGGATGGAATTATTAAAAAAAATTAACTTCCTTGACATCACATGGAATATAAAACCAATAATAATTATTTTAACTACAATAGGAAGGTAAATAAAGCCCATAATTTGTCTACTAGTATTATCAAAACCATTAATGGTGATACCTACTTTTTAAGTTAGTCATATTCATATTCAAATGCTTCTAATAGTCCTCATTACATATATTCAAACAAGAACCATTATCAACTAAGGCACACACTTAATATTTATATATGCAAAGGAAACTTGCACCAAAATCCAAATAAAAAATTAGATAGAAGCAAAATATCCTAGATTCCACCTCCAAGATATTTCAAGTTAAATTTTGACAGTGCATCAAGTGGAAATCCACGGATATCAGGAGCAGGTATTGTAATAAGGGATCAGAAAGGCTTTGTCATTTCAACTAAGTCAATAAAGCTTCTGAAAAGAACAAATAATATTGTGGAAGCACAAGCATTGCTACATAGCCTGCAACTAGCATATGACTTGAAAATCGAAGTATTGGAAATTGAAGGAGACTCCCTACTTATTCTGAACGCATGCAAGGAGAGAAAAGTATTTTGTTGGAAAATCGGGTATGTATTACAACAGGTATGGAGATTGTTAGATAAGTTCACTCTTCTGCAAATAAAGCATACGTATAGAGAAGGGAATCAGCTGGCAGATAAGTTGGAAAATATTAGATGTGTACAAATCCAAGAGGAGTTGATCTATGGAAGCAACCTGCAAAATACTTCTCAAGAGCTAAAATATATTATTCATAAGGAAAGTTTTGGTATTATAGCAATTTAAATTGATAAGTTTTCTAAGTTCTTTTGTTTTATAATAAAATATAAAGGAACTTCTTAGCACGAGGCTGCCATTCAAGGAAGGGATTGCTAGCGACACAAAAGCACAATACAAAACAAGGTGGAAAAATATTGTTTCATTAAGGTATGATCCAGAGATTCAAGTAACTGGTGTCATGGATAAGATCGACAAAACACTTTTTGGATTTTTTCACATGTTTCAGTCTAAGCATCATATCTCTTAGTTCGTGGTAGATGTACATTCAGTACTTCGCATATCTTTTTGTATCTTGTTTCACCTGGAAACAGATTTAAGCATGTTTCAAATCCATCTTTTCGCACATGTATAAAGGAATTCATATTTAGTTAAGAGAACAAAGCCGATCAGCATTTACGCCAACATTAGTACCTCATGGTGGTTGGTTTAAATCCACACGCGTGATTCCATATACGTGTCTTCCACAGTGGAAAGAATTATATAACATGAGATATGTCGTAACAGTGTATCATTTTTTACTAACATGTGGATTATTTCGCAGGAAAGCTTTCCATGGAATCGAGATTTGCATGTCACATAAAAAATCAAAGCTAAGTTCAAGCAAGCAAAAGATGTAATTAAAGATAATCAAGCGTGTGGCGGACTTCTAGGCAAATATGCATTATGCAAAGTGTGGTTTTGTGTCCAAAATTATATTATGGCTCTCTCTGTAAGCTTTTTCATCATTACGCAAAGTCGATGTAAAGGGAACAACTCTGCACAACATGGAGCGGTCTTCAGTGAAGTGCATATCAGCGTGTCCATGAATATAAAACTATGAAGAAAGTCAGCTCCTGTGGTTTTGCAAGCATCCATCGACAAAAGTAAGTTGCGGTATCTTGAATTTACTGGGCTTAGCAAATCGAGTTTTCTGGATTTTGCATTATTCTAGGATTCGCCTTGTTTCCCTCAGTATCAATTATCCTTTGCTCTTTTAAGCATAATTCTCTAGATGTTCAAAAGAAGATAGTTCTCTAAGAATTTGTAACAGAGCAGCGCCTTATTCCAGTTCAAGAAGTTGGTTTTCAAAAAGGCAAAGAGGAAAAAGTAGCAGTATCTTTGCGAAATCTAGTCTTTACAAAATTTTGCCTTTTCATGCTTTCAATGCTTTCATTTTCCAAAGGTTTTTGTAGTCTTCTTTCTCACCATTTTGGCAACTTACCACTGGGGTGTTGTGCTGAGTTTTCTTCTGGGTATTGTTGTTTCATTATCAGAATATGGAATTCATACCTCCAAATTAGGGCACAATTTTTGGTGCAACATTGGGAATTGCCATTCTCTAAAAGCTTGGATAAAGAACGATTAACCCATGTGTTTAAAATTGACTGCTCCTCTATTTACAAGTGTGAAAAAATTATTAGGGAGGAAATTTTGTAGCCGTCAACACAAAGAATTATATTCCCTTCAAATGTGGTTTCAATCTTTGTCTCCAACATTCTAGATTTAAATCCAAATTATCAAGACATGATGCGAGTTGCAAGTGCATTCATTCAAAAGGTCTTCCTTAGGACAATGCATTGCTAAAAAGCATTCAAAATTATCATTTTTGAATGAGAGAGGCTTACATTGGTGGTGTTTTTCCTAGAGGCACCATCTACATAATAAAGATAGCTTCAAAAATATATATATTGGTATGAGATTGGCCCTCGAATTCTTTTTAGCAAGCTATTTGTTCAGGGAGTTGATTCGGTACCGCTATGAACTAGGAAATGACATGGAAAGAAGTTTCAAAAGAAAGTACCATGCAATCCCATTTCTTATTACACATCATTGTCACTAAGTAGCAATTGTCAAGTCTCCAAATATGCCACAACAAAGAGAGGTGGATTTTGCAGAACCGTAAGCATCTCGAGTTAATCCAAAAGCTCAACAAGTTAGGTAGTGTCTTCAACCAAATATCCCAAATATGAATGTAATGTAACCAATTCACAAACTACTCCACCAAACAATAAATGCATGCAGAAGGACGGGAATGATGCCAGCTTATCAATAGGGAAGTTTTAAAAGGTATATTAAAATAGCTTCAAATTTTGTATTCTTCTTTGTAAAAACTTCATATATCAAAATTGCTATAAGCAGAGTCAACTATTTTGATATAAGAAGTTGACATTTTGATGATACAATAGAAGTAGCATTAGGTATATCATTTTGGTGATATATAGTTATGAAGGATACTATGTTATCCTTGGACATCTGAAATCATAATACTTTTACTATATTGTACTCCTTCTTTTATATAATATAAATAGTCGGCTTAATGCCTTTTACTTAAAAATATATTTATATATCCACATTTTATCATAATATACAAAGGTAGATGCTCATTAATTGCTACTTTTGTTAGAAGATAAACATCATTAATTCAACTACCATGGTTGGGTTGAGATCCAATGGGTGTAATCAAAGAAGTCACCATTTTTGGAGAAGTATTTGAATGCATCTAGATATTATCTAAAGCTCTTTTCTTATATAAAGGTGATGCATAAACTAAATCTCAAGGAGAAAGCTTATGTATTTTTATAATTAATCAATAATATTATGTTCCTTAGGTACCTTGGTTTTGATATTAGGTGGAGGAAACATTGGGATACTAGAGGGTAAAACCATATAATTGAATTCTAGTCATCCTTTAAAAACTATGACTCACTACATGATAAAATTTTGAAGTAGGTGTCATATGGAATGTAAGATGAGGTGGAGGAAACACTGGGATACTAGAGGGTAAAACCATATAATTAGTTGTTACTTTTGAATTCTAGTCATCCTTTAAAAACTATGACTCACTACATGATAAAATTTTGAAGTAGGTGTCATATGGAATGTAAGATGAGTTGGAGGGAATCAAGTGTCCTTTAACAATAATTTTATGTTCTATATGGTAGGGAAAGAAAATTCAATAAAATCATATGCCAATGACATAAATGAAAGAGATTAGGAAAGAGGAATAAATCCATTGTAATGGTCTATCATTCAAAGTAAGTCTGAATTCACGTATAAATAAGATATTGTCATCTTGGTGTACTCATAATTTGAAAGAAAAAATGACTTAACATGTAGGGATGAATCACTACAACCATCAAATCCATGTTGCAATAATTCTTCACCCAAAGGCTATAATACCTTGCATGTAATGAAGTAGGAAGTAATGCAGCATCATGAATATCCATCTTTCAAGGTGTATTAACCTCATCACCAAAATCATTTGAAGGAAAAGTGCTCAAAGGTAACATAACATCATGCTCATAAATATCATTCGCATTAGTCATGGGAAAAATATGATCAAAATGGGGTTCCTAGATAAGTGAGGTGAGACTATACAAAAGGAATCTATGAGCAATCAACCATTTTATGAAGAAGGAAAAATCATGAAATGTCTAAACAATATCTCCATAGATAATACATCCCTATACATAGGGTTAAAAGATATGGAAGTGTCAAGTGTGGAAAGACTAGGTGGTATAAAGCTTTAGAAAACATCAACATTGATGACACACACATGGATAAAAGCTAAAGGCAATGGCCTATGAGAATCCATCATAAATAATTAATCAAGAATGCCCAATCTAAGGGTTGTTGTGTCTTGATCAAATAGATATGATTAATAAAAAACAAACCCTAATCAAAATATAGACATAGACCATAATAGAGGGTGGATCCAAACTCTATACAAATCTAAATAAGTATTATGCAATTTAAAATATAAGATTTCAATTCCTAATGTAGAATGAATAAACCCTAGGGTGCAAGAATGATAGGTTCACCAAAAATGTAAATAAATAAATAATATGTTTACAAATATGTGCTAGGGTAAGTCAATTAATTAGCAAAGATAAATAGATAACCTATGTTTGATAAAAATATTGAAATAAATGCTTGAAAAATAAATAATAAATAATGGTACTTAGTTCTTCACTCAATGTCGATTTTGACTTAGTTAAAAATGCTCCCAATTAATTTGTCCTTGCACTAGAAAGGGCCTATCAATCAAATGCCTCATAATTAGTGAAAATTTTATTTAACAACAAGCATCACTGCCATAATTGTGGAAGTGAACTATTTAATTGTAGAATTGATCACACAACTACAAATTTGGACTTTAGAATTTAATTTTTTCTAATTTTTAAGTTAGAAAACTACTCAACTTGTAACTTGCATAAAAATAGTGGTTTGGATACAAGAGTTTGTAAGTGATCAAGAAATATCTTCCTTTTGTCAAACTCCTACACATAGATTTAATGACTTTGTACAATGATCTAAAATAACAACCATTCATGTAGTATCTCCTAGGATGTAGTATCAATGGAAAATACTTTGATGTTCCTTAATGTGTGTGATATCTCTGATATTTCTAGATAATCCACATGAATAAGGGTTAATCCTTAAATACCACACCAAGGGTGCAAGTAAAGTACTTAGCACTTCAAATCAACACACAATGGCTGAATGGAGTGAAAGTAGACCTAAATTTAACATTTTAATATGAAAGCTTGGGGTTCATTTCTACAAATTGTGCAATTGACCTAGGTCAATTTTACAAATCATGAATTTGAACTTGGGCTAGAAAATTGGTAAAACTAAAGATCAAATTGATTCATAGGAATGAGTTGCAAATGAGATTAGGTAAAACTTGGGTCATTGAATAATTTTAAACAATAATTGTACCACTTATACACTTACCATTACATAAAAGAAAACTTAACCAAAATGAACCCAAAACATAAAGAAAATTTGTTAGGAATGTCATTTTCACCTTTACACATGCACTTGCTTTGTTTTCCTTTGTCTAATTTTGAGGCAAACTAGCCTTCTCTCAAACAAGGCATTGTATTTGAATATTTAAGTATGTTTTCCTTAAATGGTAACAAGTTTTTATTGTTACTTGAATGAATGCTTTTAATAATGTTCATGATACCTAGTAGTGTATGGGACCTAAGGATAGTAACAAAATTGTTTTATATACAAACAACCTTGATATATTTAGCCCAAATTATCTTGAATGTTATCCATTTATTTTTTAATCTTCATGAATCTTGATAAAAAGGTGTTGTTTTGGTTAGGTTCTCTCATTCAAACAAGATAGCAAGGAGTCACCTTCCAAGATATCCTTGTAAACAGAACATTCCATAATGTACAGCCATTCAATTTTCACTAACCCCCGAGTACAAAAATGGCATTCTCTCTACCTAATCTTTTTTATGCATTGTCCACCTCCCAATCTTGCACCTAAAACAATAAAAACTAATCTTAAAAAAAAAAATCCCATTTTATTTTGATTCCCATATATCATTTACTCGTGGTCACAAGTGAAATTGAATATTGGCCTACTCATTAAAAAAAGCATTATCATTTGAACAACATTTAGTCCTCCAATTTCGGAACACCTGCCAAATATGTGAAGGGTAAATTGCAAATTAAAAAACCAATATTAGAGAAGCGTGATAGTTCCTTCTCTCTTTAAACAAATATACACCCACTTCATCATTCCTCTGCAGCCAAGAAATGTGTGGAGACTGATAAAGTAATTTCGTGATATGTTTGAATTAATCGAAGAAATCAAAACATGATTGTTCATTGGTTGGACAATATGTGGCTTATCCCGTTGGTGTCGTCGCACTATATTCTACAATATCCATACTGGATTTTCTCGTCTACAGTGTCTCTCTCCTCTCATGGTCACTCCCATGGCAACCATGGAGCTGCCACCCCCATTTCCATCCTCTCATATGAACTCCACCCACAAAGCAGAAATTGGGCTCTCAATCACAGCTAATTCTCCTGTCCCTGTAAAACAGAAACCCAAACTAGAGACTACCAACAACAGCAGCAGCCATAGGTCTGAAATCGATACTGTATCTAAGCAGAGAAGATTGAAGAAGGAATTGGGCATCTTGACTTCTTTGCAGAGGAAGAGAGACATTGCTTTGGAGACAGACATATATGGACATCTATTGGAGGTCTGCACTGCCACGAAAGCAATGACAGAAGGTAAGCAAGTTCATGCCCACATACTTAAAAGTGGACTCGAACAAAACCAATACGTAGGAACCAAGCTTATAATACTGTATTCTGTGTGCTTGAGCATGCAGGATGCTAGGCTTGTTTTTGATAGAATTTACGAAAGAAACGTTATATTGTGGACTACAATAATTAGAGGGTACGCTAGGAATGGGTTATTTGATGAGGCTCTTAGATTATTTTATAAAATGCAAGAGACAGGGATACAACCTGATAACTTTGTTTATCCTTTGGCCCTTAAGGCATGCGGTGGGTTGTCGGATCTGGACAAAGGGAAGAAGATACATGACCAGATTGTGAGAAATCGGCTTGAATCTGATGTTTTTGTGGGTGCTGCTCTTGTAGACATGTATGTTAAATGTGGTAGAATTGAGGATGCACGCCTCGTCTTTGAAAAAATGTCTAGGAGAGATGTGGTTTTGTGGAATGCTATGATTACTGGCTATTCCCAGAATGGACATTCTAATGAGGCATTGAAACTCTTTCATCAGATGCTAGAGAGTGGCGTTAAACCCAATTCGACCACCATGGTGAGTGTCCTTCCGGCCTATGCGGATTTAGGTGACCTGCAAGAGGGTGTCTGGATCCATGATTATATTATTAAAAATCAGTTTGAATCGGATATTTCTGTAAGGAATTCCCTTATAGCAATGTATGCAAAATGTGGGAATATAAGCATTGCGCGGATGTTGTTTGATAAAATGTCAAAAAGAGATGTGGTTTCATGGAATGCAATGATTGCAGCTTATGCACAGAATGCACATGACAAGGAGGCATTTGCACTCTTTGGGCAGATGCAATTGTCTGGTGTGAAGCCTAACTCAGTCACCATGGTAAGTATTCTCCCAGTATGTGCCCGCTCAGCAGATTTGCTCAAGGGGAAGGAGATCCATAATTACATAATAAAGCATGGATTTGAGTCGAACATTCTTGTCAGAAATGCGCTTATAGACATGTATGCCAAATGTAGATATACAAAAGTTGCACGGCAGTTGTTTGATAGAATGCCAAAAAAAGATACAGTCTCATGGAATGCAATGATTTCAGGCTATGTTTCTGCTGGATATAACAGTGAAGCCTTGGAACTCTTCGGTCAAATGCAGCTAGAGAAAATCAAACCAAATGAAGTCACTATGCTATGTGTTCTCCCAGCATTTTCTGACATTACAGATCCCGATCAAAAGAAGTGGATTGACGATTTCATAACTAGAGGTGGACTAGAATCTAGTGTTTCAGCAGGAACTGCCCTTGTATCTATGTATTCTAAGTGTGGAAAAATGGAAGTGGCAAAAAATGTATTTGAAAAAATGTCTAATAGGGATGTGGTGGCATGGAATGCAATAATTGCAGGTTATGCCAAAACTGAATACAGCAATGAGGCCTTGACGCTCTTTTCTCAAATGCAACTAGAAGGGGTGATTCCCAATTCCTCTACCATAGTGAGTGTTCTCTCTGTATGTGCCAATTTAGCAGCTCTCAGGCGAGGCAAGTGTATCCATAATTATCTCATTAGAAGCGGATTTGAATTAGATGTTTATGTCCACAATGCTCTGGTAATAATGTATGCAAAGTGTGGGAGAATCAAGACTGCACGCCGGTTATTTGATGAAATGCCTGAAAGAGATGTAGTATCATGGAATGCTATGATTGCAGGATATGGAATGCTTGGTTATGACAAGGATGCCTTTGAATTTTTCTCCCAAATGCAGCTATCAGGTTTGATGCCAGACTATGTCACTTTCATTGGAGTTTTGTCTGCTTGTAGTTATGCAGGCCTTGTAAATGAGGGCTGGCAATATTTTGATAGCATGAGTCAAGATTATTATATCACCCCCAGGATGGAGCATTATGCATGCATGGTTGAACTTCTTGGCCGTCCAGGACGTCTTTATGAAGCATATGACTTCATTGAAATGATGCCTATAAAGCCTGACGCTAAGGTGTGGAGGGCCTTGCTTAGTGCTTGCAGAAAACATCACAATATACAGCTAGGCAAATGCGCGGCAGAGCACCTTCTTGAGCTAGAGCCTCAAAATGTGGTGTATTATGAATTACTTTCAAACATCTATGCTGCTGCTGGTAGATGGGATGATGTAGTAAATGTGAGGAAACTGCAAAAAGATAGGGGGTTGGAAAAGAGTCCAGGATACAGCTGGATTGAGATAAAGAACAGGGTTCATGCTTTTGTTGTAGGAGACAAATCGCACCCACAAACAGATAAAATATATGCTCAGCTGAAGAGCTTGGTTGGGCAGATGAAAGCAGCAGGGTATGTTCCAGACACAAGCTTTGTTCTACATGATGTGGAGGAAGAAGTCAAGGAAGATATTCTTTTTAGCCACAGTGAGAAATTGGCAATTTCTTTCGGGCTTATTAACACAAACCCTGGTACACCTCTATGGATAACAAAGAACCGTACTGTGTGTAGTGATTGTCACACTGCCTTAAAGTTCATCTCCAAAATTGAGGACCGAGAAATTATCGTGAAGGATTCAGATAGATTCCATCAATTCAAGGATGGATTGTGTTCCTGTGGAGATTTCTGGTAATGTTAAATATGAAGAACAGCATGGGCTTTGTGTAATAACAAACGCATGCATACAATTGGGTTTTCCTAGCCAGATTCTAGGGGGCTAATTTTGTTTCAAGCAAGAATTAATGTCAAGATATCCCAGTCATTATCAATCATGTATATAAGCTGAAGCAAACCTCACAAGAAAGATTAAAAAATCAAATAAAATGAAATTATAAATTTGATGATTTCTATAATTGGTGGAGGTATCCCTTGAAAGATATTTTGCCACAATCTTCACTAATAGGCCTATTATTTTTTACATCATATATTTTAATTATCTTAGCTATAGAAACACCACCTCCAATTATTTGATCTCTAGAATTGATGTTTCCCTTGGTCACTGATAAATTTCAAATCTTAGTTTGATTAGGATTATAGATTATAAACTGTTGAATCATTATTGAAATTGGTACCTGTGACAACCAATACATTGATCACAATTATAGATTCTAGAAGATGTGTTTGTACTGATTATGATTTCTTTTATGCAGACCTGTTGAACCAGTGGAGATCAATCTCATGCTCTGTATCCTTTCAACTGCATTTCTATTTAGATAAAAGAATTTTGGATTCAATTGTTTCTGTTTATTTGTATCAACATTTCAAATCACATTCAGTGATTCAACATCAGAAAGAAGAAAAATCACTGTGTGATTGGAGACGTCGATACAAATAAACAGACACAGTTGAATCCAAAATTCTTTTATCTAAATCTTATGAACCGTGAAAAAATCATTCCTCCATTTCTATTTTCAATATCTCAAATTATTGTTTTTTAAGTTTTGGGGATTAGGTCGTGCTCACGAGTCTTCTATAGAAGAGGTAACATATTACAGTCTTCTTCGTTGACAAATAGTTTATTGTTGCGGTCTCTGTAGCATTTTTACATTGTCTTTCAATACATTGATTCTCATATGTTATCATATCTTTATTCTCATGTTTGCCTCTCATGTCTTTGTTAAGGTTTTTCTATTTAATTTTCGTAAGGGTTGTCTGTTCTGGAGATGATTGTCTCATCAAACCACTCTTTATTTAGGTCTTTTTCAGCGTCTTCCTCGGAAAAGTTTATCATTTGTAGACATGTTCTTTGAAATTAGTACTTTTCATTAATTACCATGCTCTGATAACTTACATTGTTGAAATCTATCTCTCTATGGAGTTATGTTTACTCCAGGTGATTTTGTCTTCCTTGCGGCTTGCATTCATCGTTTGGTTTTTTATCACTGCCTTCCTCAGAAACATGTGTCTGCTGGGTTACTAGTCTTAGTTTTCAAACTTTTTATGGTATTACATGGTATTGTGTCCTCTTTACTCTGTCTATTAACCATCTGATTGGAAAATTTCATCATTCATATGTGCCACTCATAACACTAAGAGGTGGATGTAACAGGAGATGAAACACACAAAGTTTTGCCTATTAAATCGCCCACTTCACGATCCAGAAAGGTATTATAGAATTGAAAATATGCTGTGTTCTAGTTGTAGTTGGAGAATACACGGTATATGTATTGAAACTTGGAAGAGACTTTATTAATAATTTGCATGTATTAAAATGCCAACCAAAATACAATATAGAGAAGGAAGCAAATAGAGAAGGAAGCAATGAGTTTGTTCCCAATATACTCTAAAAAGTACATTAAACCCTGCATTTCAAATTTTAAGCTGAAATGTGAATAATGACTCCTACAATGTAAGATTACATAACCATGTTAAGACTATGTTTTGAATATGTCCAAAAATGTCTGAAATTTTTCTACAGCTATAGAAATTGTACATCTTGACTATCAACAACCAAGTTCTTAATCTTCCTTGGCTAAAATAATATAGCTTGTTATTTGGGTTTCTCCTCAAATGGAGTAGCAGAGAAGCATTGATTCTGATAGGATTGATTAACAATAAGCATGTGTAATCTGCCTCTATCAGTTGAGTGATATGTTGGAGTAAGCTCGACGCGGTAATCTGTCTGTTTTTGTATAGAAGTTGATCAAGCTGGGTATTTTGTGAGACAAATGGAATTACCAGCTGATTTAGCCCAAGCACAACCACAGCACATAGGTAAACATAACTAGTTTTATATATCATGAGCCTTTTGTCTTTCAGTCAGTATTGTAATCAGATCATAGCTTAAGACAGGCAAGGATTATGACCAGTGGTTGTTACTGTGGACTGCCATCTGGAATCAAGAGGTGAGACGTGGATGAAAATAATTATTTGTTAAGATTTATGTAAAGGTTTGGTTAGTGATTTTATGTCCGTAAAGTCTTCCTGATTTGTTTATGCATGCAAACACCTATTTCTAGGTTGGGGATTTGACTTTTGGTAGCTAGGACATAAAGTTTGTGAGCTGATGTATGAGGCCAAAGAGCCATGTTAAATTGACCTTGGAATAAAGCCAATGAGATACCGGCTTCCCTTGGTGAAGAATTTGAGAAGGTGAATCGAAGGAGTAGCTGCAAGTGGCCTGTATTAAAAAGAATGATGGGAGACCATTAAATGGATTCTTGGTTGATGTATAGGCTATTGCAAAATCTATCCGTATTCCAACATAGGCTTGAGAGGTAACTTTCAGCAATAAAGGTACGATTAACTTTGATGGTATTAGAGCAATAATTAGACCTTAGACTCATTTTAGTTAGAGCATTCATAAGGTGACATGGGAATAATGCAATTTTTTAATTAATTATTTTTAGATTTCATTGTCATTGTAAGTTCTGAAAATTCATTTGGTAAAATACCTTCTCTATGTACATTTATGAGCATAATTCCACTTGAGTCTTTAAGTAGACAACAAATTTTCCAAGCAATTTTGTGAAACCATTTATGACAGTTTAAATTGGTCCAAAGGAAGTCTCATAAAAGCTTGCCAAGCATTAAATTTTTTTAGGCTTCATTGTCATTGCAAGTTCTAAAAATTCATTTGGCAAAACACCTTCTCTATGTACATTTATGAGCGTAATTCCACTTGAATCTTTAAGTAGAAAACAAATTTTCCAAGCAATTTTGTGAAACCATTTATGATAGTTTAAATTGGTCCAAAGGAAGTCTCATAAAAGCTTGCCAAGCTTGTGGTATGAGGCTTTAGAAGGAACCTAACAAGAAGAATAGTAAACATGGGTTGTAGCCAAACCTTCAGAGCAGATTTAAAAATTATCTATTGTCAAAAGTGGTTTGGTGATCCACTGGGCAAGTTTTTCTTTAGCTCTATCAATAAAATATTGTGAAAGCATGGCTTGGCAAGCTTGTAAGGCAAAGGAGTTTCCTATAAATTTAAAAATTTCTCCATGATCAATGACTTTCCAACCAAAAGTATGAATCTAGGTTGGGATGGGGATTTTTTTCGCCTATAATATTGAGTCTCATTCCATTAAATGTTGGAGATAGAAGCAAGACAGAAGATATCAAGATATTTGAAGGCTTGGCAAGCATTATCATCTTCCCCAATGTGTGTTAGAAAGAAATCATCCATAAAGTGGTCATTAAACAATTGTTGGGAGGTGGTAACAAGTAGAGAGACACATATGACCCTTCATTGGGAGATACCATTAGCAAGTAGATACACCACACTCTCTACAACAAGCACATAAAGAGAAGGCACTAGAGGACAACCTTGTCTAATTGAACGAATGAGACCAAAGGGTTCGTATTGATCAATATTAATTGTGAGAAAAATAGAAGCATTAGCAAATAACATTTGGAGTGATTGTATGAAACTAAGACTAAATCCTAGAGCTGAAACCATGGCCAAAATGAAAATTCATTCGATCCTATTGTAAGCCTTTTCAAACTCAATCTTGATAAACACTTGTTGATTAGGCTTACGAGCCCATTTCATTCTCTCCTAGATAACAATCACATTATCAAGGATGTATCTTCTTATAGAATAAATCTTCTATGTTCAGAACAAGCAATCAATGCAAGAAGATGCCCAATGTGCAAGGCAAGAACCTTCATAATGATTATGTAGGAGACTTTTAAAAGGTGATGGGTATCCAATTGTAGATCAACTTTGGATCAATAGCTTTAGGTATGAACTCTATACTCCATTGATTAATTATATAAGACCTATAAAGTTGTGAAATGCTTCAAGATAAACTTGAATTGGACCATGGTCAACCTCATCTAAAAGAATTTTGTACAATTCACAAGGAAATCCATCACATTTAGGATCTTTGACATTGGACATTCTAAATGCAACCGAGAGGTCCTCCTAGGAAAGAATTTTCTTACTAGTAACAACCTACTTTTGTAACACCCCGCCACACAACCCTAGAGGATGTTGCAAACAACTACTTAAACAGGCTAATTTTTTTTTTGTTTATGTACAATTAATATACAAGTTTGCTTCCCAATGCAAACATCCCCTAAGGTTACAAGACTGAGATGACATAACAACCCACAAACAACATAAGTGAATATAAACCATGCCAATTATTTAAACAATAATTAAACACATACAATCCAATTAAGATAATTTACAACAAGCATAGAGATAACTGTCCAATCCATTTATCCATAATCAAATATTACAATTACAACTCTCATTCCCCGAATGAGGCAAGTCCAATAAATAGGGTTACAGTTACAACTTCCACCTCGATAATAGATGAGGGGTAACATATAAGATCCAATTGAAATGAAATAAAGCAAAAACTGAAATTGAATTCCACGAGCTCTCCAACTAGAAGTCTCGTCTACATGAACAAGAAGAATGTCCAACAGATTTAGGTGCACGCCACCCAACCAAGTGGAACCCAAAGGCCCACCCCCCGTGCTAGGAGATAGTAACAAGGAATCCTAGCCAAGACCATCTACCTATCGACACAGGCTAAATCACCACTGAACCAAACTGACACATCCAATCACATGTACCACACAAGCACATCACAAGTACAACCCAAGTACCACATACGTACAACATAAGTACACCAAAAGTACAACTCAAGAGCATCACGAGTAACACACAAGGACAACTCTGCATGGTCACATTGCTTCCAGAAATAAAGCAGAATGAGTATGTTAAGAGAACCATACACATAATAATCGAATACCAACTATGGTCACATCAGGTATGTTAAGGAAACCATACCCACAATAAACAAGAACCAAATGTTGTCCTAGACAGAGTGTCATCACACAGTTCGTCATGGGTTATCCTCTAGGATTCTTCCTAGGCTCCGACCCCCACAAGATTAGGTTATCCTGGTGACCTTTACCGAATCCCGGCCCCCATACTCACTCATGCAGAATCAAATACCTTTCATACAGACAAGATAGATGACCTTGCCATTCCAGGCCTTCCCACCCATCCCAAGCCTAACTGAGCACTTGGGTCCATGAGTGAGGCATTAATATCTTGATTAGTGAGAAGTTAGTCCTAAACTTCTAAGTATTGTTTTAGTTATCACTTGATTAAATCACTTCCGAAGGTTATCCTAGATACCTCTTTGGGCTCTGGCCCCTACGAAAGCCACTCTTCTACTTGACAACACACATAACATCCAAACATCCAAGGATACAAAGTGCAACAACAAGATAACACGTCCACTCCTTTCTCAGGAGGCGACATAAGATAAAGCCATCTCCAAACACTGGAGGTAACAACAATAACAAAACCACTCCTGACAAGGAGGCACACATTACAAAATCCACTCCTTTCTCAGGAGGCCCAAAACATTCCCGTTCATAGAAACCGAGTATAACATTGACATAACTTCATGCACTTCCCAAGGGAATTAACCAATAGTCGACATCACAAGACGACAACCCCCCAACCTCTAGGGTCCTCTGGAAGACTCATAGATTAAAGACATTTAACCCTTTCCCAAAACATGAACTCAGAGGAAACAATCACGAAGGCAGGTTGCGAGGAATTAAACTAATTTTGGATTCACTAAATCCATTTCCCATTGCTCAATAAAACTGATTTAAACATACGTCTCTTTCAAACAAGATGAAATTTATACCAACACTTAATTCCCTAAATGCCTTAAATAATAAAAATAAGCATTTACTTCTATAATTTCAAAATATATCGTTAAAATAAATAACTGTTCTCCTTGCAAATTAAATCATTTAAATGAAATCAATTAATTTTCGCCATTAAGCACATTTCTTTTAAATTCAACGTTTGACCTTGCAAATAATATTATTTTTAAAATAAATCCACCAATTCGACTATTGCAAAATGACTTAAAAATTCTCCCAATTATATTTAAATCATTTATCTTTTAAATCAATTATTTAATTCTCTCAATTGCAACAAAATCCTGCTATTATTTAAATTCCCCATTTAATATATATATATTAAAGAATTAACCATCTCCACTATATATAAATATTATCATCTAATAATATATTAAAATAATATAAAATATATTCATATTTTGATATTAAATTAATATATTATAAAAATAATAATTATATAAATATTATTTATTTTTATATTTTTTTAATATTTTTTTTATGACAAGGAGCCACCCATGCGCCTCGAGTCGCGCGCCAACCCTAAGGGTTTGGGTCACGTGGACCTCGGATCGTGTGCCACATTTAGGGCAGGGGCGCTGACCGTTCTTTGGCTGCGGTTTTTCTTTAGCCACGGATTTTAACTGGCCGCGCGGTTTTTACAGTGGTCGGCGGTGGAGGTTAAGGTGGGGCGGCCGGTTGTGTTACCCACAGCTGACCCACCACAGTGGTGGGCGCGGTTGTGTTAACCACAGCCGAACCCACCATAGTGGTGGTGGCGATTGTGTTTAACACAGTCGTCCCTCCCACTGCGGGCAACTGCGTGGGGCGCACTGGGCACGACTCCCCACAGCGCCTCCCATGGGGGCGGTTATGGGTTGAGCCCCCAGCACCCCTCACTTAGTTTTTTTTTTAATTTATTTCATTTTCAATGACTTGCGGATTTCTTGAAATCCGCGCCTCTCCCAGGCAAAAAAAGGAAAAATATTTTAACAGCATATCCCCAACAACATATATGCATTAATATAAATATATATATATATATATATATTTGTATATATATTCACAAATGAAAATAACAGAACTAAATGAGGGAGTAATACATAGAAAAATCTTTTTAAATCAAGAACACCATTTTTAATGGAGAAATTTGCTTTCAAATAGGGTTTTTTCTTTCCTTTCAAATTTTGAATCAAGAATCAAGAGGGGTTTTTTTATTTGCAAACCAAATCTAGGTTTTGAATGCTTCCAAATAACAAACATATAATATAGCACAACTAAATTTAATCAACAAAGAACTTGGTATTCTTGAATTTGAGGAGATCTAGACGATGCTTAGCTTCCAACCTTGCATCCAGTTCCACAAATTTTGCAACTTCCATCCCAAAACCCACAAAAATCCAACAATTTCTCCACACCCCATTTTCAATATCCAAATTTTTCCTCCTCCAAAAATTGAGAAAAGAAATTCAACCATAACGATAAAACCCTAAAATTTCAACAACCACCCTCATAAATTTCAGAAAACAGAAAAATGCAAAATATCTCAATTTCCCCCATTTTTGAATTCAAACTTTCAAATTGACTTTTAAATCATTTTTCAATTTCAACAAATATCAAATAATTTCCAAAATGAATTTGCTTAATTTCAAATTAATTAATTTAATTAATTCAATAAAATAAATCTAATCCAAGATTAAATTATTTTATTAATTAAATTAAATTAATTTAATAACTTTAAATAACATTTTCTACATTGAAACTAGATTAATTTAATCAACAACCTTTATATATATAAAGCCATTTAATTACCTTTTAACTTGCAATTTTAAATAATCGAAGAGAGGGAATAATAATCAAAGCAACACAACCTGACAACACTTGACGACATACTAGGACTAGGGTGACGATTTGGCACGAAAAACCTAGCTACTATCTCCCAATCGAATACCGTTGGGAAATGGAAACGCTCGAACCTGTGAAACCAGGTGGAGTCGATGCCCTGTACTTGTCAACCTGTGAACACAGAGTATATCCACATGCATATATATGTTAAAATTAAATCACATAGTGAAGAGGAAATCTCGGGATCGCAGGGCGCTCGCAAGCTAGTGATGCAATCTCGTCCCCTTCACCAATACAATATTACTAACTGACAAATCTAACATCATTAATATGATCAAAAGCATAAACATCATTAATTCAATTATCCACTATGCTAATCCAAAGCAGGACATAATGATAACATCAGGATCAAATGCCATCACAACAAAATATCACATTCACATCACTTTACAGATAGCGATCAAACAGCAACTGAGTTCTAAGTCAAAGCACCAACATAAAATAAGGTCTAACCAAACAGAACACTGTTCGATCAAAAGAGCAAAACAGAGGGGTCTTACAACTTTGTTGAGAGCTTGCAAGACACAACTTCCAAACAAACATTAAGAGCAAACTTTTTTGGGGGATGAGGTTTGCATTTGAAAGACTCTAGTATAATGTTGAACAAAAGCATGGAGGGCATTAAGAATAATAGAGAGGCTCTAGACATCTACTTTGATACATGATCTATTAAGAAGATTTTTTAAATTACAAGTCCTCGAAAAATTCTTTAGATACATGATCACCAACTTTTAACAAGTGAATTGTGGCTTTAATTTTGGCACCATTTATAGAGTAGGCATCAACCACCCTCACAAGATGACACTACTTTGTCACCTAGATTTGAAAGGGCATGTGGGAAGGTGTGACTTTGAGTTAAGTGGAGAGGCAAAATCTCTGATAATATAGCTCATAGGATTTGTGGTATATTTTATTAGTTATCAACCAAACATTTTGAGGAATTGGGCAGTATAGGAGATGGTGTCAAACCACCATCTAATCCAGCCATTGCTACCTTTTAAATATGGCACCAACTTCCAAATAGGTTGGATCCAACATGGAATTATGATGAGTTAATGGTGTTAAAAAAATTAAGTCCTTTTGAGGGCCTCACTCAATCTTAAAATAGATAGGTAAATTATTAGAGAGGACACAATTTGGTAGCAGTTCCATTGGAAGTACATAATAAAATTGGTGAATGAGGAGCAAGGGTGTGCTAACATCATGACATGATCAAGTCTCTTAATGACTCTATCAAATCCACCACATAAATTAGACCGTATCGATTTGGAGACATGCTTTGACAACCAAGATTAGGATTATAAAGGCCCAGTTTAGTTTGCATGTAAAATCACATCTTTCTCTCACTAGCTAACCAACGCTTTGGAAAATAGCCTTGTTTTTCTAATGTCGCCTCAACCATATTGAAGTTACTTTTAATGACCCACTTCACTAATTAAAGCCTATATATAATCCAATGATAGAGTATTGTCCTCTCAATTGCATCATTTAAGGCATAGAGATTGACAATACAAAAAGCTTGGCTTTCTAAATTGAAAAGAACCCTTAAGGCTCTATTAGTGGGGTCATATCTATGGGTAACATAGTGACCAATTGTCACCTAGAATTAACAAATGTAGTCATGCAACCTTGACCAAGCTCATGATTACTATTGAAACAAAAAATACTATGCCATATGACATGACACATGAGTAGACAAAGAATGTCTAGAGAAGAAATTATTTGTTTAAATCTTGCACTATGAATTTTGGGTTCAGGTCTATTAGACCATTTACATTCCATGAGAAGTAATTCACGAGGTAAGGGGTCAAGGGGCATTTCCTTTGTAATGCCTAAAGATAACCCATTTTTTTTTAAACTTCCAAAAAACTACAAATTATACAATTGCAACACCTAATGATATCTATCTCAATTAAATATAAGATTTTTCCCAATTTTTCTAGATTTTAATCATGTATAAATTTTACATATCTTACTAACAAATTCAACTTTTAAAATGTTAAATATTTAAAAAATAATAATACTATCACTTTAAAAAAACACTAATCTATTTAAAGATCAAGTCTACCCTTAAACTGTGTATTAAATAAAATATTATTCTTCAAATAATCTCAAACTAAAAAAATCAAGTACAATAAAACATTTCATCTCCCCTTAATAAACTAACTTATTACAATAGAAAATACCCACACTTGAGATCTAATCAATTTCCCCCCTTTTATCCTTAAAATTTATTTATGAGTTAAAAACACATTTCTTCTTTTTGACCATTTAAAATTAATTATTTTAACAAAAATCAATTTACATTTTATTTCCAAGTTCCCATTTGTTTAAATTCCTCAAGGGTATAATTTTGAAGATAATTTTTTAAATTATATTATAGATTAATATCAAGTACTTATTTTAAGTATTCAACAAAAGATGAACCTACAAATTAGACTTGACTCTCATTGTGTTGGGTTTAAGGTATTATGACTAAATTTGCTCAAGGTCTAAAGCTTCTTCAACTAATGTTTATGTGACAAAGTAAATTTTAACTTAAGTTGTGGAGGCTAGAATATGGTTTCTCACCAAGGGTTAAATCCCTATTAGAATTAAATCAATTTAAGAAAATTATAATTAACAATGAGGACTCCTAATAGATTGAGAATCAAATCTCATCCCTTAGATGTGATTCAATATGGACCCTTGGATTTAGGGCATTATAATGAAGCCCTACTCTACAGAAAAATCAAACAAAAAAAAACTCTTCATTTCTCTCTTCTCTCACTTTATTATTTGCAAGTTAAAGGATGTAACGCCTCACCATGCAATCCTAGAGAAAGTTGCAATTAACTACTCAAACGAACTAATTTTTATTTTTTTTAAGTATAATTAATATGCAAGATCACTACCCATTGCAACAACCTCTAAGGTTACAAGATTGAGATTATTTATTAACCCACGAATGACATAAAAGAATTGGAACCACAACATTTAATTACCTAAGAAATTAATAACACATACATTCCATACAAGATAAATTCATCAAAAAAAATAGAGATACCATAAGATCTCATTTAACAATAAGATTACAACTCTCATTCCTCGAATGAGCTAAATCCAATAAGCATTATTACAAATTATAATCCTCCACCTCGATTACAAATGACGGGTAATAAATCACTAGATCAACTGAAATGAAAATAAGCATAAAGAGTAACTGAATCCCACGAGCTCTCCAACTGGAAATCTCGTCAACACGAACAAGAAGAAAGCCCAACGGAGTAAGGTGCACGCCACCCAACCAAGTGGTACACGAAGGCCCACCCCCCGTGCTAGGAGATAGTAACAAGAATTCCTAGACAAGACCATCTACCTCTAGATATAGGCTGACTCAAACTGATACAACCAAGCACATGAACCATACAACCACAAGTACACCATTACATTACTGACATGGATTACATTGCTTTAGTTATCACTTGATTAAAATTCCTCTGAAGGTTACCCAGTTTACCTCTTACAGCTTTGGCCCCTAATGGAAGCCACTCTTCTACTTGACAACACACATTCAAACCAATTACAAAGGGAGCCCAAGTGCATACGAAATGGATAAAACATTCGCTCCAACTCAAGGAGGAAACAAATATTGAAACTCACTCCATACACTGGAGGCAACAAATCACATAATCCACTCCTTCCAAAGGAGGCACAAATCATCCCCGTTCGTGGAAACCGGGTAATTAACTAATAACGTAACATGCACTGCCCAAGGGATTTAACAGACGGTTGACATCACAAAATGACAAACCCCAACCTCTAGGGTCCTCTGGAAGACTTACATATTAGAGACACAAATAACCCACTTCCCCAAATATGAACACGGTGGGATTTAATCACATAAAGCATTGGCAAGGAAAGAAACTAATTTTGGATATATTAAATTCATTTCCCTTAATAACATTCAATAATTTATTTCCTCAATAAAACTAATTAATAATGTCTCTTTCAGACACAAGTTGAGATTTAAACCAAATATTTAATCCTTAATTGCTTGCAAATAAAATAAAATAAACATTTACTTCTTTGTTCCAAACATACTACTTCACAACATCTATTTTTTCCCTTCAATATAATTCATTCTAAATTCAATTAATTCCTCTGCTAACACATATGACTTTATAATCAGATACTTGACCTTTTAAAACCTATTATTTTAACATCAAATATATGTTCTAACAAAACATAATAATTTAAGATTCAATAATTTGTCTATTAACATATTATGTTAAAACAATTTCTTCTTTCCCAAACTATATCATTTTAAATTCCTCCAATTGTATTTAAAACATGATATTATTTAAATCACCAATTAAATCCATATATATTCAAATATTTAATTCTTCAATTAAATATTTATGTTTAAATATATATATTAAATCTTATTATATTATTTAAACATATTAACATAATCATTTAATTTCATATATATATATCTTTTAAACCTTATAATAAGAATTTCCAAAAAAAACAAATAATATAAAATATTTTAATATTATAAAATATAATATAAAAATATTATTTATAAATATTTCATATTATAAAATATAATATTAAATATTATATTTTTATATATAAAAAAAAAAATGAATTAAGGGAAGGTCAAACTGCGAGTTCTCCTCGGGTCGCGTGTTTGTTGAGTGGGGCGGTCGGTTGTTTCGGGTCACGCGCCTCCCACATGGGTCGATCGGTTGTCTTTACACACAACCGACCCCCATTGTTGGGAGTGACTGTGTGTAAACATAGTCGACACCCCCAAAGGGGGCGACGGTTGTGTCTACACACAGTCGTCCCTTCCAAGAGCAGCGACGACAGGGGGGTATGGGGGTCGCGCTGGGCGGGGCTCCCCCACACGCCTCCCATGGGGGCGCAGTGGGGTGAGCCCCCAATGGCTCCCCCAAACCCTACCTCTTTCTTTTTTAAATATTATCTTTCAACCGAGCCCTGCGAAGTTTTAAAAAAATCAAAAAATCATTCTTTTTAAAACAGGGGTTTCATAATATATTTTTTTTAAACAGCATATTTTTTTCAAAAAAAATTGAAACAATATATATATATATATACATATTTAAACACCCCCATCAGAGATTTGTGAAACTAATTAGGCAAACAATATATAAAAACAATCATTTATAGCCAAGAACACAATTTTTCATGAGAATTTTAATTTCCAAACAAAGGTTTTCAAAGTTTTAAAACCAAATTTAACATGGGTTTATTTTGTTATTCAAACAAAGTTTATTTCCTTTTCCAAAAAAATATCAAAATTATGAATCATTTCAAATTGAACTAATTTTAATAAAAGAAAAACCCGGTTCTTCCAAAAGCTTGATAAGTTTACAATGGTGTAAGCCCTCTCCTCAGTTTCAAGATCCTTCCCAGCAATCCAACTGATCTTCTCAAAACAATTCCAAATCCTAAAACACACAACCAGCAAATTTCTCTCCTTCTTTCAATTTTTCCATCCTCCCCTCAAAACTCAACCAAAAATCCCAATAATAGAGAAAAATATCTATGCAGCCACCCTCATAAATTTTCAAAAATAGAATAGCAAATATCTCTATTTTCAATTTTTAAATTTTAAATTTTCTAAAAATGAAATTTAAATCTTTTTCTTTAATTTTGAACTTCAAACAATAATCCATTAATTTCAAAATGAATATCTTAATTCAATTCAATACCATTAATTTAATTAATCAATAAAATAAATCTAATCCAAAATTAAATTATTTTATTAATTAAATTAAATTAATCAATAAATTAAATAACATTTCTAACATTATAACTAGATTCATTTAATCAACAAATTAACTACATAGGTCATTTATCACCATTTTCAACTTGCAATTTAATAAGATCAAGGCAATTGAACAATATTAAAACAACTGAACCAGACTACAATCTGTCGACACACTATGACTAGGGTGATGACTTGGCATGGGAAACCTAGCTACTATCTCCCAATCAAATATCGTTGGCAATGGACGCGCTCAAACCTGTGAAACCAGGTGGAGTCGATGTCCTGTACTTGTGATCCTGCAACCAAGCGTATACCAACATGTACATATATCTCCTAGTAGAACACATCGTGAAGAGGAAATCGTGAAATCGCAGGGCACTCACGAGCGAGTGGTGCAATCTCATCCCCTTCACCAATACAGTATTACTAACTGACGAATATCACATCAATGGCATAATCCAAAGCATAAAACATCATTAATTCAAATATTCACAATGCTAATTCAAAACATGTCATAATGATAACATCTAAATAAAATACCATCACATCAAAATATAACATTCACATCGTTTTATAGATAGCGATCAAATAGTAATCGAGTACCAAAGTCGCAGTACTAACAAAAAATAAAGCATAACAAAACAGAACACTATTCGATCAATAGAGCAAAACGAAGGGGTATTACAAAGGAACTTGACGAGGTAAAAACAACCTCATCATAATAAAATCTGGAAATTTTACTTTTGCTAACTCAATCCTAAGCCTGTGCCAATTTATAAACTTTAGGAGAAGTAATTGCTTATTTTAAGGAAAATTATGCTTTATTTCTTTCTGTTGATCAATTGAGGAAATTTATCAAAGCAAGTTTAATGGGTTGATTTGAGTGTTTTTGTAGGGAATAACAAGTCATCATGTGGTTGTTACAGAAGTTTATCCAGCATGTGCCTCAAGAGTAATGTTGTGAACCCACTCCTAGATTCCTGGATGATGCATCGAAGATTTATTTTCGGTTTCTTTAAATTTTGTTGTTAAAAACTTTATGGCTCTTTTTGAGCCTTCTACATGTTTAAGAGCTTTAAAGGACATTGAAGTTAGTTTTAAGTTAAGGAAGACTTTTTCAATGGCTATCCATGCCATCTTAAATTTAGGATTTAGTTAAGAAGTTATCTATAAAACTGTAATTTCACAAGTGATGAATAAGACAGAGAGGAAGTATTGTTATGCTGTTCACATGGTTTTTCAAAGCACTGTTAAAATGAGTTATTTGATATCTGTCTATTGGTAACTATTGAATTTCGAATGATGATGATTGTTTGTAATAAAAGGGTTTGAGAACCTGTAGCTTATGTGATCTAAAGATGAAGTATTAGCCCGCGAGTTGGCCACTCGAGGGGAGTTAGCCTAGATAGATAAGTATTTTATTGTTAAGTTATTTTCTTTGTTAAAGGTAAATTTTTGTTCAGTAGGAAGTAACAAGTTGTTGAAGAGTCAAGTCTGTAGTTCCGAAGCATCGTTGTTTTTAATTTGTATAAGTTATCTTTTGTAGTTGATAAAATTCATTTACTGTTTAAAAGATGTTTAATTGTCTATGTCCTTACTTTTATGTTTCTGTAATACATTCGTTGTTTAGTTTGCTTGTTTCCATGCTTTCTAGTTTAGTCATAATGCTTTCTAAATTAGTTGTCTTATGCTTTTTAATTTAGTATTTGTGGATTTTCTTAGAATAACATTATTTTCTAGTTAAAAATTAATGGCCTTAGATTATACTTGATTTCTGTAGTTTGAAAGAAAAACAAAAAATATAAAATGAGTTATTCAAATAATCTCCTTCTGCAAATTGCCTTGGACACTGCTCGGTCAACTAGTCGACATTCAATTATTCTAAAGTAGTAGGACCTGATGATAGTCTATCACTTTTTGGCACCATTGCCGGGGACTTCTTAAAAAACTTTGTGCTTAAGTGTTATTAGGAGACAGTTTGAATACAAAGTTTTATGCCAAAAATTTCTTAGTCGGCTTTCTTTTCCGCATGGTCCAGAAAAGAGGCCCTCAAGGATGTTTTATAGCAAATACCCCCCCAAAATATGTACCAATCATACATAGGGAAGCCCAAGGCTCAGACGACCACACTTCTGAAGAATTATTTGAGCCTACTCCACCAGAGGCTTTCCATTATTTACCTGTCGAGCAACTGGCAGAATAGCTAGTTATAGAGGAAGTTGTTTCCAAGGAACATACTTTTTTGGACATCATGGGAGATTGTAGAGTTGAACCTAACCACAATGAACCTCGGCCTCCTAGAACGTTTACTTATCCTATTACATTAGATGCTGATGATGATATTGTCATGAAGAACATTTCCCCAGCTTTCCTTTCAACCTTCTGTGGTTTATCCTCGGAAGACCCAGAATTGAGTTTAAAATCCTATGTCAGACTTATGATTATAAGAATGGCAATCAAAAGTTGAAGCTCTTTCCATCAACTTTGAAGGACTCAACAATGCGTTGGTTCATGGGATTGGGTTCTGGTAGTATAACATCCTGGGAAGAAATGGAGAATTTCTTCGTGCAAAAATACCAGAGTTACTGTAGGGTAAGTGATCGTAAGGAGGAGTTATTTAAGCTAAGACAAAATGAGGACGAAATTTTGGAGGATTATCTTGATAGGTTCCTCTTCCTCTCCAAAAGATGTGGAGAAACAACCATTAGCGTAGAGATTCTCAAAACAATATTTCTTAAAGGTCTTGATGATGACGCTCGAAGAAATCTTGATTTAATGGGAAAAGGTGACATATCTCAATTCACTCTTGAAGAAATATGTGAGTTATGTTAGAATTTCTCTCGTACTCAGGGAGGAATCTGCAAAACTAATATTTTTAAATGGTCTAATGAGATAGGTAAGCTCCACAAAGAAATAGAAAATCTAAAAATGGATATTCTCATGCAGTTGAATACCACATTAGATGGTATACAAGCTAAAACTCGCAACCCTGAGACCTTGTCAATTTATTGTCCAAGGTGTCAAAATAAACACCTATTGCGTGAGTGTCCTTTGGATAAAGTCAATGTTTGTCAACTGTGTGAGAAAAATCATCCTACAAACCAGTGCGAACTTTTGTTGGATATTAAGAATACTAAGAAAAACATCATTCAGGTTGAAGAACAAATACATGCCTTAAACCAATGTCAAGGAGGTAATTTCCCTTATGGATAGAATCCTAATCCTACATGGAGACCACAAAATAATTGGGCTCATAATCAATGGAGTCCATCTTGGAATTAGTCGCCTCCACCTCAACCTAACTAGGGAACTCCTCATTGGGGATCCCCTGAGTGGACAAACCACACATGGGGAAATCAACAGTGGTCAAATCAACCCCAATAATAGTGGTACCAACAACATGCAGTCCCCCAATGGAATCAGACACAAAATCAGTTCTATACTGAACCAAGGAGAAATCAACAATAAAATTTGTTACCTCCAGCTCAAAACCCTCCTCAAAATGAGTAGGTAAACCAACCTCAGCTTCCAGCGCAACCGCTTCCCAATCCTAAGAATAATCACCAAAATACACCAGTCGATTCTATCGAACATGAAAATGTTACAAGGCTTAATGCGATACACTTCGGAAATGAGCAGTTGCATTCTGGTCAAACTCTTCAACCTCCGACCATTGAAGAAATAGTGGAGGAAACTGAGCCTAAAAGTCCAACAAAAGACACATCGTCTAAGCAAGATACCACTCCTCAAGACAAAGAGCCCTTTTTAGCGGCAGGGGCTGCTGACTTGTCTCAGGGGGAGGAAGGTTAGTCCTTAAGTCAACATAACGAGGATCTTGTTCCAAGGAAGAAAAATATGGCACCATATCTGGAACATTTAAAGTCCATAACTCCAGAAGATACTCTGGAAGTATCTTTGGCTATAGAAACTGCATTAATTTAGGAGATTAAGCAGTTCCAAATTGAAGTTCCTTTATTGCAAGAAATAAAGGAAATCCTTGAATTAAACCAGTTAATCAAACAGTTATGTATCAAAACACTAGGGAGAAAGCCAAAAATGATAAATACTGTTCATATTAATGGTTATTTAGCTTATTTTCTATCTGGAAAGACTATTGCTCTGAAATACGATGATCCTAGAAGTCCACTTATAACTGTTACAGTCAACGAGGTAACAATACCAAATGCACTAGTGGATCTAGGAGCAACTATTAACGTGATGACTGTGGATGTAATGGAAAAATTAGGTTTAACTGATTTATGTCCTACAACCACAGTCTTATAAATGACAAATCAATCTATAGCCATCCCAAAGGGCGTCATTAAAAACGTCCTTGTCAAAGTTGATGGATGGGATTATCCAGTCAACTTCCAGGTAATTCAGTCGCTTACACCTAAGGATAGCTATCCTATAATTCTTGGAAGACCTTGGTTGGCCACGGTTGCTGCTAATATTGATTGTAGGGAAGGGGGAATGACCATTTCGCATGGCCAAGATAGCAAATACTTGTTCTTATATCCCCCTGCTAAGCCTACTAAGCACGAAAAAGTCTGGGTTGATGGACCTGAGGAATCAAATGGTTTAGATAGTTTAGCCTCCCTAGCCATGGTAATAATTAAACAACACGGGGAAGGACTGGAGGAATAGTTAGTAAACGAAATAGCACGCCTTGCTATAACCTCGAACGAGGAATAAATGATGGATGCTCCAAGGATTTTCGGACAACCAATTGATATAAGTGGAATGGAGCACAGTTATGATATAATGAGAATGCCGTGTCCCTTAGCAAATATGATTCCCAGAACAAGTCATTTCTATGAGGCTATCACAAGGTTTCACCAACTGGTACCTCATAGTTGTCCTCTTAATATGTTGTTGTGACCTATGTATACTGTGACCTTGGTTCATCCTGGAACAAAATTGATAATTTTATTACCAGGAAAAACCTTGAATATCAATAGTTAGTTGACAGAAACTCAAGAGGATAAGTTGTTTAATGTGTTGGTACAAAGGTCTAAATCTTTTGCTTGGGATTATACGGAAATGAGGGGAATTCACCGAAGTGTTTGTACTCATCACATTTACATTGACATCAGTATAAGGCTTGTTCACCAGCCTCAAAGGAGATTCAATCCTGCATTAAAGGATTTGATCAAAATTGAGATTGAGAAACTCCTTGGATTTATTTATCCAATCTCTGATAGTAAATGGGTATCACCTATGGTGGTAGTCCAAAGAAAAATGGGAAGTGGAGAATCTGTGTAGATTATCGAGAACTTAATAAAGCCACTTAAAGAGATTATTTTCCCTTACCATTCGTTGATCAGGTCCTGGACAACTTGGCTGGGAGGAAGTATTTTTCCTTTCTTGATGGATTTAGTGGTTATAATCAGATACAGGTTGCTCTAGAAGACCAAGACAAAACCACGTTTACTTGCCCTTGGGGCACATTTTCATATAGAGTGCTTCCTTTTGGACTGTGCAACGCTCCAGTGACCTTTCAGAGAGTCGTTCTTGCCATATTTTTTGCTCTCAGTAATGACTACGTCGAGGTCTACATGGATGATTTAACAGTCTATGGGTCAACATATAATGAAGCTCTTCATAACCTATATCGAGTTATGCAAGTTTGTGAGGAAAATAGACTATCCCTTAGCCATGAGAAATGCTTAATAATGGTGGAGCAAGGAATAGTCTTGTGTCATCATATTTCCTCAGAAGGAATAAAGGTCGGCCCTAAGAAAATTGAATTCATCCAACAGTTGACAATCCCTCAAACTCAGATAGATGTAAGAAGTTTTCTTGGACATGCTAGTTACTACAAAAGGTTCATAGAAGGCTTTAGTAAAATTACAGCTCCTATGTTCTCTCTTTTACAGAAAGAAGTGGAGTTTGTCTGGACATCTGAGTGTCAGCAATCATTTGAAGCAATCAAAGAAAAGATTGTCTCTGCTCCTATTCTGAGAGGGCCAAATTGGAGTATTCCCTTTTATATCTATGTTGATGCTTCTGACGATGCTATCAGTGCAATTATAGGACATGAAGATGAGAACGGGGGGAAGTATACTATATATTTCATCAGCAAAAATCTTACTCTGGCAGAAAATAATTATACAACAACAGAAAAGGAATTCCTGGTTGTTGTTCACGCTATCAAGAAATTTTTTCATTATATTACGAGGTATAAGGTCATAGTTTATATGAATCACTCAGATGTGAATTACCTAATGAACAAACCCGTGGTTAATGGTCGTTTCGAATTATGAGATGGCTATTGCTCCTTCAGGATTTTAATGCCATGATTCTTGATAAACCATGGAAATATAATGTGGTAGCCAATTTTCTGTCACAAATCAAAAATGAAGAAGATGACAGTACCCCTGTACAGGATTATTTTCCAGATGAATTTTTGTTTGCAGTTTCTGTAAAATCACCTTGGTTTGCAGATATCACTAACTATTTAGTTTCTTCAAAGATACCTCTTGGATTAACGTCTAAGAAAAAGAAACATCTAATCAAGGAAAGTGCCCTATTCAAGTGGATTCACATAATTTTATTTTTTTGTGGTCCTGACATGATTTTGAGGAGATGTGTAAGAGGGGATGAAACTTACAGCATTCTAAGGGCCTGTCACGATGACCCATCGGGAGGACATTACTCTGCAAAGAGAACTTCCCACAAAGTCTTAGGTGTCAGATACTATTGTCCCTCAATGCACAAAGACATTAAGAACTATTTTCATCATTGTGATGAATGTCATAGGGTAGGAAGACCAACTAATTGTTCGAAAATACCGTTGTTGTCACAGGTAGTCCTTGAACCATTCAAAAAATGGAGTTTAGATTTTATAGGACCCATAGATCCTTCCTCTCAAGGGAAAGAGTATATATTGGTTTTCCTTGACTACCAGACAAAATGGGCTAAAGTTCAAGCCTTAAGAATAGCTAGGGAAGAGCAGGTTGCAAACTTCCTTTATAATAAAATCTTCCTTAAATTTGGAGCCCCTCGAACTATCGTAACTAATCAGGGACCCCAATTCATGTCTCGAGTGCTCTTGGCATTTATCAATCATTTTCAGGTAAGCCATAGGAATTCATCCCCTTACAACCCTCAAGCGAACGACCAGGAAGAAGTAACTAATAGAGAACTGGAAAATATTCTAACAAAAATAGTTTCTTCTGGAATAAAAGAATGGACTAGGAAACTCCCTGAAGCTGTATGGGCATACAACACAACCTGGAAATCTACAACTGGATTCAACCCTTATGAGCTCGTTTCTGGGAAGAAGCCTCTTCTTCCCATTGAGTTTGAATTACAAACTCTATGAATGGCTATGGAATTAGGTCTAGATTTAAAACGATCCCAAGTTGAATGAGTTCTACAACTGAGTGAATTGGATGAACTTCGTTTACACGCCATCCATCAAACTGAACTAATTCAACATCAATGAAAAGTGTGGCACGATAAACATATTAAGGGAAAGGAGTTTCATAATGGGGACTGGGCCCTGTTATTTGATTCTAGATACAAGGATCATAAGGGGAAGCTCAGGACTCACTAGCTGGGACCTTATGAAGTTGAGGAAGTCTTTTCAAATGAAACTGTTCGGTTCAAACCAATCGATGGTGACACGTGAACTCTATTTGTTAATGTTCATCGCTTACGTGTCTACCATAAGCCAGTCAACAGGGAAGACTTTACAAGGATGGTCGAAATGCAGGGCGAGGTCCAATATATTGACTCTATCACGACAGAGTCTATCTAGTAACAATGTTATGTTGTTCAAAAAAAAAAATGAAAATATGCAATAAACGGACATGTATGCTGAGATATGATGTCAGTACCAATGCTCTAAAACTTGACATTTTAAGCCTGATGCTCTAGAACTTGTATAAAGCTCATCATATTGAAGAGGTGTTCTGCAATAAGGTTCAAAGTTCATGAAGTTCAAAAAAAAAATTCCATGTCACTCGACCTTTCATTTCATTGTTGCTCCAGCTACATCTTTTAGCGATGCTCTGGAACCTTTCATTCCATTGTTGCTCCGGTTGCATCTTTCAGCGATGCTCCGGAACCTTTCATTCCATTGCTGCTCCGATTGCATCTTTCAACGATGCTCCAGAACCTTTCATTCCATTGTTGCTCCGGCTACATGTTTCAGCGGTGCTCTGGAACCTCCATTTCATTCTTGTTTCGATTGCACCACACATCGATGCTCCAGAAATTATGCTCTCGTTTCGAGCACGTTGACCAAATTACATGCTCTGAACTTGTTTGTTTGTTTTCCGCCACCTTTTTCAAAAATTTAAATTTGTGCGATTCTTTTGCCAGAATATCCCATACATCTATCTTTCTATTTTTTCTTTAGTCATAAGTAAGACACCAAATTATGTACTTCTCATTGATAGCTCTGTCCCCCATAGAATTCTGCACCATATCATAATAACTTCGTCGTCACTTCAACCAATGCCTTCACGTCATCCTGTCAAATCTGTAAGGTATAAGATCTTTGAACGATCACGAAACGCGAGTAAGTATTAATTTTCGCTTTAAGTAGGTAGTTATTTTCGAATAAAGAATAATTAATTGGCACGAACTTCACTTCCAATTTAGCAATTTGTGCCACCCAGCAATCAACTACTTGTACGACAAAGCCTTTCGCAAACCTCCATTTAGATTGGAAATCATTGAAGCGTAAACTGCAAATAAAACAAATAAGTGATTTCAGAGGCAATATTTTCAAAAGAAACCTACGTGTGAGCTATGTGCTGGAACTTAAATCTTTTGCAGAGTGTGAAATAAGGAAATGAGGGGTGGTAAAAGAAAGTCAAACCCAGATTCAACAGAAAAATTATTGGGATTGAGTAATATCTCCAGGTTGTTCGAGGAAGTAGGGTGGTTAAACTTCATCAGAAAATTTGAAGGCCATAATTAAAAGCTGGTAAGATCTTTTCTTGAGAACTACACAAATGGCGAAGTGGTACTTCAAGGGAAGCGTTTCAAGGTAAGCTCCAAAATTATTTCTTGCTTATCTGGATTAGAGAATGCGGGCATAAATATAAAATAAACCTCTCAAATTACGTACCAGAAATTATCTAAATTATTTGTTAGATAGGGATACCCACACCTAATGGTAGTAATAAGTACCAGGGGACAAAATAAGGGATTCCAGAGAACCTCCATATTAGAACCTTGGGGTAGTGTCGTTGCATGGATTATAAAGTATTTTACTTGTGAGGGTCAGCTTACTATAGTTGTAGGGCCTGCCTTTCGTATGTTGACCCATTTACGTCACGGGAAGCAGGACCCAGCTCTTAGGGTTAATATGCTTGAATTCTTGTGTGATTCCTTAAATACTTCCATAGAGAGGTATAAAATAGGGATTGGGCCTTTGAAACATCACGGGTTAATTCAGCTAATCTGCAAGTACCACTTTCGTAAGAAACCCAAGGGAAAATGGGAGAAATTTTTAAAGAAAATGGAGAAACCTGCAATTGCAAGAACCATAGAATCGGGGGAACCATCCCAACAGGCTATTCCATCATCCGGAGCATTTCCCCCAAGGGGTCTTTAGCTCCAGAAGATCTTAATCCCACCACTCTTGGTGAGGATTTTCCAGACCTCTGCAGTGATAAATTCAAAACCCCTGACCTATTAGAACAAGTTGATAGTATTTATTCTGACACAAGTAAACCAAGAAAGAAGAAAACGGGAAAAAATAGAACACCCGTCATTTTCTAGGAACCACCTCCACTCAGAAGGAGTAAGCGGTTGGCTTCTGAATTCTCTGAAACCCCAATACAAGGTAAAGAGGGAAGTTCACAAAAGAAAAAGCCTAAGGGGCCACATGAGCCTATAGAAATTTTAGAGCATGCCAGTGAAGAAAAGGTACCCCTAAATAAAGAGGATTTAGGAGAAGTGTTTCCTTTCCATTCTGCACATATTGAGGAAATATTCAATGATGAGATTCAAGGAAGAGAACCTGAGGGGGATGGTGGTATGCCAAAAAATTTGTCACCCATTGTAGATAAAATTGTTGGAACAACTGAAACAAGTAGTGCCATTGTTGAATTAGAAAATTATAAAGTAGAAATTGATGATTTACAGAGACAATTGTCTAAAAATAACGAATTTATAGAATTGCAGAAAGAAGAGTTGGTTGTGAAAACAACTATAATAAATAAAAGAGATCAAGAAAAAGACTCAAAAATCTATAAGTTACAAGAACAAATGTAGGAGCAGTATCAAAAGCATAAAACTTATAGTGTGGACATTGCACACAAAGATGCAGAAATGGAAAGAATAAAACAAAATTTTGTGCTCATGCTCACAACTTTCGAGGAGGACAAGAAAATAAAAATTGAAGAGTTGAACACTTCCATCTACAGGGTAGTTGAACTAGAACAGGACTTGAAGGAATGCACTGTGAAACCCCAAATAAAGTCCAAAGAAATTCAGATTGAACCAATTGTAACTGATTGGTTCCAAGTCCGCATTCCACCTTTGCTAATAAAATGGATGGAAAAGTGTTACTTCCTCAGGAATGTCCAAACTAAAAATCATAGATTCAGAGGCTAAAGAAGGAACTAGTGCTCCTGAAGGAGTCACTTCACAAAGCCTACAGAGGGAAGCAGGATGCCTTTCAACTTGTGGACTGTTTGTTGAATTGTAGAAGGCCATCAAGAATTTACTCAATGTTTTTGAATGAACAATGGCTAATATGGAAACTGTTTAGGATCTATAATGATCAGCCCTATGAGCCTAATGACAAAATTTTTGTTAAAATATTTGTAGAGTCAACTTCTAAAGACCAAGATTTAATTTGTGAACTCTTTTTGCATGACTTGTTATTAGAAAATCATACAGATTTCTTTATCAATTTGTTTGTTGGAGAGGTAGAATTGAGGGCATTTCTCTCAACCATGAGAAATCAAATTCATTGGCAGGATCAAACAAAAGAGTTTGCACAGGCAGAGAGAACAGTGGGTCTCTAGATAAGGTCCCCAAATTCAAGGCCTGATAGGTTCAAAGCTACATTTTTGTCTCTCCTTGTTAATGAAAATATGAAGGAAAGGTATGACAATAGCCTCAAGCTGTTTTATGACAATTTCATGGCAAATGGACAGAAATTAATTGGAAAAGCATGGCATGCATGCGAAGAAAATTTCACCCCTTTTCCAACTTACTTAAAGAAAAGAGAATTTATTTCTCGTCTAAACATCAGATGGTCATTCAGATGGGTTGATGCTCTAGTTAAAATCTTGAAAACTATGAGAACAAAATGGATAGGAATGAAATACATACCTCCCTTGCTACTTAATCCACCCCTGACCTTTAATATTTCCACAGATCATAGTGGCAGACTTTTCAATGAATGCAGGGAGAGTGTGATGTTTCATAGAGGGTTAATTCATAATCCTGAAGCTTTCAATGCATCAGCTAGGGAGACACATGATCTCAGTACTCTTTATGAGGAATGGAATAGAACTCAGGGATTTAACCATGGAGCAAGAGGACCTGTCAAAAATTAGGTAGGGGAGGAAATGACGAGGTAAAAACAACCTCATCATAATAAAATATGGAAAGCTTACTTTTGCTAACTCAATCCTAAGCCTATGCCAATTTATAAAACTTTAGGAGAAGTAATTGGTAATTTTAAGGAAATTTATCAAAGCAGGTTTAATGGGTTGATTTGAGCGTTTTTGTAGGGAATAACAGGTCATCATGCGGTTATTACAGAAGTTTAGCCAGCACGTGTCTCAAGAGTAATATTACAAACCCACTCCTAGATGCCTGGATGATGCATTGAAGATTTAGTTTCGGTTTCTTTAAATTTTGTTGTTAAAAAACTTTATGGCTCTTCTCGAGCCTTCTACATGTTTAAGAGCTTTAAAGGACATCAAAGTTAGTTTTAAGTTAAGGAAGACTTTTTCAATGGCTATCCATGCCATCTTAAATTTAGGATTTAGTTAAGAAGTTATCTATAAAACTGTAATTTCACAAGTGATGAATAAGACAAAGAGGAAGTATCGTTATGTTGTTCACATGGTTTTTCAAAGCACTATTAAAATGAGTTATCCGATTTCTGACTTTTGGTAACTGTTGAATTTTGAATGATGATGATTGTTTGTAATAAAAGGGTTTGAGAACCTGTAGCTTATGTGATTTAAAGATGAAGTATTAGCCCATGAGCTAGCCACTCGAGGGGAGTTAGCCTAGATAGATAAGTATTTTATTGTTAAGTTATTTTCTTTGTTAAAGGTAAAATGTTGTTCAGTAGGAAGTAACAAGTTGTTGAAGAGTCGAGTTTGTAGTTCTGGAGCACCGTTGTTTTTAATTTGTATAAGTTATCTTTTGTAGTTGATAAAATTCCTTTACTATTTAAAAGATGTTTAATTGTCTATTCCCTTACTTTTTTGTTTTTGTAATACATTCTTTGTTTAGTTTGCTTGTTTTCATGCTTTCTAGTTTAGTCATAATGTTTTCTAAATTAGTTGTCTTATGATTTTTAATTTAGTATTTGTGGATTTTCTTAGAATAACATTATTTTCTAGTTAAAAATTAATGGCCTTAGATTAGACTTGATTTTTGTAGTTTGAAAGAAAAATATAAAATATAAAATGAATTATTCAAATAATCTCCTTCTGCAAACTGCCTTGGACACTACTCGGTCGACTAGTTGACATTCAATTATTCTAAAGTAGTAGGACCTAATGATAGTCTATCAAAACTCATGCATCCACAAGGGTTTAGGAAGAAGCCATCAAGGGCAAGCATATACAATTGTATACAAAAATTTGCATTCCTAAACTTCATTTGAGGTTTATATTTAAACTCTTATATATAATGATTTCATTTCTCTATCAAATTTTGTTGGAGAAAATTAAATGCATGTACACCTATTTGGATGTGTATATATCTATACATTTTTTTATTAATCTATTTTATAAAAATATTGATTGTATTTTATTTATTCTTTTCTTTGGTAGATTGAAAAACAAAACAATAATATTTGCATATCTATTTGATGATTTATTTTGAGGTATATGTAGTGATTGTAATTTATTTACAAGATTATGTTGTTCAAGTAAAAGTGTTTTATATTTCATATAGAAAATAAGAACTTCCTAGCAATGGGTGGCAAAAAAAAAAGATTTGATTAATCATATGATTAGAAAAGTTAGAAATTTCGTGAACCTAGTTATGTTAGAAAGTGAAAAAAACCAAGGAAAAAACATAAAGAATAATTTGTTACCATTTATTTGATGTATATTATTTATGAGTAAAGTGAATAAAACCTAGGAAAACAATATAGAACTGAAGGTGAACATGCCAAGTGTGTCAAATTCTAATTGAGAAGTGGTTAAATTTTAGACATTACATCCTTGGAGTTCAACCCTTGTAATGTTGAAAATCTATTATGCCCAAAACTACTTTTGTTGTTTGAGAATAAGTCACCAAATTGTATTTACCTTTTCTTAGGAACATATTCTCCTTTTTCCCATCTTAGGGATCTATGAAACTATTGGCTCCTTAGTATAGGATAGAATTATAGCTCCCACACTTGAAGAAGAGAATCCTTGTAGGAGGTGGGGTTCTTAAAAATTGAGGTCTTTAAACCTATTTATTAGGTTCATAGGTGGGTTAGGAAAGAGTTGGTTAAATTTTAACTATATTATTTTCTTTCTCAATTACCTATGATTGAGAATTCCCCCTGGGTTTAGTTGATTTGTCACTAGCCAAAGGATGAGGAAGATTTGTATCTATCTTTGGTGATGACACCATTAATGGATCTAGAGTTACATTAAGAATTCTTATAGGTCTTATTATGAATAATTTTACTATTTCTAACATTAATCCAACCTTCATTATGCTTGATTAATTTAGTTGATTTCATAGAGATTAGATTAGTATTGAAATAAGCTAGAGGGAAATTTCTAATTTTGTGGTCAAAGGCTTGGCATCAAAAATAGGTGTCAGATAGGTTGATATAAAAAATAGACACTGAAGGGTTAAGAGGGGCATAATGGTCAAAGGTAGATGTTAGGGGTTCACTTGAAGGGACTTTCCTTTGAGGCCTTGTCAAACCTAACATATTCAAGGGTACCTCAGGTACCATAGACTAATGGGAGATGATGGAGAGAGAGGGAGAGAGATTCAAATGGAATGAGAGAAATGTGAGAGTGTTTCCAACAAGGTTTTTCTCTTCACATCATATCCATGTCCAAATTTGACTCACGAGAAGTGTGAATAAGTCAAAAATGGGGAGACACATATGTTGCTCATATATGTCCTATATTTTTATAGATCACTATTGTTCATTTGGAAAGAGCAAGTGGAGTAGGGGATTATTTGAACGGGTCCCTTCTTCCTAAAGGAGAAGGGTCTATAATGTGGCAATGAGGTTTGTAATGGGGATCATTTTGATAATTTTTAATCACCCGCTTCATAATTATGGAATTTTTAATTTGTTCACTGGGGGTATTAAATCATGGTGTAAGCATGGTAGTGTGGGGGTGTGTTCTTATAAAACTCTATATAGGTGTGGTGATGGTAATGTGGGAGTGTGTACTTGTATACATCTATAGAGATGTAGTGATGGTGATTATATCATGTGTGTTTGTATTGTTGCTTCATATGATGTTGGGCATTATTGAGGAATGTATCAAGATGAAGATTTTTTGGCTCAAAATAATTCTTCAAAGAGAGCTAATTCTATAGTTAATTTTTTATCCTTTTCTTCTTGAATTCATTGCACGGATTAAGTTTTTAATCCAGCTTTGTGCTTTATTAATTATCTCAAAGATTAGTTGATTTGTGCTTATCTCATGCAATGTGCATTTCACCTAATATTCTCTAATCCTAGAACATGATTTTGATATGTTGAATGCAAGAGAGAGATGTGAGTGAATATTCCTTGGAGTGTTAGTTTGGGTGTTTTAAAAAAAAATCATTTATGTTTGTTTATTTTTATACCTATTCTTGGAGCTCATACTTGAGAGTGCAAGGACCAAATGGTCACATGTTGCTTTTTATTTGTATTTAGAACAATTTTAATGTTAATACAATCAAAGTTTGTAATTTACACCAAAATTCTAAGATAAATAATTAAATGCAATGAATTGAAGTAAAGAAAATCAAATTTTTTACTTCCCACATGTGCAAATGAATGAAAAAACTAAATAACCAATGATTAACTAGTTAACATCTATATTTTTTATTCATTTCACAATTTAAATATTATATCCATTTACAATGTATTAAATTAGTCAAACCAATGTAACATTAGAAACTGGTGTTCTTACTTTTCTATTTTTTTTATGCAAATTAAATAATTTTATTGAAAATGAACTAATATTTTTTTTATCTCCAAGCATTCTTCACCTTTTCAAGTTTACAATAGCTATTGAAAAAACAAAGAAATGTTACTTGCTAGTTTTTGTATATACTTGGACAATCGATGTGTGTTTTCTCTTGATTTTATTTTTTTTGGTTTTCAAAATGTCCAATGGTTGTTTATTTGAAATTGGATGCTCTAGGTTTATGTATGCAAGAATTGTACTACGATGAATAAATAAAATTTTGCAAGGAAAACTAGCCTAATCTATCAAGATAAACTAAATTATTTTGAATTATATGCTACACCTAAAAATTATAGTAGAATGCTATGAATTTAGATAAAGGTAGGACTCTAACTAGAGCATATATTTTATGAAAATAAAATATTCTAAAAAATTACAAATAAATTAAATGAATTCCTCATCTGGGACATACAATCTTAGATATGAAGATGTCTATGACAAACAAGAACCATTAGTGGTTTAGCTTATCAATCTTTCCCTCATCTCCCAAAATTTTAAACTTATGGGTTAGTGCAAGATCAATATGGGGGTCTAAACTAGGCCTCTAAGTGGCAATGAAAATTGAAAAAATCAAAGTTAGGCAACTTGACATAAAAAATTGAATAGGTTATTAACATAATTCGAAAAATATGTAAGAACAAAATTTGTAAAAAATTGAATGTAGTTTCTAGGCTACTAGTCCTTTTTTGGAAAAAAGTAAATCTATTTTGCAAAAAATTGAAATTTCAATGCAATATTACTAAATTTTCAAGAAAAAGATAACAAGCGGGTATATGTTTGACCACCCTATGTACAAGAATTTTTTATTTATTTTTAAACCTTCAATATATGTAAAGGACACATGCCTAGATGTGTCACATTTTTTTGTAACTTTTTGCATGTAAATAATTAGTTATGATTTTTTTATTAGAACATTTCAAAACTATTAAAACGTGTTTGTTTGACCACCATATGTCATGTCCCCGAAAAAGAACAAAGGAATAAACAAATATTGAAATACAAATATATATATATTAGTAGCAAATTTATTATTATATTATGATTATAAATATAATCACCATTTAACCATTATTCTCATCATTGAATAACATATATTATAATACATATCATAAATATGATATAATACAAATATAAAATCATAAATATAATATCTAAATAAACAAACATAAAATATAAAGTATAATAAATAAATAACAAATAAAATAAACAAACATTTAACAAGTTTAAAAGGGCAGCAATTAAATCTAACAAAGGGATATATTTTATGAAAAGTCACCTCTTTCACCAAACAATACATTCCCCCCATGAGTCACCTACCTTGAACGATATAAATAGAAGGAAGGAAAATAAGCAAGAGGGAAAAACATTGAAAAACAGAACAGCAGCAACAATGATTGTTATGTATTGGAATATAGAGCCATTTAATATATATACATATCATTTAATAGGCATACAAGTATATATGCCTAGATATAGATAAATTTTATAATGAATAATATGCAATGAATAAAAGACTATATATGAATAAGGAAAGAATAAGTATATAAACATATATATATGAATACTAATGGATATAAGTAAAAGAATAATTATATATATATATATATATGAAGTATATATATATAATTATAAGTAATGATGACTCTTTAATATAAACATAAGTAGATTATGTATATTTATGAATTGTCCTCATTGTATGATCAATTCAGTATAAGGAAGGAGGCGAGTAAGGAAACATGGAAAGATATAACAACTCAGGTGATGTATTCACTTAGCAATAATATTTAGCATATTTTGAATATAAGAAATAGATATGGATAATCAATTGATAGAATGCTTTTTTTTTAATCTTATCATAATGAAAATTATTATAGGAAATGATGAACTTAGAGAACCCTTGATAAATGAAAATATATTTGATGATAGGCATGAAATAAATCTTGAATAAAGGCAAATGTATTTGATTGCTAAAAGATTGTCTTCTATGTGCTTGTACTCTATTAGGAAGGGCGAACCATGGGTGAGTGGTGCCTAAAAACCCCACTTAAGGATTCTGCTGCGACCATGGAGGGGTGGGGGTCCCACTTAAGGATTCTGCTACGGCCATGGAGGGGTGGTAGGCCTTGAGACCACTATGGACTTTATGGTTCCTTTCTCCTAATAGAGCGGGTGTCTGTTGAGGTGTTGTCATGAGTGGAGAATGCAGGTACTAAGCCGTTAGGAAAGGAGGATTGTGGTAGACAACCTCCCGTGCCTAACATGAGGGCTTCAGGGCAGATCCACCCATGACACTCCTCTTGCTTGTTAAATTGCATTTATGATTATGCTTATATTTTGGATATCTAGATATTAATGCTAACATATAAATATGTATGTGGAAATGTTGTTAATATGGTGAATACAGATTTCAAACCAAGATTACTTCATCAAAAAGAACACTCATTTGGAAAGAAGAAACCCTAAACGTAATCTACAGGCGAATTTTAGAGCAAACCGGGTAAGGGACATTACACCATAACTTGGTCAAAAAATTATGAAATTCATTTTTTATCCTGTAGTATGCAAAGCATAGAATGTGATGCATCTTTTAAATTCAAAAAATGTGAAATAGTTTGAAAACTATAGAAGTTTTTCAATCAGACTATCAATCAGGACTTTAGTCGTAATGTATGTAGAAAATCAATAATAATTATCTATTAAATTCAAAATAAGGCATATCTTATATTGGCAGAAAGCTGACAGTTTTTTCAATAAACCCTTTTCACTTCATCAAATTTAGACAAAAAAAAGTCATCAGCCACAAGGACAAACTTTAGAAAACTAAGGAAATTTTGTAAACATTTTTTCAATTGACTTTCCAGGTTTGGCAATCTTGAACCAAATCCCGAGCCAAATCTCAAGCCTATTGATTTTGTAAAAGAAAATAGATAGTCGTTCGAAACGGATATTTGTTACCTCTATTATTTATAATACATAATATTTAATATATTAATATATACTAATATAATAATATATTATATATATTATATGTTATGTATTATGTATTATGTATTATATTATAAATTATTTTTATTTTTTTGCTAGTTAAATCGTTGCTAAGGGGCAACACCCTGTATTTCTTCTAAAAGAGAGCTTACATGAGTTCCAGACAACAAAATACTTCCTTGTTGGCCTTCTTGACAAAATGGCCTTCACCATAACCACCCTAACCTTCCTAGTAGAACTATGTATTCACATTTTTCATTACAAAATGTCCTGGATTGAGACACAGGAATCACCATCTACTTCGGGACTAGCTCCTACTTTCTATGCAAACTACCCTGATATTAATTCTATAACAATTTCATAGCAATATCAAAGTAGATACTGTACCAAACTGGGCTTGATCAATCCTTGTCATCATCTAACTCAGTTCTCTTCATGTAGGCAATGTAGTCTATGACAATTGGGTAGTTCACTCCATAATTTTGATGGGTTGGGCCTTTTGCTTTCTCCTCAGGGTCTCTAGGGTCATTCTGGCACCATTCTTCTCTCGAGTTGAAGTCCCAATCGTCATCATCCCCTGCAACAATCCCATTTGCAAGCCCTTCATCCTCTACATACCTCGTTGCCTAGCATTGAGGAAATTATTTCACCAATTTGGCCGCTCTGAGCAGGAAGAGGATGTTCCTTTCGTGCTCATCGCACAACTTCTTAAAACCCTCTGGGTCAATGGTTCGAATCAGAGGGAATTTTATGACTTCCCATTCATTCATGTAGGTCATGTAATAATTTTGGGGTATTGGAATTTTCTTGTTTTCGTCCACATTGTTCAATGTCACATCAATGTCTCCCAACTAGGCATGGATGAACACCATTTGTGTGAGCTTCAACTCGATTTCCTTTGAAACACCCATGTGCAGGAGCACTGCTAGGAACATGGTTGGGATTTTCGGGTTTGACCTGAATCTGTGGTAGGCCCTCAAGAACTCCGGTCCCATTATTTTCTTGGTCACCCACAAAACCGATGGGTGGGAAGAAGCCAACAACCCTTGCAATATTTTATCTGAAACTTTGCCTATGAAGGATTTTTTCTACTTCACTGTGTTCAAAAATAGAAAAGTCTCCATTAGGGTTGCTACCACCGACTACAGCACCTCTCTGGTTAGGCTTTAGTCGATTTTGCCACTCACTACCACTCTCTGCTTATTTTGAACTTGCACTATTGTGTTGTCTGAGATTACACCAATTGAGACCTTTTAATACCATTGGCATTACTTCCTTATTATGATATTTTTAGGGGTCGTGCCCATTGAAGCGTGTTTTCTCGCCACCATCTTTTTGGCTATACAGAACGAAATTAATGCATGGTAATATGCTAGCCAACAATCATTTCCTTAACCTTGGTACTTGCTTGCCTAGCTTGCATTTTTCGTTCTATTGATGACTCTTATCTTGTCAAACCACTTCGCTAGGATTCTTGTCCTTATTTTTCGTGTGTGCTTATACGACCATCGAAATTTGCAGAATTTTTGTTACCTTTTTCTCCAATTCCAGCTTTTTTCCGGCCTCCACTTACGTGTTTTTTTTTTATGCCTTTTTTGCCAGATCATCTTCCTTGTCATTTCCTTCCCTGTATATGTGGCTAATTTGGAAAGCCTCAAATTTGTTTTCCAGTTGTTTGATGTTCTACAAAAAGTGATTGAGTTTCCAATTTGGAGTGTTGCCTCTACGAATGACATTAACTGTGATGAGCGAGTCCCCTTCCAAATTAGCTTGCTTCATGCCCAAGTCTAAACCCAACTGCAACTCAATGGTTGTTGCTCTAAAATTTGCTTCATTATTTGTGCATATTCCCAATGAAGCGGATCTTTCTACTAGAGTCTTTCCCTGAGCATCCCTTGCAATACATCCAACTCCTCTTGGCCCTGGGTTCTTGTGAGCAGCTCTGTCAAAATTTATTTTGGTCCACCCTTCTTCTGCTGCCTTCCATGATGTTTCTACTCTTTTTACCTTGGCAGACTACAACAATTCATTTCCATTAAGTAGTCATGGCTTCAGTCCAACAATTTTTTTGGTTAGGCTATCATCCCAGTTTGTGAACTTTCTTTGTTTATCTACTCTGCTTTGGGAATCTTCATTAACCAATTCTACTATGGCCCTTTCAATTTTATCCCAGGGCCTTTCTTTGTTCATCTCCTTCCCTTGAAATATCCTCTTGTTTCATTCCTTCCATATTTCCCATATTACAATGGATGGGGTTATTTTCCATATGCCACCAAAAACTGATTTCCTACCACCTTGAGGCCAAATTTTGAACTAGGACACTAGATTCATTGGCATGGGGCATTGCAGGTTTAGTTTATCTCTTACTTTGTCCTAGCAATCATTTGCATATGGGCATGTCAAAAGAAGATAGTCTATGGATTCTTCATTCTCTTTGCACAATGAAAATCTTCTCGGTCCTTGAACACCAAAGGTAACTAATCTATCCTCCATGGGAATTATTTTTTGTGTCGCCAACCAGGCAAAGACTCCTGCCTTGGGGAGGCATTTTTTACTCCATATCAACTTGAATGTTTAGTCTTGTCTTTCCATAGCCATTATTTTAATCTTGTATCTGAACTTTGTTGTGTATGTGCCTATAGATGACCCACACCATTTGATCATGTCCTCATCACTAGATGGTACAAAGTGCCTGCCTTTGAGAATATTTATCAATGCCTATTTCTAATCTTGTGGTGCATTGAGGGCTTGAAGATAATTCTAGACCTAGCCAGAGGATCCCTAGTTGCTAGATATCCTACCATAGCTAAAGACCTTGTTCCCCCATAGCCTTATTGTTTCTTCCTTGATTTCTTCCAATCCTGGAGTGTTGTTGATAGGTGGTTTTCGAGACCACATGAGTCTTTCCAAAAGGACACATTGTTTCCATCTTTGATCTCCCAAGTTACATGCTTGGATATAATATCCCTGCATTCCAAAATGAAATTCTAGATTGCAGAACCTCTCAACAGGTTTATTGTGGTAAGAATTTTGGTTGGTTCATTTGAATCCAGATACTTTCTCCTCATGATTCTGACCCACTTTTGTTCTCCTTTTGTGTGAAGGTCCCAAACCTGTTTGGCCCCCATGGCTTGGTTCATTAATGTTAGTTTCTTGATCCTGATCCCACCAGCCTCTTTGGGTGTGCACACCTTGTCCTAGGCCAGAAGAGGAAATTTTTTCTGATCCCCCGTTCTACTCCAAAAGAACTTCCTAAAAATCTGAGTCAGAGCTTCTTCCACTGCCTTGGGTAGTTTTAATCATGATATTGAATACACCGTTATAACTAACAAAACTGATTTTACCATTAGCAATCTTCATGTTGAGAACATCCACTTGCCTTTCCAGGTCCCCAATTTGTTCTTGCAGTTGTTTACCAAGTTCTCCCAATAGCACTTTTTATTTATCCCTGCAAATAAGGGGCATCCCCAAGAAACACCCTGGTAGAGTTTCCACTTTCAGGTTCAAGATTTTGGCTAGGTCCTTTTGTAGGCTTGGTTGTGTGTTGAGGAAAAATACTTTTGACTTTCCCCAATTAATGCTCTTCCTAGATGCACTACAGTATTCATCTAAAAATCTCCTGATCACCCTTGCTTCTCTTATGTTGGCCTCTCCCATTAGATCGATGCCATCTATGAATTATAGGTGTGTTGTGGGTTCTATGCCATTTTCCACATGTACTCCTGCCCATTTTCCTTCCCTTCTTACTCTTTGAATCCCTCTCCCTAGTGCCTCTTCCATGATTATGAACAAGAAGGGGGAGAGGGGGTCCCCTTGTCTTATCCCCCTTGTGGAGGGGAAGAATCTATATGCAAACTCATTCACCAGTACAAAAAAATTGGTTGTTGAGATACAAATTTTTACCCAATTGTTCCAATTTTGTTCGAATCCAAATTTCTCCAACACCTCTAGGAGAAATTGTCTATCTACCATATCATAGGCTTTGAGGATGTCCAATTTCAGCACCATTCAGGCATCTTTATTTTTCCTCACTAAGTGTATGGTTTTATGAGCAATGATTATTCCTTTTGCTATTGACCTTCTTGGTGCAAATCCACTTTGTTCTTCTGATATGACCTCATTTAGGACTTCCTTGAGTCTGTTTGCAATTATTTTGGTAACCACCTTATACACTATATTGTACAGGCCAATTGGTCTGAAATCACTCATCGTCTAAAGGTCTTTTTTCCTGGGGATTAGTGCCAGAAATGTGTGATTTACTGCCCCCAACATTTTCATTTTTCTCCTTAATTTTTTCCACTACCACCCCTAGGTCTTTCCCCACTATATCCCAGAACTTCTAAAAGAAGCTTGCTAGAAACCCATCGGGACTTAGGGCCTTGTTTGGATTCATCTGAAAAATTGCCTCCTTGACTTCTTCCAAGGAAATATTTTGATATAATCGTGTGTTTTGCTCCTTCTTTATGATTTTGGGGATTGAGCCCAACAAATTTTCCCTTATTTCTTTGTTTTCTTGGCTTTCCATATTCAAAATATCTTCAAAGAAATCGACAGCCTCCTTGTTCACCTCCTCAATAGATTGTGTAACTTCTTCATTTCTCTTCTTGATCTCTATTATCCTATTCATGCTTCGATTGGAGATTGTTGTTTTGTGGAAATACTTGGTGTTCCTATCTCCTTATTTCAACCATGTTTCTCTTGATTTTTGTTTCCAGTAGCATTCTTCCCTCTTCAGTATTTTTTTCAGTTCTTCTTTCAGGTATTTTTCATTCTCAAAATCAATTGCATCCATTCCTTTCTCTATTATATGCTCATTCAGGGCTCTAATCTCTCTTTCTCTTGGAAAATGTTCTTGAAGTGAGTCTTTTTATCTTGTATAGTTCTGATTTATCTTCAAACCTAATCTCATTCCAGCAACCTTTAAATAACTCTGGTAGGTGTTCATCTCTTAGCCACATATTTTCAAACTTGAAAGGGCATCCTTGAGGGGGGTCATCCTACCCATATGTCAACAAAATAGGGAAATGGTTTGACCCTGTAAAAGGTAGGATGTGGGCATCTTGAGTGGTTGTTGTCTCTCCCCAGTCTCCCCAGAGCAAGAATCTATCCAATCTTTTCGCTATGTTGGTGACGCCCTTCCTTCTATTGGACCATGTGAAAAAAAATTTCTTGGTTTGCATATCTTTTAATAGGTTTTTATCTAAAAATTCTTGGAAATCACTCTAAATGGTTGTTGATATCCCCAAACCTCCTTTTTTCTCCTCATTATTCAAGGTTGCATTGAAATCTCCTACTACTATCCCTTTTTCATTCTTTTGAAGTTCTAGTTCACTTGTTATTTTATTCCACACCTGTCTTTTTTACACTATGGCTATTGGGCCATATACATTAATGTTGAAGAAGATTTCATGCCTCCTCAGATCTTTAAACTTTATTATCTATCAATTGTCATCTTCTTTTTCCACTCCCAGGCCCCCAGACACACCTATAGCCTCCTTGAATTGGCCTTTCCATTATCTCCAATTTCTCAATCTCCTCTCTCCTTCCTCCTTACTTCACTTTGACTCTTGGATTAGAACTATATCTGCTTTTGATTGGTCAATTTGGCACTTGACCATGTGCCATTTGTTAGGGACATTAATGCCCTTGACATTCCATGTTATGATCCTCATTCACCTTGGGAAGGAGGTAATCCTTCCCAGCTATCAGTTTCCTCTACCCTGTGGCATTGCCTACAATCAACAACTTATCTTTGCTTGTTTTCCAACCACTTTTGGTCTTCTCTTTTATGTTTGGTTTGTTTATCTTTGATTCTGATTGCTCAAGCATACTTTCCTCAAACAACTCTCCCTCCTTTGCCTCCTCCCAGAGTTCTCCTTCTCCATCTAAGTATTGGCCACTCTCCTCTTCCTTTGACTGTGAGCAATTGACTTCTTCCGCTTGGCATTCTTCTTTATCCTCTTCTCTATTGCTCTGCAATTCCTTCCCAGTCACTTATTCTTCCTCTCGAGGTCTCATCTCTATTCTTGTTACTTCTTTGGTCAATTCCTAGAGTTGGGCGCTGATGTCTTTTTGGATTTTTTGAGTGTCACCCAAGAGGGCATTAAGGGCTTCTTCTATCTAGGAGCTTTCAATCCCCAAATTTTTTTTTATTGGGATGGATGTCTTACAACAATTCTAAGTTCCTCCTACTAGCTTCTTTCTCTTAGGATCTATCCAACCAATCTTAGATGAGTCTTCTAGGGAATGGGCTGCCTCTCCCTAGGATATTTCATCCCATGTTTCTTTCATATATTTTTCACTTTCACTGGTCTCCTTCCCCTTGTTTGAGGTGCCTTCCTAGAATGCTTCTCTAAAGAGGCACTTTTTTGGCCCCGTTCCTTTCCTAGCCTGTATTTCCTGCTGCCAACTTTCATACTTCATCAAAATTTCTAGGTTCTTGTAGATTCCCACCCCTCATCTATTTCTACTAAGATGCATGCTTTTGCACAATATTTTCCATATATGAAGTCCTCATCAACCCCCAGGCACACCCCTAGGGCATCATCTAGCCTCGCCATAGCCTCCACATTCCAGAATTCTGAGGGAAGATCCACTAGTTTGATCTAGGAAGGGATTTGATTTATTTTATAATTCCAAGGATCAAAATTTGATCTCCAATTTAGATAGTGGAAGCTATGGTCATTCAAAAATAGGGGTTTCGCTAATTCTGAGGGAAGATCCACTAGTTTGATCCAGGAAGGGATTTGATTTATTTTATAATTCCAAGGATCAAAATTTGATCTCCAATTTAGATAGTGGAAGCTATGGCCATTCAAAAATAGGGGTTTCCATTCTACTATTTCCAGCTTTAATTATTGATTTATGCATTCTATCAAAAAAAATAAAATTGGTAATTGGTGGATGCTTACCCAATCCTTGAAGTTGTTTCACCACCAAGCTTTGATTTCCTCCCTAGGGCACCTAAGACCGCTCCACTTGGAAAACAAAGCTTTGTCCATCAGTTTGGCTACTCTTGGTTTCATCATTTCAAAAGGCATTTGATACAACTTGTTTTCTCATTGTCGTAAACTGTCACTCTCGATCACTCCTTTCCGTTTGCTTTGAAATTTCCTTTTATTCGCTTTCCTTCTATATAACTCTCGATCTCATTGGTTCATTCTTCTTCCAAATTCAACTTCTTCTCCGGTTTGATGGCACATTTTTCCTTCATTCTCTAGCTTAGGTTTTCCTAATCCTTTCACTCTCCAAACTTTGTTGGTACGTTTCTGAATGCCATTTCCCTTGTGATGACAACTGAAGTCCGATGGTTTCCCATGGCGTCATTTTTCCCAGAACCACCCACGCCTCAATTGGTGCTTCGATTTTGCCTGATCCTTTGGTGCCCTACTATATTCCAACCTTGCTCAAGAGCCCTCTTTTCGCCTTCACCTTGAAGTCCTCTTCTTTGGTTGTGATCTTGATTCTCCAAGATTTCCTTCTTGCAGAAATAAGAATGACACTTATCCACCTAGGTTCCACTTTCGAACACCCACTACGAGATGTGATCTTCCTTCTACAATTTTCTATCTTCATCTTCCTTCTCTCCTAGGTGGTCATCATCCTCCAAGTCACCCCATCCCCTCCTTTTTTGTTCTCCAAATTTTTGCTCGCCTTCTCCACCTTGCACCATTTTTAATTATGTACCATTATATTATTTATTCATTATTATATTATTATATTATTATATTATATTATATATTATATACTAAATAGTATATATTAAATATTAAATATTATATAATATATATTATATCAATATTATGTAATATATATGGGTATGTGAAGGATCATGATGGGCCAAAAAGTGGTGATATCTAAGTGATATGATGGCCCATGTGGCTGACGACTTTTTTTTTACCCAAAACTGATGAAATGAAAAGGGTTTTTAAAGGAGATTCTTAGCTTTCCACCAATATAAATTATGCTTTACTTTGAATTTAATAAATAATTATTATTCATTTTCTATTTGAATTACGACTAAAGTCTCGATTGATAGGCTGATTGAAAAACATCTATAACTTTCAAATGGTATCACATTTTTTGAATCTAAAACATGTGTCACATTCTATGCTTCACATACTATAAGATTAAAAAAAAAAATTGAATTTCATGAAGTTTTGACCAAGTTAAGGTGGTTAGACATATCAGTTTTTATATTTTATAAAATTTGTAATAAAAAAATCATAATTAATTAATTACTTGGAAAAAAATTACAAACAAATATGCATCACATTGGGACATGAGTCCCCTACTTATATCTAAAATATTATAACAAAATATTATCATTTTATTGTAGTTAGCGTGGTCAGACAAACACCTAATTCTTATTTTTCCCTGAAATTTAAGTACTACTACATTGAAATTTCAAATTTTCACCAAATAGTTTTTTTTTTTAAAATAAACCTAGTAGTTTAGAAACTACATTCAATTTTCTACAGATTCTAGTGTTATATATTTTTAAAATAATATAGATAACTTATTCAAATTTTTACGTCAAGTTTCCTAACTCTAATTTTCTGAATTTTATTGCCACTTAAGGGCCTTTTTTTTCCATGATGATCCTGCACATACCCATATTATATAATATATTTAATACATAATATATATTATATACTACATTATTATATATATAGTGAGATAGAGAGAGGGGGTGTGAGAAATAGAAAGAGGGAGAGACCTAAGAGAGAGAGAGGGAGTGGGAGAGACTTGAGAGAGGAGTGGGAGAGACCCGAGAGAGAGAGGAGTGGGAGAGACCCAAGAGAGAGAGACCTGAGAGAGAGAGAGACTTGAGAGAGATATGGAGAGTGAGATAGAGAGAGAGAGAGAGATGTGAGAGGGATATGGAGAGTGAGAGAGGCCTAAAAGGGAGATGGAGAGTGTGTTGGCACTTCAAATCGCACCTCTGGAATGTGTTCTGGAAATGGACAGCTATGTGCAATAAACTGCTCTTTGAATTAGGAGGGGAAGCTCCCTCTTTTGTTGAGTTGCATAAAGAAAAGTAATCTAAACTTAATTACGCTTATCTTTTTGTTTCAACTATGAGAACACAAGGTTATAGAACACTAGATGTTGCGGCTGAGGTTTTCCCTTTAATGAAACTAGACAACTACAACTTAACCTACGCTTAAAACGTTTCTACCCTCTCAAGTAAACGCAGAGCAAGAGAGTTTAGAAATGGACGAGTTTGATTTCTGACAGAGATACTTAAACAAACTATTCTTCAACATACGTTTTAAGGCAAGCTGAAAAAGAGATCATAAAAGTGTTACGGAAATATGAGACTTTTATTTCAAGGCAAACAAAGCACGCTCAAGATTTTATTTACTCATACTTCTAACACAAAACAAAGAGATGGAAATTTGAGATATTTATATCAAGGTAGACAAAACACGCTCAAGATTTTATTTACTCAAGTTTCAGGAACAAGGATTACAACTTCGGGATAGCAAGTCGTAGCAACACGCTTGCAACATGCAATCAACCTAATTGTAATCAACACAACACATGCACTAAACAAATATTTGCAGCTAAAGAGGCATGCAAACTTGCTCCTTACACAAAGTGAACAACACTAGATGATAACAAAGAGAAGGTACTAAAGACACTTATGTCTTGTTATCACAAGCACGGTTAAACTAAAATGAGCAAACACTACTCTTATTTATAACTAAGCAGAGGAGTAGGAAACCCTAAAATCTCCTTGCTTTTATACCTACTACTTGCCAACATGCAAGCTTTATTTCTAAATCTAGAAGAAATTAAAACATCTAAACCCTAGAAAGCTTTGAATAAGGAAAGTGCCAACTCATGACAACTTGTTACAATATTTTCTTTCTATCCTCAAAAGAATGGAAAAGATTTGAGACAAGAATAGAAAGAAAGCGTGGAAGATGCTTCTAGAAGAAAGCAGATTTAAAGCTCGATCACATCCGCTAAAAAGTGGGCAACTTCATCTGAAGTAGGAGTGTTGATGCTATTAATAGAAAAATGCCGCTTTTCCAAGATTTCCTTGCCATCTGTAATAGATTTCAAGAAATCTTCACTCTCACTGGCCACTTTCTCGAACCTTGATGACATCATGGAAATCATCATCATTCTCCCAACACTGCTTTCACTGCCATGCAATATGCTCTGAAACTCAGCTTGGACTATGTCAAGCCCAATGTAGGAACCATCCTCAAGGCAATACTGACAAGGAATTACTGCAACTACTTATCTGATGAACCTAAGAGTATCAACAACTCTTTGTTTATACACTGCAAACTTCTCAGATATTTTGACATATGTATTCACCTTGAAAAGATGACTTTCTTTCCACTCCAGGATTTGTCTTTTATGTTCTCTCACCATTGTAGAGTGACAAGCCATCTCTAAATCTACAATTATGACTTTGTGCATTGGCTTGAACTCGGCTATCAGTTGTTCAAAATCCTGGATACCTTGACGTAAATCATGAGCCTTGTATCTCAACTGGAAGATTTGTGTTAGGACCTCTTTTCCTCTGTTGATGATCTCTTCAACCCACTCATTAGTTTGTTTACCACAAAAAACTAACTACCTTAATTGTTGTTGATCAGCTGGTGTTTCTAAGACTTGAGGCAGCAACTGAGTCATTTGTGAGGTGCCTTGGATAAGATTTGATATACACAATTGGAGTTGACAATTTTCAGCCTTGAGGGCTGCCTTGTCTTCTCCATCCTTTTGCACTCTTTCTTGAATGTTTTCTATTACCATCTTAAACAAACTTATATCAGCATGTCGAGTACTTTTACTAAGGTTTGCTTTGACCATGATAAAATCGTCAACATCCACCTCATCTTTCATTTTGTCTTCAAGAGGCGTAGCTGTCTCCATGACCATTTCACCCTTGAGATTCCTCTCAAAATGCATTTGTTTCTTGGCCTTCTTCTTGGGTGCTTCCTGGTATATGCTAAGGTCATCAACATTTACCTGATATGAAGGCCTTCTTCTTGTCCTTCCCAAGGAGCTCTCAAGCCAAGATGTAGTATTTCTATTAACATCCAAGGGAGGAATAATTGTAACATTGGCCTCTATCTCCTCGTCTTCCAAATCAATATGAATTGGCAAAGACCTAGGAGATGGTAGAGTTTCTTGTATCAAAGGTTCATCATGTTGTACTTCTTCTTGAAGTATGGGCTCTGGTGGAGGAACTCCTTTTTCAGCTGTAGGCTACTCTTGTATAACAATCCTTGTATAATCCAACCTCCTTTTAGCACTCTTTGCTGATCTATTGCCCTTTGTGACCTCTTGAGACTGAACTTTTTCTTTGTTCTTTGGTTGCACTCTTGAAGAAGAGGGAAGAGATGAATGTTTCTTTGGTGGCTCTGCTACTGGAATAGAATCCCTTCTCTTTAGAATCAAGAAAGTCTTACTGTACTCCACCACTCGTCTTGTCCTTTCTTCCACTGTGATACATTCTTTATGAGCCCAGTTGACCTATGGAAGAGGTTGTTGCTCAACCTTATTTCTAGTGTAGGCTGGAAGAATTACATCCCCATCATCATCTGACAACCCTTTAATATCTTATGATAAGCAATCTTTCATCTGATGAAGGGTTAACCTACTTTGACTTCACCTTCGCACCTCATACTCGTCTCTGCAATTAGCCCAAAAGTCTTCAAGTGCGGGCATATGAGCATAGTTCTGACCAAGTCTAGACGCATAGAAGCCATGGGGATCATATAATCGTCTCTCGCTGAAAGGCTTGAGACCCAATTTGTCTAACTCGTTACCCATTAGTTTAGCTTCTGCAGATGATCTACATGTGTAAATGCCTAAAGCGGAAGGAAAGCTGAAGGCTGGTTTCTTTTTGTTACGCAGACAGGTGTGAACATTTGAAATTTGCCTGAAGAATTCCATGCATACTACCTCATCTGATGGATACCTCGATAACATAAGTGGAGCCCCTGAATAACCGTACACCCTTAGGTAAGTGAAAGTGGAAAACTGAACAAACCAATATGCCCTTTCTGATATTGCAGCCCTGGCAATGGATGAGATGCGAACATGTAGCTCGTTGTCCAGGTCCAACACTGTATAAATCAAGAATGCTTCATTCACCCTTTTGTAATGACGTGATGCAACAGTGAATTCCAACTGAGTATAGTAATTGTAGACATGTTGAACGTTTAAAGAACCCTCCGTGTTTAACCCTCTGAATTTAACTTGATAGGCAACCAAATAGACTAGGTAGAAGACCATATGAAATGCATGTCTATGAAAGTACTTAGTTATCTAATGATGTAAGCAATCACTGATCAATGTAGGCCAGTCATAGAACTCTGTCTTTTTCATTATATGAGATATCACGTAAAACATCCAAAGTTGAAACCTTGTTGCATCCACTTGACCTATAACCCGATTGAGTAGGGTTATTATGATGGAAAATTCATCTTTGAATTGTCCTCTTCCAACATCCTTTGGCAATGTAGAATGTTTCTCTTTCAGCCACCTATGTGCAATCTTCTTGCTATATTTGTCCTGATATTCTTCCCATATCCTTTCACATTCTTCCACATTGATGGTGACACTTCCAGGCCATGGTGGGATGGAGAAGCATTTCTCAATCATGTTTGGTTTTAGGCTGCAAATGACTCTCCCATCAACTGACTGTATCTCCCTTGTAGTTGGATTGTAATGCTTGATGCAAGCAATTATGAACTCTAAGCTTTGTACTGAGAAAGGTATGGACACTGCTGCAAGAAGACTTGAATGGCCAAGATGCCTGATGGAGGTATTGCCTACATCTTCTAAAGGACATATATTGAACACCGGCTTGATGTGATGCAAGTCTGTCTCGACTGTTTCAATGAAATTGTGGTAAAGCATTGATTTGGTCTTGAACTCTGTAGGAGTGTATTCCATTCTGAAAGACTTGAAGATTGACAGTAAACACGCCTAGGTTCAAACAAATTTTGGCAAACTTTCTAAATTTAGCTTGCTGATTTTTCTTCTTGCAACGGACAAATTTTTGAGATTTATTCTAAGATATGGGTTTTGACTAGAATTTCGTTACAAGCCAACTCAGATCATCCGTTTTTGAAAATATGAAGTGGAGACTGAAAAAGCAACAAACCCTAATTTTCCCCAAAAAAGCAGAAAAAAGCTGTCATCTGGGTATTGTTCTTGAGCATAATCTAAAAGGACCTAGTAGATTAGATTTTGAAAACCCTGGCTTCTGCCTAAAAAAGCAACAACTTTTAGTTTCTCTGAAAAAGTTGAGGTATGGGTTTTGTCCAGAAGAAGGTTTAGTATAGACCCAAAAGACTAGAAATGGATGAATATGAAGTTTTCCTTGACATGCAAAATAAAAGCAGTTGCTGCAACTTAGAGAGAAATCTTCAACAATTTGTCTAGAAGATAGAACAAAAACGGATCAGCTTGCTGAAATTTGTTAATATAGGCCTTCTCCTTCACAAATTTGATGTTCTTGATGAGAAAATATGAAAGAAGAGGTCTTCTTTGATTGTTGACTGAATTTTTTTGAGAAACCAGCAAGTTAGGGTTCTTGAATCTTGAAAAACATAGGTTTGAAGCTGCTGCTCTATTTCTCTTTGAAGGCACCTGCAAGAAAATATGAAAAATAATACATAGAGGTATCCTTAAATAAGTTTTTGCTTTGAAAACAGCTTCTCAAACCCTAATCTTGAAGAAAACCTAAACCTAATTCATGCCTTGAATAAAGGCGTATTTCTCTTCTCTTTGAAATTTTTGAAACTTTCGAAAAATAAACTAAGGCATGAAGGAATGGGCGCCCTTCTTGAGGTATGGTGCCCAGTCTTCCCAGACTTAGCCAAATTTCTATTATTTTCAACTTTTGTTCTCTTTCTGACGCTGCTTCAGCTTTGTCTCCCGGCCTCTGGATTTATTGTAGGAGTTGAAAAAATACAACACCACAAACCCCGAAGATCACCTACATGCAAATAACCTGTCACAAAAGAAGATATCGAGACAAACAAGCAAGGGTTCTCTGAAAACTGAAAATGTATATATCAGAGAGAATGAGAGAATGAATTGATATGAAATACAATGGGATCGATCCTTATAAAAAGGAGATCATGCAAACCCTAATAAAACCCTAATAGAAGCCCTAATAGGATAACATTTAATAATTAATATAATTATTAAATGTCACTATATGCAAACTAACGTGAAATCTTAAGAAGGGAATAAAGGTAACTTAATCAACATAATTAAGTTAAAACCTTTACTCTAACACCCCCCCTTAAGATGAGCAACAGTGCAGCTACAAACAAATGCAGAAAAGCAAAGGTAACTACAATGCAAGAAGGCAACATGGGTCCCGGCAACTAGGCCAGATCAGGTACCCAAATACAACCAAATCTCTGTAAAATGGAGAAATAGAGAAAACCTCATGGGAAAAAGCTCTACTCCAAAAAGAGAAGAAGAAAGCCAAGAAGAGACATCACTGAAGCAGAAGAAGCTGCAAACAACTGTCGAAAGATGACTGCTATGGTGCTGAAGAACCTCCGCTGAAGATAGGATGATCAGGAACAAGAAGACAATAATCTGCATAAGTGCCCATATGACTCTCTCAATCAGATGGCAAACAAAGGCAAACACCTAGAACGAAGATACAGATGGCACAAGAACCAATAGTCTGAAACACTGATCAACTGAGAATGGAAGATTCCTTCCAAGGCGAAACCAAGGAAGCATTAGCACGAACAGTATAATACCCCCCCATAATGGTGAACTGGGAGCCGGATAGATCAACTAAAATGGTGTGCAACACCCTGTAGTGCATGAAGAAGATACAACATCTGAAAGTGCACAAGAAAGCACCTACAACTGAAAAAGTGGTGTGCAAAACAAAGCACACATACATGAGGCTGGAATCATATGGATCCATGGTCGTCGTGGAGGGACACTCACCGGACAAAGGTGTGATGGCAAACAAAGGCAAACTACAGAACCCCCCATGGTATGGATTCACTGTTGTCATGGAGGGATACTCACCGGACAAAGATGTGATGGCAAAACAAAGGAAAACTACACAACCCCTCATGGCACTTTATAATATCAGTGCGAGTACAAAATATGGCACAACCTTATGTGCAAAATTCCCAAAAGATGCATGTACAATAGTGTGGCACTTTATCTCAGTGCGTTTACATAAAAGATAGCTTACAAATGATGCTCAAAATATCCTTAAAGGACAAAATGTTGGAAATACATGAAGAACAGCCAAGAACAAAGCATCCCATGTGAACAAAAAGTTTCCAAGAGCAAATATGTCTAGGTAATCCACCAAAGTGTGAAAACACAAATAACTGAATAAAAGATACTTGGAGTGAAATCTGGAAAAATGGCATGGATAAAACTGAAGAGCTCAGAAATACGGTTCCAATGCCATTGAGATTGTGAAAAACGAAGAAACTGATCAAAAGTTATGAGCTTGAGACTGAAAATAGCCCCTTTGTCTTCAACTGGTTGTAGAATGCACCAATGGAAAAAAGATGTGATGAGACCCACACCACTAGAAAGATGAGAAAACCAGCTTTCAAACAACATCTTGTTTGCTAAAAAACGATATCGTATGTCCAAGTTACGGCCTCCGGAATAAATCAGCTCCAAAGAGGGAAAAAACCAGTGCTAGGTTAAATTTGATGATCATACGGTCGTCACAGCAAAAACACTGTATTAAATTTGACGGCCAAACGGCCGTCACCGTAAAAGTGCGATTGGACTATTACAGAAAAAAATTGTTTTTTAAAAAATAAAAAAAAATTTGGTGGGCGGCCTGTACCGGGCCACGGCCTGGCAAGTACTATCGTCGGCAGACTGTCAGACAGCCGACGGTCGGCAGTATGCCGACCGGCATACTGCAGGGCCCGTAGGCCTGCGGATGCAAGTACCTGCGGGTACCCTCGTATCGGGCCAGCAAGCCCTTAAACTGCGAAAAACTTTATATATTTTTTTATTTTTGTTTTTCATAAAAAAAGCAAATTTTTACAAAGTTTTTGCCCGATTTTTTAAAAAAAAATCTAAAATAATTGACAGTATTTTTCCGAAAAATAAAATGACGGAAAAGAAAAGAAATTTTTTTTTACCAGCAAATGGACTGTCGTACGGCCGAATCGTAAAAAAATTTTGCCTCAGATTTTGACTTTGTCCAAAATGGATGAATGGACAGTCGATTTAGGGGTTTTGGACCATTGCGGACGCAATGGCAATGTCTGTTTGAGCTGAAAATGCTTCAAAAATGCAGGTGTGCCCTAGATCAAGAAAACAAGCCCCAAACCCTTGAAGCTCCAAAAATCTTCAAAACAAGAACAGGCAGCAGCAGGTGTGGAGCTCTGATACCATGTAGGAGTTGAGAAAATACAACACCACAAACCCCGAAGATCACCTACATGCAAATAACCTGTCACAAAAGAAGAGATGGAGACAAACAAGCAAGGGTTCTCTGAAAACTGAAAATGTATATATCAGAGAGAATGAGAGAATGAATTGATATGAAATACAATGGGATCAATCCTTATAAAAAGGAGATCATGCAAACCCTAATAAAACTCTAATAGGAAAAACCCTAATAGAAGCCCTAATAAGATAACATTTAATAATTAATATAATTATTAAATGTCACTATATGCAAACTAACGTGAAATCTTAAGAAGGGAATAAAGGTAACTTAATCAACATAATTAAGTTAAGACTTTTACTCTAACATTTATCCGATGAACGAACTGATTCTTCCATCGTGGAGCCTGATCATATCTAACAACTTTGTTCTGGAGATGTCATCTGCAAAAAGCTTCATTTATCCCTTTGAAATGTCAGGTGCCTATCCTTGATAAGGGCGCCCATTTCTTCCAATGTTAGCCATTTTCATGATCTTCAATCTTTATGCTTGTCTTTTGACCTTCAGATGATTTCACTATTCCGGGTGTTGTACTTGTTGGATTGACTGGCTATTGAGTTCACTGGATAGCTGAGATGAATCTGGAAGGGGTCTTCTGGATCACTCATTTTTAGAAACTGACTTCTAGTGGCCTTAAACCCTAGGCGCCCTTCTCCTTCAAGGGTGCCCATAGCTTCCAGTGTTAGTTTTTATTTTTGAATTTTCACTGTTGCTTTCCACTTTTTTCCATTTCTCACACTTTTTCTCCTCTGTTTGCCTGGCGATATTTGATGACTGCTAACTCTGACAGACGAGCTAATGGACTCGTTGGAGAGCTGGATCTAGTCTGACGAAGTCATGTTGGAGAAGTCTTTGGAAAATTTGACCATCTGCTATCTCAAAAGTTTGGGCGCCCTTCTTGAGGTATGGCGCCCATCTTATCCAGACTTAGATTTTATTTCGTTTTCTTCATCTTTAGAGTTTTTAAAATACCTCTCTCCGTGGCTCCTGTTCGTCTTGAATTTGCCAATGACTGAATGATCTAACGAGTATGCCAGCTGATTCATTGCGGAGCTGGGATGATTCTGAGCAACATTGACTTGGAGACGAAAACCTTGATTTTGACCTTTGACCTCTTGAAAAGTTGGGTGCCTTTCTCCTTCAAGGGCGCCCATGGCTGGCAGTGTTAGAAAATTTTATCAATTTTTCAATTTTACCTCGTAACACGTGTTTCCATTGCCTTTGGCTGCCAAGATGAAATTTTTTCTAAGGCATGGAAACATGGGCACCTCTTCTTGACAGGGGCGCCTGAAATCTCCAGACTTAGATTTTATTTTGACATTTTCATTTTTTAACTTCTTCAGCTTGTTCCTCGTTTGTCGTGCACATTGTTCATCGACAGTCTCTATTTGATGCTCAAACTCTTGATTCTGACACCTGGCGGTTGACTGACTTCCATGAATAACCTTGGATCTCCGAAGCAACTTCTGAAAAAACAGAATAGACCCAGTAGTGTAAAACTGACCTTTTTGTGATTCTAATTGCACCAGTCTGATGAGGAAGTATTTTAAGCAAATCAAAATCAGTCTTAACCTTAACAGCCAAAGTTTCTATTATTAGAAAATTTTACAAGTATCCATTTGGTAAGAAACCCAGAAAAAGTTTCTATTTTTAGAAAACTGCTAAAAATAGAAATTTTCCTAAAATTTAGGGATGAAAAACTGAAATCTGGGTATTGTAGGTTTGGTCTTTTTGAATCGACCCAGATTGTCAAATTTTGAAAATCTCAAGTTAATGACCCCCATGCAAGACATGCAGACCCCCCATTTTGACATTTTTTGACAGATTTAACAATATTTTGACACAATTCTTGAAAATGCTCAAGTGTAGCGAAAATTTTAATTTGGGGTACAACAGAGTGAGAGATACTTGAGAGAGAGAGTTATCTAGGCAGGGTACCCAAGGGAGAGACCTAAGAGAGAGAGTGGGTGGGAGGGATAGAGGGAGAAAGGGACTGAGAGAGTTGTCTAGGTAGGGTGGAGGGAGAGAGGGAGAAAAAGATAGAGAGATAGATCTAAGAGGGATATGGAATGTGTGTGTGTGTGAGAGAGAGAGAGAAACTAAAGAGGGAGATGGAGAGTGAGAGAGAGACCTGAGAGGGAGATGGAGAGTATGAGACCTGGGAGAGGGAGGGAGGAAAGGAGGGAGGGAGAAAGAGAGGGAGAGAGAGTTGTCTAGGTAGGGTGGGAGGGAGTGAGGGAGTGAGATATCCAAGAGAGAGAGGGTGAGGGGATAGAGGGTGAGATAGATAAAGGGAGGGAGCGAGGGAGGGAGAGAGAGAGAGAGAAACTTGAGAGGGAGGCAAGGAGAGAGAGAGAGATACCTGAAAGAAATATGGAGAGTGAGAAAGGCCTGAGAGAGAGATAGAGAGAGAGTGGGATATACCTAAGAGAGGGAGAGGGGAGCGAGAGAGACCTAAGAGAGAGAGAGGCCTAAGAGGGAGATGGAGAGTGAGAGATACCTAAGAGAGAGAGTGAGAGACCTAAAATAGAGAGAGGGTGAGAGAGAGAGGGAGGGAGGAGAGATAGTTATCTAGTTAGGGTGGGAGGGAGAGACCTCACAAAGAGAGAGAGAGGGAGTGGGAGATACTTGAGAGAGAGAGAGGAGAAAGAGAGACCCGAGAGAGAGAGAGAGAGATTCCTAAGAAGGAAATGGAGAGTGAGAGAGACCTGAGAGAGAGAGAAAGAGACCCAAAAGAGAGAGGGTGGGAAGGATAGAGGGAGAGATAGAGAGGGGGTGGGAGGGAGAAAGGGAGAGGGGAACTTGAGAGAGAGAGAGAGAGACTTGAGAGGGAGAGAGGGAGAGAGAAAGATACCTGAGAGGGAGATGGAGAGAGAGAGAGTTAAGAGGGATATGGATAGTGAGAGAGACCTGAGAGAGAAAGAGAGACAAAGATATAAATGGAGACAAAGACTGTTGATAGAGGGAGAGACTTGAGCGGGAGAGAGAGGGACTGAGAGAGAGTTGTCTAAGTAGGGTGGGAGGGATAAAAGGAGTGAGAGATCTAAGAGAGAGAGAGATAGTTGAGAGGGAGAGAGGGAGAGAGATAGAGGGAGGGAGAGAGAGAGCCTTGAGAGGGAGATAGGGAGAGAGAGGGACTGAGAGAGTTGTCTAAGTAGGGTGGGAGGGATAAAAGGAGAGAGAGATCTAAGAGAGAGAGAGATACTTGAGAGGGAGAGAGGGAGAGAGATAGAGGGAGGGAGAGAGAGAGCCTTGAGAGGGAGATAGGGAGAGAGAGGGAAAGACTTGAGAGGGAGACGAAGAGAGAGAGACTTGAGAGAAAGAGAGAGGGAGTGGGAGAGACGTGAGAGAGAGAGGGGATATGCATTTGGGAGGTTAGGATTTTGATAACAGAATGGTTAATTACTATGTTCAAAATTTCAATACAAAATACAAGCTGGATATAATTAGTAGTGCTACAGAGGGAGAGAGTATAAGATATATAATATATAATAAATTATTTATATATTATATGTATTGAATATATATTACGTAATATAGTATATAGTATTTAGTATATATATTTAATATACTATATATAATATATTAAATGATATATTAATACATAATACACTTAATATAAATATTAATATATAATACATTTATTATATATTAATAATACATAATATTGGTTTTATGTATTATTTGGTTTATAAAAATTGAAAGCAAACGGATATTCGTTACTTATTGTATAAGATTCAAAGCTTCTCTTGTGCATACATGTTAATATATAATATAATTTACATACTATATAATATAGTACATATATAGTACATATATTGTACTATATATTATGCAATATTTAATATATAATATATGGTATATATTATGATATTTATTATATATTAAGACTGCATAATAATGGTTTTATGTATTATTTGGTATGTAAAAATCTAAAGGAAATGAATATCCATCTATAATGAATGTTCGTTATTTATTGTATAAGATTTGAGGCTTCCCCTATGCATACATATTAATATATATTATAATTTGTATACTACATAATATATACCTTAATAATAATAATATTAATATATATTATATATTATATAAATATATAATATATTAATATATAATAAATTTATTATATATATATAAAATATATTAATTTAATATATAAATATATAATAAATATACTATAGAGGGGTTTGGAAGGGATAGAGGGGTTTGGGAGGGATACAAGGAGGTAGAGACCAAAGAGAGACCTGAGAGGGATGTGGAGAGAGAGAGAGGGAGGGAGTGGGAGGAACTAGAGAGAGAGGGAGTGGGAGAGACCTCAAATAGAGGGGGGGAGTGGGAGATACTTGAGAGAGAGAGAGAAGAATAAGAGAGACCTAAGAGAGAGAGAGATGCCTAAGAGGGAGATGGGGAGTGAGAGAGACCTGAGAGAGGGAGCGAGAGACCCAAGAGAGAGAGAGATGGATAGTGAGAGAGACCTAAGAGAGAGAAAGAGAGATAGAGACAAAAAAAGAGAGACAAAGACAAAGACTTGTGAGAGGGGGAGAGACTTGAGAGGGAGAGAGAGGGACTGAGAGAGAGTTGTCTAAGTAGGATGGGAGGGATAGAGGGAGTGATAAGTCTAAGAGAGAGAGAGGGTGGAAAGGATAGAGGGAGGGAGAGAGGGAGAGAGGGAGAGAGAGATACTTGAGAGGGAGAGAGATAGAGGGAGGGAGAGAGAGACTTGAGAGTGAGACATGGAGAGAGAGAGAGAGAGAGAGAGAGAGAGAGAGAGAGAGAGAGAGAGAGAGATGGAGAGTGAGAGAGACTTGAGAGAAATAGAGAGGGAGTGGGAGAGATTTAGAGAGAGGGGATATGCATTTGGGAGGTCAATATTTTGATAACAAAATGGTTAATTACTGTGTTCAAAAGTTCAATACAAAATACAAGTTGGATATTAGTAGTAGTGCCAGAGAGGGAGAGAGTGTAAGGTATATAATATACAATAAATTATTTATATACTATATAGTATACAATATACTATATATAATATATATCATAATATATAATAATATATATTATATAATATGTAATATATTATGATATATTAATATATAATATATAATATAGTACATGTATAGTACATATATTATACTATATATTATATATAATATATGTTATATAATATTTAATATTTAATATATAATATATGGTATATATATTAAATATATTATGGTATATTATATATTATATAAATTATATTATATACTAAGAATACATAATTATGGTTTTATGTATTATTCGGTTTATAAAGTTCTAAAGGAAATAGATATCCATCTATAATGGATATTCATTATTTATTGTATAAGATTTGAGGTTTCCCCTATGCATACATATTAATATATACCTTAATAATAATAATAATATTAATATATAATATATATTATATAAATATATATTAATTTAATAAATAAATATATAATAAATATACTAGAGGGGTTTGGAAGGGATACAAGGAGGTAGAGACTAGAGAGAGAGACTTGGGAGGGAGAGAGAGCATGAGAAATAGCTTAGAGGGAGATGGAGAGTGAGAGAGACTTGAGAAAGAGAGAGACTTGAGAGGGAAATGGAGAGTGAGGGAGAGAGGGAGAAAGAGAGACGAGAGAGAGAGATGAGAGAGAGAGGGAGAGAGGGAGTGGGAGAGACCAGAGAGAGAGACTTGAGAGAGAGGGGGGAGAGAGGGAGTGGGAGGAACCTAAGAGGGAGAGAGACCAAAGAGAGAGGGAGAGAGAGAGAGAGGTAGTGGGAGAGACTTGGGAGAGAGGCGGGAGAGAGAGTTATCTAGCTAGGGTGGGAGGGAGAGACTTGAGAGAGAGAGAGAGGGAGTGGGAGGGACCTGAAAGAGAGAGAGGGAGTGGGAGATATTTGAGAGAGAGAGAGATATTAATATTTAATATTTTAATTTAATATATTAATATATAATAAATATATAATATATGTAATATTAAATATAAAATATATCATAACATAATATATTAATAATATTATGCTATTAATAATTCATAAAATGTTTTGAATGAAGTTTAGTTTTTTTTAAACTAAATGAAACAGATATCCGTTTCATTTTCTAAATGTTTAGAATTGTGCAAAATATAAAGGATATCCATTTGAAATGGATATTCATTTAGTGAATTATATAAATAAACAAAAAAGGGGACCGTTTTGAGCATTTCGACGGTCCCCACATTCTTTTTTTCACTGAACTCCCATGCTTTATGTTGGTATGAAACAATTCCAGCTTTTGGGAGATTCTTTTACACAATTTTAACCTTTACAATCATTTGTGTTCTCTTTTTTGTTTGTGCAATAGGGTGCAGTAGTCTCCGTAAGAGAAAAGGAAAGAGAAAACTAACAACAGATCAAATTGAAACATATAGAGCAAAAGATAGAGAAAATCATAGGAAAGGAAGACAAGACTTTTCTTTTTGAAGAGATGAGGAGGAAGGTATCCTCATTGATAAGGAGGCCCTAAATGTTCATGGAAGACCTATGGAAAAAGGAAAGAAAAATGAGAAGTGTGAAAAATCCAAGTCCAAGGGGAGATCTAAATCTCTTGAAAAGTCCAAAGTTATTTGTTGGAACTGAGATAAGCTTGGAAATGTTTGTAAGGAATGCAAAGAAGAAAAGAAGAAATAAAATAAATTTGTTTTTTATTCTGAGTTCGAGAAGGAACATGGCGACACATTCATTACAACTTTGGAAACTTGTGTAGGTAATGATGCATGGTTAATTGACTCAAGTGCATCCTTCCTTATGACCTTCAATAGAGACTGGTTTTCTGAATATGAAGAATTTGATGGAGCTAAGGTGTACTTGGGTGATGATTCTCATTTAAACATTTTTGGTCATGGTAAAGTTAAAATCAGGTTTCCTGATGGTAGAATAAAATGGATCAATGGTGTGTTGCATATCCCTCGATTAGCATGAAATCTATTATCTATAAGCAAATAAATAGATGTAGGTGTGGAGGTAGTTTTTTTGATGTAGGATCTAAGATGGTTAGAGGTGCTATGGTGATTTCTAGAGGTGTAAAATAAAGAACATTGTATAAGCTTGATGCATGCACTATTGAGTGCAATATTACTTCTATAAAAAGCAAGTATGTGGAAGAGGCGAGGGTTTCACCTTCAACAGATGGTCATGGCTTCTGGGTACCCAAGGGTGTTCTTTATTTTGAATCAAAGTTACCTGCAGAGAAATGTATGTTCTGACACCAAAGACTTGGCCACATTGGAGAAAAGGTTCTAAGGACCTTAAAAAATAGAAATCTTGTTGAAGTTTTATCTTATTATAATCTTGAATTCGATTTCTATGAGCATTGCATATATGGAAAACAAAACTGTGTTTAGTTCTACTCAAGTTCTCATAAATATTGTGGTGTATTAGATCTTATTCATTCTAATGTGTTTGGTCCTATAGATGTTGGTTAAATTGGTAAATCCTCTTATTATGTTTCATTTATTGATTATTATAGTAGAAGGACATGGGTATATTCTTTAAAGATTAAATCTAAAAAATTTAGTCGATTTAAAGAATTTAAAACAATGGTTGAGTTGCAAACTAGAAAGAAAATAAAATGTTTGAGGATTGATAATGGTGGTGAATTTTTCTCTAATGATTTTGATAGATTACGTAAAGACTGTGGCATTCATAGACAAAAGACAACTATGTATTCTCCATAACAAAATGGAGTTGCAAAAAGAATGAACATGACACTGATGGAGAAGGCTAAGAGTATGTTAAGTGGTACTAGCCTAGAACAAAGGTTTTTGGTTAAAGATGTTGCCACTTCTTGTTACCTAATTAGTAGGTCTCCTACATCAGTTGTTTTTCATAAGATTCCTATAGAGGTATGGTCAAGTTGCAAGTCTTCATTAAGACATCTTAGAGTTTTTGGTTGCAAGGCATATGCACATGTGCCAAAGGAGAAGCAAAAAAGTTGGAGAACAAGGCTATGAAATGTATCTTCATCAGATACAGTTATGGTGTGAAAGGATACAAGCTTTGGGATCCTATTGCACAAAAAGTAATATATAGTAGAAGTTTTATTTTTAGAGAAATTAAGTTTTCTTCTATTACATTACATTCAGAGCAAAGTAAATAGGAAGATGTGATTCAATTTCCTTCCACACCTGAGAAAGTTGAATCGAGACCCATGGATAGACAAGAAATTGAGAAGAGAACATCTAGCTTTGAATCTTCAAAAGAGGAGGAAGAACCTCCAAATCAACTTGTTTGTAGGTCTACAAGGCATAAACAACCACCTGAAAGGTATTCACCTGATGATTGGTGATGTATTTTTTCTTTGAATACTAACATCGATGAACCCAAATATGTAGAATATGCATTAGGTATGAATGATGAAGAATCCTAGAAGGTTGTTATGGATGAAGAAATGACATCTTTGAAAAAAAATGATACATGAGATCTTGTATTGTTTCCTGAAGGACAAAAACCTGTTAGTTGCAAATAGGAGTTCAAGAAAAATATTGGTTCAGATGGAGTTATTGAGAAGTACAAAGCAAGGTTGGTTGCGAAAGGTTACTCTCAAATTGAGGGTGTTGATTATGGTGAGATATTCTCTCTTGTTGCAAAAATGACATTCATTAGATTTTTTCTTTCTATTGATGTTGCTTATGATTTAGAGGTTGAGCAAATGGATGTGAAAATCGCTCTCCTTCATGGTGACTTGGAGGAGGATATTTATATGACACAACTTGAGCATTATGTGATGAAAGGTAAGTTGGTTTGCAAATTGAGGAAATCTTTGTATGGCTTATAATAGAGTCTTAGGATGTGGTACCAAAAATTGGATACATATGTGTTGAGTTTGGGATTTGAGCATTCTAAATCAAATAATTGTGTTTATTATAAAACTAATGGTAATAATTTCTTGTTTATTGCATTATACGTTGATGATATGTTATATATTGGCAAAGGGAGAGGTATGATTTTAGAACTGAAATCTCAGCTTGCTGCTAAATTTGAAATGAAAGACCTTGGTGCAACTAGACGCATTCTTAAGATGGAAATTAAAAGAGATAGAGAGAATAGAAATCTATGGCTTGGCCAAAGTATGTATGTCAATTCAATTTTAGAGAGATTTAACATGTAGGATTGTAGACCATTATGTGTTGTCTTTTTTGTTGGAACAAAGTTACCAATTTCATATTGTCCAAAATCTCCATCAAAGATGGAAGACATGAGTAGAGTGTCTTACCAGAGTGCAATTGGAAGTTTGATGTATGTTATGGTTTGTACTAGACCAGACATTTCCCAAGCAGTGGGAGTTCTTTCTACATATATGTATAATCTTAGTAGAGTTCATTAGGATGTAGTTAAAAGATTCTTTAGATATTTGCACGGTACCTTTGAGTATTCCTTGTGTTATCATAGTAACGTGACTGAAGATGAAATTTCCCTCGATATTAATGGCTATGTGGATTCAAATTGGGCAGGTGATATTGATAGCAGACGATCCACCAATACTTACGTGTTTTCTTTATTTGATGGTTCAATTAGTTGGATATTAAGCAATAGGATGTGGTTGCTTTGTCCACTACTGAAACATAGTATATGTTAGTTACTCATGCTTGTAGAGAATCCATTTGGATTAAGAGATTGTGTTCAGATATTGGAATAAAATAAGGTGTAGTGACAATTTATTGTGATAGTTAGAGTGCGATATGTCTAGCCATGAATCCAACATTTCATGCTAGGACAAGCACATTGATGTACAATATCATTTTGTTTGAGATATGGTTAAATATGACAGGGTGAAGTTGGTTAAGGTGGAGACTTTTATGAATGTTTTTTATTCTTTAGCTAAGCCTGTGAGCACAAAGAAGTTTAGGTGGTGTTAAGAGACTATGGGCCTTTCTGCCCCTAGTAGTTAAGAGACAATGTTTACTCTCTCCCATTGCTCTTGCAAAGTGTTTGAAAAGTGGGAGATTTGGAAAATGTGTCTCAACCTTGCAATTATATAAAGGTTATTATTTATAGTATATATATATATATATATTTCCTAGTTACATCGATAGGTGTAATATACAATGGTAGCAAGGGGAGGAGTGGGATGCATGTAAAGAATTTTTTGTTAACTTTTTCCTTAAACTCCTAAAATGACTGACATACATTAAAAAAATGATACATTGTAAATCTAGACCATTAATTATTAGGTTTTAGATCTAATGGTGGATATTTTGTTGGCATGCCTTGCCCTAAAATGTAACCCTGTTTTATGAAGGCATTGTGCTATGATTGTAGATGCTGATTTATTCTGAGAATTTGATAGCGACTGTGTTGTCTTTGAATCTCTAGTGGCGATACTCCTGTGGAAAGCTTGATCTGCAAGTATATTGTAATCTTTGTGATTTCCGAATAATATATTGGGTGGATTTTGGAGTGTGGGGTTTTTCTCCCGAAAGGGTTTTCCCCACGTAAATCACTATGTTGTGATATGCATGATATTTATGTTTATTTTTGTTTAAGTTTCTGTAACTATTAAAGATTTGTATAGTTTTACATTATTCCCCTCTCAAGATTAGTGTACGAAGTTGTTCTGCTACCGTAGCTTCCTTACATCAAAGCCAACTTTTTTCTTTCTACACAGTAAGAGAATTTTGTCCATTCAACTCACTAAGATGATATATGCCACTATTTGTCCTACTTCCTTGCACAATTATTTCTATAGTACTTAATTTTCTAATTTCACATCCCTCAACACTAAATGATAGCTTATAACCTTTATCACACATTTGACTTACACTCAACAAATTATGCTTTATTCCTTCAACATACAAAACATCATGTGTCTTTATCCTACCACCATCGAGACTCAAAGTTCCCTTACCAATAATTTTAGCAACAAAATTATTCCCAAGAGTTATAGAACCTCCAAATTTCTTGAAACTCATAAACTTACTTTTATGTCTAGTCATGTGGCTTGAGCAATCGCTATCTATGATCCACAAATTCTTCTCCTTCTGAGCATGTAGAGTAGTTTGATAAAACACTGACTTTTCTGACTTCTTTTCTTTTGAGACCTTCTTCTAGAATTTATTTGATTCATGATTCTTGTTTTTTGATCCTTTCCTTCCATTTTTTGGTAGAGGAGGACTCACCAAATTGCTTATGCAACTCCTAGCAATGTGTCCAAAATTGTTGCATTTGTAGCAAATGATATTAAAATTGTATAGAAGTGCAAATGCATTGTTGTTGACAAAGTTACTTTTTCTTACCGAAGCTTTTCTATATTCAACAACCTTATGACCAAAATTATTGTAATTAAAAAATAACCAGAGAAAGGATAATTGAACTTGGTGTTGTATACCTATCTTCCAGATCTTCTTCTCTTCTTCCAAACTTGAATAAAGTCATCATTTTGTGTCTCACTTTCATCACTTACAATGACTCTTTTAAAATTTGAACTTTTAGAAATAGTCACTTCCGAACTTGCCTTAGTAGTCTTCACAAATTGTTTTGTCACCTTGTTCTTATAATCATCAAAGAAAATTCTGATCTTGACATGCAGGGATCTCTGAATTCCCAATATCTGATCTAGGGTTTCAATACTCTTTCCAAACATAATATGTAACTCTTGATTCACTTTCTCAAGCTGTTATTGTCATAATTTATGCTTCCAACTTCTCATAGTCCTTTTCTCTTGATAGCAAATTTTTGGTCAAAACTTCTTCAATCCTTTTTACTTATTTTGTCTGGGTCTTCAAATCAACAATCATCTTTTTCGATTTCTTCAAATCCCGAGACACCTTTTATTTAGCCTTCACTTCTTTTGCAATTTTATTCTTTAGCCTTTTGATTTCTTTTCTAGCACATAGCAATTATTCCACAAGATCTACTTCATCTTCATTGTTTCCAAAATCCATTTTTGCATCTCCTTTAGTAGCTTGAAAATCCATGAAAACAACCTTTTCTTTTTCATCTCTAGAGATATCTTCATCTTCTTCTTCAGTAGAGTTGTATTCTTCCTCATTAGTGTAGAAACTCTTATGTTTCCTCTAACCTTTATTCCTTCTCTAATTGATTTATTTTCATACTTTTTTCTGAGCAGTGTTAGAATTCTTATGGAGACACTTAGCCATAAAATGTCCTACTTAATCATAATTAAAACACTTAAAAGGTAAATTTCCTTTATAATTACCAGAACCTCTTTGTAGCTTTCTGACAAAATTTGCTTCTTATGGGTCTGATCCAATATCAAAATCTTGATCAACCTCCTTCTTAGATATTCTAGAAGCAACCTCTTTCCTTATAGAATATTCACTTTCAAATATCATCTCAAAAGTAGCTAGAATTCCATGCAGTTTAGTCATCTTCAAAGCATTCAAATCCTTAGCTTCTACAATTGTAGAGACTTTAGAATCAAACCCTCTAGGGAGAGATCTAAGTAAATTTTTTACAATAACCTCTTTATAGCTTTTTGAAAAAAATTGCTTCTTTTGGATCTAATCCAATATCAGAATCTTGATCAACCTCCTTCTTAGATACTCTAAAAGCAACCTCTTTCCTTATAGAATTTTCACTTTCAAATCTCATCTCAAAAGTAGCTAGAATTCCATGCAGTTTAGTCATCTTCAAAGCATTCAAATCCTTAGCTTCTTCAATTGCAGAGACTTTAGAATCAAACCCTCTAGGGAGAGATCTAAGTACCTTTTTTACAATAACCTTTTCTTTCAATTCTTCTCCAAGACTTAGATAGAGTTGACAACATCATCAACCTCGAGCAATAATGTGGAAATATTTTCATCTTCTCTCATCTTTAGGATTTCAAACTGAGATCTATGAGTTTGCAGCTTTGCCTCTTTGACTTTTTCATCACCTTCATAGATGGTTTCTAGTTTATCCCATATTTCCTTCATTGTTTTGCACTACATCATTTTCACAAACTAAGAGTTAGTCAATCCACATAAATTAACATTCCTTACCCTAGCATTGATTTCACAAGCCCTCTTTTTAGCCTGATCCCTAGGAGGGTTTTCAGGGCTCTCATATGCCTCTATCACTAACACCTAGATATCCATTCCAAGATCCATCAAGTAGGACTCCATCCTAACTTTTCAAAATGCAAAATTGGATCCATCAAATAGTGGAACTTTATTTCTAGAGAATCCTTCCCGATTAATTGAGTGTTCCATCCCAGAACTATCTTAAATTGTTAGGCTTCTTCAAAGGAACTTGGGTCATATACCAATTGAAGGACACACAATCTACTAAAAGGGGGAGGGTGAATCAGTAGATCTAATCAATTTAAAATTCTTAACTTTTCTATGGTTCTCAGAATATACGATTCTTCACAACAAACCCCACATAAGCAATTAAAACATAAAAGAATAAAGCACACAAGTGAACACCAGATATACGTGGAAACCCAAGATGGGAAAAACCACAGTGAAAATGGTTGCTTGGATCTACTACCTAAATATAGCCTTACAATGCAGAAAATATACAAGTGAATTTTACATACTAAAGTAGGCACCAACCTACCAAATACACCAATCCCCTATTGTGTTTGTAGGCACCAACCTACAAGAGACACCAATCCCCAAAGAAATCAAAACATGTAGAACACCAGTCCTACTAGAATACAAGGATCATACATGTTCCAAAGTCACAACTGATACTCTTCCTCACTACATATGATCTTTTGATACTAGCACACACACTCAAATGCAACTCTTCCTTTTATCTTCACCACCTTCTCTTCAATTTGCACCAACAACCAACTTTTCTTCACATAGGTGTGATTCTAATTCACACTCACACACAATACATCCACACAACAAAGAAACATGTACTTGACATTGCATTAACACTCTTCTATGTCAACCAAGGATCCACAAATAGCTAGGATGACATAAGATGGACCTAAATTCAAATTACATGAAACATGTAACATGTTGCTTGAAAAACAAATTTTGTTGCCGCTAAAAGAACATGATACTGTGCACAAACACAAGAACCTTAATTAGGTCCTATCTTAACACCACACACAAGATTTGAATTCTGCACACTACTAGTCGTTACCACACAAGTCATGAGCTCCAATTGGTTGATAGACAGAGACATATAACCTTCTTTCATTACAATATTTTTTCATACTGAACATATCCTCCAAAAACTTAGGAATATGATAGAACTAATGTAGGCATATTCTCCTCTAAAACCGTAGAGCAAAAGTACATTTCTTGAAAGAAATACAAACCATAATTATATTGCCAGAGAAATCTCTTTGTCCAAAGAACTGAATTGAAACATTTTGGTATAGAATTTCAAACTACTACTGTCATATTGAATAGATGCAAGCAAGATATTGCAAGCATACAAAAGATATACAACCACACCTTACCAACTAGTAATATAAATTTCTTGATTTTGCATCCTAACAGTAAAATTACCAACACCGATCATACTAAAATTCTTACTACAAAAATGACATTATTGAGAAACTTTGACATTAATGACAACTTATGTTCAACAGTCAAACCCCAAAGCGGCTTAGGGCCTACCTAAACACTATTAAAATTTTATAAAAAACACCCTTCAATCAAATTAAATAACCTTTATTTTCTACAAGTCAAATTTTCAAAATTTTATAGGTGTTGGAAAGTTGGTTCTACCACGGACACTATGGTGTAGGTGAATTTTAAAAAAAATTCTTGAAAATTCAAGTATAATTCATTTACATTAAGTTTTTGTTTTAGAACTTCATTTAAGCATAACTTTTGCATTTTTTTGTCATTTTTCAGTGTTTTTTTTTAACTTATTAGAAAAGCCCATTTTTATTTTTACAATTTATTTCTCTATAGTACTTATTGGTTTTCTATTTTTAACTAACTTTTGTGTGCAGTCCTTTTCGTGATTTCAAGACACCAATCTTGCAAACTACTAACTCAAATGTTTTTGTAGGACATTTTGTTGAAGAAGTTGCTTATAAACACTTTTGTTCTTTGTGTGAGCATTTGTTTGGTTTTTATTTTCTCACACTTGAAATTGGGTTGATTTCACTTCACATTTCAATTTGGGTTAATAATCTACAAGTGTATTTTAAACCCCAAGCACACTTACGTATGCTCTCCTCTCGCACCTTAGGGTGATCTTGAGGATAAAAAATGAGTGTTGTCTTGATTTTATTTCTAGGTGGTCTGCTTAGGGATTTCACTACCCCAAGGGATGACCTCGACTCTAGTGTTCCAACAGAGTATAAATAGCAGGGGGTGAATCGAAGGAAACACCTCTTGGGAGTTATTTTTTTGTCATTGAAGCTAAGCCCCCAAGAAATTTATACCTTGGGGAAGTGAAGGAGAAGGGTGGGTTACCCTCTTCTCCTGGTTGTTTGATGGCTTTGCACTTTCAAATTTATAGATTAGGCCTCACGTACCCTTGAGTTATTTGGAGGATACCCATAAGCCCTGTATAGCCTAGTTTAAAACCTTTCGGCTATTGATTAATTGCGGTGCATGATAGAATATCATATTTGAAGATACTCACCATGCACTTCTTCTGTTGAGATAACAACTATTCCTCGGTGAGATGGAAAAAGAGTGGTTAATTAAATAATATGATTATTTAATTTAAGTTATGGACTTTAGGTGAAAGGGATATGTCCTAGGTTAATTAGGACTAGGTGATGGGACATAGGTCTAGGTGATGAGATTAGTTGATCAACGATTAGGTGATAGGTTTAGTGATGATGAATAGATCTAGGGAATATTTCAGGTGTCCACTTATTTTTTAGGATGAGCTAAGAATAAATTGTCGAATTGACACACATAACTTTGGCAATTGAGTTAACAATAGTGGTTAATAAATTCTTGTATAATAAAGAAGCTCAAGAATTCCACCCAAATAGAGACACAAAGAGCCATTTCTTCAAAGACAATAAAGTTTTGAGTTTAGGGTTGAAAAACCAAAAGGAAAACACAAACAAACCATGAGCCATGTTTAAGAATCTCTTTTGCATGACTAACTTTAGTAAAGTGAAACAAGAAAAATCCCTTTATGAAGCTTTGGATATCCTCAAGGTAGACCCCATGTGGGGCTTGAGCTTTGTTGATCCACTCTCTAAACATGTTTTAAGGGGAAACCCTCTCAACAAAGTATCTTATTAAAGTAAAATGTTTCTATCCATTTATAGGCGCAATCACATTCTAAGACAAACAACGCCCTATTTGGAGAGGATTTAGAGTTGGAATACCCTGGGAATGAAATTCATGGGACACTTTCTCAAGAAAACCATCCTTGAGAGCTATCAAACAATCAAACAAAAACTACTAGATTGATAAAGTTTAAGGCCATTAAGAAGGTTAAGAGAAATCCCACATATGCGGCAAACTAAAATCCCTTACAACTAATACAAAAGAATGAACAATTCTTTTTGTGTAAAGTTGAGTAGATGGAAACTCATCGGTGGCCCAATGTTGTATTCAGAGATGTCTTAGGTGAAAGAAAGAAGACATGGATGAAGCAAAATTGTAAGTGGATGAACAAGTGATACATTCAGTTGAATGTGTGTCCTAATAACTGTAAAGAAATAAATATGTAAGTGGTTGAGAAATTTTGCAAGGTTATGTGGGCAAAGGTGGTTGAGAGAAAGAAAAAGTATTATCTTGAAGAATTTAACCCTAGCATGGACCATTAGCAAAAGGCATATATAGAGGCCAATATCCCTTGGAGGTCAAAGATTCTCATTGCTCAGTTGACGACTAACTCACATCATCTTCAATGTGAAACATGGAGGTGGAAAATCCCAAAAGAAGTTTGGGAAGAGAGGGTTTGTATTTTGTACACAATAGGGAAGGTGGAAACTGAAAAACATTTTATCTTAGATTGCAAAACATATAGTGACATCGGAAACAACTACACAAGTGATTTTATTTTTATTTTTTAGACTGCAAGAATCAAGCGGGTATTCGTTCCCCTATAAACTGCAATGTGTCTGGTAAACTTTTTTCACGTGACTGGTGGTGCTAGCGCAACATGCCCTCTGGTACAATGGGGACAGTGGGGAGACTAGACCTCGTGACCTCTTGCCTACAACAGGATGCTTTAGCCAATTGAGCTAGGCCCACCGACCAACTACATAAATGATTTAGTAGCAATTACTTTTCAAGATTTATTTAGCATGGGATGGGTGGAGAGAATGAGAGAGCTAATTATCAAACTAAACTATAGGAGATCAACACTTCACAATGATAAAATAGTAGGATTTACTATTCCATAAACTTTCTTCGACCTTGTGAACATTAAAAGTTTTCTATTCTATTCTAATATGACATCGAAACACCAAGATGTCACGAGATTAAATGAAACCCTAACAAAGCTCATGCATTTCTTGGCCACCTCAAAATCCTATTGACAAATTTGAAATTTCCAACTAAGTTAAAGAGTAGCACAACTTTCAAATTCCTTGTCAAGAAATGGTTTGTTGTCAATCGTGAGCTGAAGCACACAAATCTCATCCACAAGAAATGACCTCTTAAAATCTCGCCTGACGTTTAATGAAATTATAGATGTTGAATTAATAACCACAATTGAAGGGAAAAGTGAGCATGCTGGGCGCAATCACAATGGTAGTAGCAGCGAGCAGAACAACCTTAACCCTTTCTGCTACTCATTATCACGCCTTGTTACATAACAACTTTCGCTCTGCTTCCACCTTCCAAAGTCTTAAAATCCCCAAGGTTGCGGTATCGAAAACTGTTAACGTCCGCAACTCTTCTTCTTCCATGTCCGTGAGAGCAAAAGCATCAGGGACCAGCAATGGCACGCCAAAGGCCAGCGCTTCTACTCTACATAATGCCGAAGAATTAATAGATTCAGTGGAGACTTTCATATTCGATTGTGACGGCAAGCACTACATTGCAGAATTGTTTTAATTTAGTCGTGGAAAATGCTATTAATATAATTGACAGAGTCTCTGTTCCATTGCTTGCAGGTGTTATATGGAAGGGTGATACATTAATTGATGGCGTGCCAGAAACTCTAGACATGCTTAGAGAAAAGGTCAGATGTTTTGAATTTTGTTAAAACCATTTTTTTTTAATTTGAGAATTTTATGTTTTCTTGATAAAATAAATAAAATCTCATTTAGAAAAGTAAAAGTAGTTTAGACTTAACAAATTTAAAATTCTGAAAGATTACCTACGAATTTGAAACATATAGATGTGTGCTTTAAATTATCCCTATTTAAGAGCGTTCAAATAAAAACCTGTGAAATTCTGTGGGTGCCAATGGGTACATCGAGCAGCCCACCCTCAAACAGTTGATGCCATTTGCCATAGTCTAAGGGGTTCTATTCCATCAAAACTTACTTGGACTAGCATATAGTAAACAGTGGGTACAAGAAAAACGAGATCATGGCATTACTTTGAGCCTGATTCAAAGTTTATCATTGAAAAGGTATGAAGTGAATAAGAGGAAGCATATTGTTATTTTCTTGACTTCAAGAAAGGTTCATAGGAATAATTATGAAGCAGAATGAATGATCTTGGCCAGAGCAGCAGTCCATATACCTTATAAGGAAGCACGAGTAAAAATCAGAACTCACACAGTCCATTCAGAAGCTTTAAGACATTTTTACAAGGAGGTGGGTATGCAAGTTAAAACACAAACAAGATCAAGATCATAGTCTTTTCCAATTGAAAGAAAAAGACAATTTAAATTTTATTTTAAGGGGCATCTTGGAAGAAGTAACTGAGTATAAATATTTTGGGATAGATTTTATAAGAAAGAGAACTTTGAGAGGCTGGAGAGGACTTTTGTATTATAAAACAGAAGCAGAAAGACTAACTTATTGGATTTAAAAACTATCTGGATTCTTTTCAGTTATTAGTAATTTAGGAGATGCTTTATGGTTGTGAACTGCGGGCTAGCACACAGAAATAAAATTGAGACAAATAGAGAGGACTCAAAAATGCTAGATCACAAACAAATTCAAAATAGAAGTTTTGGTTTCTTATGAGGTTCTTTTAGCAAAACAAGTACCTTCTTGTTGAGGCAATTGCTATGGTTCATCTTGTAGACATCTAAATCTATCCATACCCGACCACACTTGACTTTACCTCATTTTATCTATTCATTAAATAAATTTACATTTAATCCATCTTTATCCCATTCCTTAATTAAATCTAACCTTAGCCCCCAAAACCTTCCAACTAATTAAATTAATTAATACTTACATAATTAATTTATTTAGGCTAATTACCCTTCATTACCATTTTCTTATTATTTAATTCCATCTCATCATCAATCCTAGCCCCTGAATCCATCTACATGGATCAAGATCTAAACTTGTCACCATGTGACAAGTGTCCTAACCTACCTATCCTACCCCTTGCTCACACTTGTGTGATCATATCTTTCACACATGTGAGATCACCCTACCTCTTACACATGTCATAGACATGTCTCTTTCATGTTCTTTGTGAGTACAAGGCTAAGCCTCTATCATCTCATCCAATCTTGATCCTCCATTTAGAATGCATTTTGGCCATTGATTTCACCCGTCAAAAATCTATAAATTGAGGCATTTGCTCTCATTTTGATAATCCTCATTCATCATATCCTTATGCTGCTATTTTCCTCTATCAATCCTCCATCCCAACATCATGCTGTTGGTATAAACAACCACATTCCATCCAACTGCAACATCATCAAAAGGAGCACATCAAGTAGACATGGGTGCATCTACTTCAGCTCAATCCATGAGGTGAGAAAGGTAAATGGCAAGGTAATTGTTCTTTATTTGCATTTATCTTTTATTTTCTCTCTTTCTCTTTGAATCATTTTTGCATCTTTTAAGATATCTGGAAAAATTTGAACATATGGATACAAATAGACAGCCTAAGGTTGTCACAAAAGAAGTTTTGAACAAGAGAAATAAGACTTGGATGAAACAAATCAACTTGTATTCATGTCCAAATAATAACAAATAAATAAAGATATTAGTTATGGATAAACTCCACAAATTTATGTGGGAAATGGTTTTAAGGAGAAAGAGGAAATACTATCTTGACTAATTTAATCCCGTGCACAATCATCACTAAAAGGTTTATATAGAGGCAAATGCCACTTGGAGAGCAAAGATGCTCATAGCTCAAATGAGGATTATCTCACATCATCTTTGGTGTGAACCGAGTAGATGGGAGAGGCCAAAAGAAGAATGGGAGGATAAGATACGTCTTTTGCATATTAGATCAATTGAATTAGAGAAACACTTTATTTTAGAATGCGAAATTTATAGTGACAATCGAACCAATTACAGGGATACTTTGGCAACAACTTTATAAGATATGTTCAAAGAATAGAAAATTGAGAACACAAGGTAGTGTTGATGTTTAGCTTCAAGAGTTATTGCCCCAGTCAGCCAAGAGACAAGTCAAAATTAATTATAAACAGAAATTATACTTGCTAGGTCGGAGAAGTGGAAGCTTATTCCTGGATTGGTATAAAAAGGAGAGAGACTCTCTTTATTCATGATCAATTCAATTCATTTCGCTATTTGGTGATCAAGAAGAAGTTCGCCATCAAGAAGAAATTCGCCATCAAGAAGGAAGTTCGCTCTTGTGACAGTGCTAGATTTTATAATTGTACTCTGCCTACATTGGCTTGATTCTCAAGTGCGATTTTCTGCACTATTGTACCTAATTTTTATTAATAAAGTGTTGCTGGATTTTTTTCTTCCTTGAGTAGAAGGGTTTTCCCAGGATAAACTCTCTGTGTTACTGTTCTGTGCTTAATTTTTTTATTGCTTACTGTTCATATCTGATCTAAAAACAACAGGTAGTTTATCATCAAAATAAATAAAATAAGAACTGAATCCACTGTCCCTTAGACTGTCTTTAGCCTTGTGAATGTTGAAAATCATCTATTCTTTTCTATTCCCTTTTGGCCAAGACCCACGGTATGAAGGATTCTATTCCACCATACTTCAACTTGAAGTTACACTCGGCCTTATTTCTTTTTTTATCTCTTTAAATATCAGGTTGGATAATTGGTGGTGGAGCATGCCCAACAATGTTCAAGCCGAAGTCATCATTACAACAACACTTCTTCCTCACCAGCGACCACTAGTTTTGTTGGATTTCCTCTATTCTAAGAGTCAACTTTTTTGTGCCTAAACTATGCCTTGCCATGTGCTTGTTACTATTGTGTCACATGTGTTATATGCGTGGGAGGATTTACCTTGTGGTTGCCATAATAATGATGTTTTCTTAATAGTAAGCTGTTTATGCATAGTGTTATATTTCTATTATGGACTTTTTATCTCATTCACTGCTACAAATATTTTGAGTAATAACAGAACATGGAGTTTATATTAGAATCTTCCTCGAATAAATTGATTATAAACTAAAGTCATGGACAAAGTCACATGGTTATTGAAATTGAGAAACAAAGAGTCACAAACTCAAACCCACAAATTAGTCCTTCATCTTCAACATCAAATTATTACATTACAATGATTTTATAAATCTTCCTTCTTTCTAACTACTCCAACCACCAACTATCAACTAACACATAACTAATAACTAACTAACAACTAACATGTTAATTTATTATTCTATTACATTATTTAAAAGGTCATTATAAGTTAATGAATAAATATTGCTAGACCCAAGGTACAAAAATGTGAGTGAAAATAACACTTTGTTAATTTTTATAATTCTGAGAGTATAATTATAAAAATAATATATATTATTTCCTCGAAAAAAGTTATAAAAAGGTAATATGTTTTTGAAAATGGTCTTCTTGCTCATTTGAACAACTTCATTTCCCAAGAATGAACTTCTTCTTTCTTCCTTGAGGAACAAACCCTTTAGTATTATTGGTTTTTAGGACAAAAACCCTCCTAACCTTTTAGTTTAGTTTGATACAAGGATTGCTAGTTTGATACAAGGATTGCTAGTGTGCTCCAACAGATAAGATTTCCGGATTTTCTGTTTATCTATTTTGGTGTGAGGATTCTTGAGTTTGAGTTTATATTTTCGAGTGTGATTGCAAAATGAAATAGTCTCATGAGTGCTAGATTATTATTGAATATCACTTGAAAGTTGGCTGTACCATCATGAGATCCGGCCATACATCCTGCAGGCCATTCCAAGCCGTAGCATGGGTAACTTTGTTTCTAATGTCGATCCTTCTACCTTAGGAAGTTGTACTTGCAGGAATTTTAAGAATATTTGTCGCAGAATATAGGTGTTTGAGGGTGTGGAAGTATGGAAGGGTCTCTTGAAGCCTAGCCGCTATTTTAGTAATGCAAGCCATATTGTTTTGATAGTCCAAATAGATCAGTAAATACTGAAAACCTTGCCATACACCCTTTTCCTTGGTTGTACAACTCTTGCAGAGTCATGATGGTCTGTTCACACCATTTCTGGGACAAATTACAGCAAACAATCAGTCAAAAATATGTGTTGCAAGGAGATTTGTACAGTATAAAAGGGAATAATATCAAAGTATATTGCTGTTGTGGCCGTACTATGCTCAAAACAGGTTGTACTATTCTCCTCTAGACAAACTATTTAGTGTATAGGCAGTTCGCATGCCTCATAGAGGTTATTTGGAGGCCAAACTTAACCCAGAAGGATATCATACCAACATACTAGGTTGTTGGGTGTTTCCTTCAGTGGCTACACTCATTAGTTTGAAGTTATAGTCTTCCTTGGATCTTTCATTAGCTATGTTAGACCTGCTCATGCCACTCAAAGGTTTTATTTTTTGAATATCATTTCTTGAAGCCTATCCTTTTAGTTAAGTATAGTTTTAGTGATTTCCAGATTGTTATGGTTAAGATGATGCAATTATTTCAGTCAATGTACTTGAGCTCTAAATTCTAATTTCATTGTAAAAACTGGACAGTTCACCACCAATAGTTGTTTTAATTACTAAAGATCTTGGATGGTTCACTGTTGGGTCCCTGTACATCATTGTAAAAGATCTTGGTTGTTTTATCTGTTGGATCCATTTTATTTTAGTATTCTATCCACCAGCTTGACGTGTATTGGAATCAGATGATATAGGCTGCCATTTTGGCATTGACACAATTCTGCTTGTATTCAACTAGTTTGGCTTGGTCGGAATTTGCATCAGTATCAGCCATTTTGGCCTTGATCAATTCTATGACTTTGCTTCTATTGTAAATTGGTTGGCCATCCACCAATATCTTTTTGTTTAATTCAATTGCTCTTGTTCTAGTCTCCATATATTCTCACCTTGCACACGTTGGGCTTACTAATTTCTTTGTGCTCCGACAAGGTTTGGTTTGTATTTCAAGAATAATGCATAAATGTTTGGCAAAAATTCAAAATGCAACAATTAATTTTGCACTATGGAATCTACCAATATATTACCACACATTAATGAACAATTTTCCTTGATAGAAATAACTGTTCGTCTAATCAAATTTGATTCGTATATTAAGATTTTTCCACAATATTCAGATAGTGACTTACAAAATGTAAATGACTAACCAATATGTTAGCAGCTGGGACTTGTTAACATCTCCTCATGCATATGTTGATGTCTTCATATATTGCTACAGCACTACAAACAATTGAAATGATTGAATAGGAGCTGATTATAATGGAGGGAAACCTCTTGTAGCAGTCTGGACACAAAACTATATGATATTCTGATCAGCAGAGGGTTATATACAACCCAGAATGGAATTTTTCTCAATTTGTAATCTTGCTATGGTGGTACAGACTTCCTAGATGACTGGTGCAGTCTTTACAAAGTTTGTAATTTGTTATTTAGTCACTAGTTAAGCTGTATATTCACCCAACTACTAGAAAAACAACCTTATTCCCCTTCAAACTGTCACTTTCCACACCAAGTAAACTGTTCAAGACCTTTCTGAAGGTATAAACAAAGTTATTAAGCCACATTTAATCCTCAAACTCTAGCGATTCTTCCTTAGAGGGAATCGCTGCCTCTCTCTAGTCTCACTTGTTCCTATTTCCCTTCAAAACGTGCCACGCCTCACCAAACTAGCTTAGCATATGTGAGGCGGCCTGCATTTCTTGTATGGCCCGCCAATTAATATTAAGTATTCAATTTGGAGCTGGGTGGGCAACAATAACATATTGGAATTTGCACTTCCTATAGTACGCTAGGAACTAGCTCGCGACCTCCACAAAATTTATTATTTGTTCCACAAATCTTTAAATAAATTTCTCTTTTTTCATTCTCTAGAAAAACAACATGAAGATCTGAAAGATATTCAATATTCTAACACAAACCCTTCAATCTTCATTCATTCAACGTGACTATGAATCGTGCCTGAATTCACCTCTGCATTGACTAGGGAGAAATCCTTCTCCAAAATCGATCTTCACCGTAGGGTTTTTTGTCCTAGGGCTGTAGAAAACTGTTTGACTCCACAAATGTGGTTTCAAGAAAACACCAAATGCCAAGAACATCTAGAACATGGACATGTCTCATCACAACCTCCTTTTATAACCCCTTTTGGGATCTTTCTAGAATTACATTTTTTAAACCATCTAATAACTTTCTAGTAAAATCATATTTGATCTCCTTATTGTTAATTTTCAGATCAGAAATGCAATTAATCAGAAAATACAACACAGAGAAGACAACACAGCAATTTATCCTGGGAAAACCCTTCTACACAAGGGAAAAACCCAGCAGCAAATTATTCTCTTATAAATCAGAAATAGAAGTGCATAAATAGCACTCAGAAACAAGCCCTAGAAAGGCCGAATCTTATACAATAGATCAGCGCTTGAAGATAGTGCGAATTCCTTAGATACACAAAATATCAACTCTTCTCCTTGAAGCAAATCTTTTCCTCTTGAATGCAAATCTGCTGCTGAAGGAAATTGAATTTAGAAATGGAATAATTGATTGCTTAATGTGGAGACTCTATCTCCATTATATACCAACTAGGCGAGCTCTCCTCATGAGCCGACCTAGAAAATATAGTATTTGATTTATAATAGAAAGGCCGACTTGCCTTGAAGCTTCATTCTTAAGGAAAATACCCCACGCAGCTACAAAAACACTAACAGTCTCTCTTAGCTAGGGAGGTATTTTCAAATATCTGGTCATGGATTCTCTCAACATGACGTCCACAATGGCTACACCCAATTGTGGAAAACACAACTCAGTCTTAGAGATGTGATCTGTACAAGGGCTTTCACCTCATATTTCTCAGTCTCAGAGAAATATATGCTACAAGGGCTTTCACCTCATATTTCTCCGTCTCAGAGAAATATACATCTTAATGAAGCTGTGACTCCCTTTGGAGTTGGATTGCTTTCCTCAACACCAGAACCTTAATCCACTTCCTGGACATGATCTCAACTCGTGCCTAGAATTCTCGGAATCTAACTCCCTCTGAATGCAATTTCCTCCTCCAAGAAGTATCCTTTAGATCTCTTGAAGGTTTCCACCTCTTCGAAGTAACTGGTCGTAATGACAATTTGTATAGGCTCTCTTGATGAATACCAATCACACAAGCTGAATTTACGCTGGAGTTCTTTGGCCATGCAAAAACCTTTCCTTCAGAGAAGGCAACCTTGTGCCCTTTGTCCTCCAAGGCTAAAATGGAGACAAGGTTCCTTTTGATCCCAGGTATGAACAATACATCACTCAATTGAAGAGGGATACTCGAGTCTAGCTGGAAGGAAGCAGCCCCAGCTCCCTTTATGGCATAACTAGCATCATCTCCAATTATAACTTGTAAATTAGACACTTTCTCTACTAAGTCTGTAAGATGCTCTCTGTAGCCTGAAATTTGACGTGAAGCACCACTATCTATCAACCATGTATCATTGTCAGATTGTACATTACTTGAAAGAGCATAGATGAATAGGAATCCTTCTGAATCGACTTTAGAATGACTTGACTCCTTTTGAGATGTCTCTACGTCAATTTCTGCAGTAGAAACATGCTGCGATAACTTTAATTTGCAATCTTGAGCAAAGTGTCCATACTTGTCACACCTGTAACATTGAATGTGAGAGAGATCCTTCTTCTTCGGTTCTGGAACAAAATCTGAATTTCTATCTCTATTCCTCTTGAAGGTGCCTCTTTTTCCTTCTCTTTCTTTGCCTCTAGTAGCATTTGCAACAAAAACCTGATTTTCTTCATTATGAGAGTTTCGTCCATTTCCTCTTGCTGCCAATCTGGTTTCTTCTTGAATACAATCAGCTCGAAGGCGATCAAACTTGGGCAACTTGGATCTTCCACTGATGCTTTGAATAAAAGGTTTCCAAGATTGGGGAAGACCATTTAGTGCCAACATAACAAGATCTCTGTCTGCAATTATATCCCCAATAGTGTTCAACTGATCTCTCAAATCTGAAATCTTCATAAAGAATGAAATGATTGAATCTTTTTTAGCCATTTTTACATGATGAAGTTGTTGTCTCAAAGCAAGGGCTCTGTTGGTATTGTTGATCTCATACAGTCCTTTTAGAGTATCAAACATTTCTTTAGCTGCCTTCCTACCATTTTTCTTCCACTGGATTTTCTCTGTGTCTTCAAATGGCTCAGGCATGTCATTTTCTACGAATTCTAGAAGATCATTCTCCTTTAAGGCAATGAGTACCCTAGGTTTCCAAGAGTTGAAGTTTGAAGCTCCATCAAGCCTATCTTCTACCTTGACACCGGTCACCATTTTTTTCTGAGTACCCTAGGTTTCTATTGTAGATTTGCTCCTCCAAAGATCTGCACAAGTTCACCTTCAAAGTTTGCCCTTAGGTCTGCAATAATTCGCCTTCAAGTTCTACCCCTGGGTTTGCAATAATTCGCCTTCAAGTTCTACCCCTGGGTTTGCAATAATTCGCCTTCAATGTCTGCCCTTGGGTTTGCAATAATTCGCCTTCAATGTTTGCCCTTGGGTCTACAATAATTCGCCTTCAATTTGCTCAAACATTCACTTTAGATCTGCATCTAAAGTCTGCTTCAGATCTGCTTCGAATGGGAATGATATTCAATGAAAAAAAAAACTTAGTCAAATCTTATCAAATATTCCTGAATCCGCTCTGATACCATGTTAATTTTCAGATCAGAAATGCAATTAATCAGAAAATACAACATAGAGAAGACAACACAACAATTTATCTTGGGAAAACCCTTCTACACAAGGGAAAAACCCAACAACAAATTATTCTCTTATAAATCAGAAATAGAAGTGCATAAATAGCACTCAGAATCAAGCCCTAGAAAGGCCGAATCTCATACAACAGATCAACACTTGAAGATAGCGCGAATTCCTTAGATACACAAAATATTTATTAATGATATTTTGCAGCTGCGTGATAAATACTTCAGATTCGAATACATTTAAATGTAGCAAATGCCATTTAAATTTATATATATTCAAAATTAAGTGAAAGAGGCAAGCCGACTTATTAATAAAGAGATTTAATAATGATTATTATTGGAGCTGACTTATTCAAGAGAATTGAATAAAATAATAATATTTAATTGAAGGGCGGACCTACCCTTGGAAATCACGCCCCCAGCAAAAGACGTCCTTCTCCAAAGAGGCCGACCTCTTGAATTGAAAAGGTACATCTCCTCATTGGTGTGGCTATAAATAAAGGATGAAAACACTTCGTTTGATCATCAAGTTCATTCGCATTGAATAAGGAGTTTGCATTATTCAGTAGATAAATTTCTTATAGCAGCAGATCTCCATTCTGTAGCAGCAGCTCGGGTTAAGGAGAATCATTGTCATTTGTGTCTTTGCATCTAGGAGAGGTGTTGCTGTTCTTTGTATTATTCAGGCATTGTGTTTATGCCTAAGTTGTAAGCAGATTGCTGCTCTGATTTATATCAATATATAAGAGATATATTGGTTGGGTTTTTCTCCCTCAGGTTGGAGGGTTTTCCCAGGGTATTGGCTCTGTTCTTGTGTCATTTTTGAATTAATCTTTGTGCACATATTTGATCTTATAAAACTAACATGGTATCAGAGCGAGTTTGAAGAGGATCCCGATCAGATTTGTGATTAATTCAGCTATACCCTTGTTCACCTCTCATCTCTATTCACCTTTATCTCTCCGTCAAGTGAATGGTCTTAAGATTGAGGATAGGCTTGAGGGTGCGTCTAACTTCACTTCGTGGAGATTCAGGATCATGCTCACCTTGGAGAAAAGCGAGTTGGTAGAGTTTGTGGAGAGCTCCGCCCCAGAGCCTACGGATGAGGAAGAGAAAGCCCTATGGAAGAAGAAAGATATTAGGGCAAAGAAGATGTTGGTTGATTCGGTGAAGGATCATATTGTTCCTATCGTCTCCAAGTTAAGGACTGCGAGAAAGATGTTCAAAACCCTAGAGGAGATGTACGAGATCAACAACACCAACTAGGCTCTTGCACTGAAGCAACAACTTCATCACTTGAAGATGGCGAAGGGAGAAACTGTCATTGCCTACTTCATGAGAATAACCAAATTGAGAGATCAACTCTCATCTATTGGGCATGTTGTCGATAGCAAGGATCTAACCATGCTGGCTCTCAATGGTCTCCCTTCATCTTGGGAGTCTTATATTCAGGTAATCAGTGCAAGATCAAAACTTCCCAAGTTTGATCGATTGAGGGCAGACTGTATTCAAGAAGAATCTAGGTTGGCTACAAGAGGTATTGGGAAAAACTCCGTTAATGAAGATCTTCATGTTCTTGCCACTCAATCCTCAAAGAAGAAAGGTGGGAAGAAGGGTATTTCAAAAGAAACAGAGATAGAGGAGCTGATGGTGGCCCCGCATTTAAGAAGAAGAGGGACCTCTCCAAGGTCCAATGCTTTCGATGTGACAAGTATGGTCATTTTGCAAAGGAATGTCCTTCCAGGCCTAAGCAGCAGGCCACCTTTGCTAATGCCGATGAAGCCTCCATGCAGAAGGATACAAGTGAATACCTGTTCTATTTAGCCTTGTCAAGCAATGTATCTACCGACACCAACACTTGGTTGATAGATAGTGGTGCCTCTCGACACATCACCGGATTTAGGGAGCATCTATCTGATTTGGTGATGAAAGATTCTAGTGAACAAGTTATTATTGGAAATGATGCTAGTTACTCGGTTAAGGGAGTTGGGACTTCATCTCTTCACTTAGATTCCGACGATTCCTTACAATTGGATGATGTGCTATTTTTTCCAGGCATTAAGAGAAACCTTGTTTCCATCTCAGCTTTGGAAGACAAGGGTTATAAAATTGCTTTTTCAGAAGGCAAAGTTCTTATATGGGCAAAGAACTCTAACATCAAGATTGCTCGGATGATTGGAGTTAGACATGGGTGTCTCTACAGGCTATGCACTCGCCCCATTCAGGCTCTAGTGCATGACTCCGCAAGTTTGTGTGATCTTTGGCATCGAAGATTGGCTCACCTTCACTTTCGAGCACTACCTATTATGGAGAAGATGGTCACCGACCTTTCGAAATTCAACCGGGAGCATGAAGGTGCATGTAAAGGCTGTGCTTTAGGTAAGAATACAAAAGGTCCATTTCATAGTAGAGAGAGTAGATCTAAATGTATTCTTGATCTCATTCATTCTGATTTATGTGGTCCAATGTCTGTTGCGTCTTCAAGTGGTTTCTTGTATTACATTATTTTTATTGATGACTACTCTAGAAAGACTTGGATTTATTTCTTGAGATCTAAGAATCTAAGGAGGTATTAGAAAGATTCAGAGAATTCAAAGCTCAGGTGGAGAATTTGTCCGGGAAGAAGATCAAGGTCTTGAGATCTGATAACGGAGGAGAATACACTTCCGGTATCTTCTGTAACTTTTGCATTGAAGCAAGGATTAAGAGGGAGCTTAGCGTCCCTTATAATCCTCAACTGAACGGTGTTGCGGAGAGAAAGAATAGATCTATAGTGGAAGCAGTCAAAGTCATGATTCATGACCAAGACCTACAAATCTCTCTTTGGGCTGAAGCATCCAGGACTGCTGTCTATGTCCAGAATATAAGTCCTCATAGAATCTTGGAGAATATAACTCCTGAAGAAGCATTCTTTGTGGTGAAGCTTGAAGTAAGTCATTTGAGGATCTTTGGGTGTCCAGTTTTTGTTCATATTCCAAAGGAAAAGAGGACTAAGTTGGAACCTTTTGGCAAGAAGGGAATTTTGGTAGGCTATAGTGAGACATCAAAAGCCTACAGAATCTACATCCCAGGTCAGAAGACTATTGAGATCAGTAGAGATGTCACATTTGAGGAGGATGTTGCGTTCAGAAGATCCAAGGGCACTCATATGGAGATTGATGAAGAAGAACCTCCTCAGGATATGGAAGTTGACCATGTTCTCGAGAATCAGAGAGAGGTTCCGAAACCTAAAGAAGATGACGATCCAATTGAGCCCTTGGAACCTATTGATGGGCCTACAGATATTGTGATTTGAAGAAAGAGACCTCTTTGGCCAGGAAAGTAATGTAGGGGGCAAAAAGTTTTGCAGCCCCAAGAGGAACTTTCAGAGAAAGTAAGAGATCGAATAAGTTCTTAGGTTATGTAGCTTTGATGAGTCAGATAATTGAGTTAGAGCCTTCAAGTGTTGAAGAAGATTCTAGTCAACAGGTTTGGAAAGATGCTATGACTGAAGAGTATCAATCCATACTTAAGAATGATGTTTGGGACATTGTTCCTAGACCTAAAGGCAAATCTGTGGTGTCTTCTAAATGGCTCTTCAAGATCAAGCATGTGGCTTATGGGAGCATTGAGAAGTACAAGGCAAGATTCGTGGCTAGAGGGTTTTCACAAAAAGAGGGAGTTGACTATGAAGAAACCTTTGCTCCTGTGGCTCGTTATACTTCTGTTAGAACTATTATTGCTATTGCTGCATCTAGAGGATGAAAGATTCACCAAATGGATGTAAAGACAACCTTTCTGAATGCTGTCATAGAAGAAGAGGTTTACATTGAGCAATCCGATGGATTTGAGGTACATGGGAAGGAGTCTCATGTTTGCAAGCTGAAGAAGGCCTTGTATGGTCTTAAGCAAGCTCCTCGTGCTTGGTACGAAAGGATTGATCGTTACCTGTTGAGTCATGGTTTCTCAAAGAATGATGCAGATTCTAACCTCTACTTCAAGGTAATAAATGGTGAAATATTGATTTTGGTTTTGTATGTTGATGATTTGATTATCACTGGAGAAGAAAACCTAATTCTCAAATGTAAGGAGTTAGCTTCTGAGTTTGAAATGAAGAATCTTGGTCTCATGTGTTAGTGTTTCTTAGATCAGATTATTTAATCAATTGAATAAAAGAAATGCAAAACATAAGACAATGAACACAACAAGATACCCTGGGAAAACCCTCCTCTTGAGGGAGAAAAACCCAGCAAATATATCTCTTATATATTGAAGGAATAAGAGCAGAAATCTGCTTGAACTCAGGCCCAACACAATGCCGAATTTGATACAATGAATAATAGCATCTCTCTTAGATGCAAAGATACAAATGAATATGTTTCTCCTTGAAATCGGTCTGCTGCTACAAAATGATGATCTGCTGTTCAAGTATGAACTTCTTCTAGGTATGCGAATCCAAGTATGAGCTTCTTCTATGACTGCGAATTCTGCTCTGCCAAAATAGCGAACTTCTTTGTGTGTATTCGAATGTGTATCAACATCAAAAGGTGACTTTGTATATATACCTTCTTGGCGCCTCTTCATATAGGTCGGCCTTATGATAAACATTTAATAATAAATAAAGTCGGCCAGAATAAGTACATTGAATAACTTAATTATAAGGTCGGCCCATGTATTAGTGAAGACCGACGCTGAATTAACATCAACACTCCCTCTCAGCTAGGGATGAACTACCATCTGCACAAGACACATTATGTTAGAATGAAAACAAAATAAAATATCACCTCAACGTGATATTAACCATTATGGCTACTCCCATAGATGGTAAAAACTCATCACGGATTCTCTCACGTGATGTTGTCATGGAGTCACACACATGACATCCACCATAGCTTCTCCCAGAGGGTGGAAACAAGGGCTTTCACCTCAACTCTCTCTCATCAGAGAATTGCATTATCAAGGACTTACACCTCAACTCTCTCTCAGCAGAGAATTGTATTAACAAGGGCTTGCACCTCAACTCTCACTCAGCAGAGAGTTGCATTCTCAATAAGGATCACTGATTACTGAGACTCTTTCTCAGTCAAGGCTGCATTCTCCACCATACCAAGTTTCTCTCGGAAGTATACAAACTTCATCCTGGCGAGAGGCTTGGTGAGAATGTCTGCCGTTTGCTCTTCAGTGCTGATATACCTCAACTGTATAGCTTTCCTTTGCACCATATCTCTAATATAGTGGTACTTGATCTCAACATGTTTTGTTCTGTCATGAAACACAGGATTGACAGAAAGCTTCACACAGCTTTGATTATCACAGTGTATGATAGTAGGCTCCATTGATTGACCAAACAATCCTGCAAGGAGCTTACGAAGCCACACTGCCTCACGAGCTGCCACACAAGCTGCAATATACTCTGCTTCAGTTGTACTCAAGGCCACTGAAGACTGTTTCCTGCTACACCAGGAGATCATAGCAGTCCCCAAACTGAAGCAACAACCAGAAGTACTCTTCCGATCTGAGACACATCCTGCCCAATCAGAATCAGTAAAACCATGCAGCTCCAAATCCACATTTGAAGAATATCTCAACCCATATCCAATTGTGCCACATAAATATCTCGGGATATGTTTAGCTGCTACAAGATGTATTTGCTTTGGTTCACACATAAACTGGCTAAGTGCACTCACTGCATAGCAGATATCAGGTCTAGTGTTAACTAGATACATCAATGAACCAATCAACTGTCTATACATCGTAGAATCCACTGGTTCTGAACTAGCTGCAGCTTCTTTCAACTTATCTAAATTAGACTCCATGGGTGTAGACATAGGTTTGCAGTCAAGCATACCAAACCTTTTGAGAATGTCAACAGTATACTTGCCTTGACTTAGAATCATCTCATTTGGCTTTTGCCAAACTTCTAAGCCAAGAAAGTAATGCATAAGACCTAGATTCTTCATCTCGAACTCTGAAGCTAATTCCTTCTTGCATTTTAGTATTAGATGTTCTTCACCAGTAATGATCAAGTCATCAACATATAGAACTAAAATCAATGCTTCACCATTTACTACCTTGAAGTAGAGGTTAGAATCTGCATCATTCTTTGAGAAACCCAAACTTGAAAGGTACTGATCAATTCTTTCATACCAAGCACGAGGAGCTTGTTTAAGACCATACAAGGCCTTCTTCAACTTGCAGACATGAGATTCTTTCTCATGTACCTCAAATCCTTCTGGTTGCTCAATGTAAACCTCTTCTTCTATTATGCCATTTAGAAAAGCTGTCTTTACATCCATTTGGTGAATCTTCCATCCTCTAGATGCGGCAATAGCAATGATGGTTCTAACAGACGTGTAACGAGCCACAGGAGCAAAAGTTTCTTCATAGTCAACTCCCTCTTTTTGTGAGAACCCTCTAGCCACAAATCTAGCCTTGTGTTTCTCAATGCTCCCATCAGCTGCATGTTTGATCTTGAAGAGCCACTTAGAAGATACCACAGATTTGTCTTTGGGTCTAGGAACTATATCCCAAACATTGTTCTTAAGTATAGACTGATACTCCTCAATCATGGCATCTTTCCATACTTGTTGACTAGAAGCTTCTTCAACATTTGAAGGCTCTGACTCAATAATCTGACTCATCAAGGCAACATAGCTAGAGAACTTGTGAGGTCTCTTGCTTTCTCTGAAGGTTCCTCTTGGAGCTACAAACCTTTCTGCTTCCTGCATTGTCCTGCGAGCCCAAAGAGGTCTTTTCTTTCCAATCACAATGTCTAGAGGCCCATCAGTAGGATCCAAAGGCTCAGCTGGATCAATATCTTCTTTAGGTTCTGTATCCTCCTTCAGATTCTCTGGGATATGGTCAACTTCCATATCTTGAGGAGGTTCTTCTTCATCGACCTCCATCGGAGTGCCTTTGGACTTCCTATAAGCAACATCTTCCTCAAATGTGACGTCTCTACTAATCTCAATAGACTTCTGTCCTGGAATGTAGATCCTGTAAGCTTTTGATGTCTCACTGTAGCCTACAAGAATTCCTTTCTTCCCAGAAGGTTCTAGCTTTGTTCTCTTTTCCTTTGGAATATGAACATAGACTGGACAGCCAAAGATCCTCAAGTGACTAACTTCAGGCTTCACGCCTGAGAATGCTTCTTCAGGAGTTTTATTCTCTAAGATCCTGTGGGGACTCCTGTTTTGAACATAGACGGCTGTTCTTGATGCTTCAGCCCAAAAGAGATTTGTAAGTCTTGATCATGGATCATAGCTTTCACTGCTTCCACAATAGACCTATTCTTCCTTTCAGCAATACCATTTTGTTGTGGATTATAGGGAACACTGAACTCCCTCTTAATCCCTGCTTCAATACAAAAGTCTCGAAAAGTGCCAGAAGTGTATTCTCCACCATTATCAGATCTTAATACTTTGATCTTCTTCCCAGACAGATTTTCAATCTGCGCTTTGAATTCTCTGAATCTTACTAATACTTCTTCTGATTCTTTCGATCTCAAGAAATAAATCCAAGTCTTTCTAGAGTAATCATCAATGAAAATAATATAATACAAGAAACCACTAGATGATGCAATAGACATTGGACCACATAAATCAGAATGAATGAGATCAAGAATACATTTAGATCTACTTTCACTGGAATGGAACATACCTTTTGTGTTCTTGCCTAGGGCACATCCCTTGCATGTACCTTCATGTTCTTGATCGAATTTCGGAAGACCGGTGACCATCTTCTCCATGATAGGTAGAGCACGAAAGTGAATGTGAGCCAATCTTCGATGCCAAAGTTCACACATGCTGGTACTGTTATGCACAAGTGCTTGAAGAGGACGAGTGCACAGCATGTAGAGACATTCATGTCTAACTCCAATCACTTGAGCAGATTTGAAGCTGGAGTTCTTTGCCCATATAAGAACTTTCCCTTTAGAGAAGGCAATTTGATAACCTTTGTCTTCTAATGCTGAAATTGAAACAAGGTTCCTCTTTATCCCTGGTACGAACAGTACATCATTCAACTCCAAAGAAATTCCAGAATCCAAGTGAAGAGTGGAATTTCCAAACCCTTTTACAGAATATCTAGCATCATCTCCAATAACAACTTGATCACTAGAGTTGCTTTCCATTAAGTTTGAAAGGTGACTCCTGAATCCGGTGATGTGTCTAGAAGCACCACTGTCAATCAACCAAGTGTAAGAGTCCGTAGTAACATTGCTAGACAAGGCTGAATAAAATAGATAATTACTGGAGTCCTTTTGTGGAGTGACTTCTTCAACATCTGCAGTGGCAACTTGAAGCTTAGGTCGTTGAGGGCACACCCTCGCAAAGTGACCATACTTATCACAACGAAAACATTGAATCTTGGACATGTCTCGTTTTCTTTTGAAGGTAGGAGCATCATCATTTCCATCTTCTCGATTCCTTTTGAAGAATCCTTTCTTAAGGCCTTTTCCTTTGTTTGATGAATGAGAGGTAAGAACTTGTAATTCTTCATTCTTTGAGCTTTGACCAATCCCCCTTGCTGTTAGTCTTGACTCTTCTTGAATGCAATCAATCCTCAATCGATCAAACTTAGGAAGTTCGGATCTTGCACTGATTCCTTGGATGAATGCCTCCCATGAAAGCGGAAGACCATTGAGAGCAAGCATAGTCAGTTCTTTATCATCAATCATATGTCCAATAGTGGAGAGCTGATCTTTTATCTCTGAAATCCTCATGAAGTATGTAATAACAGATTCTCCTTTCTCCATTTTCACATGATGAAGTTGTTGCTTCAGAGCAAGGGCACGACTGGTGTTGTTGATTTCGTACATCTCTTCCAAGGTTGTAAACATCTCTCTTGCTGTATCCAACTTGAAGATAATTGGTACAATATGATCTTTGACGGAATCAACCAATGCTTTCTTTGCCCTAGTGTCTTTCTTCCTCCATTGCAGCTTCTCTTCTTCCCCCTCAGGTTCGGGAACTTTTGTTTTCACAAACTCAGCCAAATCATTCTCTTCCAAGGTTAGCATGAACCTGAATCTCCATGATATGTAGTTCGAGATCCCTTCGAGTCTATCCTCGATTTTCAGACCGTTCACCATCTTGAGAAATTTGGAAGATAGACTGAAAAAGAATAAGTGTTGCGAACTAAATCTGATCACGATCTTTTTCACACCCGCTCTGATACCATGTTAGTGTTTCTTAGATCAGATTATTTAATCAATTGAATAAAAGAAATGCAAAACATAAGACAATGAACACAACAAGATACCCTGGGAAAACCCTCCTCTTGAGGGAGAAAAACCCAGCAAATATATCTCTTATATATTGAAGGAATAAGAGCAGAAATCTGCTTGAACTCAGGCCCAACACAATGCCGAATTTGATACAATGAATAATAGCATCTCTCTTAGATGCAAAGATACAAATGAATATGTTTCTCCTTGAAATCGGTCTGCTGCTACAAAATGATGATCTGCTGTTCAAGTATGAACTTCTTCTAGGTATGCGAATCCAAGTATGAGCTTCTTCTATGACTGCGAATTCTGCTCTGCCAAAATAGCGAACTTCTTTGTGTGTATTCGAATGTGTATCAACATCAAAAGGTGACTTTGTATATATACCTTCTTGGCGCCTCTTCATATAGGTCGGCCTTATGATAAACATTTAATAATAAATAAAGTCGGCCAGAATAAGTACATTGAATAACTTAATTATAAGGTCGGCCCATGTATTAGTGAAGACCGTGAATTAACATCAACATCATGAATTACTTTTTGGCTTAGAAGTTTGGCAAAAGCCAGATGAGATGATTCTAAGTCAAGGGAAGTATACTATTGACCTTCTAAAGAGGTTTGGAATGATTGATTGTAAACCTATGTCTACACCTATGGAGACAAATTTACATAAGTTGAAGGAGGCTGCAGCTAGTTCAGAACTGGTGGATCCCACGATGTATAGGCAGCTGATTGGTTCATTGATGTATCTAGTTAACACTAGACCGGATATCTGTTATGCAGTAAGTGCTCTCAGTCAGTTTATGTGTGAACCAAGGCAGATACATCTTGTTGCAGCTAAACATATCCTGAGATACTTGTGTGGCACAGTTGGATATGGATTGAGATATTCTATAGGTGTGGATTTGAAGCTGCATGGTTTTATTGATTTTGATTGGGCAGGGAGTGTTACTGATCGGAAGAGTACCTCTGGTTGTTGCTTCAGTTTGGGCTTTATTATGATATCCTGGTGTAGCAGGAAGCAGTCTTCAGTGGCATTGAGTACAACAGAGGCAAAGTACATTGCAGCTTGTGTGGCAGCTCGTGAAGCAGTGTGGCTTCGTAAGTTCATTGCAGGATTGTTTGGACAATTAATGGAGCCTACTATCATTCATTGTGATAACCAAAGCTATGTGGAGCTTTCTGTCAATCCTGTGTTTCATGACAAAACAAAGCATGTTGAGATCAAATACCAATATATCAGAGATATGGTATTGAGGAAAGCTATACAGTTGAGGTATATTAACACTAATGAGTAGACAACAAACATTCTCACTAAGCCTCTCTCTAGGATAAAGTTTGTATACTTTCGAGATAAGCTTGGTATGGTGGAGAATACAGCCTTAACTGAGAAAGAGTCTCAATATCAGTGATCCTCTTTAATGAGTTCTTCTCTGTGAGAGAAGTTCGAGGTGAAATCCCTTGTTAATGAGTTCTTCTTTGCAAGAGAAGTTCGAGGTGAAATCCCTTGATTCCACCCTCTGGGAGAGCCATGGTGGATGTCATCTGTGTGACTCCATGACAACATCACGTGAGGGAGTCCGTGATAATTTACTTGTACTTGTGTTTCACCCTCTGGGGGAGCCATGGTGAAAGTCACGGTGAGGTGACAACATCACATTGAGTGATGAGCACTTGTACATACTATCTATGGAGGTAGCCATGATGGTTGATATCACGATGAGGTGATATGCTTTCACGATGAGGTGACAAGCTCTGTTCTTTCATGGATATAGCCATGTTGTTTAATCATCACCATGAGGTGTTATGTTTTACTCAGGTGGAAGTATTCCTCCCTAGTTGAGAGGGAGTCTTAATGATATTTTGCAGCTGCGTGATAAATACTTCAGATTCGAATACATTTAAATGTAGCAAATACTATTTAAATTAATATATATTCGAAATTAAGTGAAAGAGGCAAGCTGGCTTATTAATAAAGAGATTTAATAATGATTATTATTGGAGCCGACTTATTCAAGAGAATTGAATAAAATAAATAATATTTAATTGAAGGGCCGACCTACCCTTGGAAATCGCGCCCCCAACAAAAGACGTCCTTCTCGAAAGAGGCCGACCTCTTGAATTGAAAAGGCACATCTCCTCATTGGCGTGGCTATAAATAAAGGATGAAAACACTTCATTTGATCATCAAGTTCATTCGCATTGAATAAGGAGTTTGCATTATTCAGCAGATAAATTTCTTACAGCAGCAGATCTCCATTCTGTAGCAGCAGGTCGGGTTAAGGAGAATCATTGTCATTTGTGTCTTTGCATCTAGGAGAGGTTCTGCTGTTCTTTGTATTATTCAGGCATTGTGTTTATGCCTAAGTTGTAAGCAGAGTGCTGCTCTAATTTATATCAATATATAGGAGATATATTGGCTGGGTTTTTCTCCCTCAGGTTGGAGGGTTTTCCCAGGGTATTGGCTGTGTTCTTGTGTCATTTTTGAATTAATTTCTGTGCACATATCTGATCTTATAAAACTAACAATATCAACTCTTCTCCTTGAAGCAAATCTTCTCCTCTTGAATGCGAATCTGCTGCTGAAGGAAATCAAATTTAGAAATGAAATAATTGATTGCTTAATGTGGAGACTCTATCTCCATTATACACCAAACTAGGCGAGCTCTCCTCATGAGGCAACCTAGAAAATATAGTATTTGATTTATAATAGAAAGGCTGACTTGCCTTGAAGCTTCATTCTTAAGGAAAATACCTCACGCAGCTACAAAACCACTAACACTTATAAAGTGACTTTTATTTCAATTTTCTTTCGAACCGTAAGAGTTGCTTTATAATCAAAATAATTATATTTCTGCACAACCACCAAGTTGCGGATAATGGCCAATAATGAATTCTGTCCATGACAACATAACCATAAGTTCACAAGATATCAATCTTAATGAAGATTGGCACTTTCCAAATATAGAAAACTTCTCCAAGAAACGTGGAATGCTTCCAAAATGTCTAAATCGCATTTAGAAAGTAGCATGGGACTCACCTTGATTTCCTTAATTCATTGCCATCACTAGAATTCCATTTCAAAAAGGTTGTCGCTATTGGAAAGACCATAAAAAAGGGACATTACAACTTGTTGATCGGAAAGAGCTAGGATTTGAGTTATCGTCATTTTTTGTGTGGATATGAGATAAAACCCTACAAGGGATATTACATTTTTGAACAATGTGAATCTCTTTGTTTGGTTCCAAAAGTTGTCAAAGCAACCAACTTGCTGTCTATTGTCAAAAATCTATCGGTATGTTTGTATTAATGAGCCAATTATCCCATCCTTTGTTGCACTTCCAAGCTAAGCCACTTTAGTTTTGTTGTCTCAAATCTAGTTTTCAAATGTTGGGACTTCTTTAAAGGTTTTTCAACCCTTTAGGTGGTGGATGATTTATTGAGGGGGAGATAGTGGGGGCAAGCATTGCTCCATCTTGCTAGGTGATTTTTGCATGCCAAAACAACATACTCTTCTTGCCAATAAGTTAATTGTTTTAATAGATGATGATAGCTAGCCAAAGCTCCACATGGAGGACTCCTCCACATGAAGTCATCTCGTTGAATGTACATAGCCTCATAGATGCTTCTTGGAAGTTCTATGTTAGGTTTGCTTGTTAGAGGCTTGGCCTTTTTGATCCAATTTTTCTTCAAGAGGTTCAAATCTTTGGTTAGTTGTTGCATAGGGCTGTAAAGACAATATGACCTCAAGTGCCATAGTTCACCACCTTGCATGAGGATGGTTGTGGAGGTGCAAGTATTTTTCTTTTTCCTAAATTTGTTTCCCCTATCATTTCCGTAGGGAAATATTTGATGTCCTGTGTTGTGTTGATTATGCTTGACATTGATGGCTTTCCTATGGGCCTCATCAATGTTTATGTGCCTAATGATGGCCTGGAAAGAACAGCACTATGGAGATGGCTGGCTAACAACCTGCCCTTTCCAATTGGCTGATTTGTGATGACTTTAATAGGATTGAATTGCCTACAGACAAAGAAGGGTCTCTACCAATGAGGCAGTGCATCGGTGAGTATGAAGCTTGGTTTTATTTAAAAAATATAAGGGTTTTTAAGACCTCGATTTCCAACAACAGTTTCATACATTTGATCCTTAGTTTATGTTATCTAACTTCCATGTAGGTCTTGTTTGAGTCCTGAAGTGGTTTGATCACATCATGATATTGTTATACCCATACAAAATTTTCATATTCAGTCAAGTTTCAAAGCTAAACCTTGTGTTTCTATCTTTTCAAACAGTCATATTTCAATGTCTTGTCCTGTAAGTCTATGTTGCTTTTAGTCATTTCTACTAACAAAATTTGCAAGGTTAGCTTATGATTGCGAGCCGGCTAAGGAATAAAGAATTATGTCATTCAAAGACAGATCAAAGAAGAAAGAATAGATTAGCATGTAAGAACAATCAGTAGAGCAGAAGCCTGGGTTTTTTAGTCATAAAATTCAAAGAAAGGTGCTTTAGTCCTCAAGAAAAGTTGGCAAACAATTTGACAATCTGCCTAAGGCATGAAAGGAAGTCGAAAGATAGAAATTGCAGCAAAGTTTTAGTGGCTTAAACCTAACATAACTCTGCCTAGAAGCAATAGATAGGCTGTATTAAGTGTGGTGGACAAATCGATTGGCAAAATTATGTAAAAATTAACATCAAAGGCAGTGTAAGGTGGCAAAGTATGCTTGCATCAATGCTCAGCAAGGAGACGCAACAGCAGGTAAAAGTGGCAATGTTCCAAACTTCCAAGTGATCCATGCCAACAAAAAGAGGGTTAATAGATATGAGGCATTGTTTTGATATGATAGAACCCTAAGTGAAATATGCCAAAACATGAGAAATGATAGAAATATTAGTGATTAATGCCAAGAGACAGGTCACCACTAAATTCATGTTTGAGCTCTCTTTTATAGTGGCATTTCTATGCAAAACTTCCGCTCAGCCTTGAAGTGGCTTCAAACAGCAAATTAGGTGCACTTTTAAGTGATTTTGCCATCTTCAAAACCAAGTTAAAAATAGTAAGATGAAGACGTAACTTTTGAGTGGCTTTTCTGTTAAAAAGTTCCACCAAAGTTTCATAAAAAGTGTCGTACAACTTGTAAAAGTATGTTCAACAAGAAAACGTTTACGTGTTGATATTGAGGCAGACTTTTGGGCAACAAATGTAATAAAAAGTTCATACAAGTGCACTTTTTGGCAATCAGGGTAATAAAAAATTCCTCCAAATGCATTATCTAGAATCATCATCTGAAATCCTCTTGAATTCATTATTAACCAAGATATAAAATAATAGAACTTAAGTTTTCCAGCTAGTCTAACACTCTAGATTATTGACACTTAATAGATTTGCTTCATTCACTAGAACATTACCGAATACCTTCATAATACTTGTTGAGTATACTATAGGCTAGCACAATACTATTAATAATCATATGGGAAGAGTATGATTCCTTAGATAATTTAGAAATGGATTCACCTATTTACTTTGTTTAGATATAGAATACAAAGAGCTTCATTCAATAGGAAAATCAATCGACACAACTTTTTTTGACTACACATTTTGGAATACAGGTGCTATTCATCACCCTATTTTTTTTGAATTTGTAGACATCAGTTAGTATGATCACAATTGCCATGGGCACTACATAATATCTGTGTTACTAGATCCACCTATAGACCGGCCACATAAGGGTTTGGTTCAAATCGGATCAATGATTTGGTTCAATTCACTTGTGGATATGGGCAAGATATTGCTAAGGAGGGTTGTGTTCGTCTAGGATGAACTTGGGAGAACTTGGGAAGGATCCAGGGGAACCTAGGTGAATTTGTTAGTCCCTTGCACTTTTTTTTTTCTTGCTTTTACTTTGACGTAGGTGCCCTAAAACATATTTCAAACTCTAAATTCACTTCTAAAACATATCAAACACCAAACAAGTTCATTTTTAGCTCATTTCTATTATAAAAAATAAATATTACTCCAAAAGGTTGAAGATTTTTTTTTCTTGTCAAATCAACAAAGGGATTTGAAGATTGATTTTTGAAGGTTCTACAACGGTTGCATCGCTATTCCAAGAATCTTATAGAAGTATGTTTTTGCAAAGACGTAAGTTTTTTTCATTTTATTCCTCCAATTTTGTTTTACAAACATGAAACAAACTCTTTGCTTTGTTCTACTTACTTTCATTTTTCTACAAATGTATCGAAAGAGCTAGGTTTTTATTATATATATTTTTGTTTTGAATGTGTTTTATAATTTTTTTCCATAGGAATTACAATGGTAGCTAGTTCTAGCTAGTTGTAATCATTTGAAACTGATATGTATTTGAATGAAGTATTAAGTTCCAACTAGTATTACATGTGCAAATCATTTATATTTGTTGTGGATGTTTTAGATCTGTAATGTCCCTCTCCCAGTGATCACTCCAAGAGGACTTAATAGCCTATTTAATTCTCGTAGGCTATAGTTGGATAAAGGGAATTGATTAATTTAATTATTTAATGTTGCCCGTTGAAAAAGTACATTTATAAGGTAATATTAAATAATTAGATTAAGTCACTTATAAAGTCATTTATAAAGTGACTTTGGGGAAATACTAAAAAAGTACTTTATAAAGTCACTTTATTATATTATTTGAGCGGGAAAGTGCAAAGCATATTAAAAGTGAAGTTTGGAGCTCATTTGCATTATGCTTGGTTATTTTTTTTAATTGGTGATTTGGGGATTTTTCGAAGCTCTTGACTCTGGGATAAAAACCCTAAGATGATTGGGTTTGGTGGTGAGACTAATCCACCCTAGCTGGTCAAGTTGGAGAGATCATACAGGTCTTTCATAGTGTTCGATATTGCCAAATTTGTGGGTCTCCTTCGAAGACAAATTTGCAGAATAACGATATATATATTTCTTGCACAAATTTCGGAGATCATTTGCAGACAGGGGTTTGGCGTATGAAATTGGCATTCACACAAAATATCATTTATATTTCCAATTGGTTGACCTATAGGAACATTGAGCTGGAGGATGGTTTGTATGGTAAAAGGCGTGGCTTATATCCTGCCATAGCTTGCCTATTTTACTTGGGACAATAGTTATTATTTGGTGGACGACTAGCATAAAGGAAAATCGTGGTTAGCAGAAATTATAGAGATTGGAACCTAGAAGGCTGTGAGGTTTCTAGACACACAGAGTCGCTATCTTCTCATAGTTGTGAATCCTCCTTGCGGACTACTGTAGCTTATTGGCGATCAATAAAGGAGATCGTGGAATTTTTGGGCCGTCATTTTGAGTATATGAAGTGCACCAACATGGGAGTTAGTTGCTGTAGTGTTTGAAGGAGCCGTGAGCACTAGGAGTTGAAGGAATTCTTGCCAGTGCTACGCCTCATTACTAGGTATTCGTTGGAATCATATCTGCTTAGAAAGTTCATTTAAAGATATGCAAATTGGTGCATGATTGTCAACAGTCTAGCAACCTTTCTTAGGTTAGGAAAATGCATTAAATATTTTCAGTGTTACCCCAAGTTTCCAGGACAGGGATGGCAAGGGACGGCGGGACAAGTCCCCAAGTTTTCAGATTTTGAGGTAAAATTTGGGGATAACAGGGGGACCATTATATAAAATATAGGGGGAATTTTAAATATTCATATGATAACATGGATAAGGCATGCATAATATACATTATAGAACCTTAACATATAACATTTGTGTTCAACACTATGCCAATACTCAATATGCATTCAAAATTAACATACATGAATCATGAAAGAACCTCCAATTTATAATTTATAAACTTATATCAAAATGCCCAAAGGCTACATTGCTGCCATATAGTTTTAAAGTTTGCTATGAAAATCAAAATACAATATCGTATGTCAATAATGAATAAACAAAGAGCATTGCTGCCCCTAATCACCTCTCATAACTGCATCAAAATCAGAGTCATCCTCTGAGTCATTGCCACTGTGATGGTCCTCCTCAACCAATGGAACACCAACCAAATCCTCAGCTGTCTCCTCCTCATCTACCTGGGCCACGTCCTTGGGATCAATATCTCACCGTAGAGCTAGAGCTTGTCGATCCTGAAGCCGAAGAACACTATGAACAGCCACTAGCTTCTCCGCTCGTCTAGAGGTAAGTCCTTTCCTCTTGAGGGAGTGGATAAAGCTATATGTGGACCAATTCCTCTCTGTAGCAGAGGAACTGGCAACTTGTGCAAGAAGGCAAGTAGCCAATGTCTTCAACTGCGGGGTATCCCTCCCATGATAGGTCCACCATCCAATAGGGTTCGTTTGAGCTAATATAGCTCTATCCAACCTTGCCTATGGTTTACTCAAGTTTGGGCAACTAAGATTTGCAAAGTCTAGGAATTGTGTCTGAAGTAGTGAAGCCTGCTCTGCTGGATACATCTTATCAATGGACCGTGTGAACCCATCTAAAACCTTAGGGTCATTGCATGGAGGCACCCTACCATCCCTTGGTGCATACCATTTGGGATTTAGAGCAAAGGCAGCCATATGAAGCGGGGTGTTCATTGTATTCCACCTCCGTGTCACAATGGGCCTAATGTGTTGCTCATATAAATCCAAAGTGGGATCCTTTGCCGAAATAGTTTACTTGATCTTCCCAAGTATACTGTCAAATGTCTCATATATCTCTCCAAGACTAGGAGAGTTTGTATCAACATATCAGATGACATTTACAATAGGCGAGATGAAGGAGCAAATATATCTGCAAAATGCAAACAAAATGTTCAAAATAATTAGTTGAAAAGTTAATTGACATGTTAGGAACTTCAAAAGTTGGAACATTGGACAATAAAATTAAAATATTAAAATCAGAAATTTAATATGAAAATCAGCCATCTAATATGTTTTACCTCACATTGGCCCATTAATCGTCATCGAGGATCTTTTGTTTGATAGTCTTTCCTTGAGAAGAACTTGCATTAGTCCATCTAGTCCAGTCTGCATTGACCATCGTCAATTGTAGAGGCTCATGCACCTCAAGCATCCTCTCCAACAAGATGAAGTATGTGGCATATCTACATTCATTGATTCAATGATTCATTGCAAAATAAAAATTTAAAACAAAATCAGATTATGAATACAAATTGAAATGTTTGAACTTTGAAGTTTCAAAATTTGGAAAATTGAAAGTGAAACAAAATGAAGTAAGCGGCATACCTTGTCTCAATAGGTTTGAGAAACTGCTTTGAAAATGATCCGAAGAGAGCAAGTGAGGTGTGGTGATTGCAAATGAACATTTGAATATTTCTAGCTTCTGCCACCGTTTGCTTCACCCAATCCAACTTCCCTATGACTTTCAATGCATTGTTCAATGCCTGAACACAACATGGGGTCCAAAATATGTGCCTATAAGTACCCTCCACCATCAACCCAACCGATTTGCACACACGTGTTGAATCGTGATCACCTGCACCACATTGGCAGCCCCAACCTCCTCTATGGCATCTCTCAAAATGGAAAATTGGAAGTCTGCATCCTTACGTCTCCCTGAACAATCTATGACTTTAAGAAAATAAGAACCAGCAGGGCATGTGATTATGACATTGATGAGTGGCCGATGTCTAACATCAGTCCACCCATCCATCACTATAGAGCACTTCCTCCTCATCCACGTTTGCCTCATCTGCTCCTTTAACACATTAATTTTGGAGTACTCTTTGTCTAGGAGGGTGGTGCGTAGCTTATGATCTGCAGGGGGTATGAATGAAGGACCAATAGTGGCTATGTCTTTCGCTATTTGTTTGAAATAAGATGAACGGGCCACATGAAATGGGATGGCATGGACAAAAAGGAATTTGGCAATGGAAGATTCAATGGCTTCTCGTGCTTTGTTATTAAACATGGACTCAACTGAAGATGCCTTTCTACTACCACTCATCTTCTACCACTCACCTTCCTCTTTCCTCTTGAGAAAACTCCACTACTACCAACCGTGGAAGGAATAGGATTAGGCATAGATGATTGTGCACTTGGGAAAGAAGGTGACCCACCTTGAACTCCATCCAACTCCATTTGAATTCTTTGGCACTCTAATGCTTGATCATCTTTTAGTGCTGGACACATTCTAACTCCATGGCCCACCTCACCCAAAAAATGACACCTAACTCTTGTGTAGTCGTTCCTAAATTCTTTTTCACAAACATGGCAAAACCACACCCTACTCCCCCATAAATTTTTTTGTCCTTCACCCACGGGTGTAACACATTGAAGGAATGCTTTTTTTTTTGTTCAGTGGGTGTTTTGCATAGCGTTCCATGGTTGTTGAAGGGCATTGGAATGGGTTTGTTTGCTCTCCACTAACATCATCACCAATTTCCTTCTATTTTGCACTTCATTTTCACTATCACTCCCACCCTCATTGCTGCTCATGTTTTTTATATTTAGAATGCAAGTTTCAACTGAAAATGCAAAAAAAAGAAAAAAATCAGACAACGTATGTTTGAGATTTTGCAAAAAAAAAAAAGAAAAAGAGGGAAAGGAAATGCATACCTCTTTGGTGGATTTGCACTCCTAACAACATTAATTTCAACCTCCACTCCTCCTTCAAGTTGCTGTTCTTCCTCCTTCAATGTTTGCAACTTCAAACCCTTGGCTTCTCTTTCTCTCCTTCAAACACAAATGCATAAATGAATCAAAAGAGGCCTCTTTTTCCCTCATAAGACATCAAAAATTGATGGGGCCCACAATAGCCACGTAGGCAAGGCTTTTGTTTTTTTTAAAATTTGTTTTTTTAAAGTTAAAATTGCTGCATGACATGGTGGACGGCTGATCATCCTTGGGACAATCAAGAGACGACTCAGCCATCCCCCTTTCCGTTTGACTATCCCCCCAGTTTCAGAAACGTCCCCCATGAATTTGCAAAAAAAGGGGATGCCAGGGAACCGTCCCCCTGTACTTAGGGCGTCTCGAGGACAGGGACGGGGCATTTTAGGGGGGGGATGCGTCCCCGGGTTTCCTTGAATATTTTGTAAGGTGCAACATTAAAAGAATGAATATAGCCGAATTCCTATTGTGTAAAACCTCGAGTCTTTTATGGTGAATTTACTTGCACTGTATCTTGTAACTCGAAATCTAGTTGGTATTATGTTGTTTATGTTAAATGTTTGACAAAATGTTCACATGTGTCAAACTGAGATAATTGAAAAACATATCATTCAATTTCAAGTGGGGATTTTTCAAGATCCAATGCATTTAATTCCCAAAGAGCGCTTTATGATCCTATTAAAGGAAGGTGTCATGCTGGTTTACAAATCTGAAATTACATCAACTCATTTATTTCCGCAAGGGAGGAATGAACTGAACAAGGAGGAGCTGGAGCTTTTTAACAAGTATGTGGAAGAGAGGAAGATAGATAAATCAGAACTGAAAGAGAAGAAGAACCAAGTGAAGGACAATGATCCGTCTGCTGTCATGGATATTGATCCTAAGCTGATTTTGCTCCTATTGGCACTTATGAGTGTGATAAAGTAGAATGTAGCAATAATGTAATAGGATCTTGGGACTAGTCCTAATTATTGTAGTTGTTCCTATAATAGTTTTAGGAACTTCAAACTCGATCATAGCTTTTTAAGATATCTAGTAATCCTCTCTGATACTTTCGGGAGCTGCAGCTCCATATGATGTATTTTCGTTTTTGTGAACTATCTCTAATATATTAAAAAAGATCCAATGCATTTCATTTGAATAATTTTTATGGGTATTCTAGATCTAGGCATTTCATATGAATTTTAGTTAAGGGTCATTGTAGTGGTATTAGAGCTTTGATCTTGCCAGCTTGAAGGGTACATCAAATTGTGGATGTGTTTTTGAAAAATAGATTAGATATCAAAGATGGGAGCAAAATAAATTGTGAGCACAAGATCCATATCAAGACATGGCAGAAGGAGGAAGAGAAAAGAAAAAGTTAATATCTAAAGGAAAAGAAGATTTCTTCCATGAGAACATGATTAGATTTTGCCAAAGACATGATGGAGTGACATAACTAATGGTACAAATGCTGTATGTTATAAGACTTGAAATTCACAGAGCCTACTAAAGCATCTCAAGGAGAAGGAAGTACATTTGCAAATAATAGATTTGGGGTTAATTGTGTACCAAAACCTTCACAACCTTGTTTTTGCAGAAAGAGGTAGAGGAAGAACAAGTATTTGAAGACTCTCTTGTAGAAGGGATTAGCAATGTTTTTGAGTACCAAGGTAATTCTCTAGACATCATTGATAGAAATTTTAAGAGAATAACCTTATATGGCAATAAAAATAGTGGAAAGTTAATGCTGCAACAGAAAGTAAGAAAGTTGATTGCTCCCACCTTTGGTGACACCAACAATTTTTTCTAGGGCTTGGTTGTAGAAATTGCAGACTTGTTTTACTCTTAGTCCTGTATTGGAGGAAGATTCCATTTAGTTTGCTACATTGCATTTAGGTGTTGCTTATGATTGGTGGCACCATGGTTTGGTCAGACATGGACATAGACTTGTGAAAACATTTGATGATTTTAGTCAAAGGATTCTAGATAGCTTTGAACAAAACTATGAGGATAAGTAAATTTAAGAGAAATTATGGATGCCAAACAACAACACTTCATGGAATTCTATGTTGCTGAAACTTGGCGATTTGTAGTAATGTTTCTTGACATTTTTGAAAAAAGAATCGCGTTTCTATTTGTTGGTCTTTTTGAACCCCTCAAAGGTATTGTTAAGGCTTTTGCACCCACTTCTCTACAAGAAGCAATCTTAAGAGCCCTAATGCTTGAGCCATCTATACTTAAGGGCAAATTCCTATCCCAGTTGAAGGTACCCACACTTGTGCAACTAAAAGGGAAATTTTAGAAAGGGGGATCATATTCATAGCCAAGGAAGATCATGCCTCAACCATTTATTGTGAAGAATGCAAATTCCTATAACAAAGATGGACTCAAATGGAGGAATCGATGGTTTTAGTACAAGGGGCCATGGAAACCTTGCCATAGATGCCTTGACATGTCCAAGTCCATTATATTGAAGTAATATTTGATGATGATTTAGATTTGAAAGAACTTGAGCTACAACCAACCATAGAGGAATGTGAACTTGAAAATGTGGAGGGTTGAAGCACAAACAATGACACACTTGCAACTCTTTTAGGAACACCCAAGTATCATCTATTTAGAGTTCAAGGAGTGCTGTTAAGATAGAGGATAACGATGCTTATTGATAGTGGGAGGATCCACAATCTCATTGATGGAGGTTTGGTGACTAAAAGGAGGACTAAAAATTGAGGATTTTGAAGGATTCAATGTCATTGTTGCTTATGGATTCACCGTTCCATGCACCAAAATAATCTGACAACTCAACATAGCCATAGGAGACCATGCGGTATGTGATGATTTCAATGTTGTGGGTTTAGGGGAGATTCACATGGTTTTGAGTTTGTCATGGTTGTACTTCCTTGGCACATTTTCACAAAATTATAAATCCATAGAGCTTGAGTTTAAGTTTGAGGGAAATGATGTAGTGCTTAGAGGACTCTTTGATGGAAAACTACGTGTGGTTATGGTCAAAAGAATGGAGAGGACCTTCACAAGGGACAAGTGGCTTGGGCACCAAGATATTTGATTATGCCTACAAATTTATCTATGCGAAGCAATGCACTTATCATGTCGATATTCAATTTTTTTTGGATAAGCATCATATGGTGTTTAGTGATTTTCCTCTAGGTCTGCCATCTGATAGAGGATTCTAGTATATCATAGAGTTCGAACCAGGCTCTAAGCCTATCATGATCACTCCTTACCACCACTCGAGAATGTACAAAGAAGAGATAGAAAATGCCATCCAAGAGCTCTTTGAGATGGGTCACATTAGGCCTAGTTTTATCCCATTTGTCTCATCCATGATTCTTGTAAAGAGAAAATAGGGCAACATGCAAATGTGTATTGATTACAAAGCTTTGAACAAAAAACCCATCTAAAATAGGTATTCTATTCCTAGGATCAATGAGCCAATTGATGAATCGTTTAGAGTTGTGTATTTTTAAAAGTTTGATTTGAGATCAGACTACCATCAGATTCAAGGAAGGAATGAGGATGTGCATAAGACAACATTTAGGTGTCACTTTGGGCACTTTTAATTCTTAGTCATGCCTTCTGATTTGACCAACTCACCAATTACTTTCTAGTCTTGCATGAACCAAGTTTTCAGCAATCAATTAAAAATATTTTATTTTGGTTTTCTTTGATGACATTCTAATTTACAACATGACTTAGAAAGATCATGTGAAGCATCTAGATATAGTCTTGGGAATATTAGATCAACAAGCCCTTTTTGTAAAATAATCAAAATGCGAGTTTGGGGTGATAGAGATCTAGTACTTGCTCCATGTTATTAGTGCTCAAGGTGTTCCGGTCGATAAATAGAAGACCCAAGCCATCTTAGATTGACCTTCTACCACATTGACACAGTTAAGAGGATTCTTTATGTAATGCCCCCTTTTTCTGTGTAGTAAGAGATTATAAGGGAATAAAATAAAGGAAAAGTATTTATAAAGTTGTCCATTTAAAATAAATCTTAAGGATAACTTTATTATTATTTAATTTAATTAAAGTGACTAATATCAAATATGGTGGTAAGTTATTAAATAGTCACTTTGGCAAAAGAAAAAGATAATAATAATAAAAATAAAGGTGGTGAAGTATAAAAGGTGGTGAAAAGGAATTCATAATCATCTTTGGAAATTTATTATCAGAGTATTTTGGAGAGCTTGGCTTTCAAGAAGCTTGAGGACGAAAACCCTTGGGTTTGAAGGATTGGATGAAAACCCAAATCCTTTTGTAGGTGAATTCATCTTGGAATTCACATAGTGTTTCAAAGTTTAGTTCAGATGTTTGTTCAAAATTTGCAAAGTCTTTTGGAATAGACAAATTTCAGGGGTTTGATTTAGTTTCAGATTTTCAAGAGTTTTAGGATATTCATGGTTGAAGGTCTTTAATTGGAACTTTTTGCAGAGGTGTTCTTCAATGGCAAAATTAAATCGGGTTACAAGAAGTTGGGACCATTAAAATTTATCATTTCTGCACAAGACTTAATTGTGCCTTTGCAAGGTATACATTCGGTAAGTGAAAAACAATTATTTATTTGGTTTTGGGAGGTATCGGTTGAATTCATACATTTATTCAAATCATAAATGTAGAAAGGATAGCTATGATATTGAGTTTATTTGAGGTTCCATGATGTACTAAAGGATATCACAAATATAAGTTTTAGCTGGCCGCAATCTTTATTATAGTGCTGCCATCCTTGCTAAGCCATTGTTGGAGTAAGACACAAATTGGGTGTTGCTAGGGAGGAATCATGACTTGTGAAGGAAGTCTTAATGGAGTATACACAACGAAGTTTAATGGCTACATAAAAGGGAAGTGCCTTGGATGGCTTAGTTGAGAGTAAGGAGGGCACAATTCCTTTAGTTTGGTGCTAATTCTATATCATACCTACCGTTTCCTAATTCCTATGTGGCTATAATATTCCTAGACGACATCTTGAGATTTTTTATTTGTTTGATCGGTAAGGAGGGATTATTTAGATTGGCCCCACACCAATGGAGGTCACAAGGGGGACCTCCTCCTCTTCAACATATTCAACTTAGAACCACTTATCCAACTTTATTCAACTAAGAAGCTACAATGGAAGTCCAAGAGCCACCACTTGGAATTCCAACTTAAGATGTCACTTTTGGGGATTCAAACATGGATCTCCATCTTGAGAACCATATGGCCTTGCCATTTAAGTACAACCCCATTGACAATATGACATCTTGAGGTGATATAAGTTCAGAGCAGCAATTCAAGAGGATTGATATTATTGTTAATATGTGCAAATAACTTAAGGAACCACCATTTTCAAAGGGAGAGCTTCACAAGTTGAATTGTTTCATACGGTCATGAGCATATAGTATATTTCTTCCAAAGGTGACAAGGAAGTGAAGACAAAGAAGATATAGTAATTTTAAGCATTGCCATTAAATGTTGATACTCCTAACTTAACCCATGCGTTGGAAGTCTAATAACGGTTAGATGAAATTTCTACCAGCAAAGCGTCACTCCAATATAAAGTGGGTTGATCAATGTGGAAGACAAGTGAGAAAACTCTAGAGACTAGTATTCTAGTACGAATGTTTCTTGAAATATTTCCAGGATTGCAAGGAACATATGGGAATTTGAAGCCGCTATTCCCGTATTGAAGCTGCTGCCGTATAACATAGACCACCACCAACTTTTCAAGAATATGGGATTTACGAAGTAGTGGAGGCATTTGAATATTCATTTGAGGAGTCAATTGTTTAGGAGTTGGCTGTCATTTTACATATTGTGGAGTGGACTTTCTATATCATCTTGGTCAACTAACTTTAATGTATGTGCTTGTGTTTTGAAATGATATTTAAGCTAGTCACCTTTAGTAGATATAATAATTTTTCCAGAATGAATAAATAAAAGTGTTGCCAGATTTTTATAATTTGTGTTCATTGAATTATATTTTACTTGTGAAATACATCCGAGGAGTTGAACAAATATTTCCAGTGACCTCAAATACAAACATCAAAGAAATTGAATTCACACAAACTGTTTGACAAAATGATTGCCCGGTAAATTGATTGCAATTGAGAAAAATTGAGTGTCAAATTGGTCTGGGTTCTTACACTTTGGCATTTGTAGCTATTATAAGAGATTTGTTAAGGGGTTCTCATAGCTAACACCCTTAACTAATATGATAAAATAGGTGCTTTTGCATGAAAAGAAACAATTAAGGAGGTAATGAGTTCATGCCCTATTCTTGCTATCCCAAATTTTTCATAGCCATTTGTTGTAGAGTGTACTACTTGAGGAGAGGGAATTGGAGCTGTCCTAGTATAGAAGGGGCATCCCATAGTTTTTGAAAGAAGGAAATTTGAGAGAATCAGAAAAATGATTCTCTATCTATGACAAATATATGCTAGCTATCATGCATGCGTTGACCAAGTTTCGACAATATTTGACTTGTTGAATATTTGTGATGAGGATAGATCATAAAGTCTAAAGTTCTTCCCTAGCCAAGATGACCTAAATGATATAGGCAACAAAAATGGGTAAGCTCCAAGCTTATGATTTTGACATAGAGTACATGAAAGGAAAAAAATTAGTTGTTGGTGCTCTTTTTAGGAAAAGCCTCATCTATGCTCTACCTTTGCCTTTTTTGCTGATTGGAAGGCCTTTTTTATGGTAGAATATGTTAAAAATTGAATTGCTATTAATCTCTTTAATGGGAATGTGAGAGATGACAAATTTTTAGAAGCAGATAGTCTCATTCTTTATAGAAACGAAATCTTCCTAGTTCCTAAATCCATAATGAAAGAAAAGATTTTGAGGGCTATTATTGATGCATTGCTAAGAGGACACCTAGGTTTCTATAAGATCTATAGGAAAATTAGGGAAAGGTTCTTATGGAAGGGCCTCAAGAAGGATGCATTGAAACACATTAGAGGATGCATGATGTTTCAACGAAACAAAGCAAAACATGTTTTCTAAATTGGCTTGTTTCAGCCAATGCATATCCCAAATCATAAGTGGGAAAGAATATCCACGAATTTCATCACAGGCCTCCCCAAGGCACATGATAAATATTACATTTATGTTGTAGTGGACAAGACAACAAAGTATGCACACTTTCTTGCTATTTCCTCATGACTTAAAGCACATCAAGTGGTTGATTTATTTTTCAAAGAAGTGTTTAGGCTACATGGGTTGCCAAAAAAGATTGTCACTGATAGAGATAGTAGATTCCTCAACTCTTTTTGGCAAGAGCTATATCATTTGATTGGTACATAATTGAATCCTAGCATAAGCTATGATCCCCAAATAGATGAACAAAACACATTGATTGAGAGGTACTTGAGGAATTATATTTCAAATCAATGATCAACTTGGGTTAAGTGGTTGCATTTGGGAGAATACTGCTACAACACTAGCCACTGTATGTCCATTGGTATGTTTCTGTTCATGACATTATATGGTTATGATGCGTTAACATTTGTTGATTTAGTGTTTATAGATAGTAGAGTGCCAACAACTAGTGACTTGGAGAAGCATAACCAAGACATATTGGGATCACTTAAAGATCACCTCCAACAAGCCTAGAATTGGCAATTTTTTTGTGTAGATAAGAACCACATAGAGAAGTCATTTGAAGTTGGAGACATGGTCTTTTTGAGATTGCAACCTTATAGATAAACCTCCAAAAATAATGGGGCTAAAAAGCTTAAGCCACACTTCTATGGGCCTTATAGGTTCTTGAGCAGTGTTGGTAAAGTTGCATATGAGTTGGAATTGTCAGAAAATAACAAAACTCATAATGTTTTTCATGTATCTTGCCTCAAGAGGGCTCATGGACAACATATCACATTGTTAGTGAATTTACCACCCTTGGATGATGAAGAAAGCTCATACCGGAACTTGATGTTGTTACTAATACTAGGGTGAAGAAGTTGAATAGTAGAAGCATTACAAAGTATCTAGTTTGTTGGAAAAATCTACTATTGAAGATGCTACTTGGAAAGGACCAGAGATCTTGCAACATCCAAATTTTCATTGCTTAAGTGCAAGAAATGTGGGGAAGGGTAGACTTGTAATGCCCCAAATACTAGTTATTAGGATGTTTGGGTCACTTGCCACCCTTGGGTACGATTTCAATCTTTCTTATATTGTCATGCCTTCCCTTCATTCTCTATACCCTTGCAATCCAACTCATTCCTCCACAATGTATTCTTGAAGCTTGATCCTCACTCCCTATAGCATTGAATACCTTTGAAGTTGTCCCTTGCTCCTTCCTACATCAACTATCTTTGAAGCTCAATCCTCATTTTGTTGCTTTGCCTATTCAGATTCGTAGGCCTTTGCATCACCCTGCATCCTAGTATCATTGCATCCCATTCCCCAAATCATCAACTTGAGACCTTTGGAGAACACATGACTTCTAAGTGACATCTCGACTCTCGACTCCCCAGTCCCTCTTGCCATTGCATCCCTTAGGCATGCAAATCCTCAAAACCTTGGAATATTGCATTCTTCAAGCATGTAAATTACCAAACTTCTAGCATTAGACTTTGGGAGAATTATTTGCTCATCCTTTAGCCATGCATTTCCTTAGACTTGGCCTTTAGGCATGCATTTCCTTAGACCTTGCCTTTAGGCATGCACTTTCACGAAATCCCAACCACTACCACGATCGACAAAGAACACCATTAATGGGCCCAAATTTGAATGTAACATGGTAGGAAACCTTCAAATGTCTCTTTGCATGTGTGGGCCCACTTTAAGCCTTCAATCTCTATATAAGGAAGACAAATTCATCAGTTTGAATCACTTTTTAGCATCTCACCGACACACCAAACCCTAGTTTAAGCACTTGTGTTTAGCTATTGGATCTGAGGACAAAAAACTTTGGATTTGGAGATTAGAGGTCATAAACCCTTTGGTTTTTGGAGGGCAACTTCATATAGAGGTTGCATTTGCATTCATGCTTGGAGGACTTCAACAACACTTTGGACATTTCAATATTTTGGGCATTTGTTAGAATATCTTTGGAATCATTGAAATATTTATAATCACTTGAAAATTAATAAAAAATTTGAATAAAATATTGAGTTTCAGTTAGCATTACATGTGCAAATCATTTATTTATGTTGTGGATGTTTCAGATCAAGTCCATTTTGTATGAATAATTGTTATGGTTATTTTAGGTTTAGGCATTTCACATGAATTTTAGTTAGGGATCATTACATTGTATCCACATAGTTAGGAACACAAGAAGTTGCAATCTTCAAAGGTGCAAGTCGACTATGAAGAAATGCAGGTATAACAACCATTTCCACTTGTAGATTAAACACACAATTCATCATAGTCTTCAATACTAAAAATGTCTCATGTAACAATTTCAATTCAGGGTCATCATACTTCAGTGAAATGCAGATATGAGATTAGAATAGCATAACTTATGTTTGGAAAACAAGTGAAAATGATACAATAAATCTAAGAAAGTTTTGTTAGTGAAAATATTGTATGTAGTTCCAAAACTGGTTTTCAACTCATTACAATGTCAATTTGCTGGGTTGCTAGAGAAAACTTGGTGATTTTTTACCCAAGTTGGTTACATTTTCAGTGCAACTCATTAAGTTCAATTTTGTAATTTTAAGATAAAAGGCCCCAAATTCAAGGGGCAGCCTTAATTTAACAATAGGTTTCCCATAGGATCATAATTTTGGTTCTTTTTTCTAAGTAATAATTCCAAAATTAGTCAATCCAAGTGAAACATGTGGTAATGACCCCTTCCATAGGTCCCATTTCTAGTAGGAACTTCCATAGTCTATGCTCCAAATTTTTATTCAGTAATTCCTCATTGAGATTTGACAACTCTCCTATTTGAGTAGTCGTATTATTCAATCTCCATGCATATAATTCTAATGTAAGCATCTTAGGTTCCTCTTTCCTCTCCAATGCAAAAGTCTTCATTGACAATTATGGCCACCAACTCATTAAGATAAGTTCTGGAGTATATCTCAAAGAGACATCAATATCATCTGTGGTCCATATTAGTCTTCATTGAATTCATGTGATTTTCCTCATCAAGATAACTCAGCAACGACTTCATTATGGTCCAAGTCCATATACAACAGATCTTTGGAAAAGGAGTCCGTGTTGCCTAAGTCATTTAGTTAAAACCTTGCAAAAGAAGATAGAGATTATCAAATTCCAAAGAAGCTGTTTTAAAACAATTCACATATGTTAAATTCAATTGAACTTGAATAGTGGTTTTATAAGAAGAAAATCAATTTTAGATGTTGCATTGATTACTTCTCTTCAATTGATTCAATTTCTAAGAAAATTTAATTCCTTATTAAAGTTCGCTTGTTATCTCAATTTGTTTCTAGTTAGTCTTTGTGATTATCTAAGTTTAGGTTGAGAATCATCATATTATTATGCATGGGCTTAGTGTTTTATCGTTTATAGTTTGAAACTATATTTACCATCTATATTGAATTCGTAATTACAATCACATTCATATTCAAAGCCTATAGAGAAGTCCTTTTAATATCTCTATCGTCATGGTTCATGGCTTTGTAAAGTTATCAATACATATCCATCACAGTCACAATGTGGGTCTCAATTCAATGCTAAATAGCAATCCAAATAGGGTTAATAGTCATAGTCTAAAATTCCTCCTATGTTCTTTTGTTACCTAGCTTGTGAAGTGAAATGTCCCCATTTTAGCTCTACACTCTTCAGTGACTATTAGCCTATTTTCGGAAACCTGTAGGCTAATCATAAGTGCAAATTAGGGTTACCTATTTTGTAGGAGGTTTTAGAAGAGCTTCTGAAGGCTTGCATGCAAGAGTTTGGAAGTGAGTTTTGTGGAGCTTTCTGGGTTTTTGGAGAGCTTTAGGATGTGGTAACATGCATGATATGAAAATGACATGCATTTCTATCTGATACTTTACATGCAGGGAAGGTTTCTAGATTTTTCTGGGTTTTTAGAGAGCTTTAGTAAGGTATAACATGCATTTGATTCTGTCAACCTTTCTAGACACTTACTATTTTTAGTAAGTCATGATAACTACTCAGTTAATGTTCAAATGAAGTTTGCAAACACTTACTATTTGTAGCAGTTTGCTATTTTTGGTAAGTTCTATTTATGGCAGTGTCATCTTGGCAGCAACATATTCATTTCAATCCATCATTCTATTTTTGGCAGTGAGGCAATTTAATTTGGGGTGTTGGCTTCTTCTTTCCTCTTGGAGCTAAGTTTTAATAACTTAGTCATTTTTTAGCGTTGCTTTTCGACCCTGTGCCTAGGAAAATGACTTCAAGTTGTTTTTAAAAGTGGGACCTTTCTGTGGATGTCCAAGTTGAGATTATTATATTTTTAAATGGTTTTAAATGCTAAGTCATATTTGGACGCCTAAGCTGGTGAATAAAGTGTTTTATTAATATTTCATTTATCTCAAAAAGGTTGGTTGGGCGTCCCTCTTGGAAGGTGAAGTGATTCGTGTTCTTTCTTGGTGGTTACAAAGTGTTTCATTCTCCAAGAAGAGTTTATTTATTCTAGCCTTGCTCATTCATTCTCATCTTTTAGAAATTTTGATAATGTTATGCTATTGAATTGAATTCAGAGTTGCCATGAGGAAAAAATACCTCCTAGTCGAATCCATACTAGTCTTTGTACTTGAAAGATAGTACCTACTTGGCCTACTGAAGACCGTGCTTCACTGAGGAGTGTAGATAAAGCTCAATTTCAGAATTATTACAAGCAGATTGTTGATGTATAGTTTATTTGTACTGCTGTTGATTTGTATGGCTGAAGCCACTTCTGCTCGTAGCTTCGCCACTGATTTTTCTTTGGTTTTGGGTACTGGCTCATGCTGTTTCACTGTGTAGGGCACCCAGTTTCACTAAATTTCAGATTTTATTGCTGAGGATCTGATTTTTGAGAGAAGGTCGACCCTTCTTGGAGGCCGTACAATCTCTTGTTGGCTGCATTGGGATTCGTGCTAAAAAAACGGTGCAATTTTAAGGGTGTCTTCCAACTACTACTTGGATGCCTTGATATTTTCTTTAGTTTGCATTGAATTTCATGTCAATCGGACTCCGATTGATCAAGTTGTGAGCATTTCGTTGAATCCCTATCTTGCTGGTCCGATTTTCTGTATTTATTGTTTCTGATCAGACCTGATTATTTTCTGTTATACTGCTGATTTGAGCCTAATTTCCATATCATTCATGTGTTGTATTAGTTAGAGGTCATTCTCTAACTCTGTCATGTCCCCGAAATAGCAAAACCATAAAGACCAAGTGTTAAAATACAAATAAATTAATAAATAAAATAAATAGCAATATTAATATTAAATATAAAATAAATGTGTATCATATGAATATAAAAATATGAAATAACAAATATAATAATAATATATAGGCAAATTATTGTTATTACATTCTACTATTAAATAACTTAATATCAAAAATAATAATAATAAATAAATATTATAATCATTACACATCAAAGATTGTAATACATTAGAATAAAATAATAATAAGATATTAGCAAATTGGTTTTATTATTATACTTTAATGTTAAAATATGTTCAATAAAACATGAAAATAAAATAATAAAATAAGTATAAATCTGAAATATCATAATTATTAGTAATAATATATTATTTTAAAAATAGATATTATTTTGATAATAAAGACAAGAATTAAATCTAACAAAGGGATATATTTTATGAAAAGTCACCTCTTTCACCAAACAATACATTCTCCCCACGAGTCACCTACCTTGAATGGTATAAATAGAAGGAAGGAAAATAAGAAAGGGGGAAAAACATGGAGAAATACGATTTGCAATTTAGAACAGCAGCAACAATGATTGTTATGCAGTGGAATATAGAGCCATTTAATATATATATATATATTATTTAATAGACATGCAAGTATATATGCATAGATATAGATACATTTTATAATGAATAATATGCAATGAATAAAGAATATATATGAATAAAGAAAGAATAATTATATAAACATATATATATGAATATTAATGATGATACTTATAAGTAATGATGACTTTTTAATATAATCATAAGTAGATTATGTATATTTATGAATTCTCCTCATCCTATGATCAATTTAGTATAAGGTTGAAGAGGCGAGTAAGGAAACATGGAGAGATATAGCAACTCAGGTGATGTACTCACTTAGCAATAATATTTAGCATATTTTGAATATAAGAAACATATATTGCTAATTTGATTATTGGTGTAATGCTTTTTTTAGTATTATCATGATGATAATGATGTTTATATTAACTTAAAGAATTAGTAATAAATACAAATGTCTTTGATTGCTAAAAGATTGTCTTCTGAGTGTTTGCAAGCGTACTAGGGAGGAAGGGCCCGAGAAAGGTGGTGCCTAAAAACCCCACTTAACAATCCGTTGCGGCCATGGAGGGGTGGGGGTCCCACTTAACAATTCGTTGCGGCCATGGAGGGGTGGTAGGCTTGGAACCACTTATAAGCTCCACTGGCTTCCCCCAGTAGGTTAATTGTCTTTCGAGGTGATGGCACAGGTAGAGAAAGCAAGTACAAGTGTTTCCTCTAAGCACACCACTCTGAGACGTTCATGCCGCTCGGGGCCAAGGGGTGGGTTGTCCTGATAGGACGCTTGTGCTCTTGGGCTTAGATGGATAGCTTTGGGCAACTCTACCCATGCCACTCCTGATATGTCTTTATTATTGATTTGTGATTATATTTATATTTGGATATCTAGATATTAATGCTAACAAATATATGTATATGTGGAAATATTAAATGCAAACTTCAATCCAAGATTACTTAGTCAAAGAGAAAATTCATTTGAAAAAGAAGAAACCCTAAACCTGATCAACGAGCGAATTCTAGGGCAAAGTCGGGTAAGGGACATTACAAACTCATTGTAGCTTTTGGAAGTATATCTTTATGTTTTGTGCAGCTGAAACTTCATATTTGTAAAGCTGATTAGTAGTACTAACAAATGTTATTTAAATCTACACTTTATATTCTTGTTTATACTCCCACTGAAGAAGTGGTTGAATTTGATTTTTACTTTCAGCACTTGTATTTTAATTCCCCCCGCTGAATAAGTGGTAGTGTGGATTCATGGCTGGCTTGCTGCCTTATTAATTGTTAATATCTCCACTCTCGTTGCACAAGTGGTTGAGTTTGTAATTTTCTTTCATTCTATGGTCAACTCGCCGCCTATGTTTAGTTGTAATTACATTCCAATTTGCTAATGATTCCCAACACTGTATGCTCTCAACTCACCCACATTGGGATCTTGGTGATCAAAAGGTGGGGTTACTATTCTTGCTGGTTTATATTTGGAGCTAACGCTAATAGTGATGAAATTGTGTTGATGTTTTCAAAAAATAGAATTAAGGGGATAGTACAGTGGTAACAAAGCTTGTTTTCTTGCTATCCTACGAATTCAATGCTTCATTTTTCAAATGAGTGACAGGGAAATCCGATACTACACCAGAGGGCAAAATAGAATTCAGTTTCAACTTCTAGAAGTTCCTGAAGATGATACATTTTCTGAAGTTTAGAAACCGTGAGCTGTTAGATTTGATTATGGCTTATGAAGAAGAAAAGTGTTTTTCTAGGTCACTTTACACCCCAGGAACATGGCTCATTAAAGAATGCCAGACAAGGGATGAAAAAGTGAGAATACTTCTTACTTTGGAACAATGTTTGAGCCAAGTGAAGCAGTCACCTTTTAAGATGATGAAGAAGGCTTTAACACCTATATTGACTTCTTTGATTCATCCCTATTGGTTGAGGCATGCAGATGAAGAAACTAGTCTGCTGATTACTTCATGCCTTAGTGAAGTGATGAGAATCTTGGCACCCTTGGTGCCCTATGATGATGAAACAATGAAGAGAGTTCTTCATATGATTGTGGAAAGCTTTCAAGATCTTGATGAAACTAATAATAGTCAGTATTCCAGAAAAGCTGCTATATTGAAGACATTTTCAAAACTCAAGACAAGTATATTGTTGATAGATTTGGGTATACAAGATCGAATATATTATTTGATCCATTACCTATTCATTTCAACTTGGAGTGAACAAGAGGAGGATGTAGTTGCAGCAATGAGAAACATTTTAGTTTTAACTATCAATGAGATGGATGACATTCCAAAATCTATCCTATCTTTTCTGCTAAACATTCATGAACAAGAAGGAAAGAATTTTTCTACAACTGGTATGTTGATAAAATATTTGTTCAATCAGTGTGAGGGAAAATTGAAGCCTCACTTGAAGAAGACAAAGTTATAAATGAGGTGTTCATTAATGCAGAAGATGAGAATAAAATGTTGTTTCTCAATGATTCTATGGCAATTTCTCAAGATGTACCTTTTGATATGTATTTGTCTGCACATGCTAAGGATGAGTGCAATGAGGCAACATTAGTTTTGGATATACATGAAGAATCTATGAAAAGTAATCAAGAAGACCTCCTTGGTATGCTTGTGACTACTAATGAAGAAATCAATAATATACCTTCACATGATGGGCGTATTGATGGTAAGAAGAATAAAATATTCAAATAGTGTAATGTGCGCCTTAATTTTTTCTCAATGTTTTCACAACACAAACCAGCACTATGCCAAATGTTAGTGTTAACTCCCAAAAGATAATCAACTATAAGTAACCTTCGCCAAGAATGTTCACCAAGATCCTTTGAAAAGGCAAGGTGATAGCATATGACGATGGGATCGTTAGCAAATATATGAACTGAAATACAAAGTTGGAAATGGAATGTAGGCAGTGATCTGACCATGAGCAATCCACGCTACCACTTGTTCAATGGGGGGAAAAATATTATAGTGAAAAACAATTCATCTGCTTCTTAGCTGGCATCCACTTAGCAGCGGGGATTCTACACTTAAACTGTGGGTGAGATAGATAAATACAAATGTTTATTCTTCCACATTGGCAGTAAACCATCCAGGGGTTACAATGTGTGAATTAAAATACAAGTAAATGTAGAAATATAAATGACTAGATTAGTACTACTAATTCTCAGCCTTACAATGTAAATTATCTGCAAATTACAAAGATTTTCAATAGAAATCTGCTCCAAAACAGCTGCAATGATGACACTATATTTTTGATTACAAATATGAATGAACACACCCAAGAAATATAGCATGCAATGGAAATAACCAGGTCTGATATACAAGACCAGCAAATTGAATGTTCAGACCAGCAAGCTAGGAGATCACTAAAATGCTCATATCTCCTTCGATACTCAACCAAATGACACCAAATCAAATGAAAATGAAAGCTAGATGACGGGCAACCAATAACAAGTCATTAAACAACTTCAATACCCTTCAAATTATTAAGCACACATCCCAAGAAGAAATCTAGAAATGACAAACCCTCCTTGACAAGGGTGACCTGCTCTAGAAAATTGTAGACATCATAATAAAATCTGAAAATCCAGGAGAAGGGGCACCTAAGACAAAGAAATACATAGGGCAAATATCCAGAATGATATAAAAATCATACAAGTAGCTATGAATGAAAATATGCTTCAGCTACGTTTGAACCAACAACCTGTAAACCAAAAATATCATCAAACTTCAACAATGATACTCAATATGCACTTGTGAATGAAGCACACTCCCAATTGACCATCTAGGGAACCATAGTTTCAAGCCCGAAGAATGGTGTGAAAATACTAAGCTCCCCCTTAGTCGGGTTCTGAAATCAATTTAGCAGCATAACTTTACAATATTTTCCAAAGATGAGAATGAATGCAAAGACTTCAATGGATAAGCTTCAATTGAGGAGATGAAGCAACTGTAACCTCCAACCTAAATTTTTTTTCATTTTCTCCAAGGAATGCCTACCTCAAAAGCATTTTAAAATATTTAAAATACTTTTATGTTCATCTCCCAAGTCGTCCCACCTTGAGGCAATATTTAAACATTAATAAAACATTAAAATTCATTAATGAGATGTTCATCTCATGGCCCCATTTTAAAACAACTTAAAGTCATTGCCTAGGCACAAGGGTACAAACTCAAATTATAAAATTGACTAAGTGTTGAAACTCAGTTGAAAGGAGAGATAGAAGCCCAAGCCAAAACCAATGCCCAAACTGCAACTGACAAACTGCTAAATTAGCAGACTGACATTTGCCAAGCTGATGATGATGCCTCTGCCATAAATGGACTTAATAAAATTAGCGAATGCCAAAAATAGTAAGTTAACTTCAAATCCACCAGAAAACCAAACTGATCAGCCACACTGAACTGCGAATGATTGATCTGCTACTAGAATGATACTGCTAAAAGATAGACTTACCAAAAATAGCAAACTGCTATAAATAGTAAGTTTGCAAAACTTCCTCTAAACACCAACTGAGCAGTATCATGACTTACTATTTATAGTAAGTGTTTTCAAATATCAACTGAGCACGAACCGGGCAACCATCATGACTTACTATAAATAGTAAGTGCTCGGAAAGGTTGTCAGATTTAGATGATGTCACACCACCACGACGGTCTTTGAAAACCCAGAAAAACCCAAAAACCTTTCCTGCATGCAATGTATCAGTCAAAATTGCATGTCATTATCTTGACATGCATGTTACCTCATCTTGAAGCTCTCCAAAAACCTAGAAAGCTCCACTAGACATGCGTTAGAAACTCATACATGCAGACCTTTGAAATTGCATCTGAAAGCGGAAACCCTAATTTTACCTCTGACGAACCTATGGGTTTCCAAAAATAGGCCATCAGCCACAAAAGAGCGTATGGCTAAAATGGGGACATTACAAACAACTAACATTGATGATTCTTTAGTTTATTATAGTCATGGTGACATGGGTGATTTTGAGTTTGATTAACAAACTAAGCTCTTGGAAAGGGATACTCTTGAAGATATCGGTTTAAGTGATTTGGGAGGTGACTCGTTAATTGAGTCAACACTCCAAGAGGAGTATGAAGAGCACCTTCTTTTTGAACAATATAATCAGCCCTTCAACATTTGGGATCTGGGTGTGAAGGCACCTAAGGTTATCAAGGAACCTGTATGGGATAAATTTCCCTTTGATCCCAATAAAGTACAAAATTCTGATTTCATTGCAAACTATGAGATGGCCATTGGAGGAGAAGATATCTTTGACAAAGAAGCTTGCATGGAAAAGCCTCATAATGGCTCATTGATCACGTTGGGGGCTGCCTTAACATGTAATCAAGGAGACAGTGAAGGGGAAATAGAGCTAGAAGACCATAGGACCCTTGCTGATGAAAAGTTTAAAAAGGCTCTCGAATTCAAATTAGATTTACCTCTTCATGTAGCTGATTGTAAACAAAGGCCCAAAGAATTGGTAGAATATGATCTTCTTCACGATCTTGAGCATTTTCAGTTGGTGGGTGGTGAAAGACTAGAGTCTTGGAGCAGCTATGAGGGCAGCGAAGACAATAAACAAAATTCTGATTTTGAAATGCAGCCTATCAATAGTTCACCATATTTGCACATTAATGAGTGGAAAGGTCAATTCATGATATCCATTGAAGATGTAGTGCAAGTCCTATTCAGAGTTGATCGCACACATAGTTTGAATGAAGAGAGACAAGTAGGAGTTAGGGGTGGAGTCACCCTCTTCAATTTGCAATTCATCAAAGACTCCTTGGAAATTATGAAATAAGAATATCTACCTTGGATTAGAGATCGGGATTATGCCTCTGAATTTGCAAGGAAGGCCATTAGTGCATTCCAAGGAAAAGGGGGAAAAGTGGGCTCTAACGGAGGTAGAAGATCAGCTAGCTGATTTCAAATGTCTCAAAGAACAAGAGAATGAATTAAGAGCCGAAGAAATCAAGCAAGTAATTGAAGAGCTTAATTGTCTTCAAGAAGAGTTTGAATTGAAGGATTTTCCTAAGAAATCAAGGGTTGCAAGTGCAGATTTGTATCATCAAAGGTTGGAAGTATTGATCCATGGTGACTTCCATATCTTTGACATTGATATGTTGTTGAAATATGGTTTGGTTGTTGTTGATGGTTTTATTACAACAACGAGGAGTGGAGACTTCAGACTTGTTATCCACGAAGTGTGGGAGGAAGAAGGACCAAATCAGGAAATGTACGTGTTTGATAATCCATCTTTCGAGTTGAGTGATAATTCAGTTCATTTAAATCGTTTCTTGGGATGGGATTTGAAGACATTGAGTGTTCCATGTACACTTGTTGTTGAAGCTTTCATGGTGAGGCTTCAAAGGTTCATTAAAGGGAACATCAGTCTTTGGAGACCACTCTTGGTTCTAATCAACATTTGGGAACGTGTTGAGAATTTCTTTTGGAGTTTTGGAGATCATTTTCAATTGAGTATCCATGTTTGGAATTCTCAACATATTTTGATGATAATCATTATGTGTGGAAAGAAGGATGTATGGAGAGATAAGCATCAGATTTTCAAATTGTCGGATGTTGATTCTTTCTTTATCAGCCATTTATTGGTTCCTTCTGCTCATAAATTGGTGGCTTGGAGAGAAAAATTGAGCAAAGAATGGTTCTTTGCTGTAGTGGAGTTTTTAGAGAGGGTGTTTCCAGCCTTAAACATGAGCAGATTTTCCAAAATGAATGTTGATTTTCAGTGTTGCAGTAGTTGTTCAATTCCTTGCATGCTGATTTTTCTTAAATAAGATTTTAAGTCAGCTATTTCAGATTTGATGGGCAGCTGGTACATTCATTTTTAAACTTCACAATCTCTTTTCAAAGATGATATTTGGCCTCAAATGGGAGAAATGATGGATTGGGGTGATTTGAATCAGTATTGGATAGTGTTCAAGCTTTTTTCTAGTGGCTATCTTCGTACATTTTCTTGTAAAAATGTTTAAGGTAGTGAACCTTTGCTCGATTGGGTTCATCATTTTGAGACTCTTGAAGATAAATTTGTGAGATTTTCTAGGAATCTTCTTGTTTATATTGGAATTATTCAGAGGAGGCATTGCACATCCTTGTGGAATTTTAAGGATGTGGTTGTGGAGTTTTTGCAAAGGTTTGCTTTCTTCTTTGCAAGAAGTCTTGAGGGAGTCACATGTGCAGTTGTGACTTTGATTGATGCTTTGGGGAGTTATGCTGATGAGTTTGTTTTTCAGTTGATTAGAATATTCTTCCTTGTGCTCAGGAATGTGTTAGTCATTGGCATTATTGATATTGACTCCTCAGAGTCTTTTGGATGTGTGATGATGCAGGGTTTTGATTCCACTCTTTCCATGTTTCTCAGTTTGAATTTCATGCATTATGTTGATGAGTTTGTTTTTGAGTTGATTAGAATATTCTTCCTTGTGCTCAGGAATGTGTTAGTCATTGGCATTATTGATATTGACTCCTCAGAGTCTTTTGGGTGTGTGATGATGCAGGGTTTTGATTGCAATCTTTACATGTTTCTCAGTTTGAATTTCATGCATGTTAACTCTTTGAGGTTGTAGGGAAGGTTAATGCAGTTTTGGTACAATGGCTTTAATTGTGTGATCAGAGTGGTGTAGCATCGACATGGTGGGTCATTTCAGAGATGGACATGGGACCTTGGGATCCTACTTGGCATACTATGGTTCAATTTGTTTCCTTGGAGTGTGGAGGCATTGCTTGAGGACAAACAATTTTGGGAAGGGCAAACTGTAATGTCCCCATTTTAGCTCTACACTTTTCAGTGACTATTAGCCTATTTTCGGATACCCGTAGGCTAATCATAAGTGCAAATTAGGGTTTCCTATTTTGTAGGAGGTTTTAGATGAGTTTTTGAAGGCTTGCATGCAGGAGTTTGGAAGTGAGTTTTGTGGAGCTTTTTGGGTTTTTGGAGAGCTTCAAGATGTGGTAACATGCATGATATGAAAATGACATGCATTTCTATTTGATACTTTGCATGCAGGAAATGTTTCTGGGTTTTCAGAGAACTCCAATAAGGTATAACATGCATTTGATTCTGTCAACCTTTCTAGGCACTTACTATTTTTAGTAAGTCATGATAATTGCTTAGTTAATGTTCAAATGAAGTTTGCAAATCCTTACTATTTATAGTAGTTTGCTATTTTTGGTAAGTTCTATTTGTGGCAGTGTCATCCTGGCAACAACATAGTCATTTTAGTCCATCATTCTATTTTTGGCAGTGAGGCAATTCAATTTGGGGTGTTGACTTCTTCTTTCCTCTTGGAGCTAAGTTTTAATAACTTAGTCATTTTCTAGCGTTGCTTTTGGACCCTGTGCCTAGGCGAATGACTTCAAGTTGTTTTTAAAAGTGGGACCTTTATGTGGACATCCAAGTTGAGATTATTATATTTTAAAATGGTTTTAAATGCTAAGTCATATTTAGACACCTAAGTTGGTGAATAAAGTGTTTTATTAATATTTCATTTATCTCAAAAAGGTTGGTTGGGCGTCCCTCTTGGAAGGTGAAGTGATTCGTGTTCTTTCTTGGTGGTTACAAAGTGTTTCATTCTCCAAGAAGAGTCTATTTATTCTAGCCTTGCTCATTCATTCTCATCCTTTAGAAATTTTGATAATGTTATGCTATTGAGTTGAATTCAGAGTTGTCACGAGGAAAAAATACCTCCTAGTCCAATCCATACTAGTCTTTGTACTTGAAAGATAGTACCTAGTCGGCCTACTGAATATTGTGCTTCACTTAGGAGTGCAGATAAAGCTCAATTTCTGAATTATTACATGCAGATTATTGATGTATAGTTTTTTGTATTGCTGTTGATTTGTATGGCTGAAGCGAACTTCTGCTCGTAGCTTCGCCATTGATTTTTGTTTGGTTTTGGGTACTGGCTCATGCTGTTTCACTGTGTAGGGCGCCTAGTTTCATTAAGTTTCAGATTTTATTGCTGAGGATCTGATTTTTAAGAGAAGGTCGACCCTTCCTGGAGGCTGTACCATCTCTTGTTAGGTACATTGGGATTCGTGCCAAAAAATGATGCAATTTTAAGGGTGTCTTCCTACTGCTATTTGGATGCCTTGATATCTTCTTTAGTTTGCATTGAATTTCATGTCAATAGGACTTTGATTGACCAAGTTGTGAGTATTTCGATGAATCTCTATCGTGCTGGTCTAATTTTCTGTATTTACTTTTTTTGATCAGACCTGATTATTTTCTGTTATACTGCTGATTTGAGCTTAATTTCCATATCATTCACATGTTGTATCAGTTAGAGGTCATTCTCTAATTCATTGTAGCTTTTGGAAGTATATCTTTATGTTTTGTGCAGCTGAAACTTCATATTTGTACAGCTGATTAGTAGTACTAACAACTGTTATTTAAATCTACACTTTATATTCTTGTTTATACTCCCACTGAAGAAGTGGTTGAGTTTGACTTTTACTTTTAGCACTTGTATTTTAATTCCGCCACTGAATAAGTGGTAGTGTAGATTCAGGGTTGGCTTGCCGCCTTATTAATTGTTAATATCTCCACTCTTGTTGCATAAGTGGTTGAATTTGTAATTTCCTTTCATTCTATGGTCGACTCGTCGCCTATGTTCAGTTGTAATTACATTCCAGTTTGGTAACGATCCCCGACACTATATGCTCTCATCTCGCCCACATTGGGATCTTGGTGATCAAAAGATGAAGGGTTACTATTCTTGCTGGTTTATATTTGGAGCTAAAGCTAACAGTGGTGAAATTGTGTTGATGTTTTCAAAAAGAAAAATTTAAGAGGATAGTACATGAAGTCACCAATGTACTGTTGTGATTATTTCTTATCTTTATTCTTCATATACATTCTTAGGTCACTGTTTAGATGTTACAATTTAATGCTAGGGTTGTAATACAAATTGGGCTCATAGTCATAGTTAAAATAATTGCTAATTTTCTACAAGAAAGTCCTTATCTTTATTCATCATGTGTACCTATCTTAAAATCATTTGCATTACTGTGTGTATTATGCTTATAATGCAATGCTAATTGAATAATTCAAGTCAAGCTCTCAATTGCAATCATGTTCTTCATTTATAGTTCACATGGATTCTGGAAGTTCATTGTTCCTCCTTATCGCTGATGCCTGCTCATATTTTGCAGTTCATGGCTTATATTCCTTTGATAATCTATTTAATCCCATTATAGTTGTGGGTTTGCAATTTTGTATTTCAAAAGTTCTAGGGTTCATGGTGAAAAACCATATCATATGGATCAGCTGAGTGTTTTTGTTTTATATGAGGCTGTCAAATTTATCATTGCAAAGTTCCATGGTGAAAAACCATATCATATGGATCAACTGAGTGCTTTTGTTCTATATGAGGCTGTCAAATTTATCATCGCAAGTTTCTTTTATTTCATTTGGCAATCATGTTGAGGATCAAGAATCCAAAAGAAAGGTCTCAAGATGGACAATAGGGGCTTCATTGTATGATAAACTGTGCAAAGTTTAATAAGGTTGTTTCAGCTTGGTGTTGACATGTGTCTTCAAGATAGTGCCTACCTTAGATAATGCTTAAAGAATTCACAAAGACAATAAAATTGTCACAATCAACATTTCAAAGTACACATGGCATTTGATTAGCTCTTTACTATATAACCCCATGTCACATTTGCATTTTATTTCTTTTGACCAATAAGATTGAGTTTCACTAGATACTCATTTATTCTAGTGTGAACACATTCACATATACTCAATACCAAGGTAACATTATTCTATTTATAGATCAACAACTGGACAAAGAATTGATTGCTAGGGTTTAAACACATTAGATAAAGTGTTCATGATCTAACAATGTGGTTTGGACCTATTGGTGTGCGTTTTATTACCCACCAAACACAAAATAAAATGTCCAAAGACACTTTATCCTCTCTTGAACAAAATCACCGTGTATGCTAAGATTGCGAGAAGATCATATGGCGATTCCAAGGTTTCTTTTTTCAGGTCTTGACGTGTGGATAAGCTCAATGGGCATTGTGATATGCTAGTAATGCACAAAGGGACTTACGTTGACAAATCTTTCACAAGTTAGGACTTAGGCAAACTTGAGAGTAAATGTTCTCTTTTTCTTTTCTTTTCTGGATTTTCGATTTGGGATTAAAAAAATATAGCAAAAGGATAGGGGTTTAGGAGTTATGCTACTTCTAAGAACTTAGGAGACGGTGTTGACCAGGTGTAACTAGTAACCACGCTTTGCTTCGCCACACTTAGGACAACTACACAAAGTGGGTGCAATCTTCAAGGGGTGTGCTTGTGATTTTCACGTCAGGAATAATTACCATCGAATCGAATAATATTTATCTAGACATAAGTTAAGCATCCACAATTATAAGCTTAGGCTAACTTTACACATTGAATAAAAATCATGTATCCAAAGAAAGTATGAGCGAGAATTTCACCATAAATCAATACTATCAAATCCTTCATTCATCTAACATGCAGTTAAATCAAATTCTATTCTAAATCTAATCAATTGTTGAAGGAGATATGCAACGATGCAACCACTTGACAATAAGAAGGATTCAAAGCAAATCATGCATAAGAGCTTTTATTATCCAAAGTAGCTATACACAACAATTTCATACAACTCTCTTCACCAAAATAACAACGAGAGAATAAAATTTTATATAGAGTTTTTGAGAACAAACGAAAGACTGAGATTAACTCAAGATTAACGATCGAAATTAAAATATGATAACCCTAATTAGGGTTTCCCAAAATAACATCAAGAATAAAGGCATGTAGGACAAGTGGCGCTAGGAGCTATCTTCAAGGGAGTGGGTCCTTATCCTTTCGGATGGCAGTATGTTCGATGAACTTGTACGCGATTAGGATGACCTCCTCCATTGTGACATGTGGCAACATGTTCACCTTGAATTCTAATCCATCTAAGTCCTCAGCGCATCTAGCAAAAGCACTCTCCCATTCCAGTTCTTGCTTCAGAAAGGCATCTCAGATAGACAAGAAGTTCGCTGCTTTGGTAAAATTCTGTCTCAGGACCGGTCCAGTGATGGTGAAAAAGATCTCCTGAGCTCTAAGCTTCAGATTTTCTAGCTGCATGTCACTCTCTCGGATGACCTCCTTTTCAAGTATATCCGCAGCTATGAGGAAAATCTTTTTTTGAATTTCTTTAATCTGCTCCTTAGTTCTGATCCCATCGACCTTCACTCTTTCCAAGACCTCACTACGTGCTATCAATGCCCAAGTATGGAAGTCATACGTGGCGCCTATTATCTTCTCATCAGTTAGTTCCTGCTTCGGGACTCCTTTCAACACTCTAAGGCATGGAATAATTCTGTCTTGAATATCCTGGAGGTTGTCCCAAGCTTTTGTCACGACCGCGAGTTTGGAGAGCAAAGAAGAAGTTTGTCCATAAGCCAATGCCAATTTTTCCATAAATACAACCGCTTCCTCACTTTTGGCCACTATCCACTCCTTAGTTTCTTTAGCAATGATCATTTCTTCTTCAAAGTCCTTGACTGCTTCTTGTGAAGAGTTTAGAAGTGGAGGAGCTGCTAGATTGCCCTGATTGAGAGGTTTGGTCAGGTGCTGAATGTACTCCTTCAAGCGTTCAATCTCTTTTTTATATTCTCTTTTCTTTGTCACTTCCTTTTCCAGCCTCGCCTTGATGGTAGCGACTGAGTTATCCATGTCCTCGACCTCTTGGCCTTTTGTTGTTGGACCCAAGTCGATAGCAATGATGGCATACTCATGGGGATCAATATCCTCTCGTGACTTATCCACCGTTGGCACTGCAATCTGCATTGAACGGCAACCGGCCTCATCCCTCTGGATTGTGGAGAATTTCTTGGCGGGCTTCTTTGCAGTAACATTTTCTAACCTGGCCAAGAAATCTGCCGTGTCATCCTCCTCCTGAATCTCAATTGGTACCCTTATCTTCAATCTTTCCTTCAACCAATTAGGAATTGTAGGTTGTTCAATGCCGTCCTCTTCCTGAGCATTTTCTCCATATAGAGTATCTTGAATCCCTTTAAGAGCGGAAATCATTCCCTCTTGAAATTCTTCACCCGAGATATCCATCTCATTTTTGGACTCAAGTATCTCTTTGCCTGTAGATGGAGGCTCATCATCATCTGGCTAGATTGACTCAATATTCCCCTCCTGAATTGGAGAAGGAATCCTTATGTCTGCCAATGACTCATCGTCAATGATTAACACCTTGTTTTCACTTCTGGATGTGGTCAAATGAGATGGTTCCAGTCTCTGCCTCTTTTGAATAGGATCATCATTTATAGTTGTCTTCCCTTTTGACTTGATCGGGTCATCAATTGCCTCCTTCCTTTTCTTAGAATTGGTGTTTTCAATCAACTCAGCACTCTAAGATTCTCCTGCATTCGAGGAATATGATTCCATCTCACCCAGTAAGTCGTAGGTGAGGGTCAATTTTCTTCGCCTTAACTCTTGGACTTGTTGGTCAACCCACCACTGTGAATACTTGACAACCGACCTCATTAAGGTAGTTAAATTTGCAAGCTCAGGTTCTAACCACTTCATAGGAGGAAGAGGCCAACTCTCATCATAGCGTGGCTGGACATATTCCCCATCGTCCTCTAGCTGATTCAGCACACGACAAAGCTCGGTCGTTCTGATGAGGTTCACTGGCAATCTGGACCATAACCTTTTCCTGATATCATATTCATCTGTAGCATCTGCTCAGAAGTCCTCCAGGTCTACCTTATGTTTATACTTCCTTCCATTCACGGTCCCAATGTGGTTATGAGGATCAAAATCGGCCTTGGATCAGTAAGTTGTGAACGGATACCATTCCATCTCCAGCCTGACACTTTCAGTTGCTTGTGCCGACGAACAGGACTCCAACATGTTTCCAATGAAGAATGGGAAGGTAATGGCTGCCTTTTGCTTTGACCTTTGGAGGGTCTGGTATGTTTCCAATTGCCTAAGGATCTCAAGCAAGACCATCCTGTTGGTAGGATAAATTGGAAGTCGGTAAGGACATCCAGTGAATCCCTGAACCCTTATGTATGTGAATCTTGGAAACTGGATGAACCGAGATCCATATTTGCTGACCAGGCTCTTGGCTTCATGAGTAAGCCTCTGGTGAGTTCCTCCTTGCAATATTCTAGTGATATACATCAGGAAAGCATCATTTGCTCGCCTAAAGTGGGCTTTCTCGCTAAGTTGCAACTACGGATAACAATCATAAGATTTAAATTCATTTTCACCATTGCCTACTACGCTTCTGTAGATCAATCCTGTGTACTTGTAAGTTCTGGCCAACAGGTAAACGATTTAGGAACTCATGTAAAAAGATTTTGTCCTCTCCAAATTGACCAACTGCTCATGAAGATTGTCACTAATCATCCGGGACCAGTTGAACATCTTGACGCCTGATGTGATCTCGTTAATGAAGTAATACATCCAGGTCTCAAAGGATGCGCCTTGGGGGTTGCCCATTATTTTGTTTAATAGCAGAATAATATCTCCATATTCTTCCTTGAAGTCCGTTTGAAGCAACTTCTTTGGCATCTTCTTGACAGAAGGCCTTGGCTTCTCTAACCATGACTTATTAATATTTGTTCCGCAAAGCTTGAACTGGTCTTCATACAGTCTTCTGGTATCTTCCTTGGTTTTGTATGAAGTTTGGTTATAGCTTGGTATGCCAAATGCTTCTTGGATTGCCAACTCTCTGAGATGAGCCAATATTCTCCCGTCCGGCGCAATGATTTGCCTCTTCTGCGCATTGTAGTGTATGGCACACTCTATCATTAATTCAGCACATTCCATAGCTAGTGGAAATCCGGCTGCCTGGACAATGCCATTTCTCATCATTCGGCGAGCAATAGATGTTGGCAGGAATCCATCTTGGCCGTACATTCTCTTCTTAAAATCTTTAAAGTCTACATGTCCGAGATTGGTGTTGGTTATGTTTTTCCACTTGGAGTTGATTTTCGACTCCGGCTGCGATCCTTTGTTGGCAAACTTCATCTGTGCCTTTCTCGAAGGTTCTCCTCTGGTGGTCATTAACCTGCAATAAATATAAAAAGAATTAAAATTAGTTTGGAGATTTTAAATCTGATTTTTCTCGGCCTTTATTTGAAATTTTCACTTTCAGCTTGTTAAAAAGATAAAATTCTGTGAAAAATCAGATTGGGAGTAAAAAAATTTGGCTAAGTACTCAATAAATCTTTTCCAAAACAAGTGAATAAGACGGAAGAAAGAAAGAAGAATTCAGCCAAACTCATTTTTGAACCTTCGAAAGTATCTTTTGGCTCTGAATTGATCTTAAATTCTGAAAACTCACTCCAAAATCCAGAAAAAAGCACATTATTTTCTGGAAAATACGCCTTTCAACTCAGAAAATTCACTTTATTTCTCCAGAAATTACAACCTTCAGCTCTGGAATTTAATTTTATTCTTCGAAAATCTATTTTATCTCCACAAAATGTTCCTTCAAACTTTATCCTTCGCAACTTTTTGGAGAGCCAAAACCTTCTTATGATCAAACTGTGGAAGAGAATGATTTGAAAATGACAAGTCAAACTTCTTATAAAGCTAGAGAGTTCAAATAATTTTAGCAACTTTGTGTTTTCTCTCTAAATTCATTGAATTTGGACTTGTTTTATTTCTTCCAATATGCAACTTGATCTTCATTGAAGATTTTCGAGAGAAAGTTTCCAGTTTCATCATGGCGCCATCCTCAGCCAAAATCCTCTAGATTTTTCTTTGAGCTCGAAAATTTGTCTAAGTGTTGAACATTTTCCTAAGTGTTGGAAAAAAATAAAAATATTCCAAGTGTTAAATTTTATTTTTCAACCTCTTCTAACCTTTCCCAACGCTTTTATTATTTAATTTTGGTGAAATTTTACCTTACCCATGGCCAATCTATTATTTTTCATGTCATTTTATTAGCTGGGCGGACTTTAGAAAGGCTTGGACAATTCTCCATCCTTGGGCTGACTTGGAGGCTGGCTAGACATTTCTCTTGGTGGGCAGACTTTGTGATGCCTTAGACACTTTCCATCATACCAAGGGCGGACTTCATGATGCTTATGCCATTTCACTTGGTGGGCGGACTTGACCGTGCCTTAGACATTTCTCTCATCCTTGGGCAGACTTTACCTCTAGCTCTCCATTTTCCTTCCCTTTCTTCCAAGCGGACTTCATTTCAGCCTCGCCATTCATTCTCTAAGCTTGTGCGGACTTCATTAACACTTAGACATTTCTTTCTTGGCCTAGGGCAGACTTGGAGGCTTGCTTGCCATCTCCACATTTCCTTGGGCGGACTTTGCTTGGTCTTTGCCATGAAGCTTGGCGAACTTTAAACTTGGCTTGCCATCCATTTTTCTTGGGCGCACTTTGCCAATGCCTTGGACATGCTTTGTTTTCCTTGACACTTAAATGAATTTCATGCATTCTTTTGGATCATTTGGAACAAAACCCTCGTTTGGAGATTTTTCTATGCTTTTTATACTTAGAGGTGTCAATTTTTGATTCTGAAGGTATGATCATTATCGCCATGACATGCAGGACCCAATCCTAGGTCTACTTTCAAAAAAGCAGAAAAAGCAAAAAAGCAAAAAGCAAGCCAAAAAAGTTGCTTCTTGGATTAGTCCCAAAATGCCAAAAATAAAAAAAGCACAAATCCCTAAAAAATAGGAAGTGTCAGAATTGACTCAAAACAATGGCATTCCTCATCCTTCGGGCCTTCCGAGTCCTTTGATGGTGTCTACACACTGGTACGGGCTTGAATTTCCAACTTGACTCAAATGATTTCTCAAAACTCTAACTCCAAACTCTCAAAACAAACGACCATATGATATTGCAATGCCACAACAAAACCCTAAAAAGCAAACTATTGGGGGTCCCCATTTGCAATGGGGCGATGTGTGAAATAGGTCACAACAAGACCTTGGGTTGACACATGTCTTCAAATAGCACCTTCCTCAATTAATACCTAAAGCATGCACAAATATAAAAAAAATTACCTTGACAACTTTTCAAAGTTTGCATGTCAACTTTTTATTGGCTCTTTATTTTGTTACCTGTTACCATGTTTGCATTTCTATTTCCTTGACCAATGGGGTTACAACATGTAGTGATTTCCTTTGTTTTAACAAAGGCTAGCAGTGGCATATGAATTGAATTAAGTTATTGGCCCATTTGCATCCATTCTATTAAATAGCAACATGATCCCACGGATTGGCAAAAGCCAGCTAGATTGAATGGTCTAGGCTTTAATGCATGAAACAAGGCGCTCACCATTTAACAAGAGCATTTTAGTCTATGAATGAAATGTAGTGTATTGCAATCCTAAGGCTATTACAGCATTGGTAGGGTATAGGGAAACTAGCTTGATTGGTGCCCATGGTGAATTGGAGGTCATCTACATGTTATAAAGAAACAACTTAAGAATATGCAATTGATCTTCTTTAGTCAACCTAAAACATAACAAAAAGTGTATAATTTGGGGTTCGTTAAACTACATTATAATCTGATGACGGGGTCAAAGTGTGTTAAGATCAATGAACAAGGATCAATGGCACATATAAGATACACATTATTTAGCAACATTGTTTCACCTGCTGGTTGACATATGGCTTCTTGCCAAATTTTGACAGCACACAGGGGATTTGAACTAAACCTTTTGACATTCCATCAAAAGACAAAAGGTGTGGGGGATTTAATAGAATCTCAATAGTAAACTGAAACCAAAACAATGGATGTAGACTCTTAAGTCCTGAAGACTTAGAATGAGAAGGATTTGACAGGGATTAAAAAACGTTTACTAAGTACGTATAGGAAACCATTGCCTAGGACTAAAACAAAATGACCAAAGGGTATACTACGAGCATGAAGCCAAAGATCAAGCCCTGATGCATATAAACAGAGGCTTCCCTACACAATATAGACATGAATTTAGAGGTCGAGCCAAAGTATATGTAAACAAACAGATTTTGAAGCAAGGCCAATATATAAATAGTAAAACATAACATGCCAAAATATGCATAAACAAAGATTTTGAAGACCAATCCAAGAAGACACATAAAGAAACTAAAAAAGCAACATGAACAAGGGCTTTAAAAGAAAGGCTTGAATGGCATACATATTAGAATCCATCTAAACTAGAGTCAATGATAAATTTTCAAACCTTGCAAGCAGATTTATAAAGAATCCAAACCAAAGTATAGATTTATCTTTAGTCATTGAAATTTAATATTAAACATGAGAATCCAATCAATCACTAGATGAAAGTTCTCTTCAAAGTTAGAATGTCATGATAAAACTTGCAATTACTTTATTAGAGAAAGTGATCATTCAACTTAGTAGGGCCAAGGACCAACATGACCTTACACATAGGGTACAGACGTAAAGGATCCCAAAATTGGAATTCTCAAAGAGGGGTTCCCTATTTCTCCACAAGAAATTAGGGTGTGTTGTGCAAACAACAAGAAGTTTATTTTGATTATTAGTTTAAAATATTGTACAATTATATTTACAACTTCTTCCCCTTCCTAGCAGTAGTTAGCCTCAAGCTAGAGGGTAAATCTAAATCCTCAAAAATTAAGGGATTATCAAGCAAGTCACCTCCTAGTGCTTTGGCTTCTGGCTCCACCATTTCTATTGTTGCTTGTATCTTCTCTTTAGTGATATCTTTGTCATTGAACATGACATCCTCATCTTTGGTAGTCCACTTCGAATATGAATTGATCTCATCGAAGTGAATGGCATCGTGAGATTTCTTCTCCTCCACCATTTTTGCTATGCAGGCAAAGGTTGTATTAGACGAAGAAAATGTCATTGGCACACTATTGGGTTAACCTATTATTCTTCTTGGTTTGAATGCTCTCCATCAGACTTTGATTGCATTCACACCTATAATCAATATAGGGTTTGAAGAGCTCACAGGAAATACTGAGAGGGGCGGGTAGGGGGGAGAGAGTTGGGGGGGAGGTGAATCAGTATTTCTAAAACTTTAAACCATATAAACCATATGAATCAGAAATCAGCACATTAAGAGCAACATAAAACACCATGAACACCAAGATTACGTGGAACATCTTTTCGGGTAAAAAAGCACGGCAAAATATTGCTTTTAATATCTTCAAAGGGCATCGACCCAGTTACACAATGAGAGCACCAACTCTCCTTCGAAGCACCAACTCTGAACCAATTGAAGCACCGACTCTAGAATTGCTGAAGCACCAACTTCAGAGTTCAAAAGAAGAAACTAATCAGTTTCTGAAATATTTTGTTCTGAACGCTTGATCTGCAATCAAATCTTAATACGTCATTTTCATAACAAGCTCATCCCATATACTGCTCAAACAACCACTTCAAACTTCTTCAAACTTCATATGAAAGCACTATCAAAACGAAAATGGAGCCAATAAGCAACCTCCTGTATCACGATCTTCTTCAAACACTGTAACTCCTACATAAGACGGCTTCACACAGCTTGATATACCTCAGACTCAACTTCACATATATAAACAACTGCATATGTTTGTGCTAAATAATTCTGTTCACACTCATAAAACAGAAAGAACATTTACCAATCCTTGATCAGCTCAAAACAGAATACCAAGCATATCTTCTTTTTCAACACTCGACTCCCGCAAAACATCTTTAAGTGCATAATCTACACACAGCCATCACACAATAATAAAGACTTCACCTATATGCTGAAGCTTTCTAAAATGAACACCGTTCACAAAACTGAAGCTCAAGACCTTACTCCACACCCAATGTGAAATAGATGAATGATGTCTGTTAAAACAGGACGCTAGGAAAGAGTCGCTCCCACTGCATAAACCGTCGAATATTTACAACTTCATGAATAACCTTGTTTGCATGCTGGCACCATACTTTAGAAAACGACCAGTCATAAAGGAACACACCTTTTTTTCCAAAATCACCACTAAAGACAGAGGTTATAGAAGCCCGAAGATCACTCTCACACCAAAAGGGATCAACACTCTAATAATTTTTCATTGCATATGTTCATAGCATAATCGCTCCAAGAGTAATCGGTATAATCTTTAATATGCACGACTTTTTGTTATCACCCACACTCAGACTTATCACCCTTGTCTCCTGTAGCAGTGAGAAAGCAAACTTTTTAAGCTAAAAATTACTGGCACGGGCTCAATAGAAAGTGCGGCAGAAAAATTAGAAGTCTTCAACCCGTCTAATACATACTGTTCATATACAATGCCATACTCATACCACGTCTAGGAAAAGAAAGCAAGTAATAATGACCACGATATCAAAAGCATTAACTGGCGGATTCATTCTACAAAAATCATTGGGCTCACACAAAGAAAGAAATGTGTTTAGCCGCCCTACTTGAAGCCGTTCTAAAAACTGAAGCCGTCACCATCTGAAGAGAGGCAGAAAAATAAATAGATTTTAATTTCAAGAAGAGTCACCAAGAATAGACTCGATAGGAGAGTAACCGACGCTGCAAGAAATTCTATGATATATCTTTGAATGCGATTTTCTCATCCTCTTAAAATTACCCACCACCAAATATATTGATTTTAAAACAAAGGCTCAAAACATAGAAGCCTTCACAACAAATAATAGCCGCCCCTGGAATTAATTCTGACATCCTTTAAAAAAAGGCCCGAAGAAAATAAAGACTCCAATACATTTGTTTTCCATACATTTCAAAATGACCACTGAAGCTGCCTTACACCAACAAGCCGTCGATGCCAGAAAAGAATTAATTTCATATTTGAAGCAAGACGTTATATAAGTCATTTGAATGGCATATGATTTGGCAACTCTTTTAACAGCTGACTGAACAAAAGACTTTTTAAACTGACACCTCATGCTGACTAGGCAAGATGATTTGGCAAAGGATGCTGATGAAGTAGAGAAGCAACCAGCTGATGCAGACAACCAACCAGCTCAAGCATACAGCCAGGTAGCTCAACCAAGCAACCAAGTAGCTCAAGCACACAACCAAGTAGCTCGGGCAAGCAGCCAATCAAGCAGCTCAACACAGAGGCAGCTAGCTCAAACACACAAGCAACCAGCTCAAGCAAGCAGGTAACCAGTTCAAGCAGCTAAGAACACAAGCAAGCAGCTCAACCTTGACATCAATGACAAAATATTCTTACAGGGTTGGTAGAAAACATGAATGGTCAGTCTCTAAACATTTGATTTTCAAGCACCATAATCATCCCACCACAAATCTACAAATAAGACATTTATAAAAATATAAATGTTAAGTAAAAATTTGAAATATTAAGCTAAAATTGCATTTATCAACGAAGTATATGACTAAAGGACACCATTTTTTAACTTGGTTGTTGGGTTGCTCTCTTTGGAATGCATAGAATTGAAAGAAAGAGTTAACCCTCCATGGTATCGTAGATTTGCAATACTTGTAGAATTGTGTCTTTAAGGCTTTCATTGGATGCCATCCTCTCTATGCACGTGGTGTTGCCCACCATAATCTCCTTGTCAGCCTGAAAGGAATTAAAGAAAAAATTGGGCCCATGACATGTATTGGTTTGTCCATCTAGGATTAATTATTCACCGAATTACTTAGTAATTTCACTTTTTTCCTTTATAATAATCCAAAATGGCCCTGTTGGCTTTGTCCATTCCCTCTGACATTTAATCCCCATCAACCAAATGCAAAACCTTGACCAAAAGCTCCGTCATCTAAAAATTTGAAATAAAAGTTTGAAGTAATAGAAAATTTGAATAAAAGCATATTCAGAAATCATAAGTTTGTAAGTCATCTTAAGCATCTTTTTGTGCTATTGGCTAACACATCATCAAATATTATCTTCATAACCTTTTTTACTTTTTATCTTCTTACAATATGGAGACAACAACTGCTAATAGCTCACAAATATCTCCTTTAGAGAAGGTAGCATCCTTGCAGTGCTTTGCAATGTGATAAAGTTTTTGGTGAATTATGTGACCCCCTATCACACAAGCTGCTTTTCCATTTGTGTGCTCTTGCATAAATCTAAGCACCCAATTGTGGTTGTTATATAAATCTTGTGATGTTTCTTGTCTTGAAACATACTTTTTACCATCCAATCTTCCCTTTGTTTTCAAGCATTAGATCAATGCAATGTGTAGTACAATAACTCCAAAAAATGGTGGTATGCCCTCTTCTACAGAAGTCTCCTTGTGGCTGTATGTGCAGTTATGTTGTTGGTGACAATTTAATTGACATTCTCTACCGCCACTTCCTAGTTCACCGCCCCATAAATTGTGCAATGTCTCTATATTCTTGACTTCATGCAAGGTATCTATGGACTTCAAGAACATAAATTCACCACTAGAAGCCACTAGAAAGTTAAGTAGGGTCCTATTCCAACCATCTACCCACTCATCAAAAACAATGTTGCAGCCCTTTTTCTACCATATTCTTTTTGATCTTCTATTAGCAGCAGCATATTTTTGATGACTTCCTTTAGCAGTGGCTGCTGAAGTCACGTGGAGTTTATGTTTTAAACCTTACAACGGTTAATGCATTTACCAATGCATGCCAATATGGGCTGCTCACCACATTGAATGGAATGCTTTTTTAGCACAGCAGTCATCCTCACCAGTAGTGTGAGTGGAGGAACATTGAGTAATGGGTCAATAAAATAGTCTCCTATTGGATTAAATATGTAATTTATCATGGATGCGATGGCTTCTCTCATCCTCTTCCTTTTGGTTTTCTTCTCCTTATAGATGTAAATAAGAGCATTTATTTCTTGTTGCACTTCATCCACTTGGTCACACAACTTGGTATCCCGGCCAAAAATTGATGCCTCCTTTCATATTGAAACCACAATAATTGTAGGTCACTATGCCCTTGATTGCACTTGGTGTGCCATGCTTCTGTGTGGGGTCCAGTCCACTTTGCATAGTCTTGCAAATTGTAGAGAATCTAGACATCAAAAGAAACAAATAAGAGGGTTTTGAAGTAACAAAGAAGAAACAAAAGAAAGAAGGAAAACCCAAGCAAATACCTATCAAATTGCACTCAAATCATCAATAAATAATTCTGAGCATTAGCAACCACTTCATGTAACTTAGATTCAAATTTCTAAAGGCAAAAAAGACAACAAAAGTAAATTTTTGGGGGTTTTAAGTGAGACTTGGCTCTCTTTTCCATTGGGTGAGTTTCACTGTTGGACCTGTTGAATTTGAGCAAGTGTTCCCTATCAATTCGTTAAGTAGCCTGCGAGCTTTTTGCTTCTGACTCATCTGTGGAAATCTTTTGAGTATTCACAAGTCTGGTGAATACTCGCTGGGATTTAGAACTATGCAGGACACTAGGAAGAAATCTTGAGAAAAAAATTCAATAAAACTAAGATTTTTAATACAACCATTATCTTGGACTATAAATAAGGTCTAGTGGCAAAGATAGTGATGTTGCAGTACATGGTTTATAATTATGGTCATTGAGTGTATGCATTTAATATTTTATGTAGAAAAGTCATTTGCTTTTAACCTCTTTTCTGATATGTACATGACTTGATAATTTTTTTGCCTCCAGGGTAAGAGGCTTGTTTTTGTGACAAACAACTCAACTAAGTCCCGAAAACAATATGGAAAGAAATTTGAGACACTTGGTCTTACAGTTGGAGAGGTCAGTTGATTGTACGAGATGTTCCCAAAGGAAGGGAAAAACTCAAGCTAGACTCATCTGATTTTTGTGATCGCTTGTAGCATATAGAAAATTCAAAATAATTCTAATTTTGTCCTACTTATGCAGGAAGAGATTTTTGCTTCATCTTTTGCTGCAGCAGCATACTTAAAGTCAATTGATTTCCCTCAAGAGAAAAAGGTATGTTCAACAAACAGTTAAATTTGTTGTCTATTTTGTCATGTGTGTGTTTGTAGGTGGAGAGAAGTTATAATCAAATGGTAAATGTTTCAACTTTGAAGGGAATGTTGGGGTGTAGAACAAATTTAGTTTTCCAGATGTCTTATTGAAAGCATGCACATTACTAGTCTAATTCCAAAATATTTATAAAGCTTTTTTATTTACTGAGGGACAAAATCCAGTTAGGATAAATATTGTGAATTGCTTTTCCCAGTTAGTAAGCTCCACAAGTTGAGAAAAGAATGATTTTTTTGTGGGGAGCATGTCTTCAAGTAAGCTGGAAACTAAATACATGGATTTTTCAACACATAGAATCTAAATAGTTGGTTTATATGGACACTTTCTCTCCAATGCAACTTCAGCCTTGCTGGTACAGAGCATTTTATATTGTTTGCCAGACAAGATGCATAATCTTTTGGCTTATTCATGTCTTTATTTGTATTGGATATCAAAGAATGAAAGAGAATTTTGTGTAATTTATCCTAATGAAGAAAAAATAAAACCTGAAGTTATTTCTCACTTACACTTCGCTGATTAAACCAAGGATCTGATCTATATGACAATATCTGCCATGGTAACTAAGAGGTTCACTGCTACCGAAATCATGTGTAGAATGAAGAAATAATGTGACTGATGAAGAAAGAAAAAGGCTGTTGCTGCATGTATGAACCTAAAGTTACATTAATTACCTTAATTGAATCTTATTAATGTTGAAATATGCTTCCTCAGAACCCCGAGTTCAAGATTTTCAAAGGAAGTCAGGGTTTAAAGGCTTTCCACTTAAATAGGAAAGCATGCCTTATATGGTCAATCTCAATCATCATACTATTATGCAAAAAGTGGACAATATTCTATAACATGACACAACAGGCACATCGGTACAGAGAATTGTACAAGGAAAATGTCTCACCTTAGGGTATTTAACAAGAATTACCAAATTGCTTTATGTGTCACCCACTATAATCAGCCAACAATTGAGTGAAAACAGTGAGTGGGAGCCATCAAAGGGCAAGCTAGGACACATGACAAAAATGCCTGAAACCAAGGAAAGATGTGCAAGAAAAATCTACAGTAAAAAAGATCCAAAGAGAGCAATAGAATTTCCTGACAGTTAGAAACAGAAAATGGACGACATAAATCTAAAGGTGAGGTTGTGGGCAAGAAAGAAGGATTTGGAATGAAGAAATGCTAAAGTTGCAAAGTTGTGTGTACACTGAAACTAAGAAAGGGCAATGGCTTTGCAATAAATGTAAACTAGTTAATTTGAATTGGATTCTAATCTTTTTGGAAATAAGTTGGAAAGTTAATTTAAGATTCAAAATTAAAATCAATCCCACCTGGTAATTTTATTGTCTCCAAACTATTCTGGGTGAGAGAGAAAGAAGAAATACAACTTCAGACTTAAACTTCTGGTGCAAACAAAATGAAATTTTAAATTGAACTTGCAACTTGAAATAATATAGCAAACCATAGAATCCCTTACCTGAGATGTGTGGATCTGAACTTATTTAGAGTGATAATGAATTCCTCAACTTGATCCTTGGTTTCTTCCAACTAAGTAAACCATGGAAGAAACAAAAAAAGAAAATCCGTTAGCTCCAAGCCAAAATCTACTTCGCTGATTTCCAAAAGTCAAAGGTCTCAAACCAAGACTAGAAATCAAATGTTGATGGGTGAATTACAGACCTTGCCAAATTTCAGTTTTTGTAATACTCAAGGTAACACTGGGTCTACAAGGTATGGTGGGATCCCAAAATAGTGGACAGGTCAACATGAATTTTCAGGCAATAATATGGCTTTGAGGGTAAAACCATAGTTGGAAAACTCGGCATTTTCAAGTACTCGGCAAGCCCGAAAAACTCGGCTCGGCAAAAACTCGGCAAAAACTCAGAAAAAACTCGGCAAAAAACTCGGGAACTTAAAAAATTGCTTAAACTTCACTAAAAACTCATTTTTTTTGCAAAATTCAAAGATAAGATGCATCCAATGAGTCAATAAATGAGTACATATAAGAAACAAGCTATATTTGATTGATTTGAAAGAAATTGGATACAAAATGGCATCCTCATGTGGAATGCTCAATGTGCTGATATGATAATAGTCTGAAACAAAATGAAATAGCAAATTGTTTTTGTAAAACTGAAAGTAAATACTACATATGTCATAAACATTAATATATTTCAGTTTTTACAAATTCACATGAATCACATCTTCCTCTTCCCATGTCTAGATCTCAGTATGGGACCGGAAGAGGGTGTCCGTGTAATCATAGGACTCCGCTCCTGCTGTGCCTGTGGCTCCTCAACCTCCATCCTAGATGTAGATCCTCCTGCAGCTGCTGGTGGTGGCACTGGCAATGACTCCTCCTCAGGATCATCCTCAAGGTCATCCAATGAGAATGTAAATCCACCCTCCTCCATTGCCTGTCGCTCTAAATCATAAATCTCATCCTCGGTAAACAATGGAGGTTGCTCCCCTCGCCCTGTCCAATCACTGTATGGATCTATCTCCTCCAAATCAATTGGATCATCATATGATATCTCCTCTACCTTTTTTATGCGCAATCGAAGATTATATTGCACATAGACAAGGTCATTGAGGCGTTTTTGAGCGAGTTTGTTCCTCTTCTTTGTGTGGATGGCCTCAAACAAACTCCAATTGCGCTCACAATTGGATGAACTACAAGGCTGGCTCAAAACACGGAGGGCAAAGTTTTGAAGATGTGGGGTTTTTCCACCCCAATGTGTCCACCAAACATCTACAAAAAAAAGAAGAAAAAGTTAGAAAATTGTAACTTGTAACTTGTAACTATCAAATTTTCATTTTTGTAACTTGTAAATTTCAAATTTTATACCTGGTGGCAGCCTAGATACTGCTCTCTTTGCCAAGTCTGAAGAGAAGAGTACACCCCTTTTTTCCCTGTAACTTTGCAATTCATTAACAATGCAGTCTGCCTCATCAGGCGTGGATGTCATCCGCTGAATGCAAGTAGTGAGGCCCTCCATAACCTCTCCAGTAGGATCTGTATAGGTGCCTGAATGGATGAAACGGGGGTTCAAGAAGTACCCTGTTGCATGGATAGGTTGGTGGAGTTGATTGTTCCACCTCCTGTCAATAATCTCCCAAATGGGATCAAACTTGAGGCTGTCCCCCTTATAATAATTTCTAATAGCCTCCTTGGCCCTATCCATGGCCTCATAAAGATAACCCATTGGGGTTTGATCCCCATCCACCAAACGGAGCACTCTAACCAAGGGCTCTGACACCTACAATATAAATTTAAAAATGCAAAAAACTATTAGAGTTACAATTTAGTAATTTACAAATTTACAATGAAAGACATTAACTTTAAGAAAATGTTCAATTTGAATTTAGATTCAAACTCAAAGTTTTGAAGTTACCTTCACAATCTCTGTTGCTTTTTGTGCAAAGAGGGGCTCGAAGACAATGCTTGCAACTCTTTCTCCTTCCGGCTTCTTTGAATAAGGTGAGTCTATCCATGCTTGACTCACAAACATTTGTTTCAAAGCCGTCAATGCGCCAAGAATGCTTTGCAACGTTAAGAAAACCGTTGCAAACCTTGTCACACCAGGTCTCACCAAGTCTCTCCCATTGGTGTGCTCCCTCATCAAGCTCAGAACCCAAGGGTGATTGTAGATGTATTTAGTGATCCTTCTTCCATCCTCTACAATCGGTGTGACCCAATGTAATTTTCCTATGTCCTCCAAAAGAAGGTCAAGGACATGGGCAGCACATGGTGTCCAAAAAATTGTCTGGTGTCTATCTTGGAGGATTCTTCCTGCTGCCACATATGCCGCTGCATTGTCAGTTATGATTTGCACGACATTTTTAAGCCCAACCTCCATGCACACTTGCTCCAACATTCTAGCCAAATTTTCTGCATTTTTTACTATGTTGGAGGCATCTACGGATTTCAAGAACACCACCTCATTTTTGCAAGAAACCAAAAAATTTATGATGGTACGGTTTTTTCCATCCGTCCACCCATCAGAAAGAATAGTGCAGCCATATTGTTGCCATTCTTCTTTTTGTTCTTGTATCACTGCCTTTGCTCTTTCAGTAGCATTAGAAAGCAACCTACAAGTACAAAGTGAAATTAAGTACACAATTTTAATTTGTAAACAAAAAAATAACTTAAATTAATCATAAATTAAACTTAAGAAACATAAAATTAAATTAAAGAACATAAACTAATTTCTAACCTTCCACTCAATTCTTTGCGCGAAGGCGCCTTGTAGCCTTTCCCTGCAACTGTCAATGCGGTCACCAAATTGTCCCAATAAGGTGAGCTTGCCACATTGAAAGGGATGTTGTTGAAGTACCAAAAATCGGCACAAGCAACATCTGCATGCTCACGCACCTCCTTATTCCACCCAGTTGCCTCTAAAGAAGGTTGTGCACCAGGTGTGTTTCTAGGCACAAAAAAATCACCAATGTGTGAACCTGTGGCTCTAGGTGTCTGTGTTGATCCTGCCACTGGTACTCTAGTAGAGGAAGATGAAGGCATGGTGGTGGTGGTGGGTTGCCTTCGCACACGTGGACCACGAAGAGAGCCCACTATGTTGGCTACTACATCATCATCATCTGACAGTGAGTGAAGGTTGTCTGCACTTGCAACACCTTGAGAAGAAGCTATGGCAGCTTGCATTGCTGCTTTTGCCTTCGCTTTTTGCATCTTTTTTTCTTCTGCAGCGGAAAGTATTGCATTCATTTGTCTTTTGATTTCCTCATTGGTGTTTATGCAAGCCTTAGCATCACGTCTAGGGATGCCTGCAAGGTGGTATTTGAGGCGATTGATGCCTCCACGGTAAATTTCTTTACATCTAATGCAATACACTGATCCAGGTTCTGGTCCTTCATATGCATATCTCCAAGCGGGATCTCTAGCTCCTTTTGGACGAGTGCCTACATATTCCCCACTCCCAGGCACAGATGGGGCTGAGGTAGGGGTAGAAGCGGATTCAGAAGCCATGATCAATTAACCTGTTACCTACACAGTACACACACAAAGTGAAATCACAACTTGTTAGTTTTTTGATAGAAATTTTAAAAACAAGCTAAATTAGATTAAATCAAAATTGAAAATTTCAAAATAGATTCTAAACTAATCTAAGATTCTAAATAGTAAACTAATTTAAGATTCTAAAGTCTAAACTCTAAACATTTTCAATTTTTCATCAAAAAAAATGGATTAAAAAAAGAAAATAATAAACTAGGGTTACAAAAAAATGTAAAAATCAGAAAACTACTTTAAATTAGTAACAAATTAAGCTAATATATAAATTTAAACATGTTTTCAACAAACAAGAAGAATCAAAATTACAAAAAATAACTAGAGTTTGAAGAAAATTTGAAAAAAATGAAAAAAACTGCAAAATATATAAAAAAATCATAAAAAAGTGTCACAAATTCTTGTTTTGTTGAATCTAAATCTTCTTTTAAACATATAAATGTATTTGAATTTGTTTTATAGTTCATTCATGATGTTTTTTAAACATACAATCAACAAAAAAGAAGAAAAAATGAAAAAAAAAGAAAGAACAAGAAAAATTAGAAAACCTACCTGGAAACCCAATTTGCCTTCGAAATCTGATGAAAATCCCCTTCAAATCTCGTCTCCTCGATGCAAAATCACAGATAAATAGTGCAAAATGCTTTGGGCAAGGTTTTTTCTCTGCTAAGAGTGAAAACAAGTGACAAAATGAAATGACAATGATGTTTTGGCTGGCCGCGGACATAAGACACAGGCCGCGCGGGTTTTTTTTAAAAACTCGCCGAGTTTTTGCAAAAACTCGCAAGTTTTTCCGGCGAGTTTTTCCAAAAAGTACGGACTGTACCTTTTGCGAGTAAAACTCGTAAAAACTCGTTTCTGAAAAAAACTCGCGAGTTTTTGGCGAGTGAGCCAACTATGGGTAAAACCATGACTTTATCTCTTTTAGCATTTTAATTCACACCTCTTGATGTGACACAAAACGGAATGACGTGTATAGTAAACAGTTCTTCGAATTAGTAGGGGAAGATCCCTTTGACTTGTAATTTAAAAGGCTTTGCATGTATGCAAGATAAACAAATTGAATTTAAGACCTATCTTTTTGTTTCTGCTCTAGAGCACAAAGCATTTTCAACATATCTTTACTAGATAAGAGGTCGTGATATAAATCTGTCTTACTGCAGAATGTAAACTAACATGACTAAGGACTTTTGTGATTTTCAATTAAGACTAAGGACTTTAATTAAATTCAGAGATTGAAAACTATAAATTTGAACAAGGAAAGATTTAATGAGGAAACACAAAGATGTAAACACAATTTATCAATTAAATATGAAGGATTATGTATGAAGCCACATTACTTCTTTCAATAACCTTAACAATACAAAGCTCATTAAAGTTATTGAAAACACTCAATCCATGATACAAACAATTGCAAGGACAATAACTTTGTGAACAACAATTTCAGCAATAAGAAAGTTTGAAAATTACCATTAGAAATCTAAGTGCAAAGGCACTTATTTACAAGAATTGCATGAAAACAAATGGAATAATTCATCAACTACTTTTACCCTAGGAATAGCTTTGCATGAACACAAGCTTTATTGTAGAATAATCTTAGCTATTAAAAATAATTCGAAAAATTGCAATGTATCAGCTAAATTGATAGTTGAGTTTATTACAAAATTAATAAAAATATCCAAAGTTGATAATATTTACATGAGAGGAAATCTAAGAATAGATTTGCATCAAAAATAGGAATTTTTCAAATAGATCTCCCTCAAATAGCTAACCAGGATAAAAAAAAATAGCTAAAAAAGCTACCTAGTATCTCCACTAGAATTATTTGGTTCGGAAAACTTATGCAAACTTTGAAGAAATTAATCTTTCTCGACTTCCCTTGGTACCAAATAATGATTCTAGGTGCATGATCTAAGCTTGAAGAACAAACTTAGCTTCAGAAATCATTTTTTTTGAAGTCTTCTAAATTTGTTTCTACCTTTTGGAAGTGAATTTTAATTGCCGCCAAAATATTTATTTTATTTGTTTGTTGGTCCTTGTCAAATTTTTCCTTTATTAATTGTTGGAATTCACCATCAATATATTCACATGGAACTCGTGACATGAATCTAGAAACAAATTCCTCAACTTGAAACAATTTGTTGTTTTGCTCAATAAAAATAGATAATGTTTCATTTAAAACTCATTAGGAATGAGTATTTCTCTTTGCATGTAAATACCTTGTTCTTTTGCTCCTGAGTCAATTTGAGAGTTTCCAACTATTTGAGTTTTTCAACAATTTGCTCAAAGAAATGAAGTCGAGCATTGAATCCTCTAGCCACAAGTCATCTTTCTCCCAATTTTACCTTCATAATATATATGATTTAAGCCAATATTGTGCCTTTTCCTAAGAAGATTGAGAACCATAAACATTAAGAAGGGAGAAATTTGGCATAGAAGCTAAATAACTAAAATATATGTTTCCAAAGAGAGTATTTTAGAATTGGAAACCACATGATAATTTTGGATTGTAGCCCACACACTAGTTGAACCTTTAGCTTCCTTTATTGAGAGACCCCATTCCCTTGAAGACCTAGAAAAGGGTTTGAAGTTATCCATCTCTATCATGCATTTCTCAATGTCCTCTATCCCTTCAATGACCCTTTACAATTTTTCCAACACTTTGGTAGTCGTTTTTACTCTTTGGTAGAGTCCAACATTTAGTGCTTAAACACTATGGGCTTCAAAGTGGATTGTAGAAGGCGAGAAATGTACTCCTCAAGTTGCTTAACCTCAGCCTCTAAGGCTGCCTTCTTCATCTTTGATGACCCTTTCCCTTATATTACCTATAATGACATCCAACACGTTCATGTCACAATGTTGAGTACTTGGCCCCAAATCTGTCTTGGAAATTTGAAAATCAGCAGACTTTGCAACGTGAATGGACTTATCTTCAAGGGGAATGACTTTTTCAATGATCAAACTTCCCTTTGCAGCCTTGGTCATCCTAGACCGGTACTTGGACTTCTTGAAAATTGTTTCTCCAACCACTTTATCAAAAGTGTCGGAATGAATTTGGTATGAAGGTGCATTTCTCTTTCTCATGGAAACCTCTTGCACTCATGTAGAAATCTCCCCCTTGAACCTCTATATTATTAGTTTTAGGAGGACCTTGGGGTGGATAAATATCTTACACTGAAGATAGCATATGATGTTTCAATAAGCCACCCTTAATTTTTTCAAAAACTTCACCCGTTATCGTTAGCCAAATAATAATGATAAGCAATTGAAGTAAAATCCCTTCCATTTTCTGATCACCCAGATCCCAAAGTGGGCAAGGTGAGAGCATACAGTGGTAAGGTTACAATAAGTTAGCCAACAACTAAGGATAAGCAACTGAAGTAAACTTCCTTCCACTTTTTGATCACCCAGATCCCGATGTGGGCAAGGAGAGATCATACGGTGGTAAGGTTACAATACGTGCTTCTAAGCAAACCAATTCTTTAGTGGGGTAAGTATGAAATCAAGTGCATGAAATGAAACATTTGCTTCTCCAGCAAGAATTACAACAAAGCAAAGCACTTGGCGGCAAGCCGACCAATCAAGAGAGATCCTCTGCTTGTTCAATGGGTATAACATAAATGTAAAGAAATCTCAATCACTTATTCAGTGAGAGCGCCACTTATTTAGTAGGGTAAGAAATGACATGAAAATAAGAAAGCTCAACCACTTATTCAATGAGAGCACCACTTATTCAGTGGGGTAAGTAGCAAATAAATACAAGAGCTGATCATCGATGGTGCTACCAAAGGTGTTACAAAGGAGCTCAATACTAAATGGTCCAAATTATCATAAGCTGCCGATTTACTATGAAAAAGATAATAACTTGCTTCATATGATGTCCCCTCAGGGTTTCAAAATTGACTTTTGTGTTCTTTGTTAAAATCTGTTTTTTTTTGTTTCTTTGCTGCCAATGGCAGTGCCATAAGCCAAAATGCAATAGTTTGGAACTTGGGTTTTTACATGGCAGTCATGACAATCAGATGCAAGGACACCATGCTCCAAATTGCTCATTTTCTAACTGGATTTCGATGCTGATGGGGTCAATGATGCTAGACATCTCAAGACATGCAATTTTCAGCCTCAATCCCAAAACTTTTTGCCTTCAATCCTTTTCTAATTTGCACGGCCTCTTTCTCCAACTCACACGTGCCAAATGGAAGTCTCTAAATCTGCTGTTTAGACCCCTATATCCTTAGCTGACCTGGACGCCTTGATAAATGCAAGAGAACAAGACTGGTATGGCTTGATTTGGAGAGGTAACACACACTGGGTGAAGATTTCAAGCTGTCAAGCTCCCACATGCTTGCAAGTGCTAAATGCCCTTTGTTTTATTTAAAACTGTCGAAGTAAACTATATATGCTGAAAGTAAATGCTAAATAAATCGGTCAATGCCTAGATTGATGGTCTCTATGTGAATCCATCCATACTAGAACCCGTAGACAGTTTCTCACGCCTGTAGATCATGTCCTAATCAAGGGTTTCTATCCTCAGATCAGCTTGAAACTCCGTACTTGCAACCTTGTTCTCAATTTTTTGTTTTTAAATGATAAACTTGGATAAATGAGAACAATCATCTTTTCTCTTCTTATGATTTTCCAAAAGCCACGCCCAAGATTAGGGTTTGTTTTTTAACAAATAAAATATTAATATCTTCTTCATTTGAAATCCCACGCCAACTTGCTTTACCATATTAATTTAATATTTTATCTTTTGTATTCAAGTGCCCCCTTTCACTTAAATAATAATAAAGTGTCTTAAAGGTATTCTTTTAATAAAGTCATTTTATTCCTTTATAATATTAAATCACTAAGTCACTTTAATGATAGAATATCATTAAAGAAATATGACTTAATAACTCAATAACTCTTGGCAAAAGTCTAGCAATGATCTTCTGAGAGTGTCTTGTCACCATTACCAACTACAGGTGTGTCGTCACTGACCTTGATATTACTTATTATAAATAGTAAGTTGCAAATAACAAGTCTCAAATCCCCTCAGAAGGGCCCCCTAAACATCTTGTTAGCCTATGGGAACCATAGTAATAGGCTAACCCTATCTCCTCGAACCACTAGCTAGAAAGCGGACATTACACTTTGCAACTCCCAAATATCACACCAACATGAACATACGCATTCCCCCAACAAAATATAACAATGATACCTCGTTAGAAGACCCCCAAAGTGAAATATCCCTACTAGGATATTATCATGTCCCCTTCTAGTTGACATCTCTCAGAGCACAGGATTAGCCTATTATGCGACCCTCGTAGGCTGATGGGATGGATAGAGGGTCATGATGGAGCTTGGCTTGGCTTCAGTTGTCAGTATTTGATCAGTTGGCTTTCGTTCGGGCTCATTCAGACACTTCTAGCCTGAGTTGCTATTTTTAGCAGTATCTGGCACTCGGCATGGGACCCCTGCTATTTTTAGTAGTATGGATTGATTACGTGTAGAATCACTTCCTTAGTCGACAGCTTCAGACGGCTCGTGCATCGGGTGAATATTTAGAGAGATATTAATATTTAATTGAAATAATTAAATATTAATTAATTGGAGCATATAATATAAAGTTATAATATTATTATATTATAACTTAAGTGATTTTGGCTGAGGGGTCGCCCATCATAGAAGGGGCCATTTGACGATTATATTTTATAATCAAAAATTGCATCGAAGACTATTGAAAAAAGAATTAAATTGAGAAGTCGAATTTTTAATGATTCCCTATCTTTAAGGAATTTGCACTTTTCATGAGTATAAGGTTTTGCATTGGAATTGGAGCCCATTATGTCATTGATTATTGAAAATTGATAAGTCTTCGTCCAGAGCACGGAAGCCAAGGGTTTCAGTCTCAGAGCATTGGGGAATGAGCCATCTCCAGTGAAAGCAGTTCAGAGGATGTGAGATATCATCCGATTTATTGCCAGGCAGAGGGATTTCTTCATTCAGAAGAAATTACAGAGTACTCAGAGATCATTTACTTTCAGGGTTTGAGTTAAGAATTTATCTAGAGAAGTTTCTTCCACGAAGGCGCACATTTCAGAGATAGCTGGAGAATCTTCAAAGGGCCGTACATTTTTATTTATTGTTGCTGTACACAGCCGTACCACCTGTACCAGGCCGTACCATCATTAAAAGGGGCGTATTTTCTCTTTGAAGCAAATCGCCTACTTCTGGACCAGTCTGCCACTGCTAGCTTGGGCGCCTATGTTCCTGGCATCATTGTGGATCACCGGACGGAGGGAGAAAGGTGTTTTGATTGCAGCCGTACCAGATCTGGCCTCTTTACAGCTTGCTGCGATTTCTAGGTTTTCAATCAATATCATTTCCTTTTCATTTGCATGTAACTGGATCTTCATTGTAATCATTTCAGAAGATTAAATAATAGTCTGGCATCAGTATTTGCTATAGATTCTGTTATTTCTGGAGTTGTATGATTTTATTAGAATTTATTTATCCATTCTTTGCAAAATCGCATTATTACCTTTGTGCTCAAAAACCACAAAAAAACCAAAAAATTCATAAACAAACAAAAATCAGTCAGATTCGAGAAACAGGGGAAACAAGGGGTTTCTACAGTGGTATCAGAGCTGTTTCCTGCCATCCTTGTTGGGTTTGAAAAAACATTTTGTTCATGCACCAGAGTGATAGAGAGAAGAGATATTATCAGAGGGAAAACAGAAAAACTTGGCAGCCACCACTTATTCCGGCAGGTGAGACAGCTACAGGCTTGATAGGTGTTCACTCTGGTTCTTCGTCTGGGGCGTCTGTACAGGATACAGGCATGGGTGACAGAACAGAGATTCCTCGAGATCCTCAGGAGGAAGATGCAGAGGTTAGACAGACTCTTAGAGATTTGCGAACAGGTCAGCAGCAGGTAACTGATGTATTACAGCAGTTGACCATGGCTATACAGAGGATAGGTATGCCAAGGAGGCCATCACCATATCGTGATGAGGACAGGAGTGATGCATGTTCACAGGGGGTACCCAGGACTGTTTCACGAACAACAAATAGACCTACCAGACCCACTTTCCTAAGAGGAGAACAAGTTGAGGAGAATGTTGAAGAAGTTGGGAACATATTATATGTTGATGTAGTTATGGCAGCCAACGAGGAGTGGGATATATTGATACCACAAATGCGCGAGCGCATGCATTTTGATCGATTCGTGAATTCGAGAGTTGAATATTATAGGTCTCGACAGGGGAATAGGCCTCGAAATCAAAATAATGATCTGAAGCATGCAACAAATAGGCTCAATCTAGCGATGTTTGATGGTAGTGGTAAGGTGATAGCCCAGGCATGGATTAGTAAGCTAGATACATTCCTCACTTTGCGCCCGATGGCTGAGAGAGATGCTATCTGATATGCGACATTGCATCTCGAGGGGGTGGCTTACGACTGGTGGCACCACGGGATGGTGACACTACAGCATGACCGGATCACATCATATCAAGAGTTTGTTGACAGGTTGGTGGAGCGGTTTGACAGGAAGGATCCAAAATCCTACTTCAGAGACTTGGCTCAGTTGAGACAGAGTGGTAGTTTGGAGTCGTATATTGGTGACTTTCAGAAGTTATCAGTTATGGTTCCGAATATCTCAGAGAGGCGACTGGTAGTGCTCTTCATGGAAGGTTTGACAGAGCCATTGAGAGGTTGGATCAAAGCCTTTGATCCTCCTTCATTACAGGAAGCGATGAAGAAGGCACGTAGTATGAAGTTGGCAGCACCTTCCAGTAGATTCAACTCCAGAGGTTCTTCTTCTTTCAGGGACAACAAGGGCTTTAACAGAAACAGAGAGAAGTCTGATTTTAACAAAGAGAAATCAGATTTCAAGAATGATTCAAAGGGTAAATCAGCAGCACCACCTTTGGATCGAGAGGCCCTTAACGATCTACGCAGGAAGAAGCTTTGCTTCTACTGCAAAGGTCCCTATGACGCCAATCATGATTGTCCTTTGAGGCCTAAGGGCAAGGCAAATCGAGTGATGTGGGTGTATTATGAGGATTCGGAGTCAGAGAATTCCGAATAGCAGGAGAGTTCTGAGGAGTCAGAGCCAGAGGCTTCAGAGCCTAAGGCAGAGGCAGAGTCAGAGCTTCAGATACAGGAGGCACGCTTATCTAGCATTCAGCAGGAGGGCTCATTCAGGATTCGTGGAGTGTTGGTAGGGCACAGGGTCATTACCCTCCTTGATATAGAGCCACACACAATTTCATAGATGCTAGATTTGTTGAGAAACGCGGACTCATCACTGAGGAGTTCGAGGGCATTCGGGTTAAGGTGGCCGACGGATACACTCTTAGGTGTGAGCGCATGTTTAAGGATCTCCCCTTACGCTTGAACAATTATGAGTTCAAGGCTGATTACTATGTAGTTAACATGGGAGATATTGATTTGGTCTTGGGTATGAAGTGGCTTCATTCACTCGAGGAAGTCACTCTTCGTCTCAAGGACATGGAGATCCGTTTTGATGTTGATGGGAAGACACACATCCTAAAGGCAATTCGGGACAGCAACATCAAAACAATTTCTTTTCGTCGGATGGAGAGACTCATGCGACATGACATGGTAGAGTGGGCTGCCGAGTGCACATTGGCACCTATACAGGAGGGACAACAGAAGACTGAATATCATCCTGACATACAGCAGTTGAGAATCAAGCATGATAAGGTATTCAGTGATATTCCACCAGGGAGACCCCCAGATAGGGGCATTGAGCATATTATTGAGCTTGAGGAGGGCGCTAAGCCCATTATGATTACGCCCTATAGACATCCCAAGTGGCTGAAAGATGAGATCGAGAAAACGATCAAGGAGTTACTTGCTATGGGTCACATTCGACCTAGCAAATCACCATTCGCTTCTTCAGTTGTTTTGGTAAAGAAGAAGGATGGCACCTTACGCATGTGCATTGACTATAGAGTCTTGAATAAGAGGACTATCAAAAACAGGTATCCAGTACCTCGTATAGACGAGCTTATTGATGAGCTCCATGGTGCATGTTACTTCACTAAAATTGACTTAAGGTCAGGGTATCATCAGATCAGGGTTTGTGAGCAGGACATAGAGAAGACTGCCTTCCGTTGTCATTGTGGTCACTTCGAGTTTGTAGTGATGCCATTTGGGCTCACTAATGTGCCAGCTACATTTCAGTCCACGATGAACAGGGTTTTTCATTCACTACTGAGGAGATTTGTATTGGTCTTCTTCGATGATATCCTTATTTACAGCAGGACTTGGCAGGAGCATTTGGCTCACTTGGAGACCGTGTTGAGTATTCTGGAGAGGGAGTCCTTGTACGCCAAGGAATCCAAATGCGATTTGGGGATGACCGAATTGTTATATTTAGGTCACATTATCAGTGCAGGTGGAGTGCGGATGGATCCTGAAAAGATCCGCGCTATTATTGACTGGCCTACACCGGCAAACCTGACACAGTTGAGAGGGTTTCTAGGTTTGTGTGGGTTCTATCGCAGATTCGTGAATGGTTATTCATGACATGCAGCCCCTATGACAGATTTACTGAAGAAGGGTGCATTTATTTGGACTCCTGAGGCACAGGAGTGTTTTATGAGATTTAAGGAGTTGATGACTACATGCCCTGTTTTAGCATTACCCGACTTTACGAAGCCTTTTGAGCTTCAGTGCGATGCATCAGGTGAGGGCATTGGTGCGGTGCTTATGCAGGACAAGCACCCGATTGTGTATGAGAGCCGTAAACTCAGAGGGCCAGAGAGACTTTATAGCATATATGATAAGGAGATGCTCGCTATCATGCATGCCTTAGCAAAATTCAGGTAGTATCTTGTTGGCAGCAAATTTTGCATCAAAACTGACCATAACAGTTTGAGACACTTCTTGGGGCAGTGAGATCTCAGTGATCGTCAGCAGAAGTGGGTCAGTAAATTGCAGGCATATGACTTTGATATCTCGTATATCAAAGGTACACAGAACGTAGTAGCTGATGCTCTTTCACGCAGGCCTCATTTGAGCTCTATGGTTCACATTTCAGAGGATTGGAGGCATATGATTGTGGCAGAGTATGCCAAGGATACATGGGCATCCAACATCGTTGAGGGATCGACGATTGATACTAGATACACGCTTGTAAATGACTTGATCATTTACAAGAACAGGATTTACTTGGTCCCAGGTTCAGAGGTGAAGAACATTATATTGCGAGCCTTTCATGATGTACCTACCGCAGGACATCCGGGTATTTCAAAACCTACAGATAGATCCGGGAGAGATTCACATGGAAAGGACTTAAGGCAGAGGTTCTTCAGTATGTGCGTGAGTGCCCTGTTTGTCAGCAGAACAAGCAGGAGAACACGTACCCGACAGGTTTATTGCAGCCACTTCCGATTCTTGACAGGAAGTGGGAATGCCTGTCGATGGACTTCATTACGAGGCTTGCCTAAAGCCCAAGGGTGAGATTGCATATATGTAGTCGTGGATCGGCTAACGAAGTATGCCCACTTTTTCGATTACCACTACCTACACAGCTACACAGGTAGCAGAGGTCTTCTTTCGTGAGGTATTCAGATTACATAGATTGCCTTGGAGCATCGTGAGCGACAGGGATAGTCGGTTCTTGAGTCACTTCTGGCAGGAGGTGTTCAGACTCTATGGGACCGAGCTTACTCCGAGCACCAATTACCACCCGCAGACTGATGGGCAACGAAGATAGTGAATAAGTGGGTGGAAGGGTACCTCAGGAATTATATTGCAGGGCAGTAGAAGGCGTGGGTCAAATGGATTCATTTGTGTGAGTATTGTTACAACACGACATTCCATATGACCATTCAGATGTCACCTTTCATGGCGTTGTACGGTTATGAGGCGTCGAGTTTTCTGGATTTGCTACTGAGTGACAGTAGAGTGCCGAGTGTTGGAGACTTGTTGCAGGAGAGTCAGGATACTATGAGGGCTCTCAAGGAGAATATTGCCAAGGCACAAAATCAGCAAAAGCAGTATGCAGATCAGAAGAGGACGGAGAGGCATTTTGAGGTGGGTGACATGGTTTATCTTATGCTGCAGCCCTACCGTCAGTCTACTCTGAGGAAGAGTGGGTCAGAGAAGCTTAAGCCACGGTATTACGGTCCTTTCAGGATCCTGAGGCGTGTTGGAGAGGTGGCTTATGAGCTTGAGCTTCCGGCAGAGAGCAAGGTACACAATGTTTTTCACGTGTCACATCTCAAGAAGGCGTTAGGTCACCGTGTGGTACCTTCTGCAGTTCTACCTCCCTTAGATGATGAGGGAAAGTTGGTTTTAGTACCTGAGTCTATCCTGGAGTACAGAGAGAGACAGTTGCGTAGGAGGACTATCAAGGAATATCTAGTGAAATGGAGAGATTTGCCTGTTGAGGATGCTACATGGGAGAGCGAGGATATTCTGCAGCTGAGTTGAGATTGCTTGAGGACAAGCAATTTCAGGAGGGGCGGACTGTCATGTCCCCTTCTAGTTGACATCTCTCAGAGCACAGGATTAGCCTATTATGCGACCCTCGTAGGCTGATGGGATGGATAGAGGGTCATGATGGAGCTTGGCTTGGCTTTAGTTGTCAGTATTTGATCAGTTGGCTTTCGTTCGGGCTCATTCAGACACTTCTAGCCTGAGTTGCTATTTTTAGCAGTATCTGGCACTCGGCATGGGACCCCTGCTATTTTTAGCAGTATGGATTGATTACGTGCAGAATCACTTCCTTAGTCGACAGCTTCAGACGGCTCGTGCATCGGGTGAATATTTAGAGAGATATTAATATTTAATTGAAATAATTAAATATTAATTAATTGGAGCATATAATATAAAGTTATAATATTATTATATTATAACTTAAGTGATTTTGGCTGAGGGGTCGCCCATCATAGAAGGGGCCATTTGACGATTATATTTTATAATCAAAAATTGCATCGAAGACTATTGAAAAAAGAATTAAATTGAGAAGTCGAATTTTTAATGATTCCCTATCTTTAAGGAATTCGCACTTTTCATGAGTATAAGGTTTTGCATTGGAATTGGAGCCCATTATGTCATTGATTATTGAAAATTGATAAGTCTTCGTCCAGAGCACGGAAGCCAAGGGTTTCAGTCTCAGAGCATTGGGGAACGAGCCATCTCCAGTGAAAGCAGTTCAGAGGATGTGAGATATCATCCGATTTATTGCCAGGCAGAGGGATTTCTTCATTCAGAAGAAATTACAGAGCACTCAGAGATCATTTACTTTCAGGGTTTGAGTTAAGAATTTATCTAGAGAAGTTTCTTCCACGAAGGCGCACATTTCAGAGATAGCTGGAGAATCTTCAAAGGGCCGTACATTTTTATTTATTGCTGCTGTACACAGCCATACCACCTGTACCAGGCCGTACCATCATTAAAAGGGGCGTATTTTCTCTTTGAAGCAAATCGCTTACTTCTGGACCAGTCTGCCATTGCTAGCTTGGGCGACTATGTTCCTGGCATCATTGTGGATCACCGGACGGAGGGAGAAAGGTGTTTTGATTGCAGCCGTACCAGATCTGGCCTCTTTACAGCTTGCTGCGATTTCTAGGTTTTCAATAAATATCATTGCCTTTTCATTTGCATGTAACTGGATCTTCATTGTAATCATTTCAAAAGATTAAATAATAGTCTGGCATCAGTATTTGCTATAGATTCTGTTATTTCCGGAGTTGTATGATTTTATTAGAATTTATTTATCCATTCTTTGCAAAATCGCATTATTACCTTTATGCTCAAAAACCACAAAAAAACCAAAAATTTCAAAAACAAACAAAAATCAGTCAGATTCGAGAAACAGGGGAAACAAGGGGTTTCTACAGATATCTACTAATTTTCTGATTTTTGAAATACAATTTTATGCCCTAATTTCTGCACTTCAAAAATTCTGCTAAAAATCCTAACTACTGATGTAAAACTCCTGATTTCAAACATGCAATAACAGCAACATATATCTTTCCAATTGCTTCAAATAACATAGCAGATTTATCTAACCTTAGACATGAATATAACCAGCAAAGTGTAACACCAAAATGTCCTTCCAAACATGCCAAAAATCCAATTATCAATTGTTTAGTTCTGCTGCTACAAAATCAGACCTAATATGTATGCAAGTTCACTATAACATGGGCTCCAAACATGCCGAACAATGTACAGTAGTTTGCTGATATGAAGAACCCTACTTACAAACCAAAATATGCAAGTAAATGCTGATCTACACTAACCCTAGTTGGGCAAATTGCTCCAACTATCACAAAATGTAAATATATGATGAAATGCCTCCAAAACCCTACCACAAGGGTACGGAGGTGAGGGTTTGTAACCCTTGAAGCTTGCCAAAATTCCCAAATATGCCAAAATTGCCCCTCCAAATTTAGGCGCATCTCTTGCAACTTGGGCACTCCACTCTTGGGTGAAACCTTAGGTCAAAATGACACCAAATCTGCCTTCCTCAAGTTGCCTAGGCTGATGTAAAAATCTGAGCATGAAAATCAACACAAAATTCCATTGAAGCGCAAGTGAACCTCTGTCATGAAGTCTTCCATTGATGAGCTAGGTTTTCATCCAACTCACCCAATATTCACAAGGGTTTTCGTCCTTGGAATGGCGGCAATAATTGCTGATCAGAAAAGAAGAATAATCCACTGTGGTATCAAAACCTCCAATTGAGCCTTGTATTTATATCCATCAACCCTTATAACTCCCACTTGGCCAACCCAATTTGGGTGCCAACTTCTCCCTCCAAATTTTCTTTTTTATTTTATTTTATTTCACTTTTTGGGCTCCAAACTTGCAATTCAAAATTATTATATTTTTGATTTATTTTTTAATTATTATTTTCACCTTATAGCTCCCCAAAAGGGGTTGCCCAGCCCTAATAAAATTTATAAAAATACTTAGGCACCAAAAATCAATTTTGAATGCTATTTAACCTCCTTCCCTAGGGCGCCAAAAATCAAAATGATAAAATATTATTTTTTCTCTTTATTTTCTCTTGCTCGCCCAAAAGGGACATTACACAAAGTACTGTAGAAGGTCTTATTTGCTGCTGATACAGGTCTAGTACAAAATTATCAGGTTTGATAGTGCATGAACAACAATCTAGAATGCCAACCAGCAAATCCCCAAATGGATTTAACCTGCTCAAATTGCCATGGATCTCTTCCAAAATGCTCATGATGCAAAGACCAAGACTAGGCGCCTCTCACACAACCCGAACAACAAGATCAAAGGGCAGATTTTCAGTCACCAAGCCCAAGTTCTAAACCCTCAATGAGGTATGGCCAGCATAGGGGTGATTTGCTCCTAGAAATTGGTGTCTCCATCAAAAATTCTGCATTCTTGCATAAGGGGACGCCTCAACCTACCAATAATGATTCTATTCTTTTGAATCCCCCTCAAAATCCTTTCCTTTGGATTACTTTTTTTGAATCTCCTTTCCTTTTGCATGTTTTCCATTTTTTTTAAATTACTGGTTTCAAAGAAGGAAGTGCTTTATCTAGTGGTAGCTCTATGATGGGTTCTTTTCTTTTGGAACCATCATTTTATTGTCATTTTTAAAAACATGAAGAACTTGCTATACTTGAGAATAATTTTTTTTTTTGATAGATTAATAGCTGCTAAGGGGCAATACTCTATATTGATCAAAAAAGATGTGTACATTGTTTTCTTTCTACACAAAAAACTAACCGCATGACCAACCTGCTTCAGGAAAACCCTAGACTGTATACCCAGTGTGTTTCCATACTCCCTGGCCATAGACACAACTACAAAAGACTTCATTGCAAAATGGACCATACACACAAAACGGCCATGGACTAATTATAGAGATGTAGAAACTTTTTTTTAACCGACAGTATAGATTTCATTACAAAACAAAATATTATCATAGACTGCCCTGGATTTAGTCTTCATCGTTTCCAGCCTCCCGCATCTACCTGGCCTCGAGCGCATCGGCAACCACCGAGCAATCAGCTCCACACACATGGTGAGTAGGGTGATTAGCCATTTCTTCCATGTCCCGGAAGTCATTCTCTATCCATTCTTCCTCGAGCCCCAACTCCCAGTCCTCGCCATCCTCAGCAAATACCTTCCCCTCTAGACCTTCAACCACTATCTACTCTTGCACCCAACCCACCATCGGTGCCCTGGTAATTCCTGCAGCTCGCATTAGGAAGGAGATGCTTTGTTCAATTTCACCCCATCGCTTCTCCAACACATCTGGCTTCAGAGTTTGCACCATGGGAAACTTTTAACTTCCGCCCCATTCCCCAGCGCCATGTAATAGTTTTGCAGCAATGGGATGAGCAAGTTGGCATCCACGTTGCCCAGAGCTGCATCAATCTTGCCAAGAAGCGCATGCTGGAAAAGCATCTAGCACAACTTCTTGCTTTTGGCCTTGGAGACACCCATATACAACAACATTGCCAAGAACATCGCCGTGATGTCTGCATTTACCCTAAATCGTTGGTGAGCTAGCAATAATTCCTTCCCCAAGATTCTTTTGGTCACCTAGAGGACCAATGAATGGGACAAAACGAGAATTGCCTTCAGTCTCTTGTTCGTGATCTTTCAATGGAAAGCCATTTGTTGCTTGGTGGGATTCAAGAAAATAGGTGTATCCATTGCACCTCGGATGACCAAATGTTTTGAGCCAAAGCAATTTTTTAATTTCACACTTGCCACCCACACCTATTTCAAGGGGCTTTCCCTACGTCATCATGATGGCCTCATCGGGTGATGTAGCGTCTAGATCAATCCTTCAGATTTGCAAAATGCTTGGAGAGATTTGGCCGCATCTACCACCACATATCCGTATGCAGCCACGCCATTTATAATCAAAAATTTCAAGAGCCCATCTTTTCCAAAGTCTGAAATCTTGCATTCATACTTGGAGCATAACTTCTCATGTGTCTTTGTGCCTGAGGCCTGCCTTCTATTTATGACCCTTGTCCCATCCAACAACATACCATGTCTAGCCTGGCTGCCACCTTAGTCTCGTGCCCTTTTTGCCGCCACCTTAGCGAGCTCTTCGGGCATGTCATTTCCCTCACGGTATATGTGGCTGACCCTATATGACTCGAACTTCTCCAACAACTCTTTGATGAGCCGAAGCCAATGATTAAGCTTCCAATTCGGCATGCTATTGAGGTGGATGGTGTTTATTGTTACGAGGGAACCCCCTTCAAGGTGGATGTGTTTAGCACCTATCTCCAAACCCATCTGTAGGCCAATCATCACTGCTCTAAACTCTACCTCATTATTGGTGGATGCCCTGAGATGGATGGATTTGTTAGCAAGTGCACTTGAGAACAATATTAAACCTTCTTAATTTCAAGAATTTTCCTTATTCGACCAATTAACCAAGGGCAAAGGTTGCTGATCTATCTTATTCTTCATTAGTTGTGGTGATAAGACATAATCTTCATCGGTTGAAATCCCTTCTACATCGTTACCTTAAACTCATCTGTGCAGTTAATTCAATAGTCTTCAATCTTAGGAATATGCATATAGTTGGACTCCAACCTCAATTACTCTAAATCAACAAATTGGCGGATTGTCAAATGATTGAAATCCCCTTTCTGCACCTTGAACTCATCTGTGCAATCAGTCCAATAGTCTTTAATCTTAGCATATACTTGGTCTACAACCTTGATTGAACAATGCCCTTCATGTCGTAAGTCATTTGTCATAGAGGAGCTTAAAGTTGAACTTAGCCATTTCTTCATTTATGAGCTTAGAACCTATTATTGTTTTATGGGAAATTGACTCTAGACTTGTGCCTCTCTCTCAAAAGAAAGCGTTTTTTGAAAGTTTGATGAAGATACTCCATGAAAAATACTTCATCACTTGGATACCTTGGTAGCATGTAAGGGTAGGATGGGATTCCAAATAATTAAATGTGGGTGAATGTTGGGAATTGAATGAACTAATCTGCCTAGTTAGATATAACGACTCTTGCCTTTTTAGAAATCCTTATGCGCCTTTGGTTCTCCATTTCTTGCACCAAGTGCATAAGGAAAGCGTCATTCACTCTTCTGCAATGCTCAAGATACTTAGAGTATTCCTACTTAGGGAAGTGTCAGTATACAGAAATGTGTTAAGAAAACCCTATGATATTCAATCCTGTGAATGTGCTGTGATGAGCAATCAAATACACAAGGTAAGATGTCATTTGGAACTTATGAGCTTATGGAAATTTTTTCAATTGACTATGTAAGCAATCCCTAGTCGAGGTAGACCAATCAAAATGCTCATGTTTGTTACATATGGTGCTTATGAGATAGAACATCCATGGATTGAAATTGTGGGCTTGACCCGCGATTTGGTTGAAAAAGTGATCATCAAGGCAAACTCATCTCTGGATTCACCTTAACTTGATTTCTTGGGAAAAAATGATTTTGCCTTTTTGCATTCCTCTAAATCCACTTCAAGTGATTCTCGTACGGGGGTTTGGAGAAAGTTAGCTTGATGTTGTTTGATTAGAGATTGCATAAAACACGTCCATCGACTGATCTTATTTCCCTCATCTTAGGATCATAGTGCTTTACACAAGTTAGGACAAAGTCTATGCTTTGTGTGGCAATTGGAAGTAACCTCACTTGAACTAGATTGCAATCCATCAATTTCTTTGTCACTTTACTTATTTCTTTGGTTTTCTCCTTGAGATTGAGTTATAGGAAAATGTGGCATAAGTTAGTTTCCCACACTTTAGAGTATTCATGGATGAGAACCAAGGTCACCTCCAAAAGAAGTGATGAATATTGCATCCTGGAAATGAAAATTAACAATTCAACCTCCTTTTTGAATGCTTTGAGTTGCTGATTGAAGACTACTGCTGCCTTCTTCTGCTTGACTTTTGCAAATTTTGAGAGGACAACTGGAAGAATTTAAAGTATAAATGCCTTCTATAGGTGCTGTTATGACAACTTCTCAAAAAGATTTCTTATATCTGTTGGTTGTGCTGATATTGGCCTGCAAAAATACAATTTTTTGATATTAAACCCTGTTGTAGCACCTCCTTCTACTCTATTTGCTGTCAAAGTTTTTAAAGGTTTGTGTCATGTCCCTGAATTGGAGGAAATATTAAATTAATTATTTATAAAGTTATTTCAATAAAGTGAAATTAAAAGATGACTTTATATTTAATTAATTTAATAAAGTGACTTAAAATAAATATTATATCATAAAGTCACTTAAGTAATAAATAATATTATTTCTAGAAGCTTCTTGAGGTTGGATGATAATTCTTTATAAGAAGCTCAAAGAAAGTCATTTGGATCATGTCTTGGATTATTTCTATTTCTCATACCTGCATGGTATAAGCTGAGGCTTGCATTGACTGAGGGTTTGAAGACTCCAAGGTACCGGTTTTGGTTGTGAAAGATCAACCCTAGCTGGAGTGTGGAGAAATCCATCCAGGGTTTCTACATGTGCTTATTGGAGAAATTATCAGGTGCAATAGCTGTTGTATTATTGCCCTAGTTGATTCGGTGTGATAGCTGACTTATTATCACATCTTTTTTGTTTGCAACAGCTGAGGTATTGTTGCAAATTAGAATATTTCTTGTTGGTTGTTCATTCCAAATTTAATGGTCATTGACCAAATTTGGTTAAGGTTAGATATTTCGATTTGAAGGAAATTATTGCAATTTGTATCATTGCATAATTATATCTGATTTATTGTGGGAAGATTTCTGAGAATATAAGTCAAATATTATTTTGTCCTGCCTAAGTGTCCACTTTGGTTGATTTGTTTTAAGGACAATTTTATAGCAGCCGATTCTTGGAGAAAAATACACTTGGATGATAAGTCTTTCAGAAAAGACACATTACTCTATCGGAAGAGACAAAAAGTAAGAAGACGTGTTCCAGGCCAATAGAGAAAGATGCACAAGGGAGAAGCTTTCAGTTTAGTAAAAGCATTGATTATTACTGGCAAGTATAGACAAAACAAAACAAGACAAATAACTGCTCACAAGGCATATGAGACAAATTGCAGGGGAAGGACAAATTCTGAAGGCCACAACTTATATTTGGGAGCTTTGAAGAAGTTGATGCCATAAGTAATTAGCGCCTTATGTGAAGAAATCGAAGAATTCAATAAATACGATGGAGGGGAGCTTTATCCAGTCACAGTATTATCATTGGCTTCAGATAAAGACAAGGCACAAATTAAATAAGAGGAAAAAGACGAATTGTGAGGGCGGAATTTTTTGAGGTGACGCTAGAAGGAAAATTTTGAGATAGACGCCAAGCTTTAGAAAGTAATAATCGAGAGCTGCTTGCTTTGAATTGTGGTTCTCACTTGACCGATTTAGATTAAGACAAATCTGTGCTTGGAGCTGCCTTGATGATAATTGTTGAGGGATGACTTCATTAGGAGCTTCGTAGCTTTGAAAGAAAAGATGTGTGCCTTTTAGGAAAGTGATTTCTGCTTCTAAGGGAGACGTGGAAGAACTCTGGAGGTTTAGACACATTCAAATTCGAATTATATTGTGGTCTGGACGCAACAACTACACTTCACAGAATCATCGACATTTCCAGGTTCTTAATTTCATTAGCATCTTGCATTGAATAAATTGTTTGGCCTACAATAGAATTAGTATCTGTACAACAGTGCCTTCATTATAATTGGAATTGCATTATCTTCACTTATCCATTGAGGAATAGCATAGAGGAAAACATCAAGTCTGATTATTACAGTCACTGTAACTATTGTCCATACAACATGTTGATTACATTTGCACTCTGTTTGCATTTTTGCATTGCCGGGTGTCTCACATAAGCTGTATTGTAATTATCTGAGTATTAGCACAACAAATATATGAAGTTGACATTGCATGCCAAATATTTGAAGAAATGACCAATTTCTCTAACTATGTATTGGTATAGCTGCTTTCTATTTATAGTCATTGTATGCACGTGAAAGGTCAGTAATTATATTAAATGGCACTCTCTTCTGTTAGTTTTTCATAGATCAGATAAATAAATGAAAGCACTTATAATATTTGCAACACATAAGACAATAAACACAGCAAGATACCTTGGGAAAACCCTCCTCTTGAGGGAGAAAAACCCAGCAAATAATCCTCTTATATAATATAGGAATAAGAGCAGAAATCTGCTTACAACACAGGCCCAGCAATGGCCGAATTTGATATAATGAATAATAGCACCTCTCCTAGATGCAATGATACAAACAAATATGTTTCTCCTTGAATTCAGTCTGCTGCTACACAATAATGATCTGCTACTCAAGATGTTGATCTGCTACACAAGTGCGATCTTCTTCTAGGAATGTGAATATTATGAATGAACTTTTATGATCTTCAAATGAGCAAGGCGACCTTGTATATATACAAAATAAGATGTTTTCTCAAGTAGGTCGGCCCTTCAAGGAGAATAATTATTTTACAATAAATGCCAAGGGTAGGTTGGCCCAAATATTAAATGAACATTCATATTCTCAATGAGGGTCGGCCCTAATTGAGTTTGTATTTAACCTTTTGTGAAGTGCCCCCTTCACATAAATATTAATGATCTCAATATCAAATTAAATAGCCGATAGGCTATTATTTAATTTGGTTTAATCTCAAGTTGTGTAGGCTAGAAGAAGCAGCCCGAAGCTGCTAATAACATCAACATCTTCCATTTCAATTGATTAGTAGATTGCAAATAGACTCTTCTTATGTTCATTATTTGCATCAAAATACCAAAGAAACCACGAACAGCTGTAGAAGAGTTTACAAACCAAATGTTTGATGAAATATCCAAGACAGTAAACTGAAAATTTACACTAGAATCAGCTTAGGGACTTTACAATTTGACCATTGTAACTCCTTGATAAGACACATGCTTGGCTTTCAAAATGTGCCTGCTTTCATTATTCTCCATGCACCTTGCTAGCATGATTTCATTGTATTGGCGCATGCCTATACATTGGACTTTGAAATTTTGTAATTTGCAAAACCTTTTGGTGAGGCGCATGTGTAATTTTCCTAGTGTGCTTTGATGTCTATTAGAAATATTTCTAGCACCTTGATGAACATGTGTTCCTGTATCCAGGTGTATGTTTGGTCTCAACATTAGGAAATTCCTTCATTAAGAATCCTTTTCCATTAAAGCATATTCTCCAATGTTGCACGTGTGTCCTCAGTCTTGGCTTTATAGATTTTTGAACTTCTGATCTAGTTTTCAAGAGTTTCATTCTATGATTTTGTATACATGCAAAAAGAAAAACCGGCAACAAAACAAAGTGAAGCAGATAGGACCTAAATGTGTTAGGACTAGGTAAAAGTGAATTTTAGTTCAAAATCTTGATACAATATGAAAATTTTCGATGGTTACAACAATATCCAAGATGCATGGGCAAAGTAGTTTTTAGCATTTGTCACCTTAATTCTTCACAAAATAAATATGTGAGTCATGAAATGGACTATGACCATTTTTGCTACAGACATGGGAACATCACGTAGAACAGTGTTCCCTCTATGTTTTAGAGGGGCAGCTCCCTTGTTAATGAACAAAGAAAATTATGAATAAAATGCACATATTTGCATATCTTGATTTGGGGTTTTTTAACACATTGAGAAAAAACAAACATGTAAATGCACAATCTTGGGGCCTTTGCACTAGGCTTAATTTGAAACAACATTTAAGCAGGTTACACAAAGATTTTTTGATTTTTTTGGGAATACAAATAAATATGCACTAATTTCTAAACTGACTAGAAAGAAAAAAAAAACTAATGCTTACTAAAAATACTGATTGCTAAAATAGAACACAATTTCACAAGGCTTTACAAATTAATGAGGGAATAGCAAAGTATGAAGCAAAAACCATTCCATAATCAATAAATTTTCTGAAAATAATTAACTTTTTTTTCCCTTTTTCCTGAACAAAGAAATATTTCATAGGATAACATATCATTAATTATCAATCAAGGAAATTAAACCATCAATTAAATCAGACAATTATTGGTAAGTCACAACATGAATAGACTCCGAAATCGCCTTTGATTTGGATTCTACTACCACAGGGTCAAACATGACAAATCTCATTTCGAGTTTGCTCAAAAAACAACAAAAGAAAGGTCCAGTGTGACATCTCCGAAATAATCAACATTGGGGAATAACTTGGACCTGCATAATTAGGTGAAGAAATATCCATGTACCTATAACCACTCAACACACATGTCAAGCATACCTACTATATATATAAATATATAGCTAAAGCTGTAATGTCCCCTTCTCAGCACTAGTCCTTTTTGAGACTGTTAGCCTATTTCGAAGGCTCGTAGGCTAGTTGGAGGCAGTATTTGGGTTTCCTATTTTCTTAGAGCTATCTTTCTAGTTTTTTAGGAGTTGGTTGCAGGAGTTTGCCAATATGTTTTCTAGGTCTTTCTAGGTTTTTAGAGAGCTTTGGTGGGTTGTCACATGCATTTTCGTTAGTGACTATTTCTGGACTTACTATTTTTAGTTATGACGGCTACCTGAATAGTGCTCAAATGGTATTTGGAGTCACTTACTAGCAGTATGCTATTTTTAGTAGTGTGGTTTGGCATCAGTTCAACACTCAGTTACTATTTTTGGCAGTGTGGCAGTGCAGTTTTGGCAATGGCCTCTCCAACATTCTTGGAGTTCAGAAAAGGAAAGGTTAATTACTTATGTTATACTTTAATGTTGCTTTTTGGACCCTACGCCTAGGCAACATGACTTAAATTGTTTTAAAAATGTGAACTGATGTCTTGGATGCCAAAGTTGGAGATATTTGCAAATTTAAATGATAATTTGATGCTTGATAAAGTGGATTCCTAGTTGACAAGTCAAAAGGGTTTTAAAAGAATATTATATTATCCCAGGAATGTGCCGTCCCTTTTTGGAGGGATTTGAGAATTCAAGCTTCTAGGTCTTGGGCTTATAAATAAGCCGCTCTCCCTCTCATTTTGGTTATGCAATTTTATGATAATGAAATAATGTTGAATTGGCTTCAGACTCTTGGGCTTTGAGGACGATACCCCTCCAAATTGACTTCAGTTTTGAGTTTGCAAGACAACTCCTAGCTGAACAGTGGTGCTTCTTCATTCAAAGGTTGCAGTTAAGCGGATATGGTGATGGCTTCTTTCATGATTTCAGTTCTTTGGAGTTTTGATGTTTTCTAACATTTTGGTGTGGGTGTGAGTTGATTTTTTTGTTTGGTGATCATTTTGGAGTGATTTTACTAGCTTTCAAGTTGCTGGTTTGTTTATGGCTGATGCACGTTTTTGCTTGCACTAATTTGAGGAGACGAGACATTTTGTGGGTATTGTTTCTATGCATCTCTCTTACTTGGGCGACCCTATGCTCAAGATTTGGTGATTTTAGAAAAAATATCTGATTTTGAAGACAAGGTCAACCTTCCTAGAGAGGCCGTACCATTGCCAGTGGTACCTTGGGATTCGTGCTTCAGTCTTGTTGCTAGTTTTAGGGAGTTTCACAGTTGGAGATTAGACACCTAGGCTTGTTTCATCTATTGCAACAGATTTGGGGTCATTTCGAGGTGTTTGGAGAGAGTTATGATAATTTCTTGAAGGCTGATTGAAGATTCCAGTTTGCTGCCGTGTCATCAGACTGATGTTGCAGTATATCAGACCTGGCGTTTTCATTGTTTTCTCATATTTTGATGATGTCTATCATTGTAATGTTGTAGGGAGGAATATCTGATACTTGGGTATTCATATTGCTTAGTTTGTCTCATTATATATTGTATTAGACATCATTTTGTAATGCTGATTTGGTAGTACCATTCAGCTCCCTACTTCAATTATTTTGTATTACACTCCTATTGAATAAGAGGTCGAGTTTTCTTTACTTTCTTGTTTCCTATTGAAAAGTGGAAGTGGCTAGCTATGCCGACAAGTACTTTACTTTGTTTTACTTTTCTGTAGCCCATTGAAAAGTGGAAGTGGCTGGCTTTGCTGCCAAGTATTTACCTTCTCTATTGGCTGGCTTGCTTGTACTTCCAACATTGATATTTTATTCAGATCCCCTTACACTGTATGCTTTCACCTTGCCCACTCTAGGATTTGGGTGATTAGAAAGTGAAGGGTTGCTTCTAGTTTGCTTATTGTTACATTGGGCTAACGCTAACGGGTGAAAGTTTGTGTGAAAACTTTGGAAAAAACTAAGGGGTTATTTTACAAAAGAATAACATAATCATAACATATAATGTAAATCAATTCATCTACATGTCATATAATCATGATAGCATTTAATCATAAGATGAATAATAATACACAAATCCATGAACTAAAGTATTACGATTAGCTAGGCATATGAGCATCATCCAATCATCTTAAGAAATAACACAACAACAAAATGCATCAAGTCCTGACAAGGAACTTGGGACACTTCTACACACACATCTCAATCCATACAAAACACCAACAACAGACATGTTGAGGAACCTTATCTCGAAACATGCAGGTGGTCCAAACACACTATGCAAAGCAAGAACAAAGCCACAACCAAAACTCACAATGAAAACGATGAAGCTGAAACACCAATCAACACCCAAAGAAACAAGCACAAGTACGGCCTATGCATCCCTTGATACATAGTCAGAAAACAATGCCGAGATCTAGACATCTCAAGGCGACAAATGTGAAGGTCATTATATATTAGCAGAGATTTCCATCATATTAGCAACATCTTTCATAATTGAAAGGATCCATATTAGTATCATAGGGTTTCATATCTATCTTCAACACCTATAGTAGGGGTTCCTAATTACAACCATAATTACAAGACTTGGACTTGGCCCAGACATGGCAAGCTGATTTTTGATTTGGACTCAGACTTGGCATCTAACTTAGCCAAAACTCAACAAAGACTCGACAAATTGAAAAATCATGAAATATAGAGTTCTTTAAGGATTTAAAGCTTTTATCAAGCACCCTTCAATCTATAAACTTTAAAGATACAATAAATTAATGAAATAATTTTTTTGATCACATACACAAGTATACATCGATTACATGAGTACAAAAGTAGATTTTAGTTGAATGAAATAACTTTTTAAATATATAAAATTATAAATATTGTCATGTGTATACAAAACTCATGGATTATGAAATCCATGCCATCAAAAGTAAAACAAGTATCAAAACTAAAAGTATAACTATGGCATAGGGGAGCTACACCACTCCTCCCAACATTGATAGCTATATAGCAAGTCCTGTGTGAGTGTCTAAGATAAGTCGTTGATGATAATGCAACTATTGGTATTTTCCCATGTATTAGCAATGCCAACATCCAAGGGGTTTGCTCGTACTCTATTCTTCTTTTACATGGCTACTACCTTTGCCTCTAGATTTGTTTGATCAACCAATGCAAGGTTGTCCTCATTGAAGACAAGATCCTTAGCATCAATGATCCACTCTAACTATGGATCAATCTTTTCTAGACTGATGGGAGATAAGTTAGTGCCTATGATTTGCTTGTGATGGAGGTGAAGGTTGTAATGAACATGAACAAGATCATTCAACTTTTGTACCAACAACTTTTTGTGCCTCTTAGAGTGTATGTGGCTCAAACATATTCCAATTGTGCTTTCATCTTGAAGTGTTGCATGGTTGGCCCAAGACACAAATTGCAATTCTTTAAAGATTTGACACTTTAGCACCAAATCTTTCTCACCATGCATATGAAATGAGAATATAGAAGAATCAATCTCATTGTTCAATTTCGAGTTTCAACATTATTTAAAAAATTAAAAGTTCTAAACTTAAATCATGCCCTTAATAGACTTTTACTTGACTATAATGTCAATTGAGTTTCCTTGAATATATTATACTCAAAAAGCTCTCCTTGTGCAAGTCTAAAGATCTCAATCTTAGAGATAATTTATGCTCCAAGTTGAGGGTGAAGTACCATCCGCTCTATGATTGTGTAGAGCCCACTCAAAACCTCCTCATCTATATTGAATTTGGGCTGAATTGGAACGTTAGATTCAAGAAAGGACTTGCAAAGTTGATGGTGCCCCGTCAATCAATAATATCTTATATAGGACAATGCTTATCCGCAACCTTGTTATAGATGGATCTAATGGCCTTCTCGGTCCTATCCATGCCCTCATATATATATAACTCATTGCAAGCTTATCCCTATCAACAACTCAATGGAGGGAACATAAATAAACATGAATGTAAAATATTCAAATATGATAGAAATATGAACAAAAATGAATAAAATAGAATGGAAATATGAACTTACCTCAATGATTTCCTTTGCTAGATGCTAGAAGTTTTGCTCATTGAAACCAATCAACCACATTAATCCGTGCATTAGTTTTAACATCTAAAGATGTGAACCACTTCTCACTAACAAACTTGTGCCTCAAGATAGTCTTTGATTGAAGCAAATATTGCAATATGATAAAGTTTGTTGCAAAGCAGGTTATTATAGGATGAATCAGCTCCTTGTCCATGTGTTTCCTCGTTAAGTTGAGGACCCAAGTATGGTTGTATATGTATTTGTAAATGTTTTTACCATGCTCAACACATGGTTTGGTCCATGGGAATTTGCCAAGATCCTCTAATATGAGGTTAAGGTAATGAGTAACACATGGAGTTTAGAATAAGAAACAAGCCTATCCATGAGAAATCTACTTGTAGCACCATAATTTGGAACATTATCTATAACTATTTGCAACATTCTTCTAACCTACCTTAGCCAAGATTTCCTCCAAAACCTCATAAAAGGTTTTCAACATTTTTTGTCTATATGGAAACATAAATAAATTTCTGGAAAATTGGGCCACTTGAGGAAGAAACAATTGAATTTGAAATGCTATTGTTAATTGGCAAAATAGAAGTTATAAATCTTGATTATTAATTCAATAGATTTCAAGAAGTATAACCACTTAAGGAAGCAACAAAGAAATTCATTAATGTCTTATTGCTTCTATTTGTCCAACAATTAGTCATGATTGTGCAATCTTCCTTCTCCACATCACATTGCTCCTCAATTTTGACCTTCACATCAACCACCTTTAGAGTCAAAGTGGAGCCCTTTATCTTCTTATCATTAGGGGCTTTGAACTCTACCCTACAAACAACAATGACATCCTGTAATCTACCATATTTTTCCATTAAGCAAACCTAAAACAAATAAAATAAACAAAATAAGTATTATAAAATTTAGAGTTTAAATTCTATAAAACTTTAAATTTTGAAAACTTGAGCAGAAATTAAACAATATATTAAAAACAAAAATAATAATTAATTACTTGGCTGTGTGAAATGGAATGGAGCAATAGAAATAAAAGTCTATGATTGCACTCCTTGTTACATCATGCTTGTCTCTATTTCAACCCATGCTCTCAAGTGATGGTTGGGAATTTTGAGTAGTGTGTGGTATGATATATGAATCTAATTTGGATCCACAAACTTGAGGCCTAACATTAGCATTGACACTGCCATTGCTATTGATCTTAGTGTTCAAAGATCTAGGAAATGGAGGAATTGAAGAAGAGTCTCCATGAATGGCTGCCATCTTTTCTCTTTTCCTTTTTTAACTTCCTTTTGTTGGTCAAAAGCCTCTATTTGGCTTTGTACCTTGTGCACAACTTTAGGAGGGAAAAGTTTACACGGTCTAGTATCTCGGCATTGTATTTGTATAAGGTGATATTTCAATCAGTTAATGCTTTCCCCACACATTTTCATCTTGCAATGTTTGCAAACCAACTCCCCTCTCTTTGCCTTTGGAATGGCATGTTTTCAATAAGGGTACTTTCTATTTGGGGCTGACATGAGAACAATATATAAATGTATAGTATGTAATGAACCTTGCTAGCTCAGATCCGGATTTCAGTTGGGCTTATCAAAGCGAATCGCAAATTTTAGGGAAAGAGTGCTCTCTTGCACTTCTAGGTTTTTTCACCTAAAAGGAGAAAGGTCTTCCTACCCAAGAACTTGGATACCACTTAATATCCCTTGCTCAAACTGACCTTAACTTGCTGATTTATGGCTCAAGGAATATTGTCAAACACTTTGCATACAAGTGTTAGTCTTGCTGTTTCTGTGTTTCAGTCTAATTTGTTCTTGCCTTCAATGCTTCATATTGATGTTTGAATGCTTCTAATGATGCAAGATTGATTGACAATGTAATATGGATGATATACTAACTGTTTGGACCTTTCACATACATATAAGTGACTGAAATTAACTTGAACAGCTAGTTGACATATTGTCAAACACTTGCCATGCATCCTAAGATAGCCAGCAACTAGGCATTAATACAAACACTTGACATGCGTCTATTCAATTCCCAAATGAAGGTACAGAAAATACACAAGTGAATCTCTATGCAAAACAGTCACTTACAGCCAATAGGCATTTAAGCAAACATATGGCATGCAAACTGAAACCTTGATAAGTCTGAAAACTCTTATTTTCTGATAAGAAAGGTCTGATTACAATTGCAGTTGAATAGAGAGATATAAGACTGAATTCCAACACCCAAATGATGTATACAAAATGCTCTAATGGCTGCACCTAAAATCTGCAGACTTTGTACTCAGAAAATTAAGCATTAAATAAGCAAACAATGATGAAAACCTGATTATGAAGCTTGGAATGATCAGCAACATGGATGGCGATACTTCTTGAATTTATTTAGAATTTTTGAAGCCTCCTTTGCATGAAATCGCCCTCCTCTACCAAGGCCGCCCCTGCTGTGAATTTGCAGCCTCAGAATAAAATAAATGCCACACTGGCACTCCTTCGATTTACCCCAGAAATGATTGTCTTGACAATACGAATGGATTGCACAAATACCCAGAATGATATGATGCTTCAGCTATGCACAATGAGAAAATGTGTGTGTCTTACATAGGTTATTCGAACCCTATAGCAGCAACTGATATGAATTCCAAAACCTTCAAAAAAGCTCCCCAAAATCTCCAGCAATCATTGCCAAAGTTCCCTCAATGGAGCGATTGAACTTCCTTATGAAATCGATGCCAAAATGGATGTCAACAATCAAAAATCTGCATACTCCATGATAGGTCGACCTCCATGAAATCTGAACACAAGTGATAGCAATGTGAAAGACTGAATATCTTCAAAACCGAACCACCCAAATTTGGCCAAAGGCCATGAAATTTTGGAATTAATAATCAACTCAGCAATACATCAGCTGCTTAGGTAAACTCCTCAAAATGCAACAATACATTAGCTGTTGCAAGTGTCAAACCCTTACTCAGAAATTGTACAATAATACATCAGCTATTGTACTTAAAGTCTTAAATAAATTCCACAATGAAGCACAAATTGAACTTCGCAAATGAAGCCTACAATGAAGCAATAATTCAACTGATATTTCACAACCTCAATATTGCATAACCAATGAGAGTTTTGTTCTCAATGGCTGGAAATGGCAGAAACCCTAGCTGGCTTCCTGACCAAACAATAACATCAAATCAAATATCAATTCCCTGGATATGAAACAAAGGCTGACCCCCTCTATTTATACTTTTCTCACCAAGTCTAGGGCGACCCATCTAGAAGCTTCCACATTATTCTTTTAATTTTTATTTGCACTTTATTAAAATATTAAAATACAATTCTTTAAGTGCAAACATGATAGCAAATCATTTGGTTTCCCAACAACCAGATAACTTTGGTTTCCCAACAACCAGATAACACAATATGTTTTCCAACAGTTTGTTTTTCAACACATTATGTTAATCAACATTCAACATAACATAGGAAACCCCGTTATAACTACTGAATCTAGGAGAATAAGCCAACCACTGACTAGGAAATTGCCTGAAGAAGACCCCCTAACCACGCACATTAGCCTACGAGGGTCAAGAATAGGCTAAACCATAGAAGCAAAAATCTGCAAAAAAAATTGATTAATCTCGATTTTCAAAAAATCTGCAGGCTGGACATTTTTTCCCCAATTTTTTGAAAAAATCTTTGACTTTTTGGTCAATGATTTTTCCCATTTAAAATTGCAAAATCACCAAAAAACGCATTTAAAACCTACAAAAAAACACGAATAAAATCGTGTTGATTTTCACCTGAAAAAAACGATGAGACCATAGCTTGTTGCTTACTATTATGCTTTGATAGATTTTTTTCAAGCATCCATAGCTTGTTCGAAAGCACCTGTTTTAGGCTTTTAGCCATAGCATCAAGGCAATGAACTGTTTGATAAAATTCTTTGGTAGACATTTATGAAAAATGTGGTAGCATAGACAAGGCAGTGAACTGTTTGAAAAAATGCCTTAGAGAAATGCGGTATCATGGCCTTGTCTATGGTTTGTCATGGCCTTCCATCACCATGAGACCACATTTCTTTGAGGCATTTTTTCAAACAGTTCACTGCCTTGTCTATGCTATTGCTTACTATTATGCTTTGACAGATTTTTTCCAAGCATCCATAGCTTGTTCAAAAGCATCTGTTTTAGGCTTTTAGCCATAGCAGTAAGGCAGTGAATTGTTTGATAAAATACTTTGGTAGACATGTATGAAAAATGTCGTAGCATAGACAAGGCAGTGAACTGTTTGAAAAAATGCCTCAAAGAAATGTGGTCTCATGGTGATGGCATTATCACCATGAGACCACATTTCTTTGAGGCATTTTTTAAAACAGTTCACTGCCTTGTCTATGCTATTGCTTACTATTATGCTTTGATAGATTTTTCCAAGCATCCATAGCTTGTTCGAAAGCACCTATTTCAGGCTTTTAGCATAGCAGCAAGGCAGTGAACTGTTTGATAAAATCTTTTGGTAGACATGTATGAAAAATGTGGTAGCATAGACAAGGCAGTGAACCGTTTGAAAAAATCCATCAGACCACATTTCTTTTAGGCATTTTTTTAACAGTTAACTTCCTTGTCTATGCTATTGCTTACTATTAGTATTATGCTTTGACAGGTTTTTTCCAAGCATCCGTAGCTTGTTCGAAAGTACCTGTTTTATGCTTTTAGCCATAACAGCAAGGCAGTGAACTGTTTGATAAAATGCTTTGGTAGACATGTATGAAAAATGTTGTAGCATAGACAAGGCAGTGAACTGTTTGAAATAATGCCTCAAAGAAATGTGGTCTCATGGTGATGGAACTAAAATGAATTTATGTTTTTTATGAATTTACTTAAATAATATACAACAAATAGGTTGTACCTTTTTTATGTATTTTTTAAATTTTTCTGAATTTGAAGTTTTGCTGCGATGGCTTGGTTTTCCTTATAGTAATTTATTTGTCTATTGAGTCTAGTATACTCGGCAAGTTTGACCAAACTCAGCAGGTACCCAGGTCGCGAGTATTTATGACTAGTTTACCTTTGCTCAGCCTGAGACTTGTTTGATTTGGCAGGGTTTTGATGAATCTTGTAACACTGATTCAAATCATGTTTAAAAACCTAATTCTAACATTTTGGAAAGTTTACATGCTCACAATGCTTGGGAAAAAAAACAAAGAAAAAAAAAGCATTTTGACTAGGAAAGCAAAATTGCACAAATTTGCTCTTCAAATCTGTTCCAAACTTGTTTAAATTCATGCAAGCAAAGCTCCAATTCCCATGTGAGGAAATTGTGTGGGCATGTGGGCTTAAAAAGACAAGAAAACCATGTTATTTCAGCATTTTAGGCATTTTTTCCATGTTTTTCTAGGTGCCAAAATTATGCAGCATCCAAATTTACATCTAGCAAGTTTGTGTGTCGGACATGCGATGTACTATTGGTGAGTTTGGCATGCGTACTTGTCCAGGCTCAGTTTTGGTGAGTTGTGAGCACCAACTTGAGTTACTGGTTTTGTGAAAATCTTGTGTCGAGTTTGTATGCTATGCTATAAGTGATGTGCTAAATGTGAGAGGTTGCAAATCCTTGCCATTAACCTGTCATTCTCACATTTGGGAAGTATGTTAAATATATTTTTTTTAATTTTCAAATCATCTACTTGTTTCTTGTTCTATGGAATTTTTTGAAGAAGCTTTTTCACACATGCCTAGAAAATAAATAACCTTGTATTTATCATTTAATTTCACATGCTTGAGGGTTTTAACCCTTTAACATAGTTGGCAATTTTTTTGGGTGTGAATTTTTCTTATGCTAATAGATTCTCTTGTCATTATGGGACAATGCATCTTGAGACTTGAGATGTATAATCACAACAGTTCATATGGTTTACTTGTTCTTTCTTGATTCTATTTTTATAGATTTGTGCCACATTTATATTTGGCTGGTACATTTCTCCATTTACACATTTGGTGGTGATAGGCTTCTAGCTAAAAATTGAGGAAGAGGTTTTATATTTCAACTTAATGCTTTTTTCATGGTTTGTAGGTTTATGTCATTGGTGAGGAGGGAATACTGAAGGAACTAGATCTTGCTGGGTTTAACTACCTTGGTGGCCCGGTATGACTTTCTATCATATACGTGGATTATTTATTAAATGCAATATGGACTGTATATTCTCTGTAAGTACATAAAATTGGTCAACAAAGTAAAGAATTTTGCTATTTCTTATTTAAAACATGAAGCATTATTAGTCTGGCAAGTGTTTTTCTTTTTAGCAGGGGTGCATTCATTGGAATGGCATATCCCTTGACCACCATTTCATTTCCTAATTCTATGGTGTGCCCTATAGGGGATCTAGAATGATTTGTGTGGGAGTGCACTATCTAATATGTTTAAATATCTCTATCTTCTATATTTTTATATCAAAACATCTCTCATATACTATTGGGGACATCTCACCTCATCATGTTAAAATAGCCATCTAATACTTGCCTTGAGGAAGCTGGCAAGTCTGCGAGAACTGCTTAATATTTGATGTTATCATATTCAAGTAGGAAATGCAAAACTAAAGTAGAACAGAAAATGTTTTGAGAACTACAGTTTTTTAAACCAATGTTTTGCAGAGGTTTTGGGACAAAGGGATGCATTTTATGGAATAGCAAATTTTTTCCCCTAATTTTGGGATGGCTGGGGGATGAATACAAAAATTATATATAAACCATATTTTCAAGTTATAATTTTTTTTTATTAACCAAAATGAAAATGCATAATATAAACAAATAGAAAGAAGCCAAAATTAAATAACAATGAACATCCATGATTCAACACTGAAAGAGTGTTACATAATTACATTACATAAGGTTGGAAATTCAAATTTTAATATTATGATTCTAAATTATACAAATGATCATCCATGAGATTGAAAATGATCTGTAATATGGTCCCGATTCATTATCAACAACAAATAAGTTAAATTCAATATTGAAAATAAAATTTCTGAGATGAAAATGCTTAGATGCATTGATCTGCAAGCTTAATAATTGGAAATTATTTACTGTATGCAATTTAATAGGCTGACAATCTGTCTGTAGTTCTGATTTTGTAGCAGCAGTTTGGACAATTTGAAAATCAGACTTCTATCATGTTTTGATGATCATTCTATTGCTATTCATTGTTAGTTATGTTCGTGATTGAAAGATACATATGTTTGCTTATTTGTTGAAGTATTTGGAAGCATATTTTTTCGCTGTTCATGCTTGTTGAAATCAGAAAATTCAAATCAGAATTTGGGGTTTTGAGCAGAAATCTAAAGTGCAGAAAATTAGGGCAGAATTCTGAGTTTGCAAATTAGATTTGAAAAATCAGAAAATTAGGGTAAAAATCAAAACCCTAAAATCAGAAAATAGCAAATATTTTGTGTGGGATATATCATGAATAATTGTAAATTGCTAAAATCTATGCTCTCGGGACATGTCCCTTGCCTAAATGACTTTATCCACCATAGGGGGCATTTCGAGGACTTGGGGATTGGTAGGAAATGTCCCCATTATCATGTCCCCTTCTCAAGCGTAAGTTCGCAAATGATCTTTACCTTAATTTTTTTATTTTTTCGTAGGCTAATGGGATGTCAAAAAGAGAAATTTAATTAAATAATCAAATATTAAGTTGTTGAAAAGTAAAAACTAAAAGACAACTTATATTTAATTATTTAAAAAGGTGTTTTAAGTGATTATTTTAAGTGTTGCTGGATATATGGTACAAAAAGGTGATTAAAGGGACACTTAATTATATTTTTCATAACTTTGAGGGATATTAATCAACAAAGAAATAAAAATTATTTTATTTCCTCAAAATAAAGTAATAAATATGAGGATTGTTTTCAAAAAGCCTATACATATTTTTTTAAGCAATCACATCTTTTAAGAATGAATGTGCATTCATCTTCTTCTTTTCCCAAGGATGGAAAAACTCTAGATTTTTAAAGGTTCTAGGATGAAAAATTGTTGATTTAAGATAGCATCGGTCAGATATAAATGATGATTGCATTTATGCATCATCATCATTTATATTTAATCGATCTGCTCTTAAATATAATACCATCAAATAAGTTATTCAAAATTAAGATGATGATGATTGAAATCTGCAATGAATAAAATCGGAATTCATAGTATATGATCGCTGCCACGCATATTAGTTATGTGTGAGTTAATCGAATGCTTTCGGTTTGTTAAGGAGCCTGTGCACCCAAGGGACACGTCCCATGAGCGGACGTGTCGTCCTCTCATGAGACGCGTCTCTTCTTGAGGCGTGTCTCCTTCATACAAAAGAAAATACATTCCTTCATTTGCAAACATCGAAATTAATAAATGTTCTGCAATCAGCACATTCGAAATACAAAGAAGAAAATCTGACTTAGAATTCTTACACAAAATTTCAGACTTAGAATTTCCATAGGTTTCTTAGGATCCAAATTTGATAAGATTTGATTACATTTACATGATATCAGAGCCAAGTTGAGTGAATCAAAATCAAATCTAGATATCAGATTACTTAGGAAAAATTCGCATTTTTGAGAAATTGAATTTACATCACATTCTTCATAATGTCAAGTGTGATAAGATTTGAAGATCGCCTTGAAGGAGCAAACAACTTCACATCATGGAAATTCGGAATCATGATGATTCTTAAAGAAAATAAGTTAGACTCATTTGTGAGAGAAAACAAGAGGGAACCGGAGGATGATCTTGAGAAAACTCAATGGATTGAGAACAATGAAAAGGCCATGAAAATCTTAGTAGATGCAGTTAGGGATCATATAGTACCCATCCTAGCAAAACATGAAATTGCATATCTGATGTTCAAATCCCTTGAGAGCACCTATGAGATAAACAACACCAGTAGGACTCTTGCATTAAAAAGGCAAATACACAATGTCCAAATAAACAAAGGAGAAACCATTAATGCATACTTCATGAGGATCATTGAACGAAGGGATCAATTATCTACAATTGGATATCAAATTGATAGCAAAGAGTTAACTCTAATTGCACTAGGAGGCCTACCAAACTCATGGGAGTCATTTGTTCAAGGAATAAGTGCGAGATCTAAACTCCCCAAGTTTGATAGGCTAAGAACAGACTGCCTACAAGAGGAAACAAGACTCTCAACAATAGAAAACAAACAAAAGAACATAGATGAAGACATTCATGTGCTCAATACAACATCTAATAAAAGGAGTAAGAAAAACTCCTACGGGAAAGGATCATTTAAAAGAAAGAGAAATTCCTATGGAAAAGGATCTTCCAAGAAGAGGAAAGACATCTCTCAAGTACAATGTTTTAGATGTGATCAATATGGCCACTATGTAATGAAGTGCCCTGACAGATCAAAACAACAAGCTTCCTTCGCTAAAGTAGGAAAGTCAAATTCAGAGCATGAATTTGAGAAATTTGTATTCTATTCAGCCTTATCAAGTCAAGTATCTAACAACACCTTCATTTCCATGCCCTACCTTCTGTAGAAAAACTTGTAACAGGATTACCTAAGTTAAAACCATCTCATGAACTTGTAAAGGTTGTGCCCTAGGAAAGAATACAAAGGGATCCTTTCACAATAGCTTGAGTAAAACCCAAAATGTATTAGAACTTGTTCACTCTGATTTATGTGGACCCATGTCTGTACCTTCCAAGGCAGGCTTCCTATACTATGTGATATTTATAGATGACTTCTCTAGGAAGACCTGGATTTATTTCCTTAAGTGTAAAGAGTCAATAGAAATCCTTAAAAAGGTTCAAGGAGTTCAAAGCTCTTACTGAAAACTTCTTTGGGAAGAAAATAAAAATCTTAAGGACAAACAATGGGAAAGAATACACCTCTGAAATCTTTAAGGAATTCTGCATGAATGCTGAGATTAAGAGGGAGTTTACAGTAGCCTACAACCGACAACAAAATGGGGTTGCTGAAAGGAAAAATAGAACCATTGTAGAAGCTGCTAAAGCAATGTTGCTTGACTAGAACATTGTAACCTCATTCTGGGTAGAAGCCTCTAGAACTGCTGTCTACATCCAAAATAGATGCCCACATTCTCATCTAGATAACAAAACTCCTGAAGAAGCATTTACTGGCCTAAAATCTGATATTAGTCACTTTAGGATTTTTGGTTGCCCTGTCTATATTCATGTGCCCAAAGAGAAGAGATTCAAACTAGAACCTTCCGGAAAGAAAAGGGTATTTGTGGGATACAATGAAACCTCCAAAGCCTATAGGATATTCATACCCGGACAAAAACAAATTGAATTGAGCAGAGATGTCATCTTTGAAGAAGACATTGCATTCAAAAGGGCAAGAAGTACAAATGAGATAGAAACTTATTCACCTAGAGTCTTAGAAGAGGATCCTACCCTTGAGATTCAAAGGGAGTATACTGAGGCAATACCAAATGAACTTCTATCTACTTTAGATGAGAATACAAATGACAATGGTAAGAAGAGGCCACTTTGGGCTAGAAAGATGATCAAAAAAGTTGAGAATCATGTAGCACCCAAAGGAACATTTAGGGAGAGTAAGAGACCCAAACGGTTCTCAAGCTATGTTGCTCTACTGAGTAACATCATAAATTCAGAACTTGACAGTGTTACAAAAGCCTCCAGACATCAAGTATGGAAGGACGCAATGACGAAAGAATATTAGTCCATTCTAAAGAATGCTGTATGGGATATAGTGCCTAGACCAAAAAACAAATATGTTGTCTCTTCTAAATGACTCTTCAAAATCAAACATGCTATTGATGGCAGTATAGAAAAACATAAGGCATGTTTTGTGGCAAAAGGTTTTTCACAGAAGGAAGGCATTGATTTTGAAGAAATATTTGCACTTGTTGCCCGTTACACATTTGTGAGAGCAGTGTTAGCCATTGCAGCAGCTAAAGGCTGGAAGATCCACCAAATGGATGTGAAGACTTCCTTCCTAAATGGAACTATTGAAGAGGAAGTCTATCTAGAATAGCCTGAAGGTTTTGTGATACATAAACCTGACTCACATGTATGCAGACTAAAGAAAGCACTCTATGGACTTAAACAGGCTCCTAGGGCCTGGTATGAAAGAATTTACAGCTACCTCTTGGGACTAGGATTTTCCAAGAATGATGCAAACCCAAATCTTTACTTTAAGGTAATCAAAGGTGATATGTTAATAATTATTTTATATGTTGATGACCTGCTGATAATAGGAGAAGATCACCTCATTGCTCAAGGAAAGAAGGATCTAACTTCAGAGTTTGACATGAAAGACTTGGGCATCTTACACTACTTCCTAGGTTTAGAAGTATGGCAAAAATTAGATGGCATCATACTAAACCAAGGGGAGTATACTATTGATATTCTGAAGAGATTTGGAATGTTGGATTGTAGACCCATGTCTACACCTATGGAAACCAACCTTCACAAACTAAAAGAAGCAACAGTAGAATCTAAGTGTGTAGATTCCACTTTATATAGACAAATGATTGGATCTTGGATGTACCTGGTTAACACCATACTTGATATTTGCTATTCAGTGAATGCCCTAAGCTAGTTCATGTGTGAGCCAAAGGAAATTCACCTTACGGCTGTGAAACATATATTGAGATATCTTCAAGGCACTATTGAATATGGCCTTCTTTACAAAAATAATCAACTAGATCTACATGGATACTCTGATTCAGATTGGGTTGGAAGTGTAACCGATTGGAAAAGCACATCAGGATTTTGCTTCAGTTTGGGATCAGCTATGATCTATTGGATCTGTAGAAAATAGTCTTCAGTAGCTCAAAGCTCGACAAAAGCTGAATACATTGCAACCTCTATGGGGGTAAGAGAAGCAGTATGGCTCCGAAAATTGCTTGTGGGACTCTTTGGTGAGCCCTTGAATCCTACTATCATTCATTGTGATAATCAAAGTTGCATCAAAATCTCTGTAAATCCAGTATTCCATGATAGATCTAAGCACATTGAGATCCCCTTCCATTATGTAAGAGACATGGTAGAAAGGAATGTGATCCAGTTGGAGTATATTAGTACAAATGATCAAACAACATACATTCTCACCAAACCTCTCTCCAAAGTCAAGGTTGAACACTTCAGGAAGAAACTTGGTATGGTTGACATGTAGTTTGATATTATGTTTGAAATTCAAATTGTTTATAAGTTGTACTAATATGTTTAAAGATGTTTAATGTGTAAACTCTTTTGTCATGTATGTAACTCCATGACCTTATGGGCTCGCTCCCCCTCTGTACATTATTGCAAGGTGACGAGCTTTCTAATAATGAACACTTATATGTGACATTGTAAAGTGACGACTCTACAATGATGAGCTGAACTATCATGATAGATATCATGTGACTTGATATCTATGGACATGTCATGATAGTATCTCTTGGACACCTTGATGGATATCATGGGACTTGATGTCATTTGAAGATCATTGTGATCCTTAAAGAGATGATCATGGTGGATAATTATATATTTGTGGATATGCCATGAATTATTATGGTAGACATCATGTGACTTGATGTCAGTGCACATACCATAATGAAGATGTGTTATGAAGAATGCCATGTGACTTGACAATGTTGAGAAAACATATCATATCTTCGATATCACGTGTGAAGGTGATATCACCACTTATTTGTTTTGAAATATCTTCCCTAGCTAAGAGGGAGTATTGATTTAAGATAGCATCGGTCAGATATAAATGATGATTGCATTTATCCATCATCATCATTTATATTTAATCGATCTGCTCTTAAATATAATACCATCAAATAAGTTATTCAAAATTGAGATGATGATAATCGAAATTTGCAATGAATAAAATCGGAATTCATAGTATATGATCACTGCCACGCATATTAGTTTATGTGTGAGTTAATTGAATGCTTTCGGTTTGTTAAGGAGCCTGTGCACCCAAGGGACACGTCACATGAGCGGACGTGTCGTCTTCTCATGAGACGCGTCTCTTCTTGAGGTCTGTCTCCTTCATATAAAAGGTAATACATTCCTTCATTTGCAAACATCGAAATTAATAAATGTTTTGCAATCAGCACATTCAAAATACAAAGAAGAAAATCTGACTTAGAATTCTTACACAAAATTTCAGACTTAGAATTTCCATAGGTTTCTTAGGATCCAAATTTGATAAGATTTGATTACATTTACAAAAACCTCCTAGTTTTCAGTGCAATTCCATATAGGGATTGATAGAGGGCTTTAACAAATTGAAATATTGTTTTTGATGCAGGAGCACTCGGGTGCACGAGCAATCTTGCGTCACCCAAAAAGATTTGATGCTTTGATTTTGGTTTTGGTTGTTCGTTTTGTTTCTTTTGTGGTTTGTTATGACTTCTTGGTTGCTGATGTCGGCTTTCTTCCTCTTATTGACGAAGTGCATTTTGATCATACTTTGGTGGTGGTTTGGCTTATGCGATTTGCATCAAGTGAAGTCAATCTCTCATTGCCGTACATTTGTTGACGTGTCACAAAAGGGCATTTGGTGGTATTGTGACCTGTCGCAGTCAAATGACATTTGATAGCATGGTATATGTTTGTCATTGTTTATCTGATGTTTGGGACTGCCTTGTATAAGGTAGGCTGCTATTGAAGCCACTCGACTGGTCTGAGACATCATTTGTATTCTCTAGTGCCCAATTATATGTGGTTCACAAAGTCTTCCTTGCAATTACCATTCAGATGAGATGAGTGCGTGGGAGGAAATTGAATTTTACCGTGCATTTCCAATGTTTTGTGGAGTTGATTCCACTTCCCCAATGCCATAGAATTTGGAAAGACAAATCTCAATTAAGTTGGATAAAGAGAAGGATGCAGGATTCAGAAAGGGGCAGTTATTTCTTTTAAAATATAAACACCAGATGAAAATTTTTGACGCCTTTCTAAAGCAGAAGCATAAAAAGACAATAGCAACACCATAGGTGCATATTGAGGGAAAGGGCTGCATAGAATACGAAGAAACACCCATTTTAGGGGCATATTTTTATATGTTAAAAACATAAATTTAGACGCTTAAAACCAGCATGGTATACATGGGTAAAGGAGGTCGATCACCATCAACAAATCAATTGATACCCAAGTGGAAGACGAAGGATCTCCAACTATTCATATCCACCATGAAGACATTATAAAACATGTAGAGATATAACGTAAATGTCGTTGAATGCTAGAGAAGTGAAGGGGTTCGGCTAGAGAAGATGAGTGTTTATAGGGGCAAAGAAGATTGCCTATGAGTGTTGGATTTTGGAAGCCTTGTTCGGCTGATGATAGAGTGAATGTAGATGTTAGATTTTGATTGTGTAGATGAAGCCATTGAAAGGCTATGGAGAGTTGTAAATTTTGAAATTTGAATAAATCTGAATTTGTCTACAATCATTATTGAATGTTGAGTAAAGGTAGAATTTTTCCTTTGAGATTCGTAGTTTGAGTGTTTGGTTGAAAGAGGGGAGGACCTTCTTGCGTCAAGTGGTATCAGAGTAGGTAGTCTTGAGAGTGGAGAGGATCCACCAGGACCTGTGGGTGTTGTGTGAGTAGATCGCCAATAGGGAGGTAGTTCGCATTTAGTGGAAAGTGTGTAAAGCGGTTGTGAAGAAGCTTGTGAGATCTATTGCAGGTGTGTGAGGAATCCTGGCAGCGAGAGTGAGAGCTTGAAGCCGTGAAGGTAACTTGAGAAGTGATGACAGATTGTGAGAGTTGAGATTGTAGTAGATAAAATGGGTTGGGTCGTGAAGAGGCCCGTGCAGATACGGTTTTGGGAGCAGTATTGGGATGATCTAGAGGATGAATTGTGTGAAGTGTTGGAAAGAGTGAGAAGAAAGTGGTAAAGAGAAATGAGAAGATGAATGAAGATAGCAGCCCGAGGTGGAAAGAGGAAGATGTAGCCCCTATTGAAGAAGTAGCAGCCGAGGCATGCCATGAGGAAGGCATGAAGAGAGTAGAGAAGAATGAAGAGGTGAGTAGTGAAGAAGAACAAAATGAGGATGTGGTTGTAGCGATAGAGCTCGGGGAGGTTATAGCGAATGGTGAAAATAATTTGTGGGCACAATTTTCAGCGATAGAGGAGGAATGGTTGATGAAGATCTCAGCGAAGGAAGGGGAAAAACAGGTTGCAACAATTGATGGTGTGGGAGATGTTGAAGTGAAGGATGAAGTTGCAGCTGTTGGAGTTGTTACAACCAAAGAAGACAAGGTAAATTTGTTTTCTTTTGAGGATGATATTGTTATGCATTCAGTGGATATGTTGAATGTTGGTTTTGGAGAATAATACGGAATGGTGTATGCAATTTTGGGTGAAGATGTTGCAAATTGGAATGAGGTATATGCAGATTTTAGTGATGTTGTGGATGCTAATTTGCAACTGGATGTTGCAGATGGGTATGTGTATGTTGCAAATGTTGGTAGGATGTTTTGGTGGAGGAGGTTGGACCATGGTGGGTTTGAGCCCACGAGGAAGAAGAAATTAGAGAGCATTTGGCGGAGGAGGACGACATATGGTGGATTTAAAGCCACGAGAGGAGCGAAGGGTGATAAGTGGAGCTACGGAAGGAAGGTGATGAGTGTTCCGGCGAAGTGTTGGAAAAAGAGGAAGAAGAAATGACATTGTGCACATATTCAGCGAAGGAGTTTGTTGCAGGTTACCTCCGACCCAAAAGAGTGATTCTATCACTCAACTCCACTCACAAATTTTTTACCCGGCGTGTCTGATGTAGGAGCACCGGGTGCACGAGCAATCCTGTGTCACCCAAAAAGATTTGATGCTTTGGTTTTGGTTTTTTGTTTTGTTTCTTCTGTGGTTTGTTGCGGCTTCTTGGTTGCTGATGTCACCTTTCTTCCTCTTGCTGATGAAGTGCATTTTGATCATACTTTGGTGGTGGTTTTGCTTATGCGATTCGCATCAAGCGAAGTCCATCTCTCATTGCCTTACATTTGTCGACGTGCCACAAAAGGACATTTGGTGACATTGTGACCAGTCGCAGTCAAATGACATTTGATAGCATGTTATATGTTTTTCATTGTTTATTTGATGTCTAGGATTGCCTTGTATAAGGCATGCTACTATTGAAGCCACTTGACTAGTCTGAGACTTCATTTGTATTCTCTAGTGCCCAATTATATGTGGTTCATAAAGTCTTCCTTGCAATTACCATTTGGTTGAGATGAGTGCGTGGGAGGAAATTAAATTTTACCAAGCATTTCCAACGTTTTGTGGAGTCGATTCCACTTCCCCAGCGCCATAGAATTTGGAAAGACAGATCTCAATTAAGTTGGGTAAAGAGGACACAGGATTCAAAAAGGGGCAGTCATTTATTTTAAAAGATAAACACCAAATGGAAAATTTTGACGCCTTTCTAAAGAAAAGCATAAAAAGGCAAAAGCAACGCTATAGGTGCATATTGAGGGAAAGGACCGCATAGAATATGAAGAGACCCATTTTAGGGGCATGTTTTTATATGTTAAAAATAAAATTTAGACGCTTAAAACCAGCGTGATATATAGGGATAAAGGAGGTTGATCATCATCGACAAATCAATGGACACCCAAGTGGAAGATGAAGGATCTCCAACTATTCGTATCCACCATGAAGACATTATAAAACATGCAGAGATATAACGTAAATGTTGTCGAATGCCAGAGAAGAGAAGAGGCTTGGCCAAAGAAGATGAGTGTTTACAAGGGCAAAGATGATTGCTTGTGAGTGTTGGATTTTGGAAGCCCTGTTAGGCTGATGATAAAGTTAATGTATATGTTAGATTTTGATTGTGTAGATGAAGCCATTGAAAGGCTATGGAGAGTTGTAAATTTTGAAATTTGTATTAATCTGAATTTGTCTGCAATCATTATCGAATGTTGAGTAAAGGTAGAATTTTTCCTTTGAGATTTGTAGTTTGAGTGTTTGGTTGAAAGAGGGGAGGACCTTCTTGCATTAGTTTTCCATGCTTTAGTGTGGGTGTTAGGTTTTTTAGCTTTCTCAGATTTCAATGTTACTTCCAGTTGTTGTTTTAGTTGATTGTTTATTAAGTTTTTGGTGTGTAGGTTTGTGAAGAGTTGCAGTAGTGAATGATATTAAAAATATTAATTCTATTGATGATAATCAGTGAGTTTTCTGGTGGGCTTTGCTCATGAGGCCGTACTCCTTGTAGAAGTTATGATACTTGTCATACAAAATACCTAAATTGTATGTTTGTAGGATTATTACTGATTTTTAGAGAGTTCACTAGGTTTGAATATAAGCTGGGCCATACCATTTAGAAAGGACTGCTACACATTTTTACAGTCTGCACTCCTTTGTCAAGCCAAATTTATTGAAGACCTGGTTGCTTAAATTTCTGTCAACTTTTCCAGTGATGTCATAACCTTTTTTCATGTAGTTATTTGCTCTTAAAACTATTCACACCTATTCATTTTGAGTTGCAATATATTTAATGAGATTCAGGGTGTCATATTTCTCATGCATGGTATATATCCTTCAAAATTTCAAATAAAGCTGCATTAATTAAGGAGATTATTGTTGTTTGCTGGTCACCTAGTATTCTGGCTGCCTATCTGCTTATATTTCTTGAGCACAGCTTGTATTGGTTGAGCATTGCAAATTATTCCCATTCGTATCATTTTGGGTGAATTTTTAGAGTATGATTGTTGCTACAACTATTATGATTTAAGTTGTAGTGATTGATATTGGGCAATGTTAACTTGAAGTTCTAGTAGTTTCCAGAAATTTGCAGGGATCTATGATAATATTTCAAAAGTGCATTATCAGATCAGCCAGCATGCAATTGCCTAGCTGTTTGTATTCTGGTTTTCAGTGACAAGATTATACAAAAGTTTATATTGCTCTCTCAAGTCTACTTTGGATTAATCATATCATGCAAGCTACCCATTTATTTTCAGTTTTCTTCGAAACGATTTAAAGTTGTTGGGTTGATTGTATAGTCATTTGAAGATTAGTTATTTTGAAATCTAATATTGTACTATTGTATGGTTTACGACTAATAGTTCCGTTTGCTTCACCTAATCGAATTTCCCTATGTCTTTCAATGCATTGTTCAATGCATGAACACAACATGGGGTCCAAAATATGTGCCTATAAGTACCCTCCACCATCAACCCAACCGATTTGCACACATGTGCTGAATCGGTGATCACCTGCACCACATTAGTAGCCCCAACCTCCTCTATGGCATCTCTCAAACTGGAAAACTGGAAGTTTGCATCCTTACATCCCCTTGAACAATCTATGACTCTAAGAAAATAAGAACCAATAGGGCATGTGATTATGACATTGATGAGTGGCCGATGTCCAACATCAGTCCACCCATCGATCACTATAGAGCACCCCGTCCTCATCCACGTTTGCCTCATCTCCTCCATTAACACAGTAACGTTGGAGTACTCTTTTTCTAGGAGGGTGGTGCGTAGCTAATGATCTACAGGGGGTACGAATGAAGGACCAATAGTGGCTATGTCTTTCACCATTTGTTTGAAAGAAGATTAACGTGCCACATGAAATGGGATGGCATGGGCAAAAAAGAATTTGGCAATGGAAGATTGAGTGTCATCTCGTGCTTGGTTATTAAACATGGACTCAACTGAAGATGCCTTCCCACTACCACTCACCTTCTTCTTTCCTCTGGATGCAACTCTACTACTACCGACTGTGAAAGGAATAGGATTAGGCGTAGATGATTGTGCACTTGGGAAAGAAGGTGACCCACCTTGAACCCCATCCAACTCCATTTGAATTCTTTGGCACTCTAATGCTTGATCATCTTTTAATGCTGGACACATTCTAACTCCATGGCCCATCTCACCCAAAAAATGAGACCTAACTCTTGTGTAGCTGCCCTTAAATTCTTTTTTACAAACATGGCAAAACCACACCCGACTCCTTAATTTTTTTCATCTTTCACCCACAGGTGTAACATATTGAAGGAATGGTTTCTTTGTGTTTAATGGGTGTTTTGCATCGCGCTCCATGGTTGTTGAAGGGCATTGGAATGGGTTTGTTTGCTCTCCACTAACACCTTCACCACTTTCCCTTCTATTTTGTACTTCATCTTCACTATCACTCCCACCCTCACTGCTGCTCATGTTTTTTATATTTAGAATGCAAGTTTTAACTAGAAATGCAAAAAATAAAATAAAATCAGACAATGTATGCTTGAGATTTTGCAAAAAAAATGAAAAAAAAAAGAGGGAAAGGAAATGTATACCTCTTTGGTGGATTTGGACTCCCAACAACACTAATTTCAATCTCCTCTCCTCCAGCAAGCTGCTGTTCTTGCTCCTTCAATGGCTGCAACTTCAAACCCTTGGTTGCTCTTTCTCTCCTTCAAACACAAATGCATAAATGAATCAAGAGAGGCTTCTTTTTCCCTCATAAGACATCAAAAATCGATGGGGCCCACAATAGCCACATAGGCAAGGCTTTTATTTTTTTGAAAATGTGTTATTTTAAATTTAAGATTGTTGCATGACGTGGGGGATGTCCAGCCATCCTCCGGACGGTCGAGGGACGGCTCAGCCGTCCCCTAGCCTTTCTCGAGACGGTCAGCCATCGCCCTTTCTCTTTAACCATCCCCCTTGTTCTGGAAACGTCCCCCATGAATTTGCAAAAAAAGGGTACGCTAGGGGACCATCCCCCAGGCACCCCCTTGTACCCGGGACGTCCTTGGGACAAGGATAGGGCATTTTAGAGGGGGGACGCGTCCCTAGGTTTCCCTAATTAAATTCTATTTTTGCCCTCTCTTCATCCTTAATTGACTTGTCCAATGTATGCATTTTTATTTGTATTTTATTCCGAAGACATCACTTGGAAAAATGGTGCAACCTTTTAACTTCTTTCTGTCAATCCGTTTTCTCTAACTTCCTTAGACTGAGCTACTGCAATTATATTTTCTTGTACTTACGATTACAATAAAATCAACAATTGTTTGATTTCATTGCAAAATCTGATCAACTGGAAATGAATTTGAATTCACTATCAAAACTTGAGATTACAAATTGCGATATGACATTTTGTCAAATGTAATTGACAATAATGTCACTCAGTCCTGCTCCAAACGACCATTGAGACCGAAATGATTTGAAGTCTGGAATGAAATACAAACCAAAAATGCAAAATCAGGGATCACCAATCTCCCTGGGATGCTCCTGCATCACTTAGATATGAATGCCTCAGAAAATTAATTGTCGAACTCTAGATATAATGACTATGGGGTGACTGAATAGTCAGATTGGTCCACTGGTCATAACTAAATCAACCTTTAGAGAAAAAGAACATGCATTATAAGGCCTGCCCATAAGAAGAACATTTTCATGATCAACTAGAGAGATTGAGGGTTAGATCTGCAGCACGCATGTGTAAGAAAAATTGGCATGAGCATCTATTTTAACATATTGATTGCTAATTTCTTGAGGATTCCTATATTAGATCTTGTTTGTCTGTTTCCCAGACCCCTTCAACATGTCTTAGTAGTCTTATCACATCAGGGTATTGTTATAATTTCTCTTTTTCTTCAATCATTGCAGTTGATATTTTGCCAGTGAAACTTAAATATTAGGTTATTTTTGATGTCTCAAGTTCTGAATTTGGACAAGAATTCAGCCATTTAGTTAGGTTAGATACCCAAATTGTTGAAGATGTTCCCACATTTGAAACATATTCAGACAAGCAAACAAGAGAATTAATCTGTATCATGGATATAACTCCACTTTTTTATAGAAGGCATGCAATATCCTAGAATTAGTCTTATATGCAGAGGTTACACTCTTTGTGTATATCCTCAGTACCAAATGGTCACAGCACAGCACTTACAAGGGGCTGTGGTGGCATCTCACATGTGGCTCCAGCCCATTGTTTTTCTAACAGGAGACAGAAGACTCAATTTAGTTTCTCAAAGGTCATTAACAAGAATGATGTGTCTACAACTGCATGTGCCTTTGTTTAGATTTTCCAATGCCATGGCATGAGTCAGAATCAGCAATGCACTTTCATACAGGCAACTATCTATCTACGTTCATAGCAGGCTCAAACTAATATGCGCATATGCATACAGTTTTACCAGCTTAAGCATTTATACATAAATAGTTTTTTGTAATCTATAATGTTTCATATTATGTATTGAATTAATATTACCAACCAATCTAATATATCACCCTATGGATTTCATGTTATAGCTTTAGAATGACAAATTACTTTCTATGCATATCAATATTTTTATATATTCACCATCTCTCCTATAATATACTTCCAAAACCAATAGTCTCATGCACTAATGATAACATGCCTTCTGTCTGATGTATACCTTGCTTTATAACTTCATGTTTATGCAACCAAAGTCCAAAACATAACAGATGGATTCAAAGCTGGACTGCAACTACTGTTTGAAGTTCTTGGGATAATAGAATGCTCAAATCTGTAGGTAAGTTCTTTCTTCTGGACCTCAGTGCCTTATAGATGCTGGTGTCATCCTTTGTTCCACTTCCAACATCAGTTGCAGGGAGATTTCCATGTAAATTCAGCAGCAAGTTGCTAAGACAGGTTACTCAATTTCAGATTCAGTTGCAAAGCTTTCAGACTGATGTCAATGTTTTGAACTATTGTAAGTATAAACTGCGATTTCCTGAATCTTCTTCTAGAGCAGTTTCTCCCTCAATCGATGTGTATACACAATAGGATATCATATTGCAACATTTTCCCTTTGTAATCCAGTAGTATATCATGATAACTCAGTTAAGGAGATAAAATTCCATATGAATGGTCACTTATAGCTTTTCCTTAAAAGCGTAGGGCAGATTCAGTACCTTTTTACCATTTTTTTCAAAATTGTAGGTCTTGACGTTTCAAGTCCATCTTTAGGGACCATCTTCAGGACCCCCTTTTAATCCAGTTGTGTATCATGATACCTCAGTTTAGGAGATAAAATGCCACATGAATAGTCACTTATTGCTCTTCCTTAAAAGCATAGGGCATATTCGGCACCTTTTGTCATTCTCTCTAAAATTGCTGGTCTTGACATTTCAAGTCTGTCTTTAGGACCTATCTTCAGGAAAGAGCGACGATGTGTCCAAAATATAAATTATTATTAGTATTATATTAAAAGGAAATTCTTCCATCTTGCCAGAAGGGCCAAAGAATCTGCTACTCTAATCATGACTCTGAAAAGACCATTGTCTACATGATCTGGATAAGCATTTACAGATATAATAATGAAAGACAGATTTTATGGTAGAGATTTCTGTAGCTTTTAATAATTGCTTAGAATGAAAAGCTTAAGATCAGAATGGAGATATGATATATTTTTTGCTTCACAGGAAGATGGAAACAAAAGGATAGAACTAAAGCCTGGATTTCTTATGGAGCATGATGAAAATGTATTTCTCTAAACTTTTCTCTTGATCTTTTGACTTCCAAATGTGATTTTACTATTCTTTTTGCGAGTTGTTATATTTTCTGCACATTCTTTATTTTACACCTATGCATGCTTCAAAAAGAGATTCAAGAATGGCATTGTTTTGCAGGTTGGTGCAGTTGTAGTGGGCTTTGATCGTTATGTCAATTATTACAAGATACAGTAAGTTTCATATATGTTAATTTTTCCATTCTCTTAACACCTTTATTAAAGTATTTATTTCTGACTGACATATGAATGAGGCGAACTTGAGATTTTCTCAGATTTATATGTGATGGTCAAGATCCAATGTAGGATTATATCCAATTGCCTGTTACTATCTATTAAAATTGTGACTACATCATACAATGCAAAGAAAATGCTTTAGGATCAAACATTCATAGACTACATAAACTTCCTCTATCATAGTTAAGGATCTAGTAAACATCTAAATAATTGCATGTAGATGTTTTTGTTAGTTTTAAGATCAGAAATGCAATAAGCAGAAAACAAAACACATAGAACAATGAACACAGTATTTTACCCTGGGATAACCCTCCTACTCAAGGGAGAAAAACCCAACAAGATATTCTCTCAGAAATCAGAATAATAAGTGCAGAAAACTGCATACAGAATCAGGCCCTAGAATAGGCCGAGTCTCATACAATGAGAAATAGCACTTCTCCTTGAAGTGAACCTTAATGCACTAATGACAACACTTCATCTTGAATGAAATCTGTTGCTTGAAAGAATTCAACCTGCTGCTGATGGAAGATGTGAACTGTTGCTGAAGATATTCAAATTGGAGTGAATTGATTGAATAAATGAGAGGACTCTATCCTCTTTATATACCAAGCTAGGCACCCTCCTTTCTAGGGCCCACCTAGAAATAAATATAATTTTGTTTATGAAACAAGAGGCCGCTGCCTTGATTACATTTTATTTAAGAAAATAGCTGCCGAAGCTACAAAGCACTAACACTCCCTCTTAGCTAGGGAGGTATTTTCAAATATCCTCGTCATGGAGTCTCTCAACATGACGCCGACAATGGCTACACTCATATGTGGAAAAAACACATCTCAGTCTTAGAGATGTACAAGAGTTCATCATGGAGTCTCTCGACATGATGTCCACAATGGCTACACCCATTTGTGGAAAACACATCTCAGTCTCAGAGATGTACAAGGGTTCATCATGATGTCTCTCAACGTGATGTCGTCATGGAGTCTCTCAACATGACGTCCACAATGGCTACTCCCATGTGTGGAAAGAAACACATCTCAGTCTCAGAGACGAACAAGGGCTTCCACCTCATATTTCTCCGTCTTAGAGAAATATACACTACAAGGGCTTTCACCTCATATTTCTCCGTCTCAAAGAAATATACATTACAAGGGCTTTTACCTCATATTTCTCCGTCTCAAAGAAATATACACTACAAGGGCTTTCACCTCATATTTCTCCGTCTCAGAGAAATATACATTACAACAAATCTTCATGATGATGTAACTCCCTCTGAAGCTCCAAGTACTTGCGTCAACCTCCTGACCTCCTCGTCCAAGATTGCTTGCCTTAGAGGAACGGTTTCCAATGCACACCTCTGGCATTACTGACTTGCAAGAGTCCGGGACTATCCTCCTCGACCTCATCCCAGATCACCCTATTCTAAATAGGTTTGCGGAGCTACCAAAGTCAAATCCTAATTGACTGTCTTGTGCAATTCTGTTCTCTGCAATTGAAGAGGTATTCTAAGGACTTTAGCACTGGCCTTGCAACACTGCAACTCACTTAGTTGACACCTTCACTTCTTGTCAATGAGTTACTCTAGTTCCTCGAGACATAGGACTCCATCTCCTGAACACAAAACTCCCTCTAGATCCCTGCCTCAATACAAAGATTGCAAAAAACCTCAGGAAGTGAACTCCCCTCCATTGACAAATCTCAGAACCTTAATCCTCTTCCCGAAAATATCTCAACTCGTGCCTAGAATTCTTGGAATCTAACTCCCTCTGAATGGTAAAAGAGTAATCGAGGGATGAATCCATATCCATTTGCTCCTTGATGCATCTTGCATTTTAAATAGATTAATAATAGTTTATAAAATCAAACTACCCCGAAGAGGAATATACAAACCAATGCTAGTAGCATACATGATTCATTATTCCCAATGTTATTGCATGAATTATTATTGACTACATGATTATTTAAACTCATGATCATTATTCAAAGGTACAAACATAAAATACTTATCTATTTATTGTTGATCAATTTACAGTGTTACCTGGGAACGCGTCCCCTAGTCTAAACCCCCCGTCCCCGTCCCAGAAACAACTAGGGGGTCGGCAACAGTGTACCATGTTCTTTGTATTTTGATTTTCATATCGTAATTGAAAAAAAACTATATTGGCAATGAATTCTTAACAAAAATGTTATATGCTAAGTTTCTATAATGTATATATGCATGCTTTATCCATGTTTTCATATGAATATTTAATGTTTCCTTATATATTTTAATTTTTTTTATATTTTATATAGCCGTCCCCCGCTGTCCCTAAATTTGGCTTGAAAAATCGAAAACTTGGGGACTCGTTCCGCCGTCCCCTGCCATCCCCGTCCCAGAAACTTGGGGTAACACTGTCAATTCAGCATTGCCTTTTCAGATTTCGATCTCCATATCTTTCCCTGCTATCAGCCTCATAGTCTCTTTTACCATATCGACCACGACTATAACGATCCCCTCCAAGACGATCTCCACGACCCGTACCAACATGTAGGGATAGCGTGTTGAAAAATGGAAAAGTTGGGAGTTTGACGCTATGTGTTGGTTGGTGATCATTGAGCATGCATCATAGCCTTGCTGCCAACACCTAGGCTGTTGTCACCCAGGCAATTTGAAGCCAAACCAACAGTACCACCCAACTCACCACCAACGTGATCCACCATTGATGTTGTGTTAACCAAAGTGCTACCTCTATCCAACTCCTTCAAAAGATTGAACAAGCTTCAGTTCTCCACTTGTATTTTATACTGCTTCTTCCCTTAATTGAATAATCGCCCAGACTTCCAAATGTTCGATGGCTATCAAGAGTATTCCGGCTAGAACCAACTGGAGCAGCAAACTGTATAGATTTGTTCACAAGCATCATTTGACTCTGTCGCTCAAATAAACTTCGCCAGTTGCTTTCCCATCCACATGGCAGATGAATGTTTGACCCTCTTCTCCAATCAGATCTGAAACTCTTTACAATTCTGCTCATAGGTCTAGAGGTATTTTCCCTTTAAGGTCTGCATAAAATGTCCTTCAATTCTGCAATAGTCTTTAAATCTGCAAGAACTCGCCCTTGAAGATCTGCACTTAAGCCTACCACAATTCACCTTTTAGGTTTGCAAAAATTCGCCTCAAGGTCTGCTCTTACATATGCTAGAAATCGCCCTTTAGGTCTTCAAAAATTCGCCTTCAAGACTGCTCTTAAAAACACCTTATATCTGCTTCTAAGGTATGCTCTAAATCCACTATTGATGGAAGGATATTTAATGAAGAATGCTTAGACAAATTTGATCAGATCTTTTCTAAACCCGCTTTGATACCATGTTAGTTTTAAGATAAAAAATGCAATAAGCAAAAAACAAAACGCATAGAACAATGAACACAGTATTTTACCTTGGGAAAATCCTCCTACTTGAGGGAGAAAAACTCAGCAAGATATTCTCTCATAAATCAGAATAATAAGTACAAAAAACTGCATACAAAATCAAGCTCTAGAATAGGCCGAGTCTGATACAATGAGAAATAGCACTTCTCCTTGAAGCGAACCTTAAATGCACTAATGGTAACACTTCATCTTGAATGAAATCTGTTGCTTGAAAGAATTCAACTTGCTACTAATGGAAGATGCAAATTGCTGCTGAAGATTTTTGAATTGGAGTGAATTGATTGAATAAAAGAGAGGACTCTATCCTCTCTATATACCAAGCTAGGCACCCTCCTTTCTAGGGCCGACCTAGAAATAAATATAATTTTGTTTATGAAATAAGAGGCCGACCTACCTGTTGATGCGTGTTTTGTGACACACACAAACACTCTAGAATATAGTGTCCATAGACGCTCTATCCTCTCCTGAAAAAAACCACCTTTTGTGCTAAGATTGTGAGATAGGTCACAAGGTAATTCCAATGTTCCAAAATTGGGGTGCGGATAAGCTCTGTGGTAGTTTGTGGTTTGTTGGTAACCCAAGGGGCATTTTACTTCAGTAATTCGCTTGAAAGTAAGGGATTGAATGCAGTGTTGTATTTTTTGGGATTTTTTGACTTTGGATAAAAAATGAAAAAAGGAAAGGGGTGAGAAATCCTATATTAATCCTACGGAACTAGGACACTATAAAGATCAAATGCAACTTAAATGAAACCATGCTTTGTCTTGCCACGTAAAACGACAACTACACAAAAGCAGGTGCAATCTTCTAAGATTTGTGCTTAAGATTTTCTACTGCAAATAATACCATCAATTGAACAACATTATTTGAAGTACACGTTGAGAGCATCCACATTAAAAGCTCAGTCTAACTTTATGCATCAAATGAAAAGCATCCATTTGAAGAAAGTATGAGCTAAGTTACTTCAATCTTCACTATCAATCTTTCGTTCCACTAACAAATAAATTTCTAATCTAGAACAGTCCTATGAGAAAGAGAAAATATGCAACCATGCACCCATTTGACAATAAAGATTTGAAAGCATCTCATGCAATTATGAATTTCATTATCACAATAGTTCTTCGCAACAATTTCATATAACTCTTCTCTTACTTCTAAAATTTAAATCTCTAAACTAATTCTAACTCCAAAATTCTAATCTTTAATCCTCTGACAATAATTCTTCTGATTCGGATTGTTTCAAATGAAAATGAAAGGGTACTTATAGAATTCTCAAATACATTAAACGATCGAGATTGAAACAAGATCAAGGGCCCAGATTTAAACAAGAAAACCCTAATTAGGGTTGCTAAAACATCAACCAGTTGACAAGCAGATGAGTCAACCACTGGGAGTTGCGCCCTTATCTGCTTCAACAATGCTCCGTTCGACGAACCTGGACACAATGGCGCCAATCTCCTCAATGGTAATGTTTGGCAAGGTACTGACATTGTATTCCAGCAGGACCAAACTGTTTGCACAATTGGCAAAGACAACTGCCCATTCTGATTCATGTTGCAAGAAAGTATTACGGACAGTCAAGAGGTCAAATGCCTTAGTCAGATTTTCTCCCAAGATTGGCATGATGGAAAAAACCTTTTGAACTTCCCTTTGCATATTACCCGGCCATAAGTCATTTTTCCGGACAATGTCCTTGTTCAACACATCTGTCGCCATATGAAAGATACCATTTTGAATGCCCTTCATTTGCTCATCAATTTTGGCACTTTTTGCCTTAGCCTTTTCCAACACTTCTCTACGTGAGACCAATGCACAATACCAATTGCTGAAGTCGTAAGCCGCCCCAACTGCAATAATTTCCTTGTCAACTAGCCTTTGCTTGGGGATTTTCCTTATGTCACGGAGGCAAGGAATGATTCTGTCTTGCAGGTCCTGTAGTCCGTCACATGCTTCAACCAAGTTTGTAACCCTTGTGAGTAAGGAAGAAGTTTGCCCATGAGCATGTGCCAACTTCTTCACAAATGCCATTACTTCTCCCTCTTTCCCTGCCATCCATTCCTTTGTTTCCCTGGCAGTAAATAGTTCTTTCTCAAGATTTTCTGCTGGTTCCTGTGATGCATTTGGGAGCAGAGGGGCTGATTGGTCACCTTGGTTGAGTGGCCTTGTCAAATGCCGGATATAATCCTTCAGGCGCTCAACCTCCATCTTATATTGCTTTTTCTTCGTAGTCTCTTTTTCCAATCCGGACTTAATGGTGGAGACGAAATTATCCAAATCTTCTACTTCTTGCCCTTTTGTAGATGGACCAATGTCAATTACAGTAATGGCATACTTAGCAGGAGTAATCTCATCCTGTGGCTTCTCAACCGTTGGAACTGCAATCTGCACCGTACGATTACCAGTCTCATCTCTCTGAATAGTAGAGAATTTCTTGGCAAGCTTTTTTGTATTTACTTGCTCCAACCTTGCCAAGAAATCATCAATGTCATCTACTTCTGGTGCCTCAATTGGTACCTTGACCTTAATTCTTTCCTTCAGCCAATCTGAGATTGTCGGCTGCTCGACTCCATCATCCTCATAGTCTGGAATGTCTTGAATGTCTTGGACTTCTCATACTGACGGGTCCCCATGAATTCCTTTGAGGGCTGAAATCATCCCCTCTTGGAAGTCGCCTCCCATGACATTCAAATCTTCATCTGACTCATAAATCTCCGTGCCAGTTGGAGAGTGATGAAAGTCATCTTCAAGCTACATGGGCTCCATGTCCTTTTCAAGGACTGGTGAAGGAATTCTGATACGTCCCCATGATTCTTCGTCCACAATCAACAATTGCTCTACATTCCTGGATGTGGTTGAGTAAAGGGGCTTAGACTTCTTCAGGATTGGTTTCTCACTTATCGCCATTTCTTTACCCTTTCTTTTCTTCTGGTTGGCAGGCTTAGTCAACTCATCTCCCTGAGAAGCGCCGGCGTTAGAAGAACAGGATTCAGCTTTGCCCATCAAATCATAGGTGAATGGCATACCCCGTTGCCTTAAAGTATGTACCTGCTGGTCTACCCACCATTGCGAGTACTTAACTACTGGTTTCATAAGAATTGTCAGGTCACCAAGCTCCGGCTCTAACCATTTAACAGGAGGAAGCGACAGTCCTTCATCATAGCCTGGTTGCATATATACTTCATCATCATTCAGCTGGTCAGGCACACGAAAGAGTTCCGTCGTCCTGATCATGTCCAAAGTTAATCTCGACCAAAATATTTTCCTTACTTCATATTCGTCAGCAGCATTTGCCCAGATGTCCTCAAGGTCAATCCTGTGCCTGTACTTCTTTTCGTTCATAGTTCCCATATGATTGAGTGAATCGAACTCACCTCTGGATTTGTACGAAGTGAATGGATACAACTGTATCTCCACTCTGGCACTTTCTACTGCCTGTGCTGACGGACAAGATTCTACCATGTTTTCGATGAACAGAGGAAACGTGACGGTTGCTTTCTGCTTTGGTCTCTAGATACTTTGGAATGTTTCCAATTGCCTTAGTACTTCTAGTAAAATCATTTTGTCGATAGGATAGATCGGCAACTTGTAAGTAGAGTCTGTGAATCCCTGTATTCGGATATAAGTAAATCTAGGAAACTAGATAAACCAGGATCCGTATTTGCTGATTAAGCTCTTCGCTTCACGGGTGAGCCTTTGATGGGTTCCACCTTGAAGTAACCGGGTGATGTACATGAGAAAAGCATTATGTACCCAGTGACAATGTGACTTCTTGCTCAACTGCAATTGAGGATAACAGTTATAAACCTTAAGCTCCCTTTCGCCATTGCCGACTACACCTTTGCAGATTAGACCGGCATATCGGTAGGTCCGAGCGAGCGAGTATATTATGTAGGAACCCATATGAAAGGATTTGGTCTTCTCCAAGTTGACCAATTGTTCATGAATACTATCACTAATCATCTTTGACCAGTTGATCATTTTTGTTCCAGAAGATACTTTGTCAATGAAGTAGTACATCCAATTTTCAAAAGGCGCTCCTTGAGGATTACCTACCAATCTGTTCAGCAACAAGACTATGTTTCCGTACTCTTCCTTGAAAAATGGCCTGAGCAATTTCTTGGGCAATCTTTTGGTTGAGGTTGTAGGTTTTTCTAGCCAGATTTTGTTCATGTTTGCCATACAAAGAATTTATTTATCTTCGTATATTTTTTGTGCATCTTTTTTCGACCGGTAGTACATTCGGTGGTAAATTGGAATGCCAAAAGTCTCCTGTATAGCCAATTCGCCTAAATATGCCAATACTCTGCCATCTGGTGCTTCAATCTATCTTTCCTCGGCATTGTAATGCAAGGCGCATTCCATAATTAACTTTGGACATTCAATTGCCGGCAGAAACCCTGCAGCATGAACAATGCCGTTTCGCATCATTTTTTGTGCAATTGGAGTTGGCAAGAGTGTGTCACTTCCATACATTATTTTCTGGAATTCGTCTAAGTCAATATGGCCAAGATCGGTGTCAACAACATTCTTCCATTTGGAGACAATTTTAGACTCCGGCTGCGAACCTTTGCTAGCGAATTTCATTTTCTTTGATGATTCTCCATTGTTTAGCATAAATCTGCAAAAGAAATATTAAAATTGAGAAATTATTTACGCATAAATATATTCCAGCAAACTTGATAAGTTAATTCGTGAAAATAATTATTGCTGGAAATGAAAGAATTAAATTGTTTCGCAAAGATAAATCTTTTCCGGAATAGAGGAAGTAAAATCTGCTTGGCAATGAAAACTGTGTTGCTAGTGAAGAAATTCGCACTTTCAGCCTTTTACTTCAAAAGAAAAAATTAGTTTCTTCACAAACTTCTCTTGCCTTAACAATTTTTCTTCACAACTTCACTTTCAAATGAATGAAAATGAAATGCAAAACCAATTTAAGGTTGAAAGAATCGACCCATTTAGCAAATTTGAATTGTTTCCAATTAATTCAGTCTGATCTTGGCTTATACTTCTCCTTCGAATAGCAATATCCATTCTCAGCACCAGTCGGTAAAGAAAGTTTCTAATTCTGGCACTAGTTGAGTGAAGTTCTTTTTCTTCTCTCTTTTAAAAGAAAATTGCCTAGAGAAAATTCAAATTTTCTCATTAAATGGTTTTGGAAAATAAAATATTAAAATAATATTTTATGTGTTGTTTCCAACCCGTTCGTTAAAATAATTAAATCATGGGATTTAATTATTTGTTAATCCAAAGGCAAATTTAAATTTTAAATTTATCGTGCCTCTGCCTAAGGCAAATTTTAATCTTGCCATGATTTTCTTTTACTGCAAGCGAATTTCATCTTTGCCAAACATGCAATTTGATTTTTCTTTAATTTTCTAATGTCTGGACTTAGGCAAATTTTAAATTTTATTCCTCAAATTTCCATCCTTAGGCAAAAATGACTTCAATTTCAATTTCTCCAAGTATTCTTCATGCCATTCATGTGATTTTTTCCATTTTACCCAGCTTGGGGCGGACTTCATCTTGCAATTGTCATTTAATTTAACATAAGGCAAATTTTCCCTTGTAATTTTCCACTTCCAACCTTCTTGGAGCGGACCTCTTCACAATCCCACCCTTCTCCAACCTTCTTGGGGCGGATTTCACATGTCTCGCCATTTTTCCACTTGGGCGGACTTCAACTTGCCATTGCCATTTTCCTTCTAGGCCGGGCGGACTTCATTGCACCTTTGTAATTTCCATTTATGCTGGGCGAACTTGCTAGTGCCTTGGTATTTTTGCACATGGCGGACTTCATGTGTGCTTTGCCACTTTGATTTATGCTGGGCGGACTTTCACTTCATGTTGCCATCTCCCAACATCTTGGAGCAGGCTTGCTAGTTTCTTTGCCATCTACCTTGGGGCAGACTTGGCTCATACTTAGCCATTTTTCGCATGTTGCTGGGCGGACTTGCTCATCCACTTGTAATTTCTTGGGCGGACTTCCTTGCACCCTTGTAATTTTTCCCTTGCCAATGGTGGACTTGGTTTGAACTTTGTCATTTTTCCATGGGCGGACTTACATGATGCCTTGCCATTTTTTCTTGCCCATGGCAGACTTTACCAGTGTCCATGCGATTTTCCTTACTTCATGCGTGGGCGAATTTAGCACATGCATGTCCATGCCGTGGGCAAATTCCCAGATTTTTCAAAATTTTCACCCATTTTTTCTTTGTAACCTTCTGAAGTTGATGTTGACGAAGCCATGACCTGCACACTTTCCAGAAATAGAAACCCTGCCAAAAATAGAAACTTTCTAAAAATAGCCCCTAAAAAATAGTGATTCCAGAATGGGCTAAAAATGCCAAAAAAAAGTTCCTAAAAAATAGGGGCTCGGGGTGGAAACCCTAAAATTTAGGAAGTGTCAGAATTGACTAAAATGACAATCGATCTTCGTCGACAAGGCCTTCTAAACACTTTGGCGATGTCTGTGCACTGATTCTAGCTCACAATCATTTCTTGACTTGGATGACCTTCAAAAATTCAAATTCTAAGTACCCCACCAAAAGACCAAAATGCAAAGGAAAAACTATCAGGGGGAAAACCACTAGGGTCCCCATTTGCAATGGGGCAATGTGTGAAAAGGTCACAACACCACCTTGATTACATTTTATTTAAGAAAATAGCTCCTGAAGCTACAAAACACTGACAGTTTTCTTGGAGAGGGACATTACAGTGGTCATGTCTTCCAACCCAGTAACATATCAGTATCTGCTCGATATTTCAGAAAATGCCTGATGCTAATTTGAACCAGTGATTACTTGGTGCTTATAATCTGTCTAATGCGAGGTAGCTTAGCTAGGCACTTTAGACATCATTCCCATATGGCTGCACATGGAGCTTTTTTCACTCTCCTACATGTGCTCCAACAATAATCAACCATTTTCTTAGCAATCTATTACATTGACATGGTTCTAAACCTTTTGTCTCCATCTATCCATACCATAAACATAGCATGATATAATCTTCCATGGGTAATGAGGATGGTTTGAAGATTATTCCGATTCTTAATAAATCAAATAAGTGGTACACAAATAAACTATATTTCGTTACTATATATCAAGGTTAATCCTTCTATTTTCTTCATTAAGGTTCATAATCCCTCAGTTTCTTAGGGGATGCATCCCCATTGCACCCCACATCTTTGTATCATTGGACATTCATTTCAGTTCTCGTCTCCCTAGGATTTGTGTGAAACTTCTAGGCTTACCTTTTTCTATCACCATATCATGTTCCTTTTTTAGAATGGAAAAAATTAAGTGAGGACTTATAGCCTTTTCCTTATTTCCTATAGGCTAAGTAATAAAATAAGGAAAATAATTGAATAATATTATTTCAAGTTCAGTTTAGTCACTTTATCTCAAAAGGACAATTTAAGTAATATTATTAATTTAATAAAGTGGCTATATAAATGAGATATTATAATTCCTATATAATATTTTATTTAAAAAAATGTTTTTAAACACTTTGGAAGGAAATTCAAATTGAGGAGGGCAAGTTGGTCATTTTCTTTATCCATTATTGTTATTCCATTTGATCTTATTTCAAGGTTTGAGTATTTTGTTCATCTTCTCATTTGAAGATGAAAAACCCTTGGTGTGTGGAGATTTGGAGGACCAAAACCCTCTTGCATGGTTGCCAGGAGACCAATACTAGTATCGGTATTGGTACGTCTGTTTTTGAAAAATAGGAGATGTGGGGTGCTTGGAGATGCCATTTTTTCAATATAATTTAATAATTTGCTAACATTAAAACTGAAAATATCATGACATTGAACATTCAAAAAGGTCAATGGTGGAACTGTAAGATTTGGTGACAATGCATCGACAAGAATTTCAAGAAGAGGATCTCTTAGTTTGGATAGTGGGAGAACAAGAACAAAGTACATGCTATATGTAGAAGGATTGAAGCACAACCTATTAAGTGTGAGTCAGTTGTGTGACTAAGGGCACATCCTCACATTTCTTGCCGAAGGTTGTGAGATAAGTAAGGAAGGGAGGCAAGTTGCAGAAGCTAGCCGAGTAGGAAATATTCTCTACATTCTGTTCATACTTCTGTTCATCATCCCAAATCTTCCAATCTTGTTTCTTGTAGGGTTAGCTCTAGCATGTGCTTCATAATTCATAGTGCTATGGCTATACTTATTTCTAGCATGCAATCTACAATTTATTGCCTTATGTCCAAATTGATTGCAAATGAAACAATAGCCAGGGAAAGAAGGATAAAACCTATTTGTATGTACCTGTCTCCATGGGGAAGATTTTCTTAATGGTCCTTTCATGGTTTGCCATTGATTCTCCTCTCTTTTGTTTGTTTCACCTTTGATGGTGAAATATACTCTCTCAATTTTTTCTTGATTTTTAGTGAACATTTACAATGTAACCAAGCACCCGTTAAGGTTAGCATAACCCAAAACGTGTATGAAAGAATTCTAACCAAGAATGCACCCTAAAACCACTTAAGGAGGAGGGGCGGGCATATGGTTAGAGGATCCCTAGGATCTACTGAATCAACTATTATAAAGGTTACAGTGAAAGAGAGAGATTAAACTCGACACCAAGAATGTGCACTCAAGATCCTTTGACAGGTGAGGTGCTAACATATGGCGGAGTACTAATGCTGAATTGAAATGTAACAAAGGCGGATAACCAACCAAAGGGACTTTCCATGCTACCACCAAACAGTGGGGGGAAAAGATTACAATTTAAAATACTTCTTCTGCTGCGGCAGACATCCATTGAAGAGTGGGGATTCGCCACTTCAAAGTTGGTATGAAAGAGATTACAATTCAATTTATCCTCACTGGCGGTATACCATCCAGGGGTGCTTAGTGTGAAACTAATTAGATAATGTAGCAATGTTAAAGACTGAAACAGTACTACTGTTAATAGTTTGTACAAATAAGAATGCTGCAAATTACAATGTTTTTCACCATTTTTCAAGCACCAAGTTATATATTGTTTCCATGCCAGAACATAATGAGAAAAGAAGAAGAAAGATGGAAACAACAAATGATTTAATTTTGTTTCAGCAAACTGTAATTCTGGAAATGCCAAATCAACAACTACAAAAATTATCAAATGCTCATAACTCAACCGAATTACCTCCGAATTGCGTGATACCAAGTGCAATGATCAACCAGAAGATAGGCGCCCTTGCTGAGATGAAGAAACAGCCTCAAAACACCAACTATTATTTATGGCACAATTCCCAATGCAAACTGAAATGTACGACCCTCCTTGAGGGGCAATTTTGCTCTTAAAAAATCCACACTCCAAATTAAATTCTAGAAACAGGTAGGAATAGTCGCCCAGACCTTAGGAATGAATTGGCAAATTGCCTAGAACAAAACAAAAATCACTCACTCAGCTGTGAGTAAATTCGACTTTCAGCTGTGAGTAAATTCGACTTTCAGCTGTGTGCAAACAAGAACTGCAAAACTGTAAAAACTCTCCAAAAATTCATCTTTATCTCTATCTGCTAGTCTGATTGAAAAACAACAATAATTCAATTAGGTGTTATCTTGCAAACATGAAATTGAGAAAGGTACTAGCAGGTCAGCATTCCTCGAAGTGCAAAATGAGAATTCATTTCGACAGCATAAGTTTAGCATAACACGAGATAACCAAATGCTGGAGCAAAACCATACTTTTAAAGAAAGAGGGGTGACTGTTCAATTCCTTTAGATGGGACGCCAAAAGCCATCTCACATTTCTATTTTCAAAAAAGACAATCCTCTCAAAAAGGCGTCCAACTTGAGACGAGAGAGAATTTAAATAAAACATTTAAATTCCTGCATGAGGCTCCACCCTTCAAGTCCCTCTTTTAACACAACTTTAAGTTAACACCTTAGGCCAAGGGCTCAATTGAAAATTAGAACAATTTGCCTTTTAATGAAGAATTTCATTAAGTAATATTTTCAAAAGGCCAAAGCTTAATTCTGAATAATTGCTCCAGAGGATATGACGTTGTAATGTCCCGCATTTCGGCGTGATCTTGTTTGATGGTGGTTAGCCTATTACTCAGACTCTCATAGGCTGTCAAGATTGGGTTAGAGGGTCAGTGGCCTTATTTGGTGGGTTTTGTCGTTTCCATTCCTTGAGTTCAATGTTTGGCTCATAGTAGGCCTTGGCAGTGCAATGATTTACAGGTTCTGACGACACGTCGATATACTGAGTTATGAGGGAGATATATTTTTTTTAGTGTATTAAAGTGTTTTACTTTATTTAATGGAATATTATAAAGTCAACTTGATTTTATAATAAAGTGATCACTTAAATTTATTTAAGTGAAATTAAAAACACTTTATTGAAAAGGGCGCCCAATATTTAATTATAAACTATTGGAAAGTGTAAAATACATTTAAATGTATTTTATAATGAAAGTGGCGTCACTTTTGGGAATGCGTGCCTTTTTGAGCATATAAGGCAGTCAAAGGGAAATTCGAACTCTATTATTGATTATTTGACATTTTTCTCTAGCTTTGGCTAAAAACGTGATTTCTCTGAGACAAGGGTTACAAGAAATTACATCTCTGGAGAGCGACAATTCTTCACAAATTGGTGATTGTGAGACTGCGAAATATCAGTTGAATGATTGCATCCATAGGAGCTAAACTTCAGGAGTTCTACAGTGTTTCAGACAGGGTTTTCAGTACAGGTTCTTTCATTTTACAATAAGGAAGAGGGCTTCTTCATTAGAGACGTCTCCTTCAAGATTCATCACAGTTTGCAGTGTTCATTTCCAGTTTCTTGCTTGGCCGTACATTTCAGCCTTGGGAAACGTGCCTCAGGAGGTTAGGCGTGTGAAGGTTCTTGCTGAATTGCCTTCTTTCTTGCATCTTTTGTGCCCCTTTCTTGGCGTCCACCCTTCAAGACTGCTTGCATCCAGTTTCTGTTGGGGAGAAGTCAGATTTGTAGCTCCAACGTCCTATTTTGCCAGTTTTCACCATTTCCGGCTGGCAAGCTTGGATAATTTCTTAATTAAATAATCTGGAGGCTTATGGGTACGTTTATTGTTTGTAATCTTATTGTTAGGGTTATTTAATACTCTCTGCATTTACACTTGATCAATATTAGCTCAGATTCTTGTTTTATGAGCTTTTATATGCTGCTGCCCCTTCTATTTCTCTCTAGAAAATTATCTAAAACCCTTAAAACACAAAAGATAAGCAATTTAACACAAGGGGTTTGAGAGAGAGCCAGTTGGGCTCATCATAGATGTACCGAAGATTGACAACCGCTAATTGCCAAAAATAGTATTTACTATAAATAGTAAATATTGAGGAAAGACCATAAAACCTCTAAAACCGGAAACCTTTGATTTACCTCAATGAGCCTACAGGACACCAGAATAGGTTGATGAGCTGCTGATAGGATCACTGCCAAAAGGGGAACATTACAGATGGATTCTTGAATCATTTGTGAGTAGGTTTTCTGATTTTCCTTATTTGCTTCTTTAGGCGGCTGATTGGTTTTTGAACTTTGCCCTTCAAATCCAACCCCACTCTAGTCACATGTGGTCTCGTGGGCATTTATGATCTTATCTAGAATTCTTGAATTTTTCACATTCTTCAATTCTTGATTTAATTGTGCCATTAGGTTTTGATCCCTATCTACCAAGTGTAGAACTCTAACCAAGGGCACCAACACCTACAAATAATTAAAGTTGAAGCTATAAATTTATAATGAAAATAAATACTTTTAGGGTTAAGATATTTTCTATTTTTTCTAATTATAGGTTTCTGATTTTTGCCTTAATTTTCTGATTTCCAAATCTGGTCCAAAACCCTAGTTTCTGCGGCTCTGATTTTCTGCTTCAGACTTGATCATACACTTATAACAATTACTTAACATGCCAAAAACATCATAACAATCATGCCAATACATGTGCTAAAATCATGGTTGAATTATACAATGATTATACAATGATTCAACACCAAAATGATAGGAAACTTGGATCAGAAGTCTGCTGTTACAATTTCAGAAATATGAAGTCTGCAAATACATTGAATACCATGGGCAAACATGTCTAGCTATAACCTGCTATAAACGCTAGGTTTTATACATACCAATTTTCATGCAAATTTGACCTCCAAATGATGAAAAAGAACCTCTAAGGTGGCGCTCAAGCTTAGGGTTTGAAACCCTATGGTAATAAACCTTCACAACACCAAAAAGGTTGAATCAAATGGGCGCATAGGTGTGCTATATTCGCTGCTACAAGAATGATGTAAATGATGGAATCTCCAAACTGATCAATAAAGCTCAATTGTGAATTTTGGAATGAATCCACCCCAAAAGGCTGAATGGGTTTTCGTCCACACAACCGTTCTACCCAAGGGTTTTCGTCCTAGGGCACTTTGAATGTAATGTCCCCATTTTAGCCATACACTCTTCTGAGTCTGATAGCCTATTTCCGGAAGCCCGTAGGCTTGTCAGAGGTAAAATTAGGGTTTCTTATTTTATAGGGGTTCTAAAGAATTTTTGAAGGTTTGCATGTAAGAGTTTCTAATGCATGTCTGGTGGAGTTTCTAGGATTTTGGAGAGCTTTGGAAGGTTGTAACATGCATCTTCATCTGACAACCTTTCCTGAAACTTGCTATTTTTAGCCGGCACATTGGAGTATCGAGATTTGGATTGCGGATTCTTTTTGGGTTTTCAGAGAGCTTCGTAGTGATATGACATGCAAAGGCATTGGGCAACTTTTCAGAGTTTACTATTTTTAGTAAGCTCTATTTTTGGCAATGCCATCTTGGGTAGTAGCATCAACAGTCAGTTTAGTTTCCATTTCGGGTAGTGCAGTTGGAGCACAATTGGCTTTCAGCATTTTGAGGTTCATTTTGGTAAAATGATTTATTTAAGTCATTGAATATTATATTGCCATGTTGGCCCCCTTGGCCTAGAGATTATGACTTAATGTGGTCATGAAGGGTGGATGCCACATTAAGAGGAGATTAAATATTTTATAATGTTTGTTAAATGTTCATGAGTCTTGGATGCCAAAATGAAAAGAAAAGGAGAATTAAATGTTTAAAAAATTAAATTATCACACAAGAGGTTTAGGCGTCCGTTTTGAAGGATAGATGGAAAGCCAACAGCGACCTTCAATTTTATAAAAGCAGGCCATTGCTCATTCATTCATCATCTATTGTTTAACTTGTTGAAATGCTGCTGGATTGATTTCAGAACCTGGCTAAGGGGAAGCTTAGCGTTTAACAACATTCTTCAGGCTGAAACTATGGTTCCCTAGATGGTCAATTGGGAGTATGCTTCATTCAGAAGTGCATACTGGGCTTCATCGTTGAAGATTTTGGTGATTTTTATCAATTTTATTTTTGTTGGTTTTGAATGGCTGTAGCAAAATTTCAATTACAGCTCTTTGAGAGATTTTTAATTCATTGTGGGTATTTGGCTAATCCATTTCTCTGCTAGTGGCGACCCTTTTTGGTGAATTTTCAGATTTTATCTTTAAATCTGCAATTTTTAGGAGAAGTCGCCCTTCTTCTAGGACTGTACCATGTCATGTTGGAGGTCATTGGAGTTCGTGCTTTCGTTAAAGGCATTTCTTTGCATTATCTAACTCATGTATGCTGGTCGCCTTGCATCAATAAGGAATTATCTTCAGGTTTGGAGTGATGGACGTTGTATTGAGGGACAAAATGAGCATTTTGGTGGTTGTGAAGTTGCTGGTTTAAATTCAGTCTATTTTGGATTTCACGGTGGACATATATTAACATTTGTTATGGTATGCAACTATTGACATGTATATAATCCAACGAGTCCTATCATAATGATTTATCACAGTGCAGAAGTAAATGTGATAGTGTGAATATATATATGGCATCTTCATATTCTTTCTATCCATGATTTATGACTATGTATTTAATCACATATAAATGTAGCAATGCTAAAATCTAAATACATTCTGTCAGATTTGAGTATTGACATTAATCGAATTTAGTTGCAGACAAGATCATCAAGTTCATAGCAATCAGTAATCTAAGTGAGTCGATATACAGGTTGTTTTGCCTTTCCCAGGTGACTACCGAATCAGTCATTTATATTGTTTTCTTGACATTGGACTAAGGGCAGGTTTATTCTGTGCAGGTTGGTCAAGGAATTCCCTGCTAATGTAATTGCGACTTCATTTAAGCATAGAATCCCCTCCCTAGGGTTAACGCATCATAGTGAACCATTTGGGAGATTAGTTATAACAATAGATAATTGAATGGGCCAATGTTTTGTCTACAGGAGGCGGTTAGGTGAGAATAGAGAGATTCTAAGTTTGACGTTTCAGATAGTTCACGGGTTCTACAAATATCATTGTGTTGAATTTGAGAATCGATTGAATAGAAAATGCTAAGTGATAAACTCACCTGTGTTCCTGATGCTGTGATTCTCTTCTTGTTATCCCCTCCTCCTCTCTCCATCGATTCTTCTCTTATATGCCTTGGCGTCCCTATTAGGAGATGCATCATTTGTCTCCTAGGCAGGTGCAACTGTTTTATCCTTTTTGCATTATGCGTTTGATGGCAATGGTATTCGCATAATATATGATTTGCATTATATTATTTAATTTGATGTAAAGAGGTGAAAAGTATTATTATTTTACTACACCATTTACACTATTATTATAATTTTATTTATTTAATTATAATATATCTTTATTTGCTGTTTAGTATACTATATAAAAAATGATTTTTAAAGAAATATGTCAATATTGATTATAAATAAAAATTGTAAAGTTTCCCCTAGGGGGTCATGACAGTGCTCGGTCTTACTTTGTAAGAGACCAGGTGTCTCTCAACCCAAACTCTGGCAGTGTATGCAATGTTTTGTTGCGTTTTCTTGGTTTTTGAGTATTTTTTGTAGTTTTTTGCAATGGTGCGATTTTTAAAGAAATGCTTAAAAAATATAAATAAAATACCAGCAATTTAAATATGACAAAATATAGCTCGGAATCTGAAGATAGATGATGTATTGATCTTCCAGAACGATTACAACTGCTGAACTCAAGCATATAGATAAAAAAAAACTATTTATTGAAAAACTTGGATAAGCTTGCAGCCGCCTGTGATAGAGTATGAAATGGTACGGCTGAATGGTAGAAAATAATCTCCCACCTCGAAATTGCTGCAATAACTCCACAAACCCTAGGCGCCACCTCTAGAAGTGAAATCGCCCAAAAAGGCAAGGCGTTTTGGACAAGAAGAGAAGTACGGCCTTGCTGCTGCAAAAGTACGTCTTGTACTAACATTAAAGAAATCCGTACAATCTCGTAATGTGTGCCATATGCTAGATAAAACATTGTCAATGGAAATAGTCATTGTTGAAAGATAATCGATCAAGAACTCTGAATCTGTACTCCACAATATGCACTGTAATGACCTCTGAATGAAGCCACTCAACTGACAATCTTCAATTGGTATTGCACAGTCTCAGTATGCCTGATTCTGAAGAGGGAACGTTCTCCAAAATCCAATGATCTGCCGAAACCCTTGTTTCACAAACCCCAATGCTCTCAGAGAGAAAAGACAAATTAGAATAATCATAACATAATGAGTTCTATTCTGCCTTTTAGAAATAAATACTTTCTCACAAGTTCGACCCTCCTCAAAAAGCAATATTAAATGCATTTAATAATATTAGATTAGCCTCTCTTGACTTAGGCACTTTTAATTAATAAATGGCATTTAATTAAATGTGTAATAAATACTCATTTAATAATCAATTCTTCTCATTTATTATAAAGTCATTAAAATACTTTATAATAAGCCATTTAAATAATTAATTACTTTAATATTTCGCTTAAAGTGACTTTATAATATAAAGTCATAATAATAATCATTTAATTATTATTAAATGCCCCTTTATTCTCCATTTGCCCGATAAACTGTCAAACTGGGTCGAAACTGAGATAGCCAACTGAGCCAGGTGCCCTGCCAAAAATAGTAACCCTGATGACTTGACTTACTATAAATAGTAAGTGCCTAAATAACACTTTGTAAGCATCTACAAAGGTCCAAACCTGGATCAACTGATGGAGTAATGTCCCTAACCATTGGGTAACTGCAAGAGAAGACCCTCTAATCACAACTGCCAGCCTACGAGGGTCAAAATAATAGGCTCACTCCTCAACAAACAATGTCAGCTAAAATGGGGACATTACATAGTTTGTTGACAAATGATGCATTCTCTAATATGTTTGATAACGTCCTCCTTTAATCCTTTCCAAGAGAACCTCTTCCCAACCTATTGGTAAGTCTTGTAATATCTAGCATGTCTTACTAGTTGTGCCTTATGGAATGCTTTCAAAATCTTCTCCTTCATTTTGGATGCTAGGGTTAGGAAGATTCTATCCTTATAAAAATTAAGGCCTTATTTAACTATATATTTATTATCTTTCACTATTCCATCAAGGAGATTAGTAGCAAAAGCATTCTTAATTAACAAAAATAATGAAAATATAACCTAAAGTAGGTTTCTTATAAAGTGCACCAGCTAGAACATTATTTTTACCTTTAACATTTTCTATATCAAAGTCACCTACTTTTGTTGCTTGTCATTCAAATCCTTTGATTACAAAAGAACTTCAAACTATTGTGATTAGTTTTTACCATGAACCTACCACACACAAGATGTTTGAATTTCATGAAGGCATGCATGATGGTCAACATTTCCTTGTGCTTCCGACTCTCAAATGCTATAGGATGCCCGTTTTGCATTAGTACTTTAATTCTTTCTCTGGAAACAACACACAATAAAACAATTGGCATGCATTGAACAATACATAGGCATTTTAACAAATAGTTTGTAAGCATACGCCATTGCTGATATCTCATACATTAAGTGTTCATTTACATTCATAAATATATTTCGTGACCAATTTACAAGACAAAGTACAACAATTACTACTATTTTTAACCTTTGGCCAACAATTGATAAAGAAACATTCTGTCAAACAATTGTCATGTAAATTGAATTCTAAATAAAATGATACCCAACATGCTTGCTACAACAAAAGGATGGTGCAACACTGTCTTATGTTGTAGAATGACTGATGATTGATCTGAAAATGATGCACTACTACAGTAGATGAAATTTGAGGTCATTCCCACTCTATTGCAGCAAAATTCAGATTGTTATGATCTTGTTGATGGCTGCAATTCTCACTAGAAGTCTGTTGTCTATGCCAAATAAAATTGAACTGTCTACCTTTCTTGATGATGTAACTAACAATATAAATATAATATTCACCTCCACATTTCACAAATAATTTGCTACGCAAATGTAATGTTCCTAGAAAAATCTGACCTTGTTTTCCAATTTTCAGGCCTTGGACATTTTGTCAAACAATTGTCATATAACTTTTGTAGTTGCTGTTTTGGATTTCAGTTTGCCGTGTTTCTTTTTTATGATTGCCAATGATAATATAATGCTTGAAAATGAATGCTAAAAAGCTTATCAAGTAGTAAGGATGCAATGCAAGTTTTTTTTGTGCTTTTCAAATGCATATATATGACTTAATCTAATGCAAATGAACACCTACAGCTAGAAGACATTTTGTCAAACAATTTGCTGCCAAACTCCTAATGCCTCCAAAATGATATTGCAATTGAATGAAAGTAATTACAATCTGGAAATAAAGTGCAATCAGACCTATTACATTTGAGTTTCCACTCTTCTTTTCAACATGAATATGACTGAAACTATATGGCCAAACTACTGTGTATAGGACAGCATTACATATGCAACCTTATTACTATTTTATGACTGTAATTACAATGCCAATGTGCTGATTAAGTCAGCAATTGATTCCTATATGATAATGTGACTCTAAATGCAATAAACCACCAAATTGAAGAACCTGATATAATATGGCCGCCAGCATAAACTTATTCGAATCTCCTTGAAGTGGCTGTCTTTGTTCTCCAAAATGCTGCGCTGTCTTCTTGATGCCCCACAACCTTCCTTGAATAATCTCAGATTTTAATACACTTTCTCTCCCAAAATCGGACCTATCCTTAGTGCGCCCAGCTTGAGGTATGATCACAGAATTTTGCAAGCCAGCATTAAGAAAATCGACCCACCAACAAAGTCGACCCTTTCAAGCAAAGTCGTCCTTCCTACAGGACTGAGATTCTCCACCAAAAATCTGCCAATCCTCTTCTTGAATCAATTTCCTCCAATTGTCAAAATTTGGCCAATGGCCACTAAATTTTGGCACAATGTGAAAGACTGATTTATCTCTCACACCCTTCCAGCTAGGGTTGATATTGCACAATCGAAACCAGTACTTTAGAGTCTTCAAACCCTTAGCCAAATTTCTAAGCATTCAAGCTCACCAATGTAGTAGAAAAGATGTCAACAACCCAGATGCCCAAATGCAAAGAGAAAATCCCATTATAAAGAAATTTCTCCAAGACTCCAAGAAGATTCTAGAATAAAATATTATTTTATTCTATTAAGTTACTTGTTGATATTATTTTATTATTAGTTGTAAGTGGTCAAATATCTTTAGTGTAGTTGGCCGTAGTCGGCTAGTTGTTATACTTCAATAAAACTATAGTTGTAGTGGGAATAATTAATGGCATGTGCAATCGGGTAATTATGTCTTGATTAGTTGTAACGGGTTGTTGTGGAACATCACGATGGGTGGTTACTCAACCATTGCCGAACGTTATATATACTCAGTTGTGTAGTCGGGAAGGGGATTATGATTCCATGATTGATAGTACGGGAATACTTTGTGATTGTACATGGTGGTATTTGCTGGAAATGAATATAAGCATCTCATGATTCAAGCATATTATGCTGTTCTATTCTATGTGTTGCATATAGTTCAGTTTACTTCCTCTGTGCGGAGTACGTTAATATATACTCAGTGAGGTAAATATTTGGCGCTGTTGCCTAAGCGGACTAGGGAAGCACTCGTTACTATGGCAGCGTAATGAGCCGATTGACGAAGGAACCCATAGAAACAAATGAAGAAAGAGAGGACGACTTGACACAGGATTTGATAAATCTCTGGAACATATCCCTACGAGATCATGTACGGAGGGAAGCCCTCAGGCGAGAAATCCTTGAGGCAGTTGTTTCGGATCGACTCGAAGTGAACGACGAGGTTGATCACCTTCTCCACTGCATGCCAAGTTTATTGGCCCGCCATTCAATCATCCTACAAGACCTTCAGGCGGAGGAGGAACATGAACGCCAAAGGCAACAAATCTTGCAGCGGTACGAAGAACGAACCAAACGGGAATGGGAAGGATGAGACACTAGCCGGAGACGTACCCCTGGCAACCAACAATGATCGCGTGAAAGACTTGTAATGCCCGTACGACTGAACAAAGACAAGAACCGAATACCATTCGGGCACGAAACAGAGGACGAAAGAATTCAGTGATCATTGAGAGTACAAGAGCAAGAAAACCGGCGGCAAAGATTAAGGCAAGTAGATAAGGAATTGAATGAAGATTTAATTGAGATAAATCAGAGTATTAAAATAACAAATGCAAATCTTGAGTAGATAGATCAATCTATCAATAGAGCACATTAGAGTTTTGTGGAAGGGAGGGACAAGGAACCATTCGTCACCCTGTACGTAGAAAAATATAAAAGCCAAGAAAATGAAGATGAATTGAGTGGTGAACTAGAGATCATCCAATGCATTCGGGAGTTGTCCATATCGGATGACGACGAAGGGCTGAGGATAGGGAGATCTGAGCCCAAGACCCCTTGGCAGAGGGAGCACCGGAGTGGAGCCCAGGAAACTCAAGGTGTAGAGGACGCTGACGGGGGACGAGAAAGTGACTCGTACGTGGACAAGAGTGCAGGTGACGCACCGGAACGTAACGGGGAAACCGGTTCAGTTGGGCTCAATATACAAGGAGGACAGCGGGGCAGGATGGTGACTCTAGAATGACAAAAGCTGTCGAAGTTTACGGGGAATGGGTCAGAGGATCGAGTACGACACTGCAAAACGTGTGAGACAATTTGGATAGCGAGTGGAGAAGATGACCCGGATAACTGGCTGAAAGTGTTTCTGGCGACACTCAAAGATAGTGCCGTCGACTAGTACTCAGAGTTGGACCAAACATAGAGAGCTTCGTGGAGGTTACTGAAGCAGGCAAGCAAGGGAAGCACATGAGTGTGTGGACCTACAACCGGAAATTGAAGGACCTGCTGGGAAAACTTGAGTCACAGGCAGCAGATGGCTTAAAGAAGAGATGGTTTATTGAAGATTTGCATCCCTCGCTACATAAGAAAATGAAGGTGGTACCTCCATCATCGTACACTGAAGCATATAACCGTGCGATGGATATTGAAAGCGAGAACAAGACATCCTCTAGAGCAAAGAAGCATGATGATGAAGAAAGCGTGGGGGAGAGTGAGGATGAATCAAAAACCGTACAAGCTCTTCGCCGTGAAATGTTGAGAATGATGAAGGAACAAAAAGCGGACAAAGAAGGGTCTAAGGAGGTGACTGAACTATGGTGTATGAAATGTAAAATAGAAGGCCATACGAAGGCAAATTGTCCAAAGAAAATGTTCTGTGGCATCTGCCAAGTGATGGGACAATCTGTTAAAGAATGACCGTACAATTTGAAAACACGGAGTTCGCAAGTGTTCTTCACACAGGGGGAACAATCCACATCTCCGACCACACCACCTAAACCTCAGAATAACAACTCATCCCCTGGCGGCTATCACAACAATCAGAGAAATAATACGCTAAGAAGCAAAATCCAATATGACAGCAAAGGTCGACCCATGATCCAGTGCCGGAGATGTAATGAATGGGGTCACTTTGCCAGGGAATGCCAGAACAGTCAAGGCGTCGGGGGGAAACTATGCAAGTGGTGTGGTCCGAGAGGCCACAAAGACATTGACTGCCCGAAGCAGAAAGGTACCAATATACTGGAAGTAGCCGACGAAGAAGTCCTGGCACTTACAAGGGCGCAGACAAAGAAGGCCAGCTATCCGGACCCTCGTACGGAGAAAGAAAGACTCCGAGAAGTAGGGACAAAAGTGGAAGAAGCAATGGAAAATGAACAGAGAACTTCCAAAGCAGCTAGTATGCTGTTGCAGTCAGAGTTGGAAAAGAACATCGTACGACAGGTGCTTCATACAACTGTACCAATCAAGGTAACAGACCTTCTACAAACGATGCCTCAACTAAGAGTAGCACTCACAAAGGTCATGATAGACAATACTTAGGTGGGCCTGAATGAAGACACCATAGACCCGACAGGAGGAACCACGAACCCAACACTACTGGCAATAAGTGTTGGGAGGAAACCGACGGTCATACAAATGGAAATCCTGGGGATGACACTCTCCAATACCATCGTCGACGGAGGATCGAGAGTTAATGTACTACCTGAGGATACATGGAAGAGCCTCGGGAAGCCCACACTCTGGCCGCTGACATTCCAAGTGGTTGGTGTTGATCAATATAATATCAAACCGATCGGTACTCTAATGGCACAGAAAGTGTTGATAGGTATCCAACAATTCTTATTGAATTTTGTCGTCATCCCACTAGAGAGAAAAGCGTACGACGCACTACTTGGACAGGGACGGCTGATTGTTGCCAAGGCGAACCATAATTGGAAGAGGAATATGCTCTCGATAGAGAACCATGGGAAGAAGTATATTATTGATTTAAAGAATCAGGCGGTCAGTGAGGACTTGGCTTCTTTTGAATCAAAATTTGACGAAGGATCCGATGTCGATGAAGAAGGGAAGATGATGGAGCCAAATGAAGAAGGCGTATTGGAAACTGGAAGTTGTTCGGAAGATGAAACCAGTTCATTGAATGGGTTATTTCATTGGCAGATGGAGGATTATGAAGTTTTCCACCTAGATTGCAACATGTTGCAGATCAAGGAAGGGGAAGAAGGCAAAGATAAGGGCTTGGCCAATGAGACATTCCTGCCAGAGTATGGCAAGTATAAGGAAGGTACGACAAAATTAGACGAGACACCAGCGCATAAGCTTGTACAAGAAAAACTCATTGTAATGTCCCCTTCCAGTTGACATTTCTCAATGCTTGAGATTAGCCTATTATGTGACCCTCGTAGGCTGATAGGGTGGATAGAGGGTCTGGTTGAGGCTTGGCTTGGCTTCTGTTGGCAGAATCATTCAGTTGGCTTTCGTTCGGGGTTGTTCGAACATCATTTGCTTGACTTACTATTTTTAGTAAGTGGAGACACTCAGCAGAGCACCCCTGCTATTTTTAGCAGTATGGTTTGGTCGTGTGCGGATTCAGTCACTTATCATTTGGCTTCAGACGGTTCGTCATTTGGACCTGTTTTGAGAGAGATATTAATATTTGTTTGCTAAAATAATATTAATTAATTAAAGGCTATATTATAAAGTTATAATATAATTAAATATTACAACTTAAGTGGCTTAAAGGAAGGGGTCAACCAACATGAAGAAGGGGCCACTTTTCAATTATATTTTATAGTTAAAAGTGCGTTCGAAACTATGGAATTATTAAAAGAAGAATTCGAACTTTATTTAAATGATGTCTTTTTGAGAAAAGTCGACCTTCTTGAGAATATAAGGATTTTCATTGTGGAGAAAGGGCATTATGTTATGAAAGACTTGATCACTTATTCCTTCAGAGAACGGAGCCAAGGGTTTCAGTTATCTGTTTTGCATTGGAGAACGAGCCATCTTCAGTGTTGCAGTTTAGAGGTTGTGAAATATCAGCTGATTTATTGCTTATCAGAGAGGTAGCTTCATTTAGAGGTTATCACAAAACTTATCAGAGATTATATCTTCAGGGTTTGGATCCGGAAATTATCAGACTGTGAGTTATTTTGGGGTGCCTAACTTGTTTCACATCTGGCATCTTTACCAAGGCCGTACGGATTTCTTGCTGCTGCTGGGGCCGTACATTTGCTGCTGCTAGGGCCGTACCTTCAAGTATAGGCCGTACTTTTCAGTCTTGGGCAAATCGCCTTATTCTTTGCCTTCTGACTTCACCACTTTTGGGCACCTACATCTCTAGACCCTTTTGCAAGCATCTGGCGGAGGGAGAAGTGTTTATTTATGCTGGCCATACTAATCTACTTCATTCTGGAGCGCCTGTAATCAGCAAATCAGGTTTTTAATTAATGTGATCAGCTTTGTCTTTTAATTTGCATGTTAGGGTTTGAATTTTGTAAACACCGTGAAAGTGTAATAAAACTATCGGCTATTGATTCGGAGATTCAATTCTGTCAGTTTTCAGCTTATAGAATTTATATTAGATTTTTAAAGCAATTTCTTGAAAATCGCATTTCTTCTGTTTATGTAAAAATAAAAATCACAAAAAACATCAAAACAATCAAAACAAGCAAAAAAATAATCAGTTTAGAAACAGTGGGAATAGGGGTTTCTACAGTGGTTTCAGAGCGGCTTCTTGCCATCCTTGTGGGGTTTGAAAACCGTTCTGTTCATGCACCATAGTGATAGAGAAAAGAGATATTATCAGAGGGAAAATAGAAAAACTTGGCAGCCACCACTTATTCCGGCAGGTGAGACGGCTACAGGTTTGATAGGTGTTCAGTCTGGTTCTTCTTCTGGAGCGTCTGTACAGGATACAGGCATGGGTGACAGAATAGAGATTCCTCGAGATCCTCGGGAGGAAGATGCAGAGGTTAGACAGACTCTTAGAGATTTATGGACAGGTTAGCAGTAGGTAGCTGTGTATTACAGCAGTTGACCCTGGTTATACAGAGGATGGGTACACCAAGGAGACCATCACCACGTCGTGACGAAGACAGGAGTGAGGCAGGTTCACAGAGGATACTCAGGACTGTGTCACGGACAGCAGATAGGCCTACCCGTCTGACTTTTGTGAGACAGGAGGCCAATGGGCTTTTGGCAGATGAGGAGCTTGAGGCAGTGTTTGCTGATATTCTTATGGCAGCAAACGACGAGTGGGAGTTATTGACCCCAGAGGTCAGGAGAGGATCACTTTTGACAGGTTTATCACACAGAGGCGAGAGCATCACAAGAACAGGCCGGATAGGAGGCCTAGGTAGCAGAATGGTGACCTGAAGCACGCCACAAACAAGCTCACTCTAGCTATGTTTGACGGTAGCGGTAAGGTTACAGCTCAGACTTGGATCAGTAAACTGGATACTTTCCTTACATTGCGTCCCATGGAAGAGGAGGACGCTATCAGATATGCTACCTTACACCTTGAGGGAGTAGCTTACGACTGGTGGCATCATGGGATGGTGACACTTCAGCACGATCGTATCACCACTTACCAGGAGTTCGTAGACAGATTGGTGGAACGATTCGACAAGAAAGACCCTGAGTCTTACTTCAGAGACTTGGCACAGTTGAGACAGGTTGGTAGTTTGGAGGCCTATATAGGAGACTTCCAGAGGTTGTCCGTGATGGTTCCCAACATATCAGAGAGGCATCTAGTTGTGCTCTTCGTTGAGGGGTTGTTGGAACCATTGAGAGGTTGGATCAAGGCGTTCGATCCTCTTTCACTACAAGAAGCTATGAAGAAGGCACGCATCATGGAACTTGCAGCACCATCCAACAAATTCAACTCCAAGAATACTTCTTCATTTAGGGACAATAAGGGATTTAATAAGAATAAGGAGAGATCTGATTTTAAGAGTGACTCAAAGGGTAAATCAGCAGCACCCTTCGATCGTGAGACTCTTAATGATTTGTGCAGGAAGAAGCTTTGCTTCTACTACAAGGGTCCCTGTGACGCTAACCATGATTGTCCTTTGCGGCCTAAGGGTAAGGCCAATAGAGTTATGTGGGCTTATTATGAGGATTCGGAATCTGAGAATTTTGAACAGCAGGAGAGTTTCGAGGAGTCAGAATCAGAGGCTTCAGAGCCTAAGGCAGAGGCAGAGTCAGAGCTCGAAATCCAGGAGGCACGGTTGTCGAGTATTCAGCAGGAGGGATCTTTCAGACTTCATGGAGTTTTGGCGGGTCAAAAGGTTATCACCCTTCTAGATATAGGAGCCACCCACAATTTCATTGATGCTAGATTTGTGGAGAAGTGTGGACTCATAACCGAGGAGTTTGAGGGCATCCGCGTTAAGGTAGTTGATGGTTACACTCTCAGGTGTGATCGTATGATCAAGGATCTTCCTTTGTGCCTGAATAATTATGAATTCAAGGCTGATTACTATGTAGTGAATATGGGAGATATTGATTTAGTTTTGGGCATGAAGTGGCTTCATTCCCTTGAGGAAGTTACACTTCGCCTCAAAGACATGGAGATCCGGTTTGAGGTGAATGGGAAGACTCATATACTGAAGGCCATCCGGGACAGTAACGTCAGGACTATTTCCTTCCGACGAATGGAGAGACTCATGCGACATGACATGGTTGAGTGGGCTGCCGAGTGCACTTTGACACCTATACAAGAGGGACAGCATAAGATCGAGTATCATCCTGACATTCAGCAGTTGAGAGTTAAGCATGAGAAGGTTTTCCGTGACATTCCACCAGGGAGACCTCTAGACAGGGGTATTGAGCACATCATAGAGCTTGAGGAGGGCGCTAAGCTTGTCATGATTACTCCTTATAGGCATCCAAAGCGGCTTAAGGATGAGATAGAGAAGACTATCAAGGAGCGGCTTGCTATGGGTCACATTCGACCAAGTAAATCACCATTTGCTTCTTCAGTTGTCCTAGTGAAGAAGAAAGATGGTACCCTTTATATGTGCATCGATTACAGAGTCCTAAATAAGAGGACCATCAAAAACAGGTACCCCATACCTCGTATAGATGAGCTTATTGACGAGCTCCATGGTGCCTGTTATTTCACGAAGATAGACTTGAGATCAGGATATCACCAGATTAGAGTCTGTGAGCAGGATGTTGAGAAGACTGCTTTCCGTTGTCATTGTGGACACTTCGAGTTTGTGGTGATCCCATTTGGGCTAACCAACGCTCCAACGACATTCCAGTCCACCATGAACAGGGTCTTCCACTCACATCTGAGGAGATATGTACTTGTCTTCTTCGATGATATTCTGATTTACAGCAGGACTTGGTAGGAGCATTTGGCTCATCTGGATACCGTACTCAGCATTTTGGAGGAGGAGTCCTTGTACGCCAAGGAGTCCAAGTGTGATTTAGGGATGACTGAGTTGTTATACTTAGGCCATATTATCAGTGCAGAGGGAGTGCGGATGGATCCTGAGAAGATCCGTGCTATCGTAGATTGGCCTACTCCAGCGAACCTTACACAGCTGCGAGGATTCTTTGGGTTATGTGGTTTCTATCGCAGATTTGTTAATGGTTATTCACGCCATGCAACACCTGTGACGAATTTGTTGAAAAAAGGTGCATTCTGTTGGACTCCTGAGGCATAGGAGTGTTTTGTGAGGTTCAAGGAGCTGATGACTACATGTCCAGTGTTAGCACTGCCAGATTTTACGAGGCCTTTTGAGCTTCAGTGTGATGCTTTTGGTGAGGGCATTGGCGCAGTGCTTATGCAGGACAAGCACCCGATTGTTTATGAGAGTAGAAAACTCAGAGGACCAGAGAGGCTCTACAGTATTTATGATAAGGAGATGCTGGCCATAATGCACGCCTTGGCCAAATTCAGGCAATATCTCGTGGGCAGTAAGTTTTGTATTAAAACTGATCACAATAGCTTGAGGCATTTCCTGGGGCAGCGAGATTTAAATGACCGTCAGCAGAAGTGGGTGAGTAAGTTACAGGCATACGACTTTGATATTACCTACATCAAATGTACCCAGAATGTTGTTGCTGACGCTCTCTCACGCCGGCCTTATCTGAATTCTATGGTACATATTGCAGAGGATTGGAGGCATTTGATTGTGGCAGAGTATGCCAAGGATACTTGGGCATCTGGTTTTGTAGAGGGATCGATGGTGGACACCAGGTACACACTTGTGAATGACTTGATCATTTACAAAAACAGGATTTTCTTGATGCCAGGATCTAAGATGAAGAACACCATTATGCGAGCCTTTCATGATGTACCCACAGCAGGGCATTCCGGGTACTTCAAAACATACAGACAGATTCGGGAAAGGTTTACATGGAAGGGTCTTAAGGTAGATGTTCTTCAGTATGTGCATGAGTGCCCTGTTTGTTAGCAGAACAAGTAGGAGAACATGTATCCGACAGGATTGTTGCAGCCACTTCCGATTCCTGATAGGAAGTGGGAATGCTTGTCGATAGATTTTATTACGGGCTTGCCCAAAGCCCAGGGACGTGATTGCATATATGTAGTAGTGGATTGGCTGACAAAGTATGCCCACTTCTTTCCGATCACCACCACTTACATAGCTACACAGGTAGTAGAGGTCTTCTTCCGTGAGGTTTTCAGATTACATGGGTTGCCGCGGAGCATAGTTAGCAACAGGGATAGTCGGTTCCTGAGTCACTTCTGGCAGGAGGTGTTCAGACTTTGCGGGACCGAGCTTACATCGAGCACCAGTTACCACTCGCAGACCGATGGTCAGACAAAAATAGTGAACAAATGGGTGGAAGGCTACCTTAGGAATTACATTGCAGGGCAGCAAAAAGCGTGGGTCAAGTGCATATATTTGTGCGAGTATTGCTACAATACTACTTTTCACATGACCATTCAGATGTCCCCCTTCATGGCGTTGTATGGTTATGAGGTGCCTAGTTTTCTGGATTTGCTACTGAGTGACTGTAGAGTGCCGAGTGCTGGAGATTTATTACAGGAGAGTCAGGACACTATGAGGGCTTTCAAGGAAAATATTGCTAAGGCACAGAATCAGCAGAAGCAGTACGCAGATCAGAAGAGGACAGAGAGATCTTTTGAGGTGGGAGACATGGTATATCTCATGCTGCAGCCCTACCATCAATCTACTCTTAGGAAGAGTGGTTCGGAGAAGCTTAAGCCACGGTATTATGGTCCTTTCAAGATTCTGAGGCGTGTTGGAGAGGTGGCTTATGAGCTAGAGCTTCCGGCGGATAGTAAGGTCCATAATGTTTTTCATGTGTCACGTCTCAAGAAGGCGTTAGGACATCGTGTGGTGCCTTCGGCAGTATTACCTCCCTTAGATGATGAGGGAAAGTTGATCTTAGTACCTGAGTCGATCTTGGAGTACAGAGAGAGACAGTTGCGCAGGAGGACTGTCAGGGAATATTTGGTGAAATGGAGAGATTTACTAGTGGAGGATGCTACGTGGGAGAGAGGATATTTTGCAGCATCCGGAGTTGAGATTGCTTGAGGACAAGCAATTTCAGGAGGGGCGGACTATAATGTCCCCTTCCAGTTGACATTTCTCAGTGCTTGAGATTAGCCTATTATGTGACCCTCGTAGGCTGATAGGGTGGATAGAGGGTCTGGTTGAGGCTTGGCTTGGCTTCTGTTGGCGGAATCATTCAGTTGGCTTTCGTTCGGGGTTGTTCGGACATCATTTGCTTGACTTACTATTTTTAGTAAGTGGAGACACTTAGCAGAGCACCCCTGCTATTTTTAGCAGTATGGTTTGGTCGTGTGCGGATTCAGTCACTTATCATCTGGCTTCAGACGGTTCGTCATTTGGATCTATTTCGAGAGAGATTAATATTTGTTTGCTAAAATAAATATTAATTAATTAAAGGCTATATTATAAAAGTATAATATAATTAAATATTATAGCTTAAGTGACTTAAAGGAAGGGGTCGACCAACATGAAGAATGGGCCACTTTTCAATTATATTTTATAATTAAAAGTGTGTTCGAAACTATGGAATTATTAAAAGAAGAATTCAAACTTTATTTAAATGATGTCTTTTTGAGAAAAGTCGACCTTCTTGAGAATTTAAGGATTTTCATTGTGGAGAAAGGGCATTATGTTATGAAAATCGACTTGATCACTTATTCCTTCAGAGAACGGAGCCAAGGGTTTCAGTTATCTGTTTTGCATTGGAGAACGAGCCATCTTCAGTGTTGCAGTTCAGAGGCTGTGAAATATTAGCTGATTTATTGCTTATCAGAGAGGTAGCTTCATTTAGAGGTTATCACAGAACTTATCAGAGATTATATCTTCAGGGTTTGGATCCGGAAATCATTAGACAGTGAGTTATTTTGGGGTGCCTAACTTGTTTCACATCTGGCATCTTTACCAAGGCCGTACGGATTTCTTGCTGCTGCTGGGGCCATACATTTGCTGCTGCTAAGGCCGTACCTTCAAGTACAGGCCGTACTTTTCAGTCTTGGGCAAATCGCCTTATTCTTTGCCTTTTGACTTCACCACTTTTGGGCGCCTACATCTCTAGACCGTTTTGGAAGCATCTGGCGGAGGGAGAAGTGTTTATTTATGCTAGCCGTACTAATCTACTTCATTCTGGAGCACTTGTAATCAGCAAATCAGGTTTTTAATTAATGTGATCAGCTTTGTCTTTTAATTTGCATGTTAGGGTTTGAATTTTGTAAACACTGTGAAAGTGTAATAAAACTATCGGCTATCGATTCGGAGATTCAATTGTCAGTTTTCAGCTTATAGAATTTATATTAGATTTTTAAAGCATTTTCTTCAAAATCGCATTTCTTCTGTTTGTGCAAAAATAAAAATCACAAAAAACATCAAAACAATCAAAACAAGCAAAAAAATAATCAGTTCAAAAACAGTGGGAATAGGGGTTTCTACACTCATCAAGTACGAGGAATCGACACTCAAAAAGGTGAATCTTGGGGAACAAGAAAAGCCTAGGGAGATTCTCATTGGTGATGACTGGGAGCCCGTACTAAAAGCAGTGACATTTAAAATATTCATGGAGTACAAAGACACCTTCGACTGGACGTAAAAGGATTTGAAAGGCATACCACGGGAGCTGTGCGTGCATAGGATTCCCCTCGTACCAGGAGCCCAACCCGTATGGAAGAGACCCTATAGGATGAATAAGAACTATGCTGCAAAGGTACAAGAGGAGATCGAGAAGATGTTGGAGGCGGGCATCATTTTCAAAGTGAATGTCAGCGAGTGGGTGTCACCAATTGTCATTTCTTTGAAGAAAGAATCGGAGCATATCCGGATGTGTTGACTTCCGATGTTTGAACGTAGTAACTGTCATGGACCTGTTTCCAATCCCCTTCACCGACATCATCTTGGAGGAGGTCCCTGGGCATGAAATGTACTCGTTCTTGGACGGGTTCTTCGGATATAACCAAATTTGTATTGCCGAAGAAGACAAAGTTGAAGACAACTTTTGTGGTCGAAGATGGAGTGAACGCGTACAACCGGATGTCATTCGGGTTGTGTAACGCACCAACCACGTTGCAAAGGATAATTTTGGACATATATGACAGGATGTCGGTGGGCAACTTCAGGGCGTTCCTAGACGACTGGTCCATTTTCAGTGACAAGGAGAAACATCTCAAGGCTCTTGGAGAATGCATGGAGAGGTGCAGAGCAGCACACCTGACGTTGAACCCAAAGACATGTAGGTTCATGATACCACAAGGAAAGTTACTGGGGCATATTGTGTGCAAAGCTCGGCTAAAGACCGATCCTGATAAAATAAGAGTTATTGTGCATATGGAGGCTCCGGGAAACGTCACAGGTGTAAAGTCCTTTCTCGGCCATCTCGGGTACTATCGGAGGTTCATCAAGAGCTTTGCACAAGTATCATACCCTCTTGACTTATTGACAAGGAAGGGACAACCCTTCATATGGACAAAAGAACAAGAAAAAGCATTCAACGAACTGAAGGACCGGCTAATCAGTTCACCTATCCTGGCGTACCCAGACTGGGACAAGGAATTCCATGTACATGTGGATGCCTCAAATTTCGTCATTGGAGCAACACTCGCGTAAGTAGGAGCACACGGGTTGGACCATCTAGTATGTTTTGCCAGTCGGCTACTCTTGAAGGCGGAGAAGAACTATAGTACGACTGAGTGCGAAGCATTGGGGATGGTTTACTCCGTACAAAAATTCAGGCATTATTTGCTGGCTACGCCATTCACTTTCTATGTGGACCATCAAGCCCTAATGTATTTGGTGAACAAGCCTATAATCCAGGGAAGAGTGAGTAGGTGGCTGCGATTGCTTCAAGAGTTCACATTCACTATCATAGTACGACCGGGGAAGAGCCATGTGATCGCTGACCAGTTGTCAAGGATATAGTCGGGCGAACTTGCAGAAGGAGGGGTGAACAAAGATTTTCCCGACGCGCACCTGTTTCAAATTGCAGTACTCCCTTCATGGTAAGAAAAGAGCGGAGAATACTTTTCCACATCCACATTTCCAAAGGAAATGGTACCGACGGAGAGGAGGAAGCTCGTACTGAAGAGCAAGACATTTCAGCTAATTAATGACTTGCTGTACAAGATGGGGTCTGACCAAATCCTCCGAAGATGTGTCATAGAAGAGGAAATACTAGGGGTATTGAAGGAAGTACACGAGGGTCTGGCTAGCGGACATATGGGCCCGAATGCTATGGCGAGAAAAATTATCTTGGTAGGACTATGGTGGTCGACAATGCACACAAACTGACGGGTGTGGGCGTTGGGATGTGATACTTGCCAGAGGGTAGGGACTCTGAAGTGGGATTTTATGCCACTCTATCCATCCCAACCACAGGAGTTGTTTGAACGATGGGTACTGGATTTTATTGGGCCACTAAAGGTAAGTCACCTTCACCGGTGCCGATACATTGTGGTAGCAACAAAATATCTCATGAAGTGGGCCGAAGAACGAGCATTGCCAGATAACATAGCTCAGAGTACAACCAGACTCATCTATGAGCAGACAGTGACATGGTATGGGATTCCAATCCAAGTTACGAGTGATCGGGGAGGACACTTTGTGAACCACGTCATCCGACTTATGACAACGGAGTTCCGGATATTTCACAACTTATCAAGCCCGTACTACCTATGAGCCAATAGTCAAGCATAGTCTACAAATAACGTGTTAGTGTCAATCATTCACAAATCATGTGGGGTAGAGGAAGCTGACTGGGAAGAGCGGCTACCGACCGTCTTGTGGGCGTACCATACGACGTATAAACTGACAACAGGACACACCTTTCCAGTTGATGTACGACTAGGAAGCAGTGGTACCAATGGATGAAGATGGTACCCAGCCTAAGGATAGCTGTGGAGAACTGGTCAAGAGATACAGAGAGTTCGAAGGAACGGTTGTACGAAATCAACAAACTGGACAAGCGAAGAGTAATGGCACAGTAGGTCACGGAGAATATGCAACGAAGGAGGAAGCACTGGCACGACAAACACCTTCGGCGAATAAACTTCCGGCCAGGACAATTAGTTTTGAAATATAACGGCCTGAACGAGATCAAGCCGAGGAAGTTCAAAGTACGGTGGTTAGGACCGGTTAAAATCAAAGAAGTATGCGACAATGGCTCTATAAAACTGGAGAACTTGGATGGATCATTCTTGCCTAATGCAATCAACGAATCAAAGCTGAGATTATACCAAGAGAGAAAGGAGGCGAAACACACAATAGCCATCAATATGCTCGGCTACACCACCAAGGAAGATTGGCCTGTGCAGATGGAGACACTGAGGGAGCATGAATGGGGCTTGGGGAGCCCCGGGTATGCATTAGAGGGAGCTTGGGCAGAATCAGGCAGGAACCAGATCATGGAAGAAAGATTGGTGGAAAAGAAAGTGGAAGGAATTGCAGTGCCACAGATATACAAGCACTTGACCAATGCAGTGTTCGGGACACCGACACTTTGGCAATGAATGGGTGGACACTGGAGTTACGTCGCCCCATACAAAGGCATACAAAAGGGGTATATGGCAAAATAAATGGATGAAGAGGCACAAAAGGAGAAGGAAGAACAAGCGGCAAGAGAACCCCAACTTGAAGATAATGATGAAGAAAAGGATGAATGGGACGATGAACAATGGGAGGCATACTTCGAAAAGAAGACCCCTTGTTTAAAAACAGTGGTCATGACAGGATAAATTCATATCACGTGGACGGGTACTCAGAAGAAATACTTAAACAAATGAGAAGAGACAGAAGGAAGGTGCTGAGGGTAAGGAAAATAGCAACGAAGGACAGACTCTGGAAAGTAATACCCAATCCAGTCGGACCCCCAACAGTAGAAGGTGAAGATGTTACGTGGTACCAGCAATATGGAGGAAGGTATGTCGACGACAACTATAAAGGTACTAGTCTTGCTCCTTTGCTTGATAAATGGTTTGATGTAAAATACATAGGGAGTTGTTGTGAAGAGGAATGTTATGAAAGATTTCTGCACACATGTAAATGGTACTATGCATCTGAATTAAAAATGAAGTTAGGTGATGAAGCAGGGAGAACGAAGATAAAAAGAGAAGATGAAGAGAGAGGAGAGAGAAAAGAGGAGAGAGAAGGTGAGAAGAAAAAGAAAATAAGAAGCGAAGGAAAAAGTGAAAAGCAAAAAGTGAAGAGAGAGGAGAGAAAAAATACGAATAAGGCGAAAAAGAAATTAAAAGAATTAAAATTGAGGAGAGAGAAATTTCAAAAAATTACAAATGAGATGGCCAATTAAAATAAAGAAAATGAAATTTGGCCAAGTCCGAGTCAGTAAGAAGACATGATCATTTAAGAAAATTGCCAAGGAAAATAAAGTTCGGCAGGAAAATACACTTCGGCAAGAAAATAAAGTTCGGCAGGAATAAGTTCGGCGAAAAATTAAAGATTATATAATAGGGCCATTTAAAAAAATTGCCAAGGAAGGAGTTCGGCGAAAATTTAAAATAAAGAAGTTCACTATAAAAGGATGGGCCATCAGAATCGTACGACATAACAGGCAAAAGAGTATCTTCCTCCTTCTGTCTAATCTCCTCCTCCTTCTGTCGAATATCCTCCTTCTGGCGATTCCCTTCCTCCAAACTAATCACCTTGGCCTCCACGGTCGCTATCTGGTTCACCTGTGAACCCGTTATCTGAGCCTGTTTTGCTAGCTGAGTTTGCAGATTCTTCATGGTTATGGTTGACTCCTCTTTAACCTTCTGCAACATTCGATAGGCTTCCACCTTCCCTACTACTGCCAACTCGGCAGACAATATCTGCCTCTTCACGTTGTAGAAGACATCACGAAATGGGAGCTCAATGTGGTAGAGGCTCTCTAGGAATGCAACATCCCTTCCTGCCATCCTTGGTGGCTTACCTCGCCATGCTCTGAGCATTGCTGAGGTCTCACTTGCCGGCCAACCTTGGCTAGTGAGAATGCGAGCGAACTCTGTCTCACACCCCATCTGTACAAACCCTCTGATTTGTTGCACCTCTTGGCCCACTAATGGGGATACACCGATTTTGAGATCCTTCGAAATCTGCCCCACTTGCATCATTACTCGCCCCATGTGCTGGAGGTCCTCTACATATCTCTGCACTATCCTCAAAGGGTCCGAGGGATCCGGTTGTGATATCTCTACGACATAACCTCCAGGCTCGCTATTGTTATCATCCTGCCTATTAGATGCATCCTCCTCATCTGGTGTAGGGGTCTTTGCCACGGTCTGCTTCTCCACTGGCTCTCCTACTACCTCCATCCCCTTTGTGGCCACTGGTGGCTGCTGGTACACATCCTCTGCCACTGGCTGCTCCTACACTGGCCCTCCTGCTATGTCCATCCCCTTTGTCATCTTCGCCGTATCACTCTCCTGGGTCTGAATGGCTGAGCCTGCAACATCCGCATCACCAACCAACCTTTATGGCGAACTCTCACTCGACGTGTCAGCCATCTCCACTCTTAGGCCGTATGCCCCTAACCAATTATCAATTTGGACTACTCCTGGCGGTGTAACAGAAGGGACTTGCTCCTGAGGTGTGATGGTTTGCCAAGTCCCTGAGACCTCTGGTGGCTCGGTGGGGGCTACTAGTGATGTCCCTGCCAGGCCTGGCATGGTGACCCCCGAAGGCACTCCATCTCCTACAGCGAGCTCTGGTAGTCTTTCTACTGAATCCTCCATTGCCAACCTTGGCGCTGCCTCTACTGAAACTGCCGACCCTAGCAGTGTAGCTATGAATCTTGGTGGTGGTACTGTACCCCCTAAGGCTGTCGAACTCGAGGATATGGTGGTCACTTCTGGTAGTGTGGCTGCTAGTGGTGCCCATCTTGGCAAGGCGTCAGGTACTAAGGCTGCCACTCTCAATGTTCGTCCGCCGTCGATGGATGACGCTGGTAGGGTGAAAGTGATAGTTGGCGAACTCTCCTGACCCGCTGGTGGTGCTGGCAAGATGAAACTTGCTGGGTGAAAAGGTGGTATTACTGCTTCTTCTACTTCCAATCTAGTCTGCACCGCTACAACCACAGATACTTCTTCGTCGTCTGGCGAACTCCGAGCTGATGTCGAGGAAGATAACTCAATGTGCTCCCATTCTCCTTCTTCCCCACTCTGTGCCGATGTTTCTTCTCCTACAGATGCTTCTCGGCATTTCCTCTTTTTTCCTGCCATAGAGCCCTCGCCAACCTGCTTGAGCTCTAGTACTGTCCAATAGAATATTGTTGGCAACTTTGGATCTAGATGTTTGAGAGGTTGCAGCCGACCTCACCTACCTTCTGGAACCTGTGTGTGGATTCCATCCAGGAGCAAACTTTTGTCCTCATATCCAACTCACCCCTAGTCTTGCATTAAAATTTGGCAAGCTCCCATACTACTTTTCTTTGCATTCCCTCTAATTCTCTCCTTCCAAACTTCCACTAGATGTTTAGATCTGCACTCAAATAAGTAGTAGTCATATCCACTTTCATATCCAATTCCCACAAAATCTCCAATTGCCTTTTGCCTTTTATTTCTCCGGTGTTTAGATTTTAACCTAATTGTTGGACATCCATCTTTTCCCTTGGACATCATGTTCCGACATCTTGCCCCACATGATTTCCTCCACTTCCTCCATTCAATTCATTCTCTTGCTTCTCCCTTTTGCAAAGTTGCATTGAACTTTAGTACTTACATTCCCTCATCTAGTTTAGACCTCTTGTCCTGGCCCAAACCTCACATGACCTGTGCTCACATCTAGTTCCTTTTTTGGACTTTTTTATTTTTTCTAAGTGGACCCTTCACCCACTAGATCTTCTCATAAGTGCCATTAATGCTTGATTTAACACCAACAAATACGAGATTGGTCTTTTTTTCTCAGGGGCGCTAATCCAAATTCAAAATCAATAGTGGATAATGGAGAATGCCATGCTTCCATGATGTGAAGGTTGAGTTCTTGATGTAGATGATTCCCATGCCATCTCCAAGCAGCCATCTCAATGAATTTCAAGGAATTTCGACTTGTTTCACATGCCACATTAATGACATTTGTTACTTAGTTGAATTTTTAGAAGGATTCAACAAGAATTCCCACAAGGCTTCAATAACCAAACAAAGTGCTATAAATATGAGTTCATTTGATAGAACAATGGTTGGTCGTTTCTCCATTTCCATGTGACGGCAATGCTAGACATCTTCTAGGGCTTTGAACTTTTCAAGGTCAACTACCTATTGAGAAACGCATTTTGTAGATCAAAAAGAGGTAGCTAATGTGTTCGTAACTGAATGTCTCCTTGATCATTTGTAGATCTTTAGGGAAACTTGAAAGTGACAAATTGTGATAGCGTTCTAGCTTAGGTTCTTCTCTCACCGTATTTGCTAGTGTGATTGTAATGCATATTTGATGAATGTTGTAGCATTCTAAGTCATTATATTTGTAAGTCATTTCTATATTGCATATGGTTTTATGGAGATTGAAGAGGGATTATGAAGCATGTTCAATTAATGATATTATATCTCTTTTGTTATCTTTTGTGTTGTTCCTTCTAGTAAACTATGACTTTGCAATCCAATACAAAACACCATTCTTGGAAACTTGTGACTTTCCATATTTGGAAAATAAAAAATGTGTTTAACTAGGTACTATTGCATGGAATAGGGAACTGCAACATGAGGTCAAGTTAGCATGTGCTATTTTCTTATGCTACAATTACATTTCATTTAATGTATTAACGAGTCATTATTGGGAGCAATTGGTCATTGCATTGATTATGGGAGACAAAACTTAGAACTACAACTTCGCACACTATCATGTCCCCATATCCATTGCCTAATAGAAACTAAGGCTCCTTGTTGGCGTAAAAGCTAACACCTCTGGAGCGTTAGTTTGTATGGACAGCTATGCACACTGCATAATGAGTGCTCTTCAAATTAGGAGGGAAGCTCCCTCGTTGTGTTGGAATGCATGGAATAGAAAAGTAAACTAAATCCTATCTCTTTGTTCTCAGTTGGTAGAGGCACAAGGTTAAGAAAACCTAGAACATTGCAGCTAAGGATTTTCTTGTTTCACAGATCATCTAACTACAACTAAGCTAACTTCTTTAAATCTATCCAGTTTCCTCAAGAAATAGAGCATGAGGAAATAGAGCAGGAATGTATTACACGATAAACTTCAGGTGCAGGCTCGCAAGATGAAGGCAAGGGAGGCACAACTATTTGCTTATCTGGGAAGAAGCTTATTAAAACAAACGAATATACGGTAAACCGGGTACAACTTCACAACATGAAGGCAAGGTAGGCGCAACTATCTGCTTGGCTGAATGAGTTCACTATCACACACATCAAACGATAAGCTTTGAGTACAGATTCACAATGTGAAGGCAAGGTGGGCACAACTATTTGCTCTTCTGAATAGGCTCATGATAAACAAAACACAAGGTAAGCAATTGGGACAGTATATTGTATAGATGAAACACGCATGCAGTAACGATCAAACCAGCAACCCCATTTAACTAAGATTGAATAAACACCATGATAATAACATGAAGGCAAGGTAGGCACAACTATTTATTATAACAACAATCACTCTTGAACAGATACAGTAATAGCAATACTACAGGCAAGGTAGGCGCAACATGTATGCTATCAAGCAAAAGTTCTAATTTACAAGGGTGAACCAATCTCGAGAATAGGCATGTTGCTGACAACGCAACAATTCTCTAGCACCAGGTAAAGCTAATTACAAATGAGCTGAAAGCTCTTATTTATGGATATCAAAGGTGTAGGCAACCCTAAAATCACCTTGAGTCAACTTCGAGTCTCGTAGCATGCGAGATCTTTATTCTTAAACCTAATTGAATGAAACTACACCATTAACTTGGGAAGATACCATCAGTTAACTGAAGCAAGACTCAACAGAATGGACATGTGCAACATGCACGTCCTTATTGAAATGAAAACTAACTAATAACTCCAACTATACAAAGATGTTTCCAAGAGAGACATGGCATGCAATGTGTAACAACGAGTTAACTCGGAAAGAAGCATCGAGTTCAACTCTTGTGTCTAATGTCTATCTTGGAAAAGGTGAGACGCCCTGAACTGAAGTTCACTGGCCATGATCTCGAGCAAGTAACCCCTCCACGAGGTTAGTGACTGCATCACCATCTAGAGGTCGTCACATGTCTCAACTGTCAATTCACTACTTGTCAGTAACTCAAGCAAACCTGAAAATCTCTGTATACTTAAACTGGCACTTCACTGACTGGTAACTCTGGCGGCTCTGTAACTGAAATGATGGCCACTGTTTCTTTTGTAGCTTTATACCTCTGAAGCTTCTCACGTTTTTGACGCTTTTCTCTATGGAAGAGTGTTGCATGAGGAAACCGCAAAGTTTGACTGCAAACACTTTGGTTGTGAGAAATGCAAATGAACTTGTTGCATAGCAGAAACCCAACGGTATCAACCCTCTCATTTGGCCTTGGAAGACAATCAGCTATACGAGGCATGAAACCATGTGAACTTGAATGACTACGCTTGTCAACCTTTCCGATGCGCTTGATACAAATCGATGTCAGCTTTTCTGATGAAATCATGAATTAAGACTGACTTGGTCTTGAATTCGCTTTGCGTGAACTGCATCCTGAAAAACTCGTCTGTTGACTGTGAACATGGCTATATTCTGACAACTTCTCCAGAAAACCAAAAATCTCTCCTAAAGAGGCTAAAAATAGCTTGTTAGAGGGCAATTTTCACACAAAATTCTGAGACGTGGGTTTTATGTAGAATCAAATTATAAGATGACCCACAATGTCAAAATTGTAAAAAAATGTGATTTAGGTCCGCATGCAAAAGGTTTTCAGTTGAGATCTGAGGGGCAATGAGGACATTTTTTCCCAAGAAAATCTGAGATATGGGTTTTGTCCAGAAGATAATTCTAAGACAACCCTCAACGTTAGATTCGAAAAATATCGACTTCTACTCCGCCATGCAAAGGAATTTCACTTCAGAAAATCAGAGCTTCAAGAACTGATGCTCTAGAACAAATTTTCCTTGAAAATTCTAGCACATAGGTTTTACTGAGAAAGCAATTCTGAATCAACCCAGATGATTTGTTTTGCCAAAAACGCCAATTCTTTCAAACATGCGAGAGAATTTAAGACAAGAAGATGGAAGAATTTTAGAGAAGAAAGATATTATTTTTAGTTTTTATTTATTTATTATCTTCTTCTGTCAAAATCGCCACTCTGCCTTGAATTCTGCTGATGAATCTGGACTTGTACCTGCAAAACAATATTTTTGATGCCTTCACAACTGACTGTTGAAGAAATTCGCCAAACTTTGGAAAGAATTCACCTCTGCTCAAACTGGATGAATGAAATGATGAATGCCATGCTTGCATAACTAGAGCAAAATCGTACCACAAAAGCAAGACTGCAAGCTCAAACCCTAACTTTAAAGGAAGAATTTGATTGGCCCTTCACCAGCTAAATTGTCACTGTCTGAGTCTCAGATAAAAATAATATTTAATTTAAAACATGCAAACTAAAAAGAGGCACCAATATTTAGCTCTTTGAAGAAATTCGTCACTTTTTAATGCTCTACATGCAAAAATATTATTTTAATCATTTTTCTAAAAATAGCATTTGAATGTGCCCAACAAACTTCACTGATTTTAGAAAGCCGAAATTTGACCTTCTAGGCGTCCATTTGCAAGAGTTATGATATTTTTGAGTATCTCCTACTTTATCGCTGACTGCAAAGTTACAACTGACCATGTTCAAGTCTGATTTTTGGCTGACTGAATGAGCCTGCGACCGTGCTGAGATATCCACTACGAAGCCTGCATGACAAGGATGAAATGTTTGCTGGGAGCCATAACTGCTAAAATCAACATCTGACACCTTGGAAAATTAGGCGCCTTTTATTAAATTAATGCACTGATTCCAGACTTAGCCATTTCTCTATTTTTCCTTTTGATGCTACAAACTGCCGCTGACGGTGAATGATGAACCCTGCTGACTGAATAATAGATTCATTGCATGACTGGAAGTACTCTGCATCCAATGGCTATATGTAAGGTATGCTGAAAATTGTAAGGCCTCAAAGAGAAGGCCACCTTTTTCAAGGAGATTGGTATCCACCATACTTAGCCATTTTTAGTCGTCTTTAGCCACTCTCACTTTTCAGCATCACCATCTTGACCTCATACGTACGAGCGCTCGCCAAATCCCGGAGGCTAATTGTTGAACTCGTTTAATGGCTGGAGTAATTGCACACAAGTCTTGTGAAGATTGCGAAAGCAAATAACCCCATTTGCAGGCCTAAAGGCTGGGTGCCCCTAGCCTATAGATATGCAGCTGTGTGTAGCTACGTTTCACCATCCTCTGTTTTACGTTCTCGGTAGAACCTCTGTCACGGTCTCTCAGAATATTGGATCATCTCGCGAACTGCTGCGTTGCAAAGCTGGACTAAGGTAGAAAAGATCTCAGGAAGACCTCCACTGTAATTTCATTCATCTAGGTAGTCATATTCAAGGGCGCCCCTGAGCTACAGGGGCGCTCAAACCATGATTTGGCAATCTTTGTTGACATGTATCTTGCTTGCAGTGTCTACTTCTGACATTGATAACCGAAGTTCTGCACTAGGTACGTCTTCGCTTAGCTCGTTGGAAAGCTAGATTGATCCTGCAGAGACTGAATCCATCAGCACCCACATGCATCCAGATTTGGGCCTTCAAAAAGAAGGGCGCCCTTGGGCTATAGGGGCACAGATCTGCTTTTCATTGACTCTCTTCATGATGTATACACTCTTCGTAACCTTTGCTTCCGCCTTTGCTTGTCAGAATTCTCCAATTCAGATGATCTTGTTCCATAGCTAATCGGAAAGCTGACTGAAAACATAACACAATGAATGTATTCTCAATCCAAAGCAGTTAAATCTTGACCTTCAAATGGAAGGATGACCTTGGGCTACAGGGGCCAGATTTGCTTTGAATTCCATGTTTTCCACCCTTTTGTGCTTTGCAAACACTGTATCTGCTACTGAGGTTGACCATGTCGAAGTGTTGTGACTGTCAAGGTGTGTGTATGACTATACTTTATCATTTTCACATGTACAGACACTGTAAAGTTGATTTGCACGTTGATTGCGCAAGTGTCTACTACGTTACATAGTGAAAAAGTTTCTAGACTTAGAATATTTTAGCACTTTTTGCCAATCTGAGAATCCCCTCTGTCAAAAAGCATATTTTTGAACATCTTTCATCGTAGAGCATTCTGCTTTGAGTTTCAGGCTTAGATTTTGATACCTAGTACTGGCCAACTGCCATTAACAACCTCAAAGGTCGTAACTTTTCTCCTGAAAATGTGAAAACTACCCACCAGACTTAAACTGACTTTTAACTAAAACCGACTTCACCACTGTGATTGTGATGTGAAATAAGCCAATTAAAATTAATTTTAGCCAATTCTGACAAGTTCCTATTTTTTAGGGTTTTGAGCTAAAAATAGAGTTCAAAAACCCTAATTTTCAAAATTTTCAAATTTTGCCAGTATCTTCCTGGCATCACACTGACTAAAAGCCCATACTTTATTTGCCCAAAAACTGAGTTTTGACCCCACTTTTACAAGGTTTAGATCATTTTAAGCAAAATGCCTTAATGAAGCAAAAAATTTGGTTTGGGTACAACACTCCTATACCTCTCTCTAATCTTATAGAGCTAATATCTATCAAATGCTCTATTGTCTCCTTTTTCTTTGTTTTCTTTTATTCATTTGTAATGTCCCCTTCCCAAGCTACATCAATGTTACCAAGATTAGCCTATCCCTTGGGTTCCCATAGGCTAATGTGTTTCGGTTAGGGAACTCCTCGAGTCTTGGAGACATGCAGTGTAGCCTGTGTGGCCTTTCTAGGTGTTGCCTTGAGCTCATGCTGATAGATGATTTTAGAGACTTCATCAGTTATGGCTATTTTTAGCAAGTCACTTTTTCGACACCGACCATATCACCCAACTTCAGTTACATCTCGAGATTTCTGGTTTGTGCTTTTAGTGTTCATTTGGTGGCCATTTACTTTATTTGGAGGGGTTATTTTATTTAATGCTAAAGTTATAAAGTTAAAATTCTATGTTATTGGTTCAGCCAGGGGATCCCTTGGGTCTTGGTCCAGTTCGACCCGAGTTCAGTGTTCGAGTTTGGTCCCCTGTCCCAACCCACAGACTATGGGTCCAGCCTTGTTGAACCCAAGTGGACTTGAGCCATCTTTGGGCCTTTTTAAATTTTTTTGACTTTTTTTTACCTTAGAAAAGCCCAATTCGCCCCCCTAACCGTAAAATGATGTTCGCCATGAAGGTTTGTGTGGCTTTGAAGGCTTTAATTTGGTTCTTATTGTGAATGCAAAATGATGTACACCATGAAGGTTTTTATGGTATTGGAGGTCTTAATTTGGGCATTGTGGTAGGGGCCTTGCCCCTCAACCCCATTGGGGGCATTGCTCCCAAACTCCCATTTAATTCATTTGATTTTCCACGTACTCTCCAAGTTCAAGTTTCCAAGTTTGCCTACAAGTATTGATCTATAATATCGTCATCCAATTGGACAATCTTCTCTGATGCTTACCTGCAAGGATAAATGCAACAATGTAGTTAATTTTAATATATAATATATATCATGACACTTGAGTTTGACTAATTGACATTCTAATGTTTTTTTATTTTTATGGTGGTTTTATTTATTATACAATATATGTTATGTGTGCTATTTTGAACTTAATTACCATTGTAAATACATTTATATTTTATATTTTTATATCTTTTTGTACAGATGGACTCAACCCCAAATTTTTTTTGACTGAACCCACGAACCGAACCCTCGAATCCAAACCCAAACCGGTAACTTAGAGTTAAATTAAAATATTTAACTTAGCTTTATTTAAAATATTAAAGGTGACTTTTGAGGAGACATAAGGAAGAGTTAAAAGTAAATATTTTAGCCTTGTTAGATGGGACACTCAAGTGGCAGACATAAGGGGAATTTACAATAAAATAAAGTATTTTTTATTTTTCCAAGAGGGGCATGGGATTTGGAGAAAAATATAAAAGGCACTTTGAGAGCTCATTTGAAACTTATGTTGGAAATTGAATGAAAATGTTTTTGCTGGTTGACATTGTCTTCCAAGGGCTTTGTGAGGGCGATAATCTTCACAGAGGAAATCCACTTCGATTGTGAAAGACCATTCATGGTGGATACTACAGGTGGTTTCAATCAGAAATCACGTTTGAGCTTATTGATGAGATATTTGTAGAGATTGTTGGGGTTTGAAGAAGAAATCAGTTCACTGATTTTGGAGTGCAGACATACAGTTGAAAGAGATTCATTCCTAACTTCTTTCACATTTAATGCTGGCTGTACCTTTCTTGCTGGGCCATACAGCAAGAGAGGGTGTGTGGATTAAGAGGCTGGACGCCCAGGTTTTTGGGCAATTTTCTGTTTGTATGGAGTCGGCTAGACAGGGACAGCAGGTGACTAGGGTTTGTGGTATGGAGAAATCACTAGGAGTGGAGATATGAACACTTCTATCACTCAAAGTTTTCTGCTACAGTGCTATTTTCAGACCTGCAACTCAATACTTCTTGCTGGGTATGTTCCTAAATGTTAGTTTTTGTAAACCACAGTCATTAGCTACTGCTGTTTGTATTTTCTGAGTAATTATCAGTCCATTATTATACTAGATAATTTGTATCAGATCTAATTTATAGTTTCAGTTTGGACATTTTGAAGACATATATAAATATCAAAAAATATTACATTTGTGTGTTATTGCAAATATTTCCATTTAACTGTATACTTCATATTACCAACATAAACTCCACAAACAACATTTCATCAACACAAAAAAAGAAGTAGGGTGCATATTGCATCATTAGGTGTAAACCAAGCTTTCATCTAATTCTCAATTACTTGAGCCACATGTGTACATGGCACATGTTGACAAGTGATTTGTACAAGGTGATATTTAAGGTGATAGATGCTTACTCTTATATCCATCCCACGATAGTTGCAGATTGCAATGCATGCATTGCACCTATTGTCCCATTTTTTCAAGCATGGTCCTTAGGCTTGCTGGTGTGGGTGCCATTTTTTTTTTAGAGAAATCGAAATAAACGCTAGCAAAATGGTAAATATATAAAAGGAAAAACGAAACTCTAGCAACCCAGCACAAAATATTTAGAATGAAGGCGTACAAACTTACTACTAAATTCTAGCAGTAAATAAAAAATAAAACTGTTGTACCCAAAATAATTTTTTTTGCTTGAATAAGGCATTTTGATAAAAATGCTCAAAAACTTGTAAAATTGTTGTCAAAAGTCAAATTGAGGTCAAAATGTCTAAAGAATGGCAATTTGCTATGTTTAGAAATTTTTGAATGACAAACGAAGCATGAGGTTTTTCTAGGTTTTATGTCAAGAAGATACTTGCAAAATTTTGAAATTAGGGTTTTAGGCCCCTGATTTTAGAAAATCCCTAAAAATCAGTTAATTCTTCATCATGATCACACTGGTCCAGCCAAAATAATCAAAAAGTCAGTTTTGCTTTGTAATGTCCCCTTTCTCACGAGCATCAGAATTGGGGATTAGCCTATTTTCCCTGACCCTCGTAGGCTAATAGTTCTGGATAGAGGGTTTCTTGGACGGGCACTTGGTCGTCAAATCTCAGTGTTGATCTTTGGAGTATGGTGGTGGGGTGAATTGTTGCGTTTGGCATGATACTTGTGCTCAAATTAATGATACCCACCTTTTATTTCACCATCCTCGGCCTAGGGACCATGTGTCTTTAAAATGAAGGGGTCAATTTATATTTTGCAGTAACTATTCATGCCTAAAGTGAAAAAAGAAATAACTTAAGTGAATAGTGCTCACTTTAATGAATAGTGATTTCAATGTTAAATTATAAATATCAAGAGAGAAAGTTCGACCCTTCTCATGCATTGATGATTTTACTTGTTGAAAACTTTGGAGTGAAGCTTGGAGGAAGAAGGAGGCTAGGGTTTCTTGATTTCTTGCAGTGGGTGAGCCTGGTGGGGCTTGGTTCTCGTTTTGAGCAGCTTGAGGGTGTGAAACACCACCTTAAGGTTGCTGATCAGTTATTGTTGCTTCAGTTGGAGACCTGTGTTGCTGTTTGCAGGTTATTTCGAGCCATTTTCAAAGGAGTTTTGAGTGGCTATAGTCTCCATTATTGTTTTTAAGGGAGCTGTTCGGTTTTGAGACATTTTGGGACTGTTTTTTGAAAGCTACAGCCAGCTGCGTTTCTTAAGGGTTTGAATCAACAAAAGAAAAAGAAAAACTCCTTTTCTAAGAGGCTGCAATCACACCCATAAGGGAAGCCCTTATCCTAGAAGGCTTCCCAATCCGGATTTGGTTGGGAGAAGTTCGTCTTCCATGAGTTGTGTGCATTTATTTAGGGGCGGGTACTGTAGCAAGTCACTATTCACAGTGATGTTTGGCTGTAAGTTAAAGTATGGTTTATGAAATACTTAGTTTCGAATTTGATGAAAACTATATGTTGTAAGCATCTTATTTTGTAATGAAGAAATTATATTTGGCCTTTAAATTGAGCAATGTACTCAAGTTGTTTCAGTAACTTAGTTTGCACAAGGGAGATGCCTTTATATTTGGCCTTTAAATTGAGCAATGTACTCAAGTTGTTTCAGTAGCTTAGTTTGCACAAGGGAGATGCCTTTATATTTGGCCTTTAAATTGAGCCTTGTCACAAGGGAGATGCCTTTGCAGTCAATGCCTTAGTCAAGTTTTCAATGCCTGTGCATGTGAAGTGATGAAAGCAATCACAATGGTGAACACGATCGCGTTGTTAACAACACAGTCAACCTAGTCAAGCAACACGATGAACTCGAAGTGCAAGTTGAGTGAAATCATTAGATATTGACTAACACTGGAGCCAAAAGCGCCCCTGCTAACCAGGGACGCCCAAGAATTCAAGAGACCAAATACAACTGTTAAGTTTTGCAGTGTTGGAGGTCTTCTTTAGAATTCTACTAGCTTTTCGACGGATCGTCAAGCAGATTCAACAGATTCTTCAAACACTGACAAATGAAGGCAGAGGCGGAAGATGTTGAAAGTCAAGAGTCATAAAAAATGGTAGTTGATCAAGGGAAAAGCACCCCTATAGCCCAGGGGTGCCTAGAGAAGAAACCATTCAAAAGTCAGTCTTGATTTGGTTATCTTTAGATGATCTTCCCGGATTCAACCCAGCTTTGCAACGAATCTGTCGCCAGTCCAGAGGACCTATCAAATGTCAGTAGTTGGTGATCAAGCAAACACATAAAACGATGGATAAAATGAAAGTGAAAAGAGCAAAAGCACCCCTGTTGGCCAGGGGTGCTTAGCATTTTGAGCAACCAGTTGTGATTTTTAGCAGTTGTCTTCTTCAAGACATCTTCTCAGCATCCTTCCATGTAATATCCCCGTGCACGGCTAGGTGTGTCCCGACAGCCACATGTTCGGCAAACTTGCGTGAGACCCCATATTCTTTGGTGGTGGCTTCAGTGGTGGAAAATTCCTCGCTAGTCGTCACCCTTAACACCCTGGGTAGTCGCCCTCACCACTAGGCCAGTCTTTTGGTGTAGTGGTTGGGCCTTTGTGGTATCAGAGTAGAGGTCTCGAGGTCAAGACCTACGAAGCATGGTGGGCTGTAATGTCCCCGTGCGCGGCTAGGTGTGTCTCGACGGCCACGTGTCTAGCGGGCTTGCATAAGATCCCAGATTCTCTGGTGGTGACTTCGGTGGTGGAAGATTCCTCCCTAGTCGTCACCCTTAACACCCTAGGTGGCCGCCCTCACTATTAGGCCAATCTTTTGTTGTAGTGGTTGGGCCTTTGATCTGTAATGTTCCCTTCTCAGTAGCCACTCAGGGTGATCGCTTAGCCTTTTTAATTCTGGAAGGCTAAATACGAAATTAAGGGAATCCTTTACTTAATTATTTAATATTGCCTGGCGTCAAGTTAATTTTATAAGGTGATGTTATGTAATTAATAAAGTAATGTTTTAAAGTGACTTAAGTGGAATATTTAAAATGAACTTTATAAAGTCACTTTATATTTGTGAGCGTGAAATTATGTTTTGAAATATAAAAGGCAGAAAAAGGTTCATTTCTCACATTCTAGATATTATTTTATCACATCAACTTTGGAGAGCCTTGGAGGCTTTCGTATTGAGGGTTTTGGAAACCCTACTGTTTTAGTTTCGCTTGTGAAATCATCAACCCTAGCTGAAAATTGTCAAGAGAGTCATTCAGACTTTCTACATTGCATTTCATTGTGGATTTGATGAGCACGTATTTGAGAAATTCCTACTAAAGCAAGATTGAGTTTAGAGCAAATGGTGAAATGAAAATATGGTTCCAGCTCATATTTTCAAAGTTACTATTCACTGAGGCACTGCACCTTCATGGGGTCGATTCGGGAGTTTATTCTTCTATTTTGTGGGCATGGATTTGTTAAGAAACCTTGGGCGCAACATTTACAATCTTTAGACTCTTGCCAAAGTCGAGTTTTTGAGGAAATTGAGTAGGTTATTTAAGGATGCGATTTTCTGGGTGAAACGACTTTTGGAGCAAATTTATGTTTGGACGTGATTACTTGTAGAAGATTAGGGAAGGCGAATGAAGGTTTCTTGGTTGAGCACACCCTCGCACAAAAGAAACGAGTGTCATGTTGAAGTTCCACTAGCTGTTCATACATGTTGGCCATTTCTATGGACGTCTTTGCATTCCTAGGCCGAGAACGACTCACTTCTCTAGGTTTGAGTATTATCATTTGATTTTCCTTGAAATGCATATGCTGGTCACTATTTATTTGCTTGTGAGGAGTCTTGGAAGGGTCGCTTTAAGTAGAGTGATGTAGCTGTATTTTCTATGCTTGTAAATCTCAAAAAATCTTATTACCACTGCTGTAACATTCATTACAATATTTCTGCTCAACTTTCAGCATGTCCTATTCAGTCTTGAAATAGAATAAACTCTCCTTTACCGTGGTGTATGTTGTTAGGAGCATATTTTCAGTCCCTTATAGTTCCAAGTCTATTGGCAGACAATCCAAGCATTGTAGAGTTTAGCGTAGACACTTATTTAATCTGAAATGTAATTCTGAGTATGTATTGTCATATCTTTCAATACAAGAAGTATGCTTGAGATCATTTTGGCAGATTTACAATCAATTCATTAACCTGTCCTGTTCACTTGAAAACAATGATATAAGAGAAGTTCACCTTATTGAATGCTTATTGGAATAAAAATAAAAAAATTGGGTCATATCCGAAAAGGCATTTTACAGAAAAAGGCCCAACCACAACACCAAAAGACCGGTCTAGTAGTGAGGGTGGCTACCCAATGTGTTACGGGTGAGGACTAGGGAGGAATCTTTCACCACCGAAGCCACCACTAGAGAATCTGGGGTCTTACGCAAGCTTGTCAGACACGTAGCCGTTGAGAAGCACCCTGCCATGCACGAGGACATTATAGCCCACCATGCTCTGTGGGTCTCGACCTCGAGACCTCGGCTTTGATACCACAAAGGCCCAACCACTACACCAAAAGATTGGCCTAGTAGTGAGGGTGGCTACCCAGGGTGTTAAGGGTGACGACTAGGGAGGAATCTTCCACCACCAAAGGCAGCATCAGAGAATATGGGGTCTTACGCAAGCTCTTTGGACACATGGCCGTCGAGAGGCACCCAACCGCGCACAAGGACATTACAGCCCACCACATTCCGCAGGTCTCAACCTTGAGACCTCGGTTCCGATACCACAAAGGCCCAACCACTACCACCAAAAGACTAGCCTAATAGTGAGGGCGGCTACCCAGGGTGTTAAGGGTGATGACTAGTGAGGAATCTTCCACCATTGGAGAATCTAGGGTGTTATGCAAGCCCACCGAGATGCACCCAACCCCGCATGAGGACATTACATTCCAGCTTCGCGATGAACCCAATTGCCAACTCACTGAACTTGTCTAATGCTCTCAAATGAAGATCAAGCGCAAAATGGTGTAAGACAAATGAAGTTGAAAAATGTAAAAAAATGGCTAAGTATAGAAGAGAATGGATCTTGCTAGCGAAAGGCGCCCAACTTTTTGGAGCACCAGATGCAAATTTCATGCTTCACAACTTCGAAGAAGTCCTTCTTGGAGGTGATCAAGCTTCGCAACGAGACCATCAACAAGTCCATCGGAGCAATCAAACATCCAACAACAAGGACCGAACTAGAGCTTTTTGTCAAAGGTTGCAAAGTGAAAATTGTGTCTCAAAAGCACAAAAGTGCCCCTATAGGCCAAGGGCGCCTAGGAATTTGAACCCCCTGAATTAGTTGTCAAAGCTTGCATAACTAGTCATCCTTTTCGGGATTCTTCCAGGTTTGCAATGTATTCAACATCCAGTCCACGGGGATCATCAATCATCGACAGCTACAGATCGAAGCACGAGAGGTCAAAATTGTAGAAATTGAAAACCATCTGAAAATTGGTTAACACTAGCAAGAAAAAGAACCTAATCTCAAAAGGCGCCCAAAAATTGAAGCCACCGGAAGTCATTTTCAGGGTTTGTAGCCTCCAGTAACAGAGCTTCAAAGTTAATCCAGCTCCGTAGTGAATATGTCAGCCAAATCTTAGGATCAATTAGACGAACAAAATCACGCATCAAACAAAGGCAGTTTATCAAGAAAAAGTTGAAATCGTTCAAAAATATCTGAACACTGGCAAGGTGGCGTCCAAAGTCAACTCCCAGTTATGAATTTTGAAGACTTTCTCATGTCTAGGTGTCCCAAAATTTGGGGAATGCTTCTAGTTAACTGCCAATCATGGAGATGACTCCTTCAATCAGGGTTTGGATGCCCTAACTGATGCTTCCACCTCCAAAACCTATTTATCAAGCATCTAGGCGTCCTTTCTCATCATTATTGTAGGTTAACTTCAAACGCCAAACACAAAAGCTTTTTTCTCTACGGCATTTGAATGATCAAATGACAAAGGTTTTCAACGTTTGTAGTGTCCCCTTTTTGGGATTGACCTAAATTTTGCCCTAGAATCACAAGCTTAAGATAGTTAGAGCTGTAACTCACCACTTAGATGCTTCAAAAAAGATAAATCTCAGCCTTGGGCCTTATTTATTCTGCTCATATCCTTATATTCTGAAGAACATTCATTCCCATAAATCTATTATTGGTATTTCTTTATTGCTCCCTAAGTTGCCAGTGGATAACTTGTTTAATTCCCTTTGTTTCCTTTCCTTTCCAATCAAAGTTTATAAGAATTATCAACCTGTCCCATGATCTTCATTGACATATCTTCATATACTTCTTACTCTCTCTATCATGCCACACTTCATTACGGATATTCCCTCATCAAACTCCACAACTCTTTATCGATGTGCCTTCATATATTTATTGTTTTCTTTATATATATTTTTTGTTCACTCCATCGCTCCAATCTGTTTGATTCTCATTTGATGACCCTTAATATATTTAATATTCTCATTCCTCTTCCTTTTAACTATATCTTAATCCATAAGTCAGTACACTGCTTTTCACCACTCTCCATTTAATTTATCTCTACTTATATCTTTGCTGCTAAAAGGGTGTATATATCTCCGTTTGAGGAGTATTCTATTCCAGACGTCTATCGCATTTTCTCTTCCATTACATATTTATTAGCTGCTCTCTATATCTACCTGCCGCTTCATAAGGGGATTCGGGTTTATGGAAGACTCTGTGTGCTGATGTGGAGTTGCCAGTAGTCCAGTGCAATCGACCTTAGTATTCTCCAAATCCTATGTTGGCAGCACCATATTTCATATCGTTCAGAAGACACTAGATGTACCGTGGCCTTTAGTGAGTTGTGGCCGGTCTTCTAAATGGAGCCATTATAATAGAGGTGTCCTTTGTATGGTAGATTAATAGGTGTATATCATCTCCTCTCTTAGTTTAAGTGCTATCATGATCTGTAAGGCTTTGACTGGGTCGAGATTTGAAGGAACCATACAACCTTTGACTATAGCCAATGCTAGCATAGGTTCGAGTTTATGAATGAATCACCTCCTCAGCCTTCCATGATGATCACCATCGCCCCTGTACTCTTATCGCGTCATTGCATAGGCAATTGCTATTTTCCTCTTGATGGATATACATTGTGATGATTATTCTCTCAAGGTAATCTCTACTTCGGGATATTAATTGATTTAATCCCTTAGACCGTTGTAGCTTACAATCTAATTGTCTGGAGTGTCTTTAATGAATGCAATTCTCAGGAGTTGTCCCCCATACACTGCTGGAGATCTCCACCTTTTGAAATTCTATTCTTACTTCCTTATCTCATTTTTTGATCCTTCAGATTCAACTTTATTCTTCTTATATACCTTATTGTTTTGTGATGGAGGTATGCGTCCCTTGCAAGTTTCTTAGTTTGTTTATTTATTTCTTAATCGCTGCCTTTTAATATGAGTCAGCTTAATAATGATTCTTTTAATCTTAATCCCTTATCTTAGAGACTTTCTACAGGATGTTTAATAGCTAGAATATATCTCATCTCTATATCTTAATTTATAATTTTAGTTGGCTTTTGTACATATTCCAATGCTTCCTTATTTTATAAATAGATTTTATTGTTGTATATTAATTCCATATATTTCAATATTTATTTTATTATTTAAATTGTCAATATCTATATTTTAATATTTATAATATTATATATAATAATTATAATTATAATATTATCTCCTAATAATTTTAATTATAACAATATTCAAATTGTAATTATATATATATATATATTTATTTCCTTTTGTATTTATATTTTAGGGTTCCAACTCCGTGGGACATGACAACGTTCTTTGTATTTTCAAGAATAGGTTGCACAAGACATTTTTCTAGAGCTCATACCTCCAGGCATCATTTTTTAGAGACAACAGTTCATAAACTTCAGCTTCAAGCATTCTGGGTTCTCTCCTTTTTCAAGCTTCTCGAAGATTGAAAAGTTTTCCCACGATTTCTTCTATTTCTGTCTTAGGTTTTCTCGGATGTCCAAGCAAAATCCATTTTTTCATAGATCTGACCTTTTGGGTTCTTTCAACACAACATTGGCCGCAAAACCCATGTGCTAGAATTTTTTGGAAAAATTGCCCCTTTGCCCCCATTTTTATGTTTTATACAAAAAGTCATATTTTCAAAAAACAGACAAATTGGGTTTGATCAGCTCACATGCGCCTACAAAAGCCATGTTTCAGAATTTTCCGGGAAAAAATAGCTTTTGCAACTTCTACCTCTAAGGGGTTGTTGCATGTTCGTGAAAAATTCATCTTTTCAAAAATTTGACGTTTTGGGTTCGTTAAAAAAGACATTCTCGATAAAACCCATGTCTTAGAATTTTTCGAAAAATTGCCTCTCGAGGAAGCTATTTTTAGCCTCTACGAAAAAATTGTTCAAGTATAGTCGAGTGCATAGTCATTCTTCCAGATTTTCAGTATGTAGTTCTCTCAAGTTGAATTCAAGACCAAATCAGTCTTGCTTCATGATTTCTTGAAGACAGCTGACACCGATTTACATCGAGCACACCCAAAAGTTGATTTGGACAAGCTGGAAGGTGTAGATGGCATCACAATGCAAAATATTGAGCAATTCCGGTTACTTGAGGCAGCCTCATTTCCCATCTCAACATAGAGCATTGAATTTGTAATCGCTTGTGTAAAGCATTACAACCCTAATTTGCTGGAAATCCACTTAGTTGATGGGCGAACAATTCACAGTCTCAAGCCAAAGGATATTGAGAGGTGCTTTGCTATTCCACCTTGTGCAAACAACTTGGTTATATCAATGAAGGAGTTTGAAAGGGCATTCAACACATCAAAGGAATAGTGTGAAAAGGATGGCACAAAAGTGGCTCAAAGAGAAAAGAAACAACTTGCCAAAGAACATGGGACATGGAGAATTTAGAGATGAGTACGCAATCATGATCACTCTACTCAACCATGTCACGGGTCAAGCAAAAGCAAACAAGTTTCAGCCATGGATGTATTACATCATGTCTCAACTAGTCAACAACAAAGAACATTACGACTAGCCTGCTTTGATCAATGACACTCTTCACATCCAAATGACAAGTTTCTTCAAAGCCCACGATTTCCATATGGTTTCATATCTCGTATATCTGATAGCCTTTCAAGTGTTAGTGTTTCTTAGATCAGATTAGATAATATATTATTCAATATAAATGCAACACATAAGACAATGAACACAACAGGATACCCTGGGAAAACCCTCCTCTTGAGGGAGAAAAACCCAGCAAATGATTCTCTTATATATGGTGATACAATAACAGAATTCTGCTTACAAATCAGGCCCAATAATGGCCAATGCTTGTTTGAAGTATTCGCCTTCCTCCTTAATACAGAGAACTGACTTCTTACATGAATTCAGACTGCTGCTACAGAGATGATGATCTACTGTTCAAGTATGAACTTCTTCTAGGAATGCGAACTTGATATCTGCTGTTCAAGTATGAACTTCTTCTAAGACTGCGAATTTGATCTGCTCTTCAATATAATAGCGAACTTCTAGATGATATGAATTGTGTAAATAACCAAGAAGTGACCTTGTATTTATATCTCCTAGGCGCCTCTTCACTTGGGTTGGCCTTTGATAAATATTTAATTACAATTAAAGTCGGCCAGAATAAGTACATGATATAAATCAAATATAAGGTCGGCCCATGTATTTAATATGTGTCTAGTGAAGACCGACGCTATATTAACATCAACATCAAGGCCAGTTTAGAGGGTTGAATACCATTTCCACTCTGGATGTGTAGCGAGTTCATGAGCATTTCTCACAGCTTGAATTTTCATAGTTAGAACGACACTTCAAGTGGGTAAATGACCTCTTCCTAATGTACACAGCGAGGGACCTTGATCACAAGGTACATATACGCATTTCACCAGAAGCTAGATTGGCAATGGTAGATTGGGCCGATTGGTTCATTCAATTCCCCACGTTTACCTATATTCGCGTATATGGTTACTCAAGTCATCCAGCCATGTTACCCTATTATCCATCAAATAAGGTGGTATTCATGGAGTTCTTATGGCAGTTGTATGAAGTCCACACCTTTTTGCGCAATAAACACAAGTTAGCTGCCAACTTTCCTTTTGAAATGGGTAGATACAAGTGCAGATCAGCGGCTGACGCCAAGGCTATGAACAATGAGATGACAGAGCTTAATCTTAAGTTTCTCATTGAAAGGCGCTCATATGATCCTTGGGGTCACTTGGCAGCTCGCCTTGGCCACCATTCTTCACATAAACCTTCCATGGAGGATTATTGGTTTAGCTATGAAGACGAGTTCAAAGTGCGCAAGCGCAATTATAGCATATTCACTTTTCCATAGATTGCTGATTTCTTGTCAGAGGATGTGGAAGGTTTATCAGATGATGATGTGGAAGTCATACTTCCCACATATTTTAAAGATCAAATTGACTCGTAGCCACTTCAATCCGTTGATTGGTACGCCAAAGAAAACACATCCATTGAGGAAAGCACAAACAGAGTTGTAAGGAACAACAGGCTTTTCTTGGATAGCAAGAGGATGTGAAAGGTAGTCACTCTAATTACAGAGCTGCCACCGGTTACCACCACACTACCTTCCACCTCCAGAAAAAAACCTAGACATAAAACATTGATGAATCCTCTAGAGGGTTTGAAGAATCACAGGATGAGGAAAAGATGCAAGTTGCTGATATAAATCAGCAAGAACAACATGTGGATGCAACCACGGATATTGTTGAAACAAAGCCAGAGGTTGAAGTAGAACATCCCATTCTTTTGCCACCATCGCAACCGTCTCCAATGCATATTGACTTGGAGCCAGACTCACCAACTTGTGACATCTCAACACAATCTCACTCATCAGGAGTTGATGGGACTAGAACTAATCCTTCCAACGAAGTTCGCCGAGACTCATCGTCTTGGCTTGAGAACCTCCTGGGTAGGAAGAGGAGAAAGCCGTCCTACCAATTGAACTTTGTAGAATTCAACAATGTCTACCGAGACAAGTCAGAAAAGAAGCTCAAAAAGAAAGTTCATGTGGAAAAGAATGTCGACAACGAGATTGTCATTGAGATTGCCGCACCACCTGAGGACAAAAATGCGGATGAAGTAGAGGTTGACGACTTCACTTTGGTGAAAGCCAACCTTGGTAAAAGCACATGCCAAGTTGATGTAGATCTCTTTGAAGTTGCAGCAGTAAGCATGAAGGAAAGAATGGTTAAAGATGGTGAAGACAAGGCAGCCCTCAAGGCTGAAAACTAGCAGTTACGACAATACATCTCCAACCTCCTTCATGGCATTTCAAACATCACAGCTTTGCTTCCACAAATGCTAGAATTACTTGTAGAACAAAATCAACTAAGTTAGTTGGTTGTTTATGGGAAACACCTAAGAGACTGGGTAGAAGAGTTTGTCACTAGGGGTTGGTTCATACTTGCAGAGTTGTTCCAATTGAGGTACAATGCCCACAGCCTTCGATCAAAAATCCAGGAATCGGAGCAGAGCATGGTAGTGAGAAAGCCTCGAGATGAGGTCACCATTTCAAACTTGAAAATGGTGTTTGATACAATCACTACAGCGGAAAACAAAGAGAAGCTTTTTAGTTGGAGAGAACAACTCCTCTTCAAAGTAAAAGCTTGTGAAACAATGTCTGTAGAAATGGCTAAGTATAGAGGAAAGGTTGCAAGTGCCATCAAGTTTGTAAGAACTTTCGTGTCATAGATTCCTTGCCAGTATCAACACGAGGATGGTGAGTACATTGATCTTGGTGATGTGCAGTTGGAGTTTTAGAATCTCATCCGTAGTAGTTTTAGCGGTGACCCTGTTGACTACAAGTTGACTCAAGTTGCAGCCATGTCAGCAAAGTTCGATGAAGTAATTGAAAAGGGAAGAGAGTTTCAGACTCAGATCATGGATGGTGAGGTGATGTTGTAGAGGCAGCGCATCGTGTTGAAGAGTATCAGTTGTCCAAATGTAGAGACAATTAATAGCTGGTTGGAAGACTTGGTTACTCAAGTTGTTGAAGTGTGAACTACCAGTTGGGACGTCCTACCTTTTCCAAAGATAGCATTTAAAAACAGTAGTTAAACTTGACGCCTTTTCCAAGTTAACTCGTTGTCCCACCTTTCATGCATGTCTATTTTTGGAGACACCTTTGTACAATTGGAGTTAGTTTTAGTTTTAGAATCAGTTAACTGAGGTAATCTTTCTAGTTAACGATTAGTTACCTTTGTTTAGACATAGGAATAAATCTTGCAGATTGGCAAAAATTGTTTGTTAACTCAAGGAGATTTTAGGGTTACCTACTCCTTTGAGTGTCTATAAATAAGAGCAACCTTGCTCATTGTATTTTAATTGTTATTACTATAATAAAACTGTTGGGCTTTGTGCCTTAAAGCTTTGCTAAAGTCAATATATGTTCACTTTGTTCAAGTGTATTTTGGTTGATCGTATGTTGTATGTTTGTTTTCTTCATACAATTTTCTATCCCAAAACGTGTAATCATTGATTGAGTTTAAGGAAATAAATCAAAAGTACAATGAGTCTTTGATCCAAAGCCTCAAGCATAGTTGGAATACTCCCCATTTGCAAGTACTCAACAAGCCCGAAAAACTCGGCTCGGAAATAACTCAGCAAAAAACTCGAGAACTTAAAAAATTGCTTAAACTTCACTAAAAACGCATTTTTTTTGCGAAATTCAAAGATAAGATGCATCCAATGAGTCAATAAATGAGTACATATAAGAAACAAGTTGTATTTGATTGATTTGAAAGAAAATTGGATACAAAATTGCATCCTCATGTGGAATGCTCAATGCGCTAATATGATAATAGTCTGAAACAAAATGAAAATAGCAAATTGTTTTTTGTAAAACTGAAAGTAAATACTACATAAACATTAATATATTTCACTTTTTACAAATTCACATGAATCACATCTTCCTCTTCCCATGTCTAGATATCAATAAGGGACTGAAAGAGGGTGTAATCGTAGGACTTTGCTCCTGCTGTGCTTGTGGCTCCTCAACCTCCATCCTAGATGTAGATCCTCCTACAGTTGGTGGTGGTGGCACTGGCAATGACTCCTCCTTAGGGTCATCCAATGAGAATGTAAATCCACCCTCCTCCATTGTCTATCACTCTAAATCATAAATCTCATTCTTGGTAAACAATGGAGTTTGCTCCCCTCAACCTAACCAGTCACTGTATAGATCTATCTCATCCAAATCAATTGGATCATCATATGATATCTCCTCTACCTTTCTTATGCACAATCGAAGATTATATTGCACATAGACAAGGTCATTGAGGCGTTTTTAAGTGATTTTGTTCCTCTTCTTTGTGTGGATGGCCTCAACCAAGCTCCAATTGCATTCACAATTGGACGAACTACAAGGCTGGCTCAAGACATGGAGGGAATTTTTTTGAAAATTTGGGGTTTTTCCACGCCAATTTGTCCACCAAACATCTACAAAAAAAAAAGAAAGAGTTAGAAAATTGTAACTTGTAACTTGTAATTATCAATTTTTCATTTTTGTAACTTGTAAATTTCAAATTTTATACTTGGTGGCAGCCTAGTTAGTGCTCTCTTTGCCAAGTCTGAAGAGAAGATTGCACCCCTTTTTTCCCTGTAATTTTGCAATTCATTAACAATGCAGTTTGCCTCGTCAAGCGTGGATGTCATCCGCTGAATGCAAGTAGTGAGGCCCTCCATAACCTCACCAGTAGGATTTGCATAGGTGCCTGAATGGATGAAACGGGGGTTCAAGAAGTACCTTGCTGCATGGATAGGTTGGTGGAGTTGATTGTTCCACCTCTTGTCAATAATCTTCCAAATGGGATCAAACTTGAGGCTGTCCCCCTTATAAGAAATTCTAATGGCCTCCTTAGCCCTATCCATGGCCTCATAAAGATATCCCATTGGGGTTTGATCCCCATTCACCAAACGAAGCACTCTAACCAAGGGCTTTGACACCTACAATATAAATTTAAAAATGAAAAAAAAGATTTGAGTTACAATTTCATAATTTACAATGAAAGACATTAAGAAAAATATTCTATTTGAATTTAGATTCAAACTCAAAGTTTTGAAGTTACCTTCACAATCTCTGTTGCTCTTTGTGCAAAGAGGGGCTCGAAGACAATGTTTTGAACTCTTTCTCCTTCCAACTTCGAATAAGGTGAGTCTATCCATGCTTGACTCACAAACATTTGTTTCAAAGCCGTCAATGCACCAAGAATGCTTTGCAACGTTAAGAAAACCGTTGCAAACCTTGTCACACCAGGTCTCACCAAGTCTCTCCCTTGGTGTGCTCCCTCATCAAGTTAAGAACCCAAGGGTGATTGTAGATGTATTTAGTGATCCTTCTTCCATCCTCTACAATCGGTGTGACCCAATCTAATTTGCCTATGTCCTCCAAAAGAAGGTCAAGGACATGGGCAGCACATGGTGTCCAAAAAATTGTGTGGTGTCTATCTTGGAGGATTCTTCCTGCTGCCACATATGCCGTGCATTGTCAGTTACATTTGCACGACATTTTCAAGCCCAACCTCCATGCACACTTGCTCCAACATTCTAGCCAAATTTTCTGCATTTTTTACTATGTTGGAGGCATCTACGGATTTCAAGAACACCACCTCATTTTTGCAAGAAACCAAAAAATTTATGATGGTACGGTTTTTTCCATCTGTCCACCCATCAGAAAGAATAGTGCAGCCATATTGTTGCCATTCTTCTTTTTGTTCTTGTATCACTGCCTTTGCCCTTTCAGTAGCATTAGAAAGCAACCTACAAGTACAAAGTGAAATTAAGTACACAATTTTAATTTGTAAACAAAAAAATAACTTAAATTAATCATAAATTAAACTTAAGAAACATAAAATTAAATTAAAGAACATAAACTAATTTCTAACCTTCCACTCAATTCTTTGCGCGAAGGCGCCTTGTAGCCTTTCCCTGCAACTGTCAATGCGGTCACCAAATTGTCCCAATAAGGTGAGCTTGCCACATTGAAAGGGATGTTGTTGAAGTACCAAAAATCGGCACAAGCAACATCTGCATGCTCATGCACCTCCTTATTCCACCCAGTTGCCTCTAAAGAAGGTTGTGCACCAGGTGTGTTTCTAGGCACAAAAAAATCACCAATGTGTGAACTTGTGGCTGTAGGTGTCCGTGTTGATCCTGCCCCTAGTACTCTACTAGAGGAAGATGAAGGCATGGAGGTGGTGGTGGGTTGCCTTCGCACATGTGGACCACGAAGAGAGCCCACTATGCTGGCTGCTACATCATCATCATCTGACAGTGACTCAAGGTTGATTGCACTTGCAGCACCTTGAGAAGTAGCTATGGCAGCTTGCATTGCTGCTTTTGCCTTCGCTTTTTGCACCTTTTTTTCTTCTGCAGCAGGAAAGTATTGCATTCATTTGTCTTTTTATTTCCTCATTGGTGTTTATGCAAGCCTTAGCATCACGTCTAGGGATGCCTGCAAGGTGGTATTTGAGGCGATTGATGCCTCCACGGTATACATTTTTACATCTAATGCAATACATTGATCCAGGTTTTGGTCCTTCATATGCATATCTTCCAAGCAGGATCTCTAGCTCCTGCTGGACGAGTGCCTACATATTCCCCACTCCCAGGCACAGATGGGGCTGAGGTAGGGGTAGAAGCGGATTCGGAAGCCATTATCAATTAACCTACACACACAAAGTGAAAGCACAACTTGTTAGTTTTTTGATAGAAAATTTAAAAACAAGCTAAATTAGATTAAATCAAAATTGAAAATAGATTCTAAACTAATCTAAGATTCTAAACATTTTCATAAAAAAAAAAGGATTAAAAAAAGAAAATAATAAACTAGGGTTTCAAAAAAATGTAAAAATCAGAAAATTACTTTAAATTAGTAACAAATTAAGCTAATATATGATTTTAAACATGTTTTCAACAAACAAGAAGAATCAAAATAAAAAAAAACTAGGGTTTGATTTTTTTTTTCAAAAATCAGCAAAAAATGTAAAAGAATCAGAAAAAAAGAGTCACAAATTCTTATTTTGATGAATCTAAATCTTCTTTTCAACAATATAAATGTATTTAAATCTATTTTATAGTTCATTCATGATGCTTTTTAAATATACAATCAACAAAAATGAAGAAAACATAAAAAAAAAAAAAAAAGAACAAGAAAGATTAGAAAACCTACCTGAAAATCCAATTTGCCTTCGAAATCCGATGAAAATCTCCTTCAAATCTCGTCTCCTCGATGCAAAATCACTGAAAAATGGTGCAAAATGTTTTGGACTGGGTTTTTGCTTTGCCAAGAGTGAAAACAAGTGAGAAAACGAAATGCAAATGATGTTTTGGCTGGCCCCGGGCTTGAGACACAGGTTGCACGAGTGTTTTTTAAAAACTCGCCGAGTTTTTCCAATAAAAAACGGCGAGTTTTTCTGCAAATTCTTTCTGTAAAATCTTGTTTTGCAAAAACGCTCTCGAGTTTTTGGCAAGTAGTTCAACTATGGCCTCAAGATCTTTCAATATTGTTGTTTCTATAATCTTTATTTCGATCTACAACTCAAAAGAGCAATGAGCCTTTGAGGGAATTTTGAGATCAAGTTTATCGTTTGATGTTATATTCTTATAATCTTTATTTCAGCCTACACCTCGAAAGAGCAACGAGCCTTTGAGGGAATTTTGAGATCTAGTTTATTGTTTGATGTTATACTTTCATAAACTTTATTTCAGCGTACATCTGAAAGAGAAATGAGCCTTCAAATGCATTCTGAGAGGAAGTTTGTCTAAGTTTAGTGTTAGCCAAAATCACTGTCCGTTTACTTCTAAATTCTCTCGCTCTAAATTTACTCAAGGAGATAAAAGCTTTATAAGTTTAGGCCTAGTTGTAGTTGAGATTACAAAACCAGAGAAAGCCTCAGCTGTAACACAAGGAGTTTTATAAACCTTGTGCTCTTAGCTGAGATAAAAAATTAGGAATTTAGTTTACTTTTTTTTTTTTACACATAATCAGCAAAAGAGGGAGCTTCCCCTCTTAATTTGAAGAGCAGCTTATCTGTGCATAGCCGCCCGTTTCCAATCCACACACCAGAGGCGCGAATTGAAATGCCAACAAAAGCAACAAATAACGAATCTCTAAACCTTAGCACAAGACAATTAGAATGAGGGCATAAAAAGAAACATGGAAAGTGTTAGTGTTAACTGTTATATACCTTCAAAATGATTGTAAATAAGAGCTGATTTCTTGTTCCCAAATTCCTACAAACTTAAACAGCATTGCTAAAAACGTAGACTCCAAAATGATGCAAAATGATGATTTTTTCAGGCATAAAGAATTGTAGAATTTTGAGCTAGCTTTTAATAAAAAGTCAGGAGTTGTTGGCAAAAACTTGGAAAATATTCAGTAACAACTAGCCACCGAGATATACTGTAACTCATGAGCCATTTCAACTTGCAAGTTCTATGACTTAATGGAAAGTTTTTCATCTATGCAACTCTTTGCCTCATCCCATATACACATACCAGTTGTCAGTTTCATGAATTACAAGAATATATTTTATGGTGGCAAACTGGCAATAGATGTTCCAATATTTTTTTCACATTTTGGGCTGGTGATATTTTTTGTGTATTTTGTGCCCAACAGATTGACATTATTTTGCTCACAATTCGATTTCTATAGCAATCAAATCAATGATACAATATCTCGAAACAGTTATCTTCTCCAACCACAATGTTTTGGATCTGTCAATAGTTGTATCACTGATTTCTGATAGGATCCCACTTGGAACTCTTTCCAGTTTTCTTGTTCCATTCTTAAAAATTTGTCAACTATATGTATGTATTTCTTGTCTATCCTGGAAATTATATAATGGAATATCAGAGATCTTTGTGTAAATACAACCTTCTTACTATAGCATTCTGGATTTCGTTGGGCAAAATTTGATGATATGCTCCTTTCACAATATGAAATACAATGTACTGATGCCTTATGGGCATTTAAACCATTCCAACAATATGTCTTCAACTACTTTTTAGAAAAAAATGACTAAAATTCCTTTGGATCTTCTGTACCTTAATCCAGCCAGTCCCTGTGTTGTCACCTCTACAGTTAGCTTCATACAGCTAAGAATATTAGTACCTGCACAGTTTAAATATTTTAGTACACTTTTCGTTTCTGATTGTCATTTGATATGAAATCGTATCAACAATATAGTATCCAATTAGTGTACATGTCTTCTCAGAAGGCTGTGTTATGATATGACAGGTATGGAACTTTGTGTATACGGGAAAATCCAGGATGTCTTTTCATTGCTACAAACTGTGATGCTGTCACTCATCTCACTGATGCTCAGGAATGGGCAGGTATTTGTCACACCCTCTTTTGACTGATTTGCACTTCTGATTTGCTTTGTATGTTAATTTCTACAATTGAAGGTTTTTAGACAGATAAAAGTAATCGGTTGATTACTATAAGAAATTCCTTTCTCATTTTTAGCCATGATTAGTATTCCATATATAAGACAACTATCTCCATATGTGACATCAGTCTTCTTATGGATTCTTTGTGAATTAATTTCAAAGATGACACTTCAGAAGTTAGAAAACATTTAATACTAGGTTTGAAATGTACACCCCTATTTTTTTTTAAAAAACAATGCCAAATGGAGGAGTATAACATGAACATTACAAATGAAGTTTGCTTGCAAAACAGAGGTCTGATAGATTATTTTCAATTTACAAGCACTGCTGTTATAAGGATGAACATTTGAAAATGAAGTTATATTATCAAAATAAACAATATTTATTGTTCCAACACCAAAATACCTCGAAGTGGGAATAGGAAAGGATAGCCACAGGTCTGTTACAAAGTCTACAGGACTGCTGCTGCTGCTACAGGCCTTGACTGTCATCAAACTTCTACAGATTTATCATCCAAATATGCTGCTATGTGCTGGGCTGTAGTAGACATAGTTATATACCACTTAACGTCCATGCCAACATCATTAAACACCTCCTCCAGGGCATAGGACTGAAGGAAAGTCGACAGATTTGTTTCAGTTATGCACAGTTCTGGAAAACTGGGCTATAGAGGCAGGGGCGGCTGAGAAGAAATGAACAAAACCACTCCAAATGCATCGAAAACACCCCCAATCAGTCTGCAATTGTTTAACCACCCTTAGACGCCCCTTATAGAAGTGAAATCTTCCCCAAAACTCAGGTGCCTCAGCCTGAAACTCACATGCCCCTGTACTGGCAGCCTATGACATGGTACGGTCTGCCTTGGTAAATGTGTGTTTTTCTTAAACAAGGTTAATATGTCTTCAAATCTGGTTGCCCACCTCCAAACATCACTTCCAGGTTTGATGTGAATGGACTTTATGAATCTAACCTCCAATTTTTGCCTCCAAATGAGATGTACAGCCAGCTAGGGCCTTGTACCTTGCACAAACTATACGGCCTGAAAGCTGTTGACTAAAACACCACAACCCCACACCAGAAAATCTCTAAAAATAAATAACAACTAACCATTTAAAAACTTCAAAAATCCTCATTTCTCTTGAAATAATGGGTTATAGAAACTGAGAAAACCAATGTGTTTCCTGTGTAAAAACACCCAACCAGCTAGAATGGATTTTGCACCGTCAAAACTAGTGAAGATTGACGAGACTGGTGAAGATTTACAAGAGTTTTTGTCCTCAATCAATTCTTGGAAGAACTCAATAGTCTCTCTGACATCTTGTTAATGTGTGCAAACTCCCATGAATTAAATGAGAGCTATAACCCCATTATATAGAGTTGGAGGGAAAAAATGGCCCTTTTAAAAATTCAAATATTTTTTTCCCTCGTAAAGGATCCTTTTATAATTTTAAAGCATCTTAAGTCCCCATACACTTTTCCCTAGCCATCCAACTTGGAGAAATATAATTTCGCTTTATAATATTTAACACCAAAGTAAATATTGAAACATTACTTTATAACTTTAGTGCAAATATTAAAATAATCCCATCCACCGTAAGGAAAGCATTGCCAAGACACCCGAAATGGAAATTGATAGGACCAAGAAGCTACTGATGTTGAAGAACATTGGCAGGTGCCAAAATGGGCACTTACTAAAAATAGCCGTGTTCTCTAAGAAATGTGGAGAACAACCCAATTGGCTAAAAATGCAACAAAGAACACCAAGGCCAACCTAAGTGCCATCTAAATGCTAGAAAACTGTTGGATGCTATGAAAACCTGATACTAAGCTCTCCAAGAATATTGGAGTCCCATAACCATCTCCATTTAGCTAATGAGAACTCTAGTATAGGCTAACTGATACAATAACTGACTAGGCTTGAGAAGGGGACATTACAAGGTTTCAAAGAATAAATTCAATAAGAATTGCAAAATCAAAAGATATAGATAAGATATATCCAAAAATCTTGGATTTTCCAATTTTTATATTAGCTTTTAGCACCTCAAATTTTTTAACTAAGAAAGTTAATTAGCATTATGCCATCAGAATATTCGAGGAAGTGGGTAACCTTACCATAAATGATGTTGAGTGATGGATTAGCAAGTTCACCTATTTAAGCCTTTACTTCCTGCTTTTATGAAATTGCTTTCTAGCGATGCATATGAGAACTGTGTGGCAGTGAAAAGAGCATCATATTTGAGAATATTATCTTTGCACATCTATATGATGGCTTTGATTAATCTTTTATGCCTTACATTATGTTTGCATGCAGAAAATTATGAATGCGGCATGAAAAATGACCCTCTTTGGTATGTAAAACCTAAGGATGTTTCAAGTGCAGTTGGGATGTAGCCTGATTTGGGTCCAAAATGAGAATGTCTAGCCAACACACTCTACTTACCTGACGTAAAAAAAGTGGAAAAAAGCTATAAAACACAAAAAAGGAGTCAAAATATGTAAACCTATGTTCCACCAAGTTTTCAAGGATAAGAACAAAAGGGAATGGGGGGGGTACATTTCTAGGATGGTACGGGATAAGAGGCCCTTTTTTAGGGGATGACAAATAAAAATGTAGAGAAAATAAAAAAATAAATTCAAATATTCATATGATGAAGGATTCTGTCATGTCCCCTTCTCAGTGACATCTTTCGGAGTACAGGATTGGCCTATCATACGACCCTCCTAGGCTGATAGAATGGATAGAGGGTCACGTTGGAGCTTGGCTCAACTTCAGTTGGCAGAGTTGTGATCAGTTGGCGTTCGTTTGGGCTCATTCGGACACTTCTAGCCTGAGTTGCTATTTTTAGCAGTATTTGGCACTCAGCGTGGGACCCCTGCTATTTTTAGCATTATGGATGGATTATGTTCGGAATCACTTCATTGTTCATCAGCTTCAGACGGATCAGGCATTGGATGAATAATGAGAGAGATATTAATATTTAATTGAATTAATTAAATATTAATTAATGGGAGATTATAATATAAAGTTATAATATATTATTATAACTTAAGTGACTTTCAGTGAAGGGGGTCGCCATCATGGAAGGGGCCAATTTTTTAATTATATTTTATAATTAAAAATTAGAGTTGAGACTATTGAAAAATTAAAAAGAAGAGAAGTCGAATTTTTAATGATTCCCTATTATTGAGGAATTCGCACTTCTCAAGAGATATAAGCTTTGCATTGAAAATGGAGCCGATTATGTTATTGTGAATTGAAAATTGATGAAGTTTGATCAGAGCACGGAAGCCAAGGGTTTCAGTCTCAGAGCATTGGGGAACGAGCCATCTCCAGTGAAAGCAATTCAGAGGGTGTGAGATATCATCTGATTTATTGCCAGGAAAGAGATTTCTTCATTCAGAAGAAATTACAGAGCATTAAAGACAATAAAATATTCAGGGTTTTGATTAGTTATTCATCCAGAGAAGCATCTCTAAGTAAGGCGCCTATTCCAAAGACATCTGGAGTTCTTAAGGGGGCCGTACTATTGCATTTAATGCTGCAGCTGCTACAGCCGTACTTTATACAGCAGAGCCGTACCATTTAAAAAGGCCGTACCTTTCAGCCAATACAAATCGCCTTCTTCCTTCTTCATCTGGCTTCATCTATTGGGGAGCAAATATCAAGGGATCCATTGTGTAGTATCTGGCAGAGGAGGAAGTAAATTTCACTGAAGCCGTACCATCTCATGTTGTTCATGGCTGCTGCAAAAATTCCAGGTTTTTAATAAAGCAAGTTGATATTTTTCCTTTGCATGTTACCAGATCGTTATTGTATTGAATTCAGAAGATCAATAAATGATACGCCATCCTTAGAACTTGTATTTCCTATCCATATTGGCAGTATAGCATTTTTATTGAATTTATAATCTTTTTCTATCAAAATCGCAATTTCTTTATTTTATGCAAAAAATCACAAAAACACCAAAAACTTCAAAAACAAACAAAAAAATAGTCAGATTCAGAAACAGGGGAAACAAGGGGTTTCTACAGATTCACTATTCATTATATAACCATTTTATAAAACAACAGAGCTGAATTGAGAATTCACAATTAGACATACATATTAACAAACTTTCAATGTCTAATTATTTAAATTTGAGTTTTCATTACCAATGTGCATAGACATAATAAAAGAAAATGAAAAGGCAAAAAGACTACAAGTGCAAAATGATAAAATGTAGTCAAGCTAAGATCTATTTTTGATATGCCTTTAAATCATCCTCCCCTAAATCAAAATCAGGCTTTAAATTTGTTTCATTGCCAATATGAGGGGCTGCCTCATTGAATGAAACACCTACCAATCCATTCTTTGCCTCTTTATCAATTTGTGTGAGATCTTTGGGATCAACATCTTATTGTAAAGCTGAAACCTATTGATACTTAGGAGTACATCAATTCTTAAGTTGCAAGGCATTGTGCACAACCACTAACTTCTCCATTTATGGAGAGGTAAGCATGTTCCTCTTGATGGAGTGGATTTAGCTTTATGTGGACCAATTTATTTTTTCTATTGCAACTTGTGAAAGGAGGGGAGTGGCAATCATCCTCAACTTTGGGACATCCTTGCCATGCCATGTCCACCATCCAATAGGATCTGATTGAGCTAATACAGCTTTATCTATCGTTGCCTTCAATTTATTGAATGTTGGACCACGAAGATTAACAAAGGCTATCCATTGTGTTCAAAGTAAAGTTGCTTGCTTAGTGTTGTACACAGTTTGAAGGGCCTTCATTAATGTTTCTTTCACATCTTCATTATCAAAAGGAAGCACTCTACTAGCCCTTGGTGCATACAATTTGTGATTTAGAGCATAGGCTGCCACATGAATTGGTGTGTTCAGAGTGTTCTATTGTTGCATCACAATGTGCTTGATATGCTCCTCATACAATCTCAAATTAAATCTTTATTATGAATTGATTGCTTCATCTATCCGAGCTTGTTGTCAAACATCTCATAAATCTCACCTATTAGTGTTTTCATTCGTCTTTTCACTTTTGCCAAATAACACAAAATGTAATAACACACATACTAGATCTATTCTTTAAATTGGAAACGGAAGCTCCCTAAGACCTAACTAAACCTAAAACTAACCCTAAACCAAAATTATAGACAAAGTTTAAAAGGATGCAAACTACGATGGGGACTTTGGCATGAATGTCAATCACTAAATGACTATGTTTTTGCCCCAGATGCAAGAACCAAATTATGATTAGTCAAGCTTTGTAGCAAAAATTTTAGATATAAAAGGAAGTGAATAGTTCAAGCACAAATGAACACAATTTGAACTTTTTATTGGCATGAATAAAGATTTGTAAGGAAAATAGAAGAATGCTAACTATTGGCTAAAGTAGAGACCAACAAATCTACATCAACATGAGAGATTCAAATGGATGAATGTCACTTTATTGCAAGAAGTTAATAGTTAAATCACATTCAAAGTTACAATTTAAATAGACACACTTCACCAATACAAAGTTTGACTAAATCTAATCTTCCTTTGATTTACTTCATCGAATTATAAACATAAATCTGTAACTAACTAATCCATGAACACTAGTTTCTGCAGCATAATAATGTGCCCAAGGCATTTATTTATAAGCTTTCAAAGGGTAGCTCTGAGGAATCTATAAAGTAACAATAAAATGTCCCCAAAAGTATTGCTTTAAAGCCATTCTATCCTTATCTACAGAATAAAGTAGAAAGAAAGCAACTTAACACACCAATTCTAAAATAATTAATAAAATAAAAACAACCTAAAAAACATTGTCAAGTCTCACCCATTGCTGGAGTTGAAAACTGCTTAATGCAGTTGTTGCTAAACATAGTGTATTGCACATGAATGACCTTATTGGAAATCTAAAGCAACTTTTGACTTGAAATTGATGGATCCCCTAGATAGTTTGAAACCCTAATTCAAATCTATGCACTTTGCTTGAGGATTTTGGTGATACACCAATCACTCCATTATGATGATATGTCAATCTTTTTGAATTGGAAACCCTCATCTCCCAAATCCAATGACACTTGTGAAAATCATTGTTTAAGGTTTTTGACAAATTTGAAAAAGCCATGGCTTAACCTTTGAAATAAAGACACTTTAAAACCCTAACACCAAGGTTGGCAAATTTGGTGATTGTTGGTGTAATAACTAACACCTCTGGAGTGTAAGTACAAAACGGACAACTATGCACACTGCATAATGAGTGCTCTTCAAATTAGGAGGGGAAGCTCCCTCTTTTGCTGATATGCTTGGAAAAGTAAACTACTCTAAATCCTATCTTTTTATCTCAGCTGGAAGAGGCACAAGGTTAAGAAAACCTAGAATGTTGCAGCTAAGGATTTTCTGGTTTCGCAGATCATTAACTACAACTAGGCTAACTACTTTAAATCTATCCAGTTTCCTCAAGTAAACAGAGCATGAAGAAATGGAGCGGGGATGTGATTACACGATAAACTTCAAGTAAGATTCACAATGTGAAGGCAAGGTGGCACGACTATTTGCTGGCTGGGTAGAAGTTTATTAAAACAAATATATACACGATAAAATAAGCACAAATTCACAACGTGAGGCAACGTCGTACAACTATTTGCTTGGCTGAATAAGTTTATTGACACACACATCAAACGATAAGCTTTAGGTACAGATTCTAAACTTGAAGACAAGGTGGCACGACTATCTTCTCAATCTGAATAGGCTTATTGAACACAAAACACAAGGTAAACAACTGGGACAATGTATTGCATAGACAAGACACGCATACAACAACGATCAAACCAGCAACCCCATTTAACTAAGTCGAGCATTCACCATAATCATTGCATGAAATCCAAGTGGCATAACAATTCATTATCAAGACAAATACTCATGAACAGATACAAAAAGACAATATTACAGGCAAGGTGGGCACAACATATATTGCTCTATCGTGCAAAAGTTCTAATTTACAAGGGTGAACCAATCTTGAGAATAGGCATGTTGTCGACAACGCAACAATTCTCTATCACAAGCAAAAGCTAATTACAAATAAGCTGAAAGCTCTTATTTATAGACATCAAAGGTGTAGGCAACCCTAAAATCACCTTGAGTCAACTAGAGTCTTGCTAGCATGCAAGATCTTTATTCTCTAAACCTAATTGAATGAAACTATACCGTTAACTGGAAAGATACCATCAGTTAACTGAAACAAGACTCAACAAAATGGACATGTGCAACATGCACGTCCTTATTGAAATGAAAATTAACTAATAACTCCAACTATACAAAGATGTTTCCAAGAAAGACATGGCATGTAATGTTTAACAACGAGTTAACTCGGAAAGAGGCATCAAGTACAACTCCTGTGTCTAATGTCTATCTTGGAAAAGGTGGGACGTCTTGAACTAAAGTTCACTAGCCCTGATCTCGGGCAATTAACCCCTCCACGAGGCTGGCGACTACATCATCATTTAGAGGTCGTCACATGTCTCAACTGTCAATTCACTACTTGTGAGCAACTCAAGCAAACCTGGAAATCTTTACACACTTAAACTGACACTTCACTGACTGGTAACTCTGGTGGCTCTGTAACTGAAGTGATGGCCATTGTTTCTTCTGCAACTTGATGCTTCTCACGTTTTTGACGCCTTTCTCTATGGAAGAGTGTTGCATGATGAAACCGCAAAGTTTGACTGCGAACTCTCTGGTCACGAGAAATGCAAATGAACTTGCTGCACAGGCGGAAACCCAACGGTATCAACCCTCTAAACTGGCCTTGGAAGACAATCAACTATACGAGGCATGGAACCAATGTGAACTTGAGTGACTACGCCTGCTAACCTTCTGGATGCACTTGATGCAAATCGGTGTCAGCTTTTCTGATGAAACCATGAATTAAGACCGATTTGGTCTTAAATTCAGTCTGCCTGAATTGCATTTTGAAAAACTCGCCTGTTGATTATAAACTCGACTATGTTCTGACAACTCCTCCGGAAAGCCAAAAATCACTCCAAATGAGGCTAAAAATAGCATGTCGAAGAATAATTTTCACGAGAAATTCTGAGATATGGGTTTTGCTCATAAAATGATTCTAAAACAACCTAGAATGTTAGAAATGTGAAAATGTGACTTCAACTCAACCATGCAAAGGAATTTCAGTTAAGAAAATCAGAGCCTCAAGAACTGATGCTTTGGAACAAATTTTCTTGAAAAATTCTAACACATGGGTTTTACTGAGGAAGCCATTCTGAATCGACCCAGATGATTTGTTTTGTCAGAAACGCCAATTCTTCAAACATGCGAGAGAATTTAAGACGAGAAAATGGAAGAAATAGAGAAGAAGAAGAAAGACGTTTTTTAGTTTTAATATTTTCTTCTTCTGCCAAAATCGCCACTCTGTCTTCAATTTTGTTGATGAATCTGGACTTGTACTTGCACAAGAATATTTTTGATGTCTTCACAACTGACTGCTGAAGAAATTTGCCCAACTTTGGAAAGAATTCACGTCTGTTGAAGCTGGATGAATGAAATGATGGACGCCATGCTTGCATAACTAGAGCAAAATCGTACCACAAAAGCCAGACTGCAAGATTTGAAACCCTGATTGTGAAAGAAAGAATTCAATTAGACCCCTTCTAGCTGAACTGCCATTGACTCTGAGTCTCAGATTAAAAATAGTATTTAATTTGAAACATGCAAATTATTAAAAGAGGCGCCAATATTTAACTCTTGAAGAAAATTGCCATTTAATGCTTTGTATGCAAAAATATGATTTTAATCATTTAGCTAAAAATAGCATCTGGATGTGCTCAACAAACTTCATTGATTCCAGAAATTCCAAATTTGACCTTTTAGGCATCCATTTGCAAGAGTTATGATATTATTGAGTATCTCCTACTTTATAGCTAACTGCAAAGTTACATCTGACCATGTTCAGCTCTGATTTCCGGGTGACTGAATGAACCTGCGATTGATCTGAGAGATCTATTGTGAAGCCTTCATGACAAGGATGAAATGTCTGCTGGGAGCTGCAACTGCTAAAACCAACATCTGACACCTTAGAAAATTAGGCACCTTTGATTAAATTGATGCACTGATTCCAGACTTGGCCATTTCTCCATAGTGCCATTTGACGCTTCAAACTGCCGCTGACGGTGAACGATGAACCTTGCCGACTGGATAGTAGATTCATTGTGTGACTGGAAGTATTCCACATCCAATGACTGTACGTAAGGTATTTGAAAACTGCATCAGGAACCCCAAAAAGATGGGCGCCCCTGGCCTGTGAAAGAAAGAATTCGATTTTGACAAAAGTGTGACTTTCATTTGAACACCATACTTTGACCCCTGACATCGAGAGCTGGAGTGCTCTGATTCGTGTGCCGTCTGTCTCTCTGCATAGTTGGATCAACTTACAAGAGATGTCTCTAGAGGTGACGAAGCAAGAAAACTGCTTCTAAGGCCTCAAAGAGAAAGGCGCCTTTTTTCAAGGAGATGTGTACTTGCCATACTTAGCCATTTTCCGGCTGTCTCCAGTCACTTTCACTTTTCAGCATCACTACCCTGACCTCGCATGTACGAGTGTTCGCCAAATCCCAGAGGCTGACAGCTGGACTCGTTGGATAGTTGGAGTAATTGCGCACCAGTCTCGTGAAGATTGCAAATGCTAATAACCTCATCTAGCAGGCCTAAAGGTTGGGTGCCCCTAGCCTACAGATGTGCAGCTGTGTGTAGCTACGTTTCTCCATCCTCTGTTTTACGTGCTCGGTAGAACCTCTGTCATGGTTACTTAGAATGTCGGATCGTCTTGCGAACGGATGTATTATGAAGCTAGAGTGAACTGGAAAAGATCTCAGGAAAACCTTCACTGCAATTTCATCCATCTGGAAAGTCATATTCAAGGGCGCCCATGGGCTACAGGGGCGGTCAAACCATCAACCTGACAGTCTCTATGACATGCATCCTGCTTGTAGCCTTAGCTTTTGACATTGATAATCGGAGTTCTACACTATGTATGCCTTGATAGCTGGTCGGAAAGATGGGCTACTTCTGACTTTTAATTGAAACTGATTTCACCACTGTGATCGTGATGTGGAATAAGCCAATCAAAATTAATTTCAGCCAATTTTGACAAGTTTCTATTTTTCAAGGTTTTGACCTAAAAACGGGGTCCAATAACCCTAATTTTCAAATTTTGCCAGTATCTTCCTAACATCACACTGACCAAAAACCCATACTTGGTCTGCCCAAAAACTGAATTTTGACCCCATGTTTACAAGGTTTAGACCATGTTAAGCAAAATGCCTTAATGAAGCAAAAAATTTGGTTTGGGTACAACAGTGATGAACAAATGAAAAGTGATACATTAAATTTACATGCATAAATTTTTAAACAATGGCTGGTTGCATCTGATCATCTATACCAGCAAAACCTCGATGTCAAATCCGCCTCTACAAGTAGCTGAAAAGGCAGCTTGTGCCTATTCTATAAGATTGAAAACTTGGTGTTTGGGTATAACCCTCCAATAACAGTGATGCAAACCCCTTTGTAGACCTGCAAAATTAGTCTTGTTTCTTCTGTAGTGTCATGTCGTGTTTTCAAAATAATTTAAATATCCAGACATAATTTAATAATAATATTTTAAGTTGGGTCTAGTCAATTTATTTCAAAAGAATAACTAAATGTTATAATTAATTTAATAAAGTGGCTGTCTAAATGAGACATTATAGGGCCTATGTAATATTTATAAGCTGCCAAATCGAGTACTAGTATGGGTACGTGGGTACGGTATATTAATATGACAAAAAATTTGGGGGTCATGTGCGTTTGGGTATGTTTGTACAACAAACATATAAAAATCATAATTATATACATATTTGTAGCCTAAAAGCAAGAATTATAAAATATAGTGTAATTATAATATTAATTATTTTATATACAATTTAATAAACTAATATTATAATAAGAAACTATGTGACTGGTTTGCCCCTAGGGGTCCGCGGGTCCCGGTCCGCTCCGACTTGGGTATGGGGTTTGGGTCTGGTCCCTTGTGGGTTTGGACAAGGTCTGGCCCATAGATTGTGGGTCTGGCACTACCGAACGCAAGCAGACCCGAGGCAAATTTCGGGTTGTCATACGCCTAGGCATGAAATTTTATTTTTTTGACATTAAAATATTAAATAAAGCCCCCCAACCCTAATATATGAGTAATAAAACACATAATAGGAAAAAACAAACTCATTTATCATATTTTGAATGAAAAACAATGTTTTTTCCCTCCATGGCTGAACTTATTTTCTTTCTTGCCATTGCAAGGATAGAGTTGAAGATTGATCGTTGAATGCTCGAAGTTGGTTGTTGTGCTATTCCTAAGCATTTGCAAGTGTTTGTTTGTTGCCAAGAAGATCATAGAGGAAGATTTCTTGAAAAGAGGTAGGTTTTTTTGAAGTTTTTTGGTTTTTTTTTTGTACAATTTTTTTACAAATGAACTCTCTTGTTTTGTTTTGAGGTTTTTGGTTTTTTTTCATTCTTCTAGGTATCTATAACACATGCTTAATTTTTTTAAATGAATTAAGTTATTAACTAATAAGTTGTATTTATATATTAATTTTTTTTGTTTTCAAATTTCATTAGTTTCAATTCTTTGAATAAATTAAATGTGTTGTTTATTGAACTTGTTGCCTTAGGTATTACAATGACAACGATTTCTAGCTCCATGAGTCTATCTCGTTTTAAAATGGACACAAACCCTCCCCTTTGGAAATATGTTGAAATGGTAAAACTTGTAGGTGATGGAGGTTATGTTTGGATTTGCGGTCATTGTAAAGTTAGATATTCAAGCTCATACAGTCAAGTGAAAGGCCATTTGTGCAAGATCCTTGGACTAGGCAGCAAATTTTGTCCAAGTGAAGATGGTAAAGGCATTCCAAAAATGCAAGTATTGGCATATATTGAAGAGCAAGAAAAAATAGACCAAGCAGTAGGTCGTAGATCAAATCATCCTTTGTTAAATAAAGGATCTTGAGGGATGAAGCTCCCTACATCGCCTTGTCATTTTCAACTTACAGAGCATCATCCATTTATGTTCATACTTGAAGAGCAACATGTGGCCTCTACACATAATAGATCAAAGGGATCATTGGAAATGGCATTTCACAATGAGGCTAGAGAGATTGCTGATCAAGACATAGCGAAATGTGTCTATGCGAATGAATTAGCATTCAATGTTGTTTGCTCACCATATTGCCAAAAAATGGTGATATCTATTAATGAGGCTCCAAAAGGGTATAAGGGCCCATGTTTTGAGAAGGTGCATAGCACCTTATTAGATAAAGAGGTGGAATTTGTAGAGGGTTCCTTGAAGCCCATAAGGGATTCATGGATTGAAACAGGGGTGACCATCATTTCTGATGGATGGAAAGATGCAAAAAATCACCCATCGATCAATGTTATTGTAGTGTCCCCTAAAAGGGCAATATTTTTTAGAGCAGTGGATTGTGAAGGAGAGGTGATGGATGGTGCATCTATTGCTCATTCTTTGTCAAGCTATTGATGAAGTGGGCCCTCAAAATGTTGTGCAAGTTATTATAGACAATGCAAAAAATTGTAAGGTTGTTGGGTTATTGGTTGAGGAGCGGTATTCACACATTTTTTGGACACCTTGTGCTGTCCACTCCCTCAACCTAATGCTACAAAAAATTGGCAACAAAATTGATTGGATCAAATAGGCGTATGCTAAGGCCGAAGACATTCAAATGTTCATCAACAACCACCATATCTCACAAGGCATATTTAGAACATTCTTGTAATTGGAGCTGTTGAAGGTAAGTTAAATAATAAACATGTTTCACTTTAGTAATATTTTTAATTTTATTTTAATTTTTGTAAATTTTAATTTTATTTTATTTTGATTTTCAAACAGGTTGCTGAGACCTGTTTTGCCTCCAACACGATTGTGTTGAGACGACGTGTGAAGGTCTATGAGGCACTCTCTAACATGGTCATCAACCCTAATTGGTCCATATGGAGGCAATCTAGCACTGCAAGGGTAACAAAGGTTAAGCAAATGATCCTAGATGACATTTGGTGGGATTGTTTTGAGTATCTCCTCTGTTTCACTGAGCTTGTATTGAGCATGATCCATTATATTGACATGGATAGACCTTGTTTGGCTGAAGTATATGATGGCATTGACTCAATGATTGAGAAGATGAAAGCCATCATCAATGCAAAAGAGCAAGATCCCGAAGAAAAGTTCTTCAAAGAACTACACAAAATCATTGTAGAGAGATGGAACAAAATGACCATTTCGTTGCATCTTCTTTCTTTTGCATTGAGTCCCAAATAATATAGTGCTCAACTCCTTTAGGTGACAACAAGAGTTGCCCCATATAGAGATGTTGAAGTGGCTTGAGGGTATAAGGTGGCACTTCACAGATTCTTCAATGATTGTGATTAACGTGATGTAGTGACGGTTGAGTTCATGGGTTTTTCATGCTTCAGTGATTGTGGTCTTGATGCTCTTCAAGACAAGTATATGGTCGATGCTCATAGTTGGTGGTACTTCCATGACCAAGCATACACGTACCTACAACCTCTTGCAATCAAAATTTTATTCCAAGTAAGTTTTATAGTCAAAATCTTTAAGTTTTATAATTTTATTTATATTTTTTTTTAAAATTTAATTAGTTAGATTTTGTAACTCTTAACTATTTAATTTGGTGTTAATAGGTTGCTAGTTCATCTTCATCTTAGAGGAATTCGAGCACATACTCCATCCACTCAATAAAGCACAATAGACTACATTAAAAAAAGGCAAAGGACTTGGTGTATGTGCAAAAAAAAAGCAGAGGAATTGGTGTATGTGCATTCAAACTTGTGGCTCCTTATACACAAAGAAAGTGCCTACAAAGAAGGGACACAAGGAAGTGGGATATCAAGCCAAAACGTCTTCACTTTGATGCTTCCACTAACCACTTTGCTCCACTTGATGTTGACGATGACTATGAGCTAGCTAGTGAGCATGAGTGGTAGTGCTAGTGGCACTATTTGTGGTTCTTCTAATTTACCACTACATACATCATCTAATATGGATGGTGATGATGATATTTGATCAATGATCAATGATCAATGATGGCTAATTGTTGACACTTGACATTATTATTTGTTAACTTTAATCTAGATCATGACATTCAAGTTTCACTAATATTTGTGTAATGTCCCCTTCCAATTGACAAGCCGGATAATTTAATGACTTATTTAATTCCTGCAAGTCATTAAATAAAATAAGGGAATTAACTATTGATTATTTAATATTATTCTTTCCAAGTAAATATTACAAATAATATTAATTAATTAATACTATTTAAAGTGACTAAAGTGGACCTTTAATATTTAATAGTCACTTTATTATCTTTTCCCTCCTAAAGTCAAATTCAAATATTTGTCAGGAAAAACCTATTTTTCACGAGAAGATACAAAAGAGGCAATTTGGGAAATTCATTTTCATGATTGGAGTTTATATTTCTTCTATTTTAACTCAGAGCTAAGTTACCGGTTCGGGTTCGGGGACGGGTTCGGGTACGAGAACCCGGTATGTGGGTACGTGAAATTTTTTTTTAGGGGTTTGGGTACGTATGGGTACGTGTATATATATATATATATATATATATATAAATATATATATGTATTATATATACAAAAAAATAAGAGAAATATACAGAACTGTAAAACAAAATCATTTCATAGTATGATACAGTTGATACTTGATCATTGATCAATGCCAAATGCCAAAGATAAATATTAAATGTCAATTGATAGTTGAAAAATATTCAAATACGCCATATCAATGATATCAATTATGGAAATCATCACAATTACAATATTACTGAATTACAAAATGTAGTTCATGAAAGTTGAAACATGATTCAATTTCAATGTTCATCAATCATCAAAAGGATTATCAAAAAAGTCATCTTGATTTGGATTTTCAGTGGCTTCAACTTCAAGATCATCATCATTTGAACCCAAAGCAGTTCCGCTTCCACTTCCAGCACCATGCATGTCATGATCATCATTATCATCCACATCATCCATAGTGGCTCTAGCAAGATCCGGAATGGTTGCATCCAAGTCAGCAGACTCGGGTGCTACATCCCAAAGCTTTGCTGCCCCCTCCTTGTATTGAGGTTCCTTACGTGACAGAAGACGCAAATTAGAATGAATATACACCAAGTCTTCAGCTCTTTTTGCAGCCAACCGGTTATGCTTCACTGAGTGGATAAAGGAGTATGTACTCCAATTCCGTTGAGCAGCAGAAGAGCTTGCAACCTAGAGAGAAAACCAACAAAATTAAAAATTAAAAATGCAAGATAAATTCAAGAATGTTAAGTGTTAAATTCTACAATACAAGTGGCAAAAGAAAAACTTACTTGTGAGAGGATCTTGATTGCAAGAGGTTGGAGGTACATATAAATTTGACCATGGAGGTACCACCATGTAATAGCATCCATTTTGTATTGGTCTTTGGCAACAGAAGGGCTAAGATTTTTTCCTATGATAAACATTCCAAATTCTTTCATAACACTTGTCTCCATTTCTGGATCACCGAAGAGTCTCTTAAATGCACTCTTATACCCTCTAGCAACTTCAAGATCTCTATATGGCGGTATTCTCCCTGGGATAGAAAGTACTTCTCTAGTATAGTACCTTGGAGATAGGGTATATGCAAGGAGGTGCAATGGTGTTGTCATCTTGTTCCAACGATGAAGAACGATTGCTTCCACCCTTTTGTAAAGGGTGTCTTCAGGATCATTCTCTCTCTTTTGTATTTCAATTTTTATTTTCTCCAACATTGTGTCCATGCTATCATATACATCCCCCAAGCATGGTTCATCTGTATCAGCAAACCGAAGCATAGACATGATAGGTTCGGTCATCTCCAATACATAATTCACACGATCCCACCAATTGTCATCCAAGATCAATGCCTTGACCTTTTGGGCCCTCCCTGAATTTGATTGCTTCCATATACCCCATTGGTTGCTAATAACCATTTGACTCAATGCCCCTTTCACCTTCACAAGTCGTCTCAGAACAATTGTGTGAGATGCAAATCGAGTCTCAGCAACCTAAGAACATGTAAATAATTAAATAAGTTAAAAAAAAAAATTATTCAATTATGTAAAACATGACATAAATGAAACTAAATAAATAATAAATTAAATTTACCTTCAACAATTCCAATCTTGAAAAAATTTTGAAAATTGCTTGTGACATATGGTGGTTTGTCACAAACATCCGGATCTCCTCGGCCTCCTAGTATATTTCTTTCACCCACTCTATTTGGTTTCCAATTGCTTGCATCACCAAATTGAGGGAGTGTACGGTGCAAGGTGTCCAAAAGATGTGCTCATATCTAGCCTCTACCAAAGCACCTGCAGCCTTGCAAACTTTTGCATTGTCCGTAATTACTTGGACAACATTTTCATCACCCACCATCTCTATGGAGTCAATGAGAATCCTAGAAATGAACTCTGCATCTTTCACTTCCCCTTCACAGTCAACTGCCTTCAAAAACATTGCCCCCTTGGGGGACATTGCAATAACATTGATCAATGGACGGTTTTTGCAATCTTTCCATCCATCGAAAACAATAGATACACCTGTTTCAATCCAAGAATCTCTAATTGGTTTTAGTTGGGCCTCTAAAGATTTTTTCTCTCTTTGCAATAAGGTGGTACGCACCTTTTCAAACCCAGGACTTGTGAAACCAGGAGGTGCACTATTTATTGTTGACACCATGTCCCGCCAATATGGTGATCTCACCAAGTTGAATGGAAGACCATTGGCATAGAGGCAACGTGCAATTTTTTCTTCAGCAATATCTCTTGCCTCCATTTTAAATGCCCTCTCCAATGGACCTCTCTTGCGGGTGGTGATTTGTTGTTCATCTTCATCTTCCTCTTCCGTAGAGGGCATAGGCAAGAACGGATGTTTGGAGGCCCTAACTGCTTGAGAGGGTAATGTTGGTGTTTTTTTCTTTCCGGAAGAATAACTACTTTCTTTTCCTTTTGCAATTGATTTGTCAGCATTTTCTTGTTCTTTTATAAATTCTGCTATTTGTACAGAAGACATCCCCTTCTTATTTGGGCCCACACACATATTAATCCCTTTGCCACTAGGGCCCATAAAATGAAGTTTCACTCGGTAATAGGAGCTATTATATTGTACATTGCATAAATTACACTTCCAAACAAAACCCCCACCTCCAAGAATTTGTGAAATTCTTGTGGTATGTGCCCATAAAGGAGATCCTTTCTCAATTTTGAACTTTTGACTTCCTTCCCCACCCACTGAACTTTGACTACTGGCTATTGTTGCAATCTATAAAAAATATGAAAAATAAATAAATAAATTTGAAAAAATTCTTCACAAACTTGAAAAAATTCTTCACAAACTTGAAAAAATTCATCAAAAACTAAGAAACTTGAAAAAATAGCTCAAAAGATCAAAGAATAGGGTTTAAATGCATACCTTAAACACTTAAATCTCCTTTGTAGAAGCTATTTGGCACTCCACAATCGATCTCCTTTGAATACAATCACCTCCTTTCAAAATGCCAAGATGTAGAGAAAATATGGTGAGAGCAAAATGAGAAGTAGAAATGAAATGTTTTTGTGTTGAAAAGCCTCATATTGGGCCGGATTAGGGTTAGGAAATAAAATAAAATTAAAAAAATTGTTTTTAATCTCTATTTGGGCGAACTTTATTGATGCTGGGCCGTGGGTTCTTGAAGGTTCGCCCGGGTTCGGGCCTGGTACCTTCGGGTCCACGCACCAAACACCCGGGTGCGCCCTGGGTACGCACAGGGTGCGTGCCCAGGCTTGTGGGTTCTCCCGCGCGGACCCGGGAGAACCCACAGGCCTGGGCACGCACCCTGTGCGTACCTAGGGCGTACCCGCAGGCGAACCCGTACCGGGTTCGCACCCGAACCGGGTTCGGGGCCTCCGGGTACGAATCCGGTAACTTAGACTCAGAGCTCTTGGGCTTGAAGGTTTGGGGTTTCGATGGTGAAACAATTCCATCCTAGCTTGTGATAGTTGGTCAAATTCGTGAAGTCCCCTTTGGAAACGAATTTGCAGGAGTAATGGTCTATTCGGATATTTTGAAATATACCCCTTAATTTTTCTCTTTAATTTTCAGTCAACAATCCAAATCATGCACCTGTTAAGAATTAGCTCTAAACCAAAACACAATTGAAACAACTCTAACCAAGAATGCGCCCTAAAACCATTTAAGGAGGAGGGGCGGGCATATGGTCAGAGGATCCCTAGGATCCAATAACTTGATAACAACTGAAAATAGAGAGTTAAACTCGACACCAAGAATGTGCACGCAAGATCCTTTTGCAAGGCGAGGTGCTAACATATGATGGAGTGCTAGATATTAAACTGAAATACAACTTCTTCTACTGATGCAGGCATCCACAAGCGGTGGGAATACTCCACTTATTTCGTGGGTGTGTTAATTACAACCATTTAAAGGCGGCAAGCCAGCCAATTAACCTCACTTCCATTTAAACTGTGGGGGGTATACAATCCACACAACCACTTTATTTTCGTGGGGGAAAATAAAATAAAGTAAATTGTAGTAAGTAAACAAATTGTTGTTAGTACTACTAATCAACTTACAAACAATTAATAAACAGTTGCAATGTATCAACCATGAATTCCCAAAATAAGCAATGGTTAGAGTATCACTTCCTCTAACATTTCCAACTCGAATAGATACATAAATGAAGCTCAAAACAACAATAATAATAAACTTAACTAATCTGATCAGAAACAAAAGGTATAGAAAATCAGACCAGCAAGCTATGGATTCACCAATTTGGATGAAACTCCTCCGAAACAGCTCCGAATGCTTCCCTACCACAGTCGATCAACAACTGGAAGCTAGGCGTCCAAACTTCAATAGAAATTCGAGCCACAAACAGGTGAGAACAATAGGTGCGAATTTCTATGCAAATACCAAATGGTACGACCCTTCAAGGAGGTCGACTTGCTCTCAAAAATCAGGAACTTGATAGTAAAATCTGCAAATTTGCAGGAAGGGGTGCCCTCCATAGTAGAACAATTTGGGCCAACACCTAGAACGAAACCAAAATCTGAATTGAAGCTATGAACAGAAAATAGCTTCAGCCAGGCCAAATCAGCAACTTGCAAAAACAGGTTTTACATCAGCAACCCGTTCGATTCTATCAATTGAAGCTCCATCTGTATTTCAAGGTGAAATACAGTCACAATGATCCACCTAGGAAGCCATAGTTTCAGGCCCGAAGGATAGAATGAATTCGCTAAGCTTCCCCTTAGCTGGGTTTTAGATTCAAACCAACAACATAACTCTACTTTCCCATTTCCAAGATGAGATACCAAGAGAAAAGCACCAATATATAAGCTTTTACTAAGAGAAGATGAAACATTTGAACTTCCCAAGAAACTCTTCTTTTTCCCGCAAAGGGACACCAATCTCCAAAAAGGCTTCATTTAAAATATTAAATAAACTCTTTATTCCACCCTTCAAGTCGTCCCACTTAGATAATGAATAAACATTTAATAAAATATTAAATGTATCTTACTTTATGGCCCCAACTTAAAAACAACTTAAAGTCATTAAGCTACGCGTGGGGTACAACTCCAGAACACATTTTTAACTAAGTATGAAACTTAGTCCAAGGCACAAACCACCTTCAAACTGGAAATTGAGATATTACCAAAATCCGGATAATGAACTGCGCAACACTGCTGATGAAGATACTGCCAAAAATAGACTTACTAAAAATAGTAAGAACACATCAAAACCATAGTAAACCAAGCTTAGCAGGAAACACTGGAAATCCTAATTTGCCTAAGTGAATAGCCTAAAGATTTTCGGAAATAGGCTAACAGTTCATAACAAGGTCATCACTGAAAAGGGGACATTACAGTCCGCCCTTCCCAGAATTGCTTGTCCCCAAGCAATTGCAAATCAGGATGCTGCAAAATCTGCTCATTTTCCCATGTAGCATCCTCAATAGGCAAATTCTTCCACTTAACCAAATACTGTTTGATTGACCTCTTCCTCAAACAACATTCTCTAAACTCAATAATTGCCTCAGGAATCAAAACAAGTTGTCCTTCCTCATCTAATGGAGGCAATTCTGTTGATGCAACACATTTATGACCCAAAGCTTTCTTGAGTCTGGAAACATGAAACACATTGTGCACCTTGTTGCTCGACGGTAGTTCTAACTCATAAGCCACTTCTCCCATCTTCTGATGACCTTGAAAGGCCCATAAAAATGTGGCTTAAGTTTTTCAGCCCCACCCTTCTTGAGTGTAGACTATCTGTAAGGTTGGAGTCTCAAATATACCAAATCACCAACCTCAAAAGATCACTCAGTGCGCTGCTGGTCAACATATAATTTTTGTTGATTTTGAGCATGCTGGATACTGTCCCTTAATGACTTAAGAATGTCTTGACTTTGTTGCTACTTATCCTTTGCCTGAGGAGCTCTACAATCGCTAGAAACAAGATCAACAAAACTTGGAGCTTCATACCCATACAAAGCCATGAAATGAGACATTCTGATAGACATATGATAGGATGAATTGTAGCAATATTCACCCAAGTGGAGCTATCTCACCTATGCTTTTTGCTGTCCTGAAACATAGTTTCTGAGATAACCCTCTAACCATTTATTGACAATTTCAGTTTGTCCATCAGTTTGAGGGTGATAACTAGTGCTCAAAGTAAGCACTGTACCACACAATTTAAACAACTCTTGCCAAAAGGTGCAAAAAATTTTACTATCTCTATCACTTACGATATTCTTTGGAATCACATGCAACTGAAACACCTCATGGAAGAACAAATCAACAACTTGTGTTGTTGTAAATGAACTAGTAATGGCCAAGAAATGAGCGAACTTGGTCAATCTATCAACCACAACAAAGATACAATCCCTTCCTTGCACCTTTGGCAACCCTGTAATAAAATCCATAGAAATACTTTCCCATTTCTGATTCGGAATAGGTAAGGGCTGCAAGTAACCAGCAGGAAAAACATGCTCATTTTTATTTGTTTGACATATATGACATTCTCTTATGTAATTCAAAACTTCATTTTGTAACCCTTTCCATGAAAATCTTTCACGGATCTGTTTGTAAGTCTTGAAGTAACCTTGGTGACCAGCAAGAGGTATGTCATGGAATGACTGTAGAACCTTCTTTTTTAACTTAGAATCTGATGCCAAAAAGATTCTATCTTTATAGTAGATTAGCCCTTCAACCAACTTATATCTATCATCCTGAAAAGTGCCTTCAACAATGCTGGTTGCAAAAGAATTCCTAGCATAATCAGCTAAAATCTGATCCTTCCATTTTGCAGAAATCTCAGATAAGGAGCACAAATGAGGCTTCCTAGATAACGCATCAGCAACTATGTTATTTTTTACTTTGACATATTCAATGTCAAAGTCGTAAGCTTGTAGCTTACTCACCCATTTCTGTTGCCTCTCATTCAAATCCTTCTGATGCAAGAAGTGTCTAAGACTGTTATGATCAGTCTTAACAATGAATTTACTCCTAACCATGTACTGCCTAAACTTGGCTAATGCATGCATGATTGCAAGCATTTATTTGTCATAAATTGAATAAGTCCTTTCAGTTCCTCTTAATTTTCTGCTCTCAAAGACAATGGGATGCTTATCTTGCATGAGAACAACTCCAATCCCTTCTCCCGAAGCATCACATTGTAACTGAAAAGTTTTGGAGAAGTCTAGTAAGGCCAAAATTGGACATGAGCTCATTATCTGTTTGAACTTATCAAAAACCACTTGAGCATTTTGAGACCATGCAAATGCCCCCTTCTTAGTGAGGTCGGTCAAAGGAGCAGCCATGTGAGAGTATCCTTTGACAAACCGTGGGTAGAAACCACAGAGTCCTAAGAATCCCTTCAAATGTGTCAAATTCATAGGTGGAGGCCAATCCAGGACTGCCTTGATTTTATCTGGATCAACTCTAACTCCCTTAGAGCTGATTATATGGCCAAGGTACAGTAGTTCTGCCATTCCAAATTCACACTTTGATTCCTTGGCATAGAGGCATTTTGATTCAAAAATACGAAGCACCTCATCTAAGTGTTCAAGATGCTCCTCCCAAGACTTGCTGTAGATGAGAATATTATTGAAGAAGATCATCACAAATTTCCTCATCTGGTTCTGAATTTTTTTGTTCATACAAGACTTAAAGGTTGCTGGAGCATTAGTCAAACCAAATGGCATGACTAGAAATTCATAATGCCCAAAATGACATCGGAAAGGAATTTTCTCAATGTCGGCTTCTCTCATCTTGATTTGATGGTACCCAGATCTGAGATCAATCTTAGAAAAATACATTGCACCATGGAGCTCGTCAAGAAGCTCATCAATTCTAGGAATAGGATATCGGTTCTTGATAGTTTTTTTATTTAATGCACGGTAATCAACACACATGCGCTTGGTACCATCTTTCTTTTTTACAAGAACCACAACTCAAGCAAAAGGGCTTTTGCTTGGATGGATATGACCCATCTCCAAAAGCTCTTTGATGGCTTTTTCAATCTCATCCTTCTGCTTCTTGGGATACCAGTAGGGAGTAGTAATAACCGGTTTAGCCCCATCTTCAAGCTCAATAATATGTTTAGCCCCCCTTTCAGGTGGTCTTCCAAGAGGTATACTGCCAAAAAATTTACTCCTCTTTGTGATTAAAGACTGAACATCTGGGTGGTAGTGTCTTTTGTCCTCCATTGGACTAGAGGGCAGAATTAAACATTCAGCTACCCATTCAATATGATCATGCCGAATCAATTTCTTCATTCTTTTGAAAGACACAATTCGAGGACCTCCATTGGACAATCCTCTTAAAACCACCAGGTTTCCCTCTGCCTGGAACTTCAATTCCATTGTTTGTAAGTTCAAAGTGATCTCACCAAGAGATCGCAGCCACTGAATTCCAAGCACAACATCCGTTTCTCCAATTCCTACAATGTAGAAATCGTCTTTGACTTCATAAGTTCCCAATTGCATGGATAGGTTGGAGATCTTTTGATTGCAAGAAATTGTGAATCCATCTGCTACCATGACTTTGAATCCTTCAAATTCTTCAGTCTTGAGCCCTCTTCTTGCAACAAGCCCTTCATCAATGAAGTTATGTGTTGCTCCAGTATCAATGAGAGCAACCATTCTCTACCCACTAAGCATTCCACGAACCCTGAAAGATTCATTCTTCTGGAAACTAGTTAGTTGAGAAAAGGTATCTCCACTTCCTTGCCCTTTTTTAGGTTCTTCAGGTACTTTTTCCGCATCACTATACTCATATTCATATTGCTGTTTTGGAAAATCAGATTCTGATTCATAATTAGAATAAGCTCCCATGTGATGTGAAAGACCTTTACCATAGCATCTATGGCCTCTAGACCATGGTTCACGACATGTATAACAAACCCCCTCTTTTCTTAACTTCTCACGCAGCTCTTCATCCATTTTAGGTGGAAACTTTCTGAATGGAGTAGGGAATTTTTTATTTTCCTTCTTATGAACAAATGGTTTTGAAGGAAACTTAGGCCTTGGAGCAGCCAATTCCATGCTTCTAGCTTTCCTTATTGCTTCCTCAAGACTTGGTGGATCGAATGCTTTAACCCACCCTTTCAATGGCTCCATAAGACCTTCAAAGAACAATACAACAAGCCTTCTCTCAGTGATGTTGGGCACCATCACGGAAAGTCTTTGAAAATCAATAATGTAAGAATCCAAGGAACCCTGCTGTTTCAACTGAGCAAGCTCACGGAACCTGATTTCCGGATCCTTGGTATCAAACCTTTCAATCAGCTTGTTGGTAAATTCTTCATAAGTATGAATGAGGTTATGGCCAAGAGTGACCAAACCGTGGTACCACCACTCGTGTGCTGCTCCATCCAAATGCAATGTTGCAAATTTGATGGCGTCTTCTTTTGGCATAGGCCTGAGTGATAGATAATTGTCCAACTTCTGGACCCATGAACGAGCTGTGCACTTGTCACTTCCATCATAATGAACCAGGGTGACCTTGGCAAGTGCTTGTTGGTAGTCCATCTTGGGACCCAAAGGAGTTCGAAAATCCTTTTTCCCGCCTCTTCCTTTCTTTTGATTCATATACTGATCAAAAGTTAAATTCTCTCTGATTTCATAGGGAAGAGAGACATACTCCATGTAACTTTGTCTTACTTCATCTGCCATGGGAACTTCGGGCTCGACAGAAGTGTGATGTCCCCACTCTAGTCAGTCACCTGATGCAGTGTGTTAGCCCTTTCTTGGACCCTTGTGGGCTAACTGGTTTGGTTAGAGGGTCAGTGGTACCTTCTGGAGAGTTCGGTCTATTTCATTTTCTGAGATCGTGGATGGGCTCATTGTGTGCCTTGGCAGTACTGGAGTCTGAGTTGCTTCTGACGGCACTGGACTCGGTGAAGTATGGAGGGAGATAGGCTTACTTAAGTGATTTATTAGAAATTGACTTTAATATTTCTAATTTTTCATTTAAATAAGTCTAAAGTGAATATTTTAATATATTTCATTTAAGTCACTAAAGGAGGCGCCAAAAATCAAAGAGAACTATGGAAAGTGACTTTGGTTTATATCTCATCAATTTAAAAGATGCAAAACCCTAAAATGTGCGCCACTTTTAGGTTTTGACCTCCTTGGTTATAAAGGAGACTTGGGCAATGAGAAACACATATATTTTGATCATTTCAACTTTGCCTTAAGGGTTTTCTACCTTGCTTCCTTCCTGTGATTAGGTTGTTGCAAATCCACCATTGGAGAACGAAATCTCTTCAGTGAGTGCACTTCTGAGGCTGTGAGAGATCAGCTGAATTGGTGCTGTTTTAGAGGACTTCATTTTAGGGGTTCTATATGTTTTCAACAGATTTTTGGAGTGTTCTTCATCAGAAATCAGAGGGCTTGATTGGGGTGTTCTTCCTTCAGCATAGCAAACATCAAATCTGCTAGGGCACACCTTTTTCTAGGGTTTCAAAGTTTCTTTCTTGAAAAGGCGTGGGTTTTCAAGCTAAGGCGTGTTTCCTCCTTGGAGAAGCGCCTAACTTCTCAAGAGTTTAACTTCATCAAATTCAGCACTTTGTATTCCCTCTTCTATAGCTTCAGTTTCACAGTTGGATTCAGACCTTGTTTCATCTTATTCTGAATCTTGTCAGATTTTCATGTATAGACTGGCAAACTGGCTACGTTTTTTAATCAAATAAACTGGAGGCTTTCGGGTATGTTTGTATGTATTAAATCCATTGTTGATGCAAATAAACACCTTCTGCAATTTCAGTTTGAATAGAATAGTGCAAGTTTTCATTCTATGAGCAATTATATGATGCGCCCCTTCTCTTCTATCTATTAAAAATTCTCTAAAAAACTCAAAAACACAAATACTCTTAAAAACAAGACAAGTATTGGATAGTGAGCTAGCTAGGCTCATTACAAGAAGCTTCCACCCTAGGAGTGAAGGAAGGAAGGAGAGGTCTAGGGGCTGATTCCCTTGAATTGGCAACATGTTGCCCAACTGTTCTACCTCTTGGTTCTGAATTAGAACCACTAGAATCGGATCCTAGCTTTGGTTGGGGTGTGATCACTTGCTGATCCATTTTTGCAAGTAGTCTTGACATCATGTCCAACATTGCATCAAAATTCTTTTCAACTCTAGAATCACTGTCATCTTTAGTTTCATTGGCTGGTCCCTTACCCTTGTCAGCCATACTGTCAACTGATGTTTCCTAGTTTCTCAAAACCTTTGAAAAAGTGTCAATCTCAGGTAGCTGAAACTGAACTCTGTTTCCTCTGGTGTAGCAACGGAATTCTCTGTCACTCATCTGTCATTGAAGCACTGAACACACAAGATGGCGAGAAAAACAAGCTCTGATACCACTGAAATATACTCCTTAATTTTTCTCTTTAATTTTCAGTCACAGCAATGCAAATCATGCACCCGTTAAGAATTAGCTCTAAACCAAAACACAATTGAAACAACTCTAACCAAGAATGCGCCTTAAAACCATTTAAGGAGGAGGGGTGGGCATATGGTCAGAGGATCCCTAGGATCTAATAACTTGATAACAACTGAAAATAGAGAGCTAAACTCGACACCAAGAATGTGCACGCAAGATCCTTTTGTAAGGCTAGGTGCTAACATATGGTGGAGTGCTAGATATTAAGCTGAAATACAACTTCTTCTGCTGATGCATGCATCCACAAGCGGTAGGAATACTCCACTTATTTTGTGGGTTTGTTTATTACAAACATTTAAAGGCGGCAAGCTAGCCAATTAACCTCACTTCCACTTAAACTGTGTGGGGTATACAATCCACACAACCACTTTATTTTCGTGGGGGGGGAATACAATAAAGTAAATTGCAGCAAGTAAACAAATTGTTGTTAGTACTACTAATCAGCTTACAAACAATTAATAAACAACTGCAATGTATCAACCATGAATTCCCAAAATAAGCAATGGTTAGAGTATAACTTCCTCTAACATTTACATCTCGAATAGATACATAAATGAAGCTCAAAACAACAATAATAATAAACTTAACTAATCTGATCAGAAACAAAAGGTACAGAAAATCAGACCAGCAAGCTATGGATTCACCAATTTGGATGAAACTCCTCCGAAACAGCTCCGAATGCTTCCCTACCACAGTCGATCAACAGTTGGAAGCTAGGCGTCCAAACTTTCAATAGAAATTCGAGCCGCAAACAGGTGAGAACAACAGGTGCGAATTTCTATGCAAATACCAAATGGTACGACCCTTCAAGGAGGTCGACTTGCTCTCAAAAATCAGAACTTGATAGTAAAATCTGCAAATTTGCAGGAAGGGGCGCCCTCCACAGTAGAACAACTTGGGCCAACACCTAGAACGAAACCAAAATCTGAATTGAAGCTATGAACAGAAAATAGCTTCAGCCAGGCCAAATCAACAACTTGCAAAAATAGGTTTTACATCAGCAACCCGTTCGATTCTATCAATTGAAGCTCCATCTGTATTTCAAGGTGAAATACAGTCACAGTGATCCACCTAGGAAGCCATAGTTTCAGGCCCAAAGGATAGAATGAATTCGCTAAGCTTCCCCTTAGCTAGGTTCTAGATTCAAACCAACAACATAACTCTACTTTCCCATTTCCAAGATGAGATACCAAGAGAAAAGCGCCAATATATAAGCTTTTACTAAGAGAAGATGAAACATTTGAACTTCCCAAGAAACTCTTCTTTTTCCCGAAAGGGACACCAATCTCCAAAAAGGCTTCATTTAAAATATTAAATAAACTCTTTATCAGTATTCCACGGGGACGCGTTTCCCCCCTTTTTTTGCAAGTTTCTGAAACGGGGACGTTTCCGTTTCGGGGACGGGGAAACGGGTACTTGGCGTTTCCCGCCGTCCCACCACCGCCACCGGTACTCCGCCGAAGACGGGGAAACGTCTCCACGTTTCCCAGGAGAGATGGAGACGTGGAGACGTCTCCAAGTTTCCTTGGGAGACGTCTCCAAGTTTCCTGAGGAAACGCCTAGACGTTTCTCGGGAGATGGGCAGATGCTTGGCCGTTTTCCGTCGAGCCCACGTCCATGGGGGCGTAAAACTTGAAAAATAATTATAAAATCAAAATTTTAAGTGCTTTATGGTTACCCTAATTTGGCGTGGGTCCCGCCCCTTCAAAACAACACAAAACAATGTTCCTTTATCATTTCAGTCACATTTTAATTGACTGATTTTTTTTGCAGCCAGCTGAAGAGGAGAAAAAACAATTCAAAAACTTGAAGAATTCTGATTGAAGGAGTGAAAAGAGTGATTGCAAGTGTTATAGGAGTGAGGAGGAGCAAGAAAAAGAGGAGGAAGAGGATTCTATTGCATTTTGAAGAGATTTATCAAGCACAAAGTAGGGTTTTTGAAGTTTTTTTTCAGATTTCTTGTTGTTTTTGTTTTATTTTATGAGTTTAAACTTGTTTTTTTTTTCTTATTCATTTCAAAGACTCAAAACCAGATTTGATGTTGAATCTTGAGGGCAAAATGATGAAGATGATTGAATCATTCATCATTTTTCCCTCAAGATTCAACATCAAGGATTTTATTTTAAAAATTTAATACTAAACTTGTTTTTAAAAAGAAAAAATTCTTATTCATCTCAAAATCAGATTTGATGTTGAATCTTGAGGGCAAAATGATGAAGATGATTGAATCATTCATCATTTTGCCCTCAAGATTCAACATCAAATCTGATTTTGAAATGAATAAGAATTTATTTTTTTTAAAAACAAGTTTAGTATTAAATTTTTAAAATAAAAAACTTGATGTTGAATCTTGAGGGCAAAATGATGAATGATTCATTCATCTTCATCATTTTTCCCTCAAGATTCAACATCAAATTTTATAAAATATAAATTGTAAATTTTGTTAAATTTGTTTTCAAAATTAAAATTTTAAATTTGTATTTCAATTTGTTAAACTAGGCTGATTTTATTTTAATTTTGTGAAATGCAGTCACTTTCACAATGAGCAATCACATGAGTGGTGATGACATGGAAATCCATTCCCATAGTGAACATGATTCAGATTTTGAACCTGAGAATGAGGGGGATGGCCATGGGGTTGATCCTGCAACCCATTCTAGTTCCATGGCGAGTGCACCGGCTAGTACAGGTTGCCCTTCAGAGTATGCTAGGGGTCCTTTTGATCCTAAGTCTCCTCTCAAACAGTTTGCTTCAAGAATACAAGGCACATCACGTGCAGGTGGGGGAACAAGGAAGTGGAAGTGCCACATTTGTCAGGCTGAATGGTTTGGTAGCATCACTAGAGTGAATGCACACTTTCTTTTTTGGACAGGAAAAGGTGTGGAGCCTTGTAATTTTTTGAAGGAAACTAAAAATATACATTATAGAATTGAGTTTAACAGGCTTTGGGGCGTTCCAAATGACACAAATATTACAGCCCCTACTACTTTGTCTGCTAGAGCAGCCCTTCAGCACATCCATGATCCGCCACATACTTCTCCTCATGCTTCAAAGACGGGAGGAATGATGTTTGGATCTCCATCCTCTTCCACTACTAGTGCCGCTAGGGGGATAGCTGCAGGGAAACGCAAGTTGCAGACATCACAGAGTAACCCCATTGCTGATATGTTTAATGTGCACTTGAGAGATGAGATAGATGAATCCATTGGCAAGTTCTTTTTTGCCAATGGCATTCCATTTCATGTTACACGGTCTCTTTATTATAGGGAGATGATGGCTATGGTGGCGAAGGGAGGAACATCATATATGCCACCAGGTGAGACGAAAATGAGGACTTCGATCTTGGATAAGTGTTGTTCCAAGATCAATATTTTGATGGAGAAGATGAAGGCATGTTGGGTGGCATCTGGGTGCAGCATAGTTATGGATGGGTGGACGAACATTAGCCATCGTCTACTCATCAACATCATGGTCACATGTGCAGAGGGTCCATACTTCCTTAGAGCAGTTGATTGTACAGGGCATCGCAAAGATGCTGATTTTCAGTTTCAGGTCCTCAGGGAGGCTATTGAGGAGGTTGGGCCACAAAATGTGGTCCAAGTAGTCACAGATGTAGCCCATGTGTGTAGAGCAGCAGGGAAACTCATTGAGGCAGCCTATAGGCATATTTGGTGGACCCCATGTTGTGTGCATGCCATGAACAATGCACTCAAGGACATGGGTAAGATTGATTTAATTAGAGGAGTGGTCACCGATGCGAGAGATGTGCAGATGTTTATCTGCAACCACCACACTTCACATGCACTCTTTAGGACCTTCGCAAAGAAGGAGTTCTTGAAACCTGTGGAGACCCGATATGCATCATATTTCATTCTCTTGGAGAGAATGATTGAGTTGCAAGAGGCATTGCAACTCATGGTTATGACTAATGATTGGAATAGGTGGGTCGAGGCCAAGACAACGCAGGGGAGAAGGGTGAAGGAGATAGTGAAGAGTGATGTGTTTTGGATTGATGCGAAATACATTGTCTCCATCATTTCTCCAGTATTCCAGGTTATTAGATATGGGGATGGGGATGCACCTAACCTTGGAGAGGTGTATGAGTGCATCGACTCTATGCTTACCAGATGAGGGCTGCTGTGCGCGTGAAGGACCCCTCTCTAGCATTCTACAATGAGCACATCCGGCCAATCATTCAGCGCAGATGGGACAAGTTGAACACTCCTTTGCATATGGCTGCCTTTGCCTTGAATCCTAAGTGGTACAAGGTTAGATCGGGTAGAGTGACACCACTTCGGGATGATGAGGTGAAGGCGGGTTTCTTTAGGTGCATAGAGAAGATGTATGATTCTAGAGATACCGGCACAATTCGCACTGAGTGGACCAAATTTGCCACTCTTAGAGGCTATTCAGATGCGGCAAAGATGGATATAGAAACTATGGCACAGGAGGACCCACTTTTGTGGTGGAATTGTCATGGTACAAAATCTTTGACCACCACTCTAGCTATCCATCTGCTATCCCAGGTTTCCAGTTCTTCAGCTGCTGAGAGGAACTGGTCTACATATAGCTTCATCCACTCTCTTAAGAGGAACAGACTTACCTCTAAGAGAGCAGAGAAGCTTGTGGCTGTACACAGTGCTTTGCGTCTCATAGACCGCAAGACACTTGGGTACAAGGAGAGTCCAGCGGCACGATGGGATGTGGAGCCAGAGGAGCCTTCACAGATTGATGAGGATGATCCTACCACTTCAGATGCAGGGTTGGTTGGTGTGAGCTTGAGGGATCTTGACCTTGTGGAGTCCAGCAGTTCGAGTGATGAGGAGTTTGCACTTGCAGATGATTAGAGGCCTCCCTTCACTACATTTTGAGTTTTGACATTTTGGCATTTTGTCTTTTGTAATGCTACTCATTGTAATGATGAATCATGTAATCATCTTTATAGACTTTGTGATATGAATTATAATAGAAATCTCCAATTTGACAATTTCATTTGCCAAATTTTATTTAGCAATTAGCATTCAAGAAATCATCGTATTTAGATTTAGTAATTCAAATTTTAGTATTTACTATGTTATAATTTTACTAATTTCCTATAGTTTCATTTGAAATGTAATCCTTACACTGTTATACTATTATACATCTTTTCAAAACTAGTTTTTCAAGTACTATAAGTATATGTATAACTATATCAGGACCACCACCCTGCCACCCCCCCGCCGCCGTCCCCCCGCCGTCCCCAAACTTAGGCCCTTTGTCCCCCTGTCCCGGAAACCCGTCCCGCACGTTTCCCCGTCCCCCCGTCCCCAACGCCCGTGGAACACTGCTCTTTATTCCACCCTTCAAGTCGTCCCACTTAGATAATGAATAAACATTTAATAAAATATTAAATGTATCTTACTTTATGGCCCCAACTTAAAGTCATTAAGCTAGGCGTGGGTTACAACTCTAGAACACATTTTTAACTAAGTATGAAACTCAGTCCAAGGCACAAACCACCATCAAACTAGAAACTGAGATATTATGAAAATCTGGATAATTGTAACAACCCCAAAACCGGGTAAACAAAAAATTTTCCATTTTCACTAATAAGATACAAGGAAATACAATTAAACGACAAAGTAAATAACTTTTCTTTTCATTCTAATTGAACATTTCATCATAAAGAAATAAAAGACACGATACATCATTGTTCTATTTTCCAAGTAAATAACAGAGTACGCTTTCATGATTACTTTTCTTCAAAATAAAAAGCAAGGTAAGAATCTTACAAGTTTCAAACATAGCTCGGAAGCTTTTGAGCAAATAGGAATAAGACTGTCCAGGATCTTCCCTTTCAAACCTTGGTTCATCAGAAGTCTTAAGGTGGAGGGGAAACATCACTCAGGTGCTTTTCCACCAACCACGGACTTATATTGCGGTCCCCCGCACGTTTACTGTTAAGTAGACGGCCCTCCCTTCTTCGAGGAGATTGGTTGGGTAACCGGTTCTGTATGACCAACTGAGCATAGTGTGTAATCCTACATAACTAAATCCTTGTGTCCTCACAATCTCAATCTAGCATGTAACCTGGATTACTGTGAACTGACAGTGTAATTCGTCTCACAGTCTAAGTGGACGTTAGGTATACTACACTACTTTGGCCAAAGCATTTCGGCAGTACTTATACTGACGGTCATCTATCACTTGCACTAAGTCAGGTTTGGTTTGACTTAAGGCTGCCTTATCCTACGCGTAGGTTGAGTCCTTCAGTGGGTAGTCAATCACCCTAGACTTCCTACTTCAACTACTTAAACAGGAAATGGAGTACAGTCAACAAGGGGTCCCTCTGGTACTTCCCAACATGGAAATCTTTATCCATGGAGTACGTAGCTTTCTCTAGTTAACCTATTTAACTCTAAAGCTTTAGACTACCTTGGTTCTGAATCCACCCTCGTCCTAGTATTAATAACTAATCCCTTTCCTTTACTTAAGGAATTCAAGCAGTATTCAAGCAATACAAATTATAAGGTACTTTACTAAAAGTAAACAAATATTTCCCTTTCAAATTCATCTATGATTTCAAATGATTCGTTTCAACATGCTTTTAAGTTATTCCAATTCATCAAGTTCTCTAAGCTATTTCAAAAGCTTTTCTAAGGAAATTAAACTATTCCCCAATTTGACCAGCTCTTTAAGCTATCTCTTAAATTCAATAAGCCTTTTCTAAGGAATTAAACTATTCCCAATTCAGCAATTTCATAGAACATAGAGGTTTCTTATTATTTTTCCTTTCATAAAGCAAGACATAATCAAGCAATCTAATCATACATTTTAAAATAAATGACAGAAAATCTATCAACATATATCTCATGCCTGATTTCCTTTTGCGTATGAGCTTGATCGGTAGCTTCAATCCTTGCTCCACCGTCCTTCGCAGCCTTCTCTCAGCTTAAGCAAATACTACTTTCAGGTAAATGCAAAAAGTTGTTCTCAGCAATACTGTCTCTCAGCAATACTGTCTCAATTGCAAATGATTTTCACAAAATGGCAATGGCTTTCACAAAAATGGCAATGGCTCTCATAAAATGACAATGGCTTTCATAAAATGGCAATGGCTCTCATAAAATGACAATGGCTTTCATAAAATGGAATTTCAAAACACAGAAATACCACAGCACTGTATTTCGAATTTTCCAAGGCAAGGAGAGTGAATGAAAAATTGAGTGTTTTTCAACAATGAGTGAGAACCTATTTATAGGTTTCGAATTCTCATGTTTCCTACCTTGTAGGCATGAGAATTCGACACCTCTCATTTTGAAAATGTCAAAATCCGCAGTGGCAGTCGAATAGCCAAACACACAGCAAAAGAGTTGATGATTCAACATAATTTCTCAAGAATGTTTCAACATATCACATGCCAATTTCGTGGATCAACCACGTACAGGTTAAACATTCAACTTGCCTTCAAAAATGGCGGACTGCAACACAAATGGCGTCCAAAGTTTTCGGTTTGAAAACGTCAAGGGTTTTTTTTGCAATTGCTGTTACCTTTCTTCCACCCACGCGTCCACAATGGTGGCGCTTTAGCATCCGCGACCAAGTCTTTCAAGTGTGAGCTGGGCGCGGACTGTATTTGCTGAAGTTTTTCGCCATTTCTTTGCTTAACACAGTCGCGCGATTTCTTCACGGGAAGAAATCCGCGATTTTTCAAATGTTTCTTTTATACTTTCCAAAGTCTATAGTTCATACTTACATTTCCTTAAATGATTTTTATAAATTTCCATTGGTCTTTACAAAATTTCGAAATTCTTTTTCCTTTTAATATTTTCCAAGTATTTCAATATTTCGAATTTCCTTTGTATGGTTTGCAAAGTATTTACCAAAGACTATGAAAGTCTTATTACCTTTATTTCCAAAGGTAAATAAACTCAAATACCTTTATAAGATAAATGTAAATTTAAATGCCAAAGATTATAGTTTATATAAAATCTTTCCAAAGTTTTAGATATTTTAATATTCTCATTAAAATGTATTAATATATTTTGTATTATATTCAATACAATATTATTATAGTTTTTAACTTACCTTTCTTTAAATATATAAATATATCTATATAATATTCAAATATTTTATTAGATATATTAATATATTATATTATCGATAAAACTATAATAACATCGATATTAAATATATTATTAAATATATTAATTAACTTACCCAGTTTACACTTAAATATATCTATACATGTTTATTTTCAAATCTCCAATTACGTGTATTATAGGCCAGTCAGAGCACCTCTAATAGACGTAATTGCATAAACACGTATTTATACATTTAACTGTAAATTCCAGGCATCAGTAACTTATCAGTTCACATTTCACATTCAAGGCTCACAGAACAGTAAGTCAGTCAATCAAGGAACACCACTCATAAAGCATGAAGAAGTAATCATAACTCCTAAGCCTAAGGATGACTTATCATGACAACTTAATCTGACTCAGTTCCTAAAATCCTTAGTGAAGTGTGTGTATGCTCATACGATCAACTTTACCGGTTAGCCGACCAAGTTCCTCTTCCTGAGTGATATTTCCCCTCCACCTGGAGGAATAGCTCCTGTTCCTGCATCCATGGCACAAAACCACGGCAGTCAAATGCTCACAATATTTGCAGTATATATAAATCAAATATATAAAACAAGACTAATTACTTTCCTCTATTCATTGTTTTATTCAAGAATAACATCAATCAAGAATACAGAATGAGCCAAACATAACATGTAAACAGGATTTCATATTGACAACAAAGTTCAATCACATTTATTCATTCAAAACCTTCCTTACAATCAGAATGCTCTAAGCATTACTAGAATAGTAACTATACAAATTCCGGGGTGTAACAATAATGAACTGCTCAACACTGCTGATGAAGATACTGCCAAAAATAGACTTACTAAAAATATTAAGAACACATCAAAACCACAGTAAACCAAGCTGAGCAGGAAACACTGGAAATCCTAATTTTCTTAATTGAATAGCCTACAGATTTCTGGAAATAGGCTAACAGGTCATAACAAGGTCATCATTGAAATGGGGACATTACATATTTCTAATGCAACTTCATCCATTCCTCATATTGGTCAATTAATAAAAGATATTTATTTTGAAGTCATTCATATTGCTACATCCTATATTTTCCAGATTTGGGCGATTGATATTAAATACTGGCTGCTATATTATCCTTGTTTAGAATAAGGGAGAGGCAGTGTATGAATGCATATATGTAAGAGGTCGATGTGTTCTCTGTAAAGGAAGTGTTAATGTGTTGTGGGCTGATATATTTCTTGAGCCGCCACCTTTGATATTAATTCAACAACTTATTAATAGCCACTTCATTGTAAGGGAGGGTTGCAGCCTTATTTGCATCACAACCCCTTTTTGTTGACTGCCACCCATTGTGAGGGTGTTCATAAATCTGACGTGGAGCTCCAGGTCATCCAAAGCAGCCACCAACCTCATAATATGCCATCGTATTATTTCTAAAGGCAATCACAACACATGAGACATAATGTGCTTCAAGGGAGATGGTCATAGTTTCTAGCACCTTCCATACTATTGAAGACTGCATAATATAATTGATGGAGTATAAGGTCAGGTCTAAACTGTTATTGAATGGTCATGTTCGTATAAATGCTAGATATCTGGAAATGTATAAGTTGTTCATTAATGGATTTCTGAATTAGTATATTACTCTCATCAACCTCTGTGAGTAAAATAATTATCTTCTCAATATTTTCTATATAGATTGTTCCTTGTTTGTGAACAAACCGCTTGGTTTCTATTTAACAAAATGTCGGCAAGCTGCATGGTTACTGTTTGAGGATATGCTTGCATTGTCAAACTGAATATATTCGTAAAAATACATAGTTGCCGGGAGACGCGTCTCCTGTCATGACCCTGGAATTGTAACACTAAAATATAAAGTATCGAAATGCAAATGAATAAATAAAACCAATAACAAAATATATTAAAAATATAAAAAGAGATATTAGTAATTTAATATTATTATAATTACAAATTATCATAAGATAATATATAATTACAAATTATCATAAGATAATATTATAATTATAATTATCGAGTATAAATATTAATAATACAAAAATAAATATTAACGATTTAACATTATTATAATTATAACTATTATAATAATATAAATTATATAGATAAAACATTGAAATAAAATAATAATATTGATAAATTATTATAACTTAAAAATAATAATAATGAATAAAATAAATATAATTAAAAGACAATCTGAAATAACGTTATTATAATTGTTAAGTATCATTATCAAAAACAAATATATTTGTTTATAAGCAACCAAACATAAACAAGGGGTGCCTTTAAAAACAACGATCACTAAAGTTAATCGAAACAGATTTAAGAGAAGACCATCTTCTATGTGGATTGCACCTCTTCTCCAAAAAGGGAAGATATAAAAACAACGTATGAGATGAAAGGAAAGGGAAGTCTAAAATGGGAGCAAGATAATAATAACCAGCAGATCGATACATCATAGCTGGGTATGGATTACTCACGGTAAAGACCATCAGGTGATACATAGAACATGAATAACATTTGATGCACTATATTAGGATATTGATGTTATTGCTGTAGATAATGTTGATGTTTGACGCATCGTATTTTCTAGAATATTGATATTCTCGTATTATTGTTGTAGTTAATACTAACATATGGGGCTTCGTTTTATTTAGGATAGTATTACTATCATTGCTGCTGGTCATATTAATATTTGATGCATCATGTTATTTATGATATTATTATTATTATCATTTATTATGATTGTGTTGATAGTGTTATCTGATGTATTATATCATATATGGTATCATTATTATTGGTTATTATTGTTGCTAGTATATTTATCTACTTCACTCATGAATAGTAATCTATAATATTTTATTGAGATTATTTATTGATTTTTAGGGATGATAATCTTATGTTCTTATTAGTGTCAAGTACTCATTTACGTTATTTCGTAAGAATGAAGCATATGTGGTATTTATTAGATTGGAAAATACAATGTATATATATATATATTATGCTCGATTATCCAATAATGATGCTTGCAGCAATTATTGAGCCTTATAAATAATTATGATGCTTAATATAATTGCGAATGATAGATTCTTATTTGTTAAGTTACACTAATGATATCTTTTGAGTGCAAAGAGACAAGAACAAATAAATCTTAGGAAGATACATCATCACATCAAAGATCAAGCTCAAAGAAAGAAGTCTGAAAGAAGTCCAGTTAGTATGACGATCAAAGGAAAGTGAATACTATTATGACTTGCTACTGCGAGAATAGACTTCGGGCCAAAATTCCCCTTCGCTAACTCTTGATGAGGATACGGAGTGTGTGGAAGGGAAGGCGGGTAAATCTATTTTGGACGAAGCCCAAGACAGGCAACCAATCCTTGAGGGTGTCCAACCCATCCCTGCTGGACGAAGCCCAAGACAAGTAACCAATCCTTGAGGGTGTCCAATTCGAGATGGTGCACGCACCCTTGGCACAATAAAACTACTATCCTACAAGGTTAGGAAAGAGGAAACAAGGCAAAGATCTATTCCGATCAGGAGTAATAAGTCATATCAGATTATGTTAGTTATGCACTAGTTACTAATAATGCATTTCATTTATCTTATTCCATCAATCTTTCATTTCTCTTTATCAAACAATCTTAGAAATCAAAATTTTAATCTATGCATTTTATGTCTCTAATAAGGGGACATTACATCTCCCCCCCTTTGAGACGCGTCTCTGACACTGCACCCGTACTCAGAGACTTCATTTGGAGCTCAAAAACTTTTCAAACATCTCTCGCCGTCTCCTACGTCTCCGGGCCAAAAAAATCGCGTCTCCTGCGAAGTCTCTTGCGTCTCCTGTGAAGTCTCCCGCATGTAAAGGCAAAATCATAAAAGAAAACAACTCAAACGCTTTTTTAAAACTGTCTCCCATCATTTAGCACGCGATTGAGAGGCGACTGAGAGGCAACTGGAGGCGACTGGAGAGGGCGACGACACTAGTAAGGATTATTTAAAATTTATTATTTGGTTTTCCATTTTCCGTTTTTGAAATTTTCACTCCCGTGCTTATCCCAACAATCTCCTTAAAGGTGGTATTTTGTTTAAATCATGAGAATACACGCATCCTTCGGTCCAAATAATCTCCATGAGGCATTACTTTGTTTAAAATTGCGGAATAATTCCGCAATTTCAAACAGGGGCAATGCCCTTGCGGAGATTGCTGTGAATCGATGATGCAGCGATGCTAAATAAAACAATCTGAAAATTAGGCTTGCACTATGATATTTTGCGATTTTCAAACAATCTAAAAAATAGGCTTGCACTATAAAAGTATAAACTATAAATTAATAATTTAATACTGGATTGAAAATAATTAATAAAGATTTTAAAACCATAAAAAAATTTAACACATTTACAGTTTGAAGAGAGTGTGCTACTGCTCATGCTATGTGCATACTGCATTGTGCAATTATGATTCATTTAAATAATTTCCTCAAAGACATGTTTTTAAAAAAAAATTTGTTTCCTTTTTCTGATTTTCATAACTTTAGCTACAGCCTACAGCCATTTCAATTTTTCATTGTTTTTTAAATTTATTATTTTTTGTTTCCTTTTAGTTTTTTATTTTTCATAACTTTAGCTACAGCCATTTCTAATCATAATGTCTTTTTGTTTTTTTTTGTGTGTAGAATTTGATTATTTGAATCATCGAATCAAGAATGTTGAGTGGGGGAAACAAACAAGCCGGCTTGTATCCGTTGTGGAAGTATGTTGATCGTGTTAAGGGGCCAAAAGGTACAGGTGGAACATCCACGATCTCATGTAAATTATGCCCAATGTCATGGCAAGGTACTTACACGAGGGTGAGGGCTCATTTCCTTCACATACCTGGAAAAGGTGTTGATCCTTGTATAAATGAGGTGGACCAATATGAGGCTATGAGGGATCAAGAAAGGGTTGATGGTAAAGTTTCTAATATGAGCTCTCACGCTTCAACAACAGGGGTAACAAGGGCAACTGCTATAAATCAAACTCAAATTAGAGAGGCAGAGGTGGATGTGTCTTCAAAAGATGTAGCAGGAGAAAGTTCTCAGTCTCAGAAGAGGCCACACATTGGTAGCTCAAACCCCATTGGCAGATTATTTGATGTGCAAGGTCGAGAAGTAGTTAATGCAGGAGTTGCACGCTTTTTTTATGCTAATGGAATACCATTTAATGTTGCTCGATCACCTTTCTATACAGAGATGGTCCAAGCAATCAGCAATGCACTAGTTGGATATAGAACACCTATGTATGAAAAGCTTCGCACTACTCTAGTTGATAAAGAAAAAATTCGTTTAGAGCAACAAACTGCACCATTGAAAAGAGTGTGGGCTTCAAAAGGATGCAGCATTGTGATGGATGGGTGGACGGATACTAGAAACCGTCCACTACTTAATATCATGGTAACATGCAGCAAATGGCCTTATTTTTTTTAAGGCATTAGATTGTTCAGGGCAAGAAAAAAATGCAGAGTATCTTTTTAACCAGCTATGTGACGGCATTGAGGAGGTAGGGGCATCACATGTAGTCCAAATTGTTACAGATGCTGCCCCTGTTTGTAAAGCAACATGCATGTTGGCGCAAAAGAAATACAAGCATATATTTTGGACACCATGTTGTGTGCATTCGTTGAATAATGCACTCAAAGATATTGGCAAGTTTGAGTGGGTTTCAGCTCTCATAGAAAAGGGCAGAAAAATTCAAATGTTTATATGCAACCATCACCAAACACAAGCTATTTATCAAAAATTTGCCAAGGTGGAGCTTCTCAAACCAGCTGATACAAGGTTTGCTTCTTATTTTATTCTTCTTCACCGTCTTTGTGAAGTGAAAGGTGCTTTGTGTTCCACGGTTGTTAGTGATGCATGGGCAGCTTGGAGGCAATCTACATCAAATGATGCAGTTGAGGTGAGAGGTATGTTACTTGATGACTGTTTTTGGGCTGATGTTAGATTTGTTGTGGACTTTATTCAGCCCATATGTGAGGTGATCAAATTTGCAGATTTAGACAAGCCATGTTTTGGGAAATTTATGAAGAAATAGATTCCATGTGTGAAAGAATTAAGAACATAACAGATGCAAAAGATCCTTCACTATATCCTTTGATAGAAGAAAAGTTACATGGAAGATTGAACAAACTTAACACACCCCTTCATTGTGCTGCCTATACCTTAAATCCTAAATGGCATAATATACAAGAGACCAATAAGAGGGCTCCATATGAGGATAGAGAGGTAATGAAGGGGTTTTGGGCTGCAATAAAAAAGATATATGGCCAAGGTGAGGAAGCATCAGTTATGAGGAGTCAATGGAATAAGTTTTCACGTGGGCATGGTGACTTTTCTTCCGTGGAAGCTTTATATGATATGCGAGCACAGAAAGACCCTATAGAGTGGTGGTGGAACCATGGAGGTGAAACACTTGAATTGCAATCATTTGCTATAAGATTACTCTCACAAGTAGCTAGCTCTTCATCTTGTGAGAGAAATTGGAGTACTTATGGTTTTATTCATTCACTAAAGAGGAACCGATTGGGGTCAAAGAAAGCAAAGAACCTGGTGTACATTCATAGTTCACTTCGCCTTCTCTCTCGTGTAGATCCTGCATACAATGAGGGTCCTTCAACAAAATGGGACCAAATTTCACCTGATGAAGATGTTGCAGCCATAGTGGATGAAGTGGTTGAACCAGATGGCCTTATTGATTTACCCCCAGTTCTACTACCAGCAGAGGAACCTAAGTTAGAGAGTGGTGAGTATTTGGAGAGCCTC